>JAUPFN010000019.1:23018781-23651019 GCA_036924255.1 Apodemia mormo | reverse complement strand
ACTAATTACTACCGACATAAAAGGAAGAGGTTCTTTTTTATCAGTACGTAAGCTTTTAAAAACCAATTTTGGAAAAATATTTCGTTTTTAAAATTGGTCCCATTTTTATTTGTTGTATGCTTTCCTAATCGGAATTAAATATAAGTCAAAATTGAATTCAAAATTATCAGTATGACATAGAAATCACATGTTTTTAAACTTTATTTAAGTTTTTGTAGTGTTGACAAAGTTGACTAGTAAAAGACTTTACACATTGAAAAACATGTAGTGAAAGGTCATATTATGATGTTACCAATAAAATATAATAAAAATGATGCTTAACTACATAGTAATTCTCAACGAAATTAGTGTAGTAATATTTAAAACATATGGTCACTACTAGTCACGAGTTCTACAAATTGCTATGTGACACAATGATATTCGATATAATTGCGTAGATGTCCATACAAAAACGTCTTTTTGGATAAAATTAGGTCAAAAATTAAGTTCCTATTTCTTTACATACGGCATCAGAATCAAATGCTGAACAACCTATATGTATGTACAGTTTTTTACCAGTGTGCCTGTATAAAAGTCGATAAGTGTATGTATGTTCTTCGTTCACTATAGATAGCAAACCGGCTGGAGTTATATTTAGAATTTTTTAGACAATCTTCAGAGTAGTCCGTAATAACTTTTTTGACTTCTTGTAATTTTGTGTCATACGGCTATAGCTAATTATTGCAATCCATGAGAAACGGGGACGAGTCGCTAGTAGGTATATGAATGTAGCACAAATTGTTATCACTGTTGATAATGCAAAATAATCAAAAAAAAAGTTCAAAAACAACTGCTATTGTTCTCAGTTTCGGCATATTTTAAGAAAATATTCTATCTTTCTGCACCGCTATAGTTCAACGTCCATTTTATTATATGAACGTGGTATCATTTTACTTATCAAACTACATAGTGAAATTAATAAAACAATAAGCATGTTTATTTTAAGTATAATAATAGTATGAAGGGAAAACATTTGTTTTTATTTGTGTGTTTGTAACGAATTAACTTTAAGACCAGTCCGTTAGGGACCTCTTTTAAAAATTATTTTGTCTTTAGAATGCTTATTTTATTATGCTATTATTTTTTAATGAACTATTATATTCTAATATCGCCTCTGTGGTCTAGTGGTCCAGCGTTGGCGTCGACCACATGAGGTCCCGGGTTCGATTCCCGGGTCGGGCAATTAACAAATGTTTTTTCAATTTTCTGATAAACACAAAGTTGCCCGGGATTGGGAAGTGCCCGGTTGGCGATAGGCTTGCCACCTATCACATTTGTGGGATCAAGTATCTTCGGCTAATCGTGGGTGCACTTGTTGTACCTCTGCCTACCCCTTCGGGGATACGAGCGTGAAGATACTTTTTTTATAATATTAAACCATATTATAGTTCATTTGGTTACATTTGGAGTTGCAAAAATCAGAACACGCTGCTTATTTATGTTTTGGATGTCAAGATGGGGTTAGAATAAAGTCAAATCCATGTTTATGAGAAGTCAATTCTTCTCCGACTGCTAACAATTTGTAAAAGAGTTTTTACTGCTTACTCTATATTGAGCAACAGTTGCAACAGGGGTGGCGGCCCTGTTGAACATGACCCAAAAATTTGGATTTTTTATTTCTTAACTTTTGTGAATAGTGTAAACTTACTACTTAAAGGTTAAGGAATAAAAAATAAATAAATATTAAAAACTCACAGTATGCAGTTTTTGATAATAATGCCGATATTCTAATCTATTTGGATTTACTGAACAGTTTTTTTTTTATTTATTTTGACACATCAACAGCACTACACACAGTATAAAATTAAATATTGTCCTCTATCCAAGTAAGCACTACGGTATGCATGCTAGTTCACAAGTTGAAAAGTGTGAAAAATAGAGATAGTGTAAAAATACGTGCGATGACTCATTCGATCCGGAATGATGTCTATAAGAATTTGCTATAACCTTTTTCAGCACACAAAAAATGTAAAAGTTATGAACAAATAAAGATGAAAAAAAAGTGTCGATGTTATTAGCAAATAATATTTCAAAAACTGAAATATTAAATAAAGACGCGAGCCAATTGAAAAGGTGAACGAGGTTTTTCCAGTAAAAAGCATCTACAAAAATTACACCATGTTATCAAAACCTTAAAAAAATGTTGATTAATTACCTAATGTGAGTTAACAAAAAACAAAAGAAACTTAGCCGTTATAAAACATAAAAAGTGCATTTTGTTTAATGTGCGAGCAGAAACTTATTTATCTTAATTGGCCTTAAAACACCTTATCAATTTGAATGTATGTATGTATACTATTAAATAATGCTAGAGTTTAATATATTTTTTGTATAGTTCACAAACATTGTTCAAGATTCTAGAATATAGTGATATATTCGTACGAATATATAGTAATATAACTGATTGGTTTAAATATATTCGTTTGTACTTGTCGTCGCATAAAATTTATTTATCACGCTTTTGTAATGAAGTTAAAGAAAGAAAAGAAAATTAGTGTTTTTTTTTATTACAGTTTAAACTTATATATTTCAAATCCATTTCTTAATTCCAATATTATAGAAATATCTTCTTTTATACATACACATTTCATAATTTCTTATTATTATTGTTGTTGATTTACACGTATCAATTAATTATAGCCTCTTTATAAATCAATTATTATAAAATAACGTTATCAGCTATCATTGTGCCTTAGGTTCAACGCAAATTGCAATGGTTCGTTAGGCACGTAGGTAGGTGTCACGCTGTAGGTCAGCTCTCCGTATCTCCAGGACACGTTGTATTTGTGGAACGTCTGAAAATAATTTGAGACAAGGTAAATAATCATTTTTAATACACTAACAAAATGCCCAGTATCAATTGTTCATATAAACTTTTTTAAGCAAACATTCAATTAAAGTATCTGCTCTGAAATTACAATAGACAACTGTATAAGTCACATTTTAAAAGCTATCCAGGCGATGAGTCGATATCCAATCACAAATATTGTCTTTTATATTGCTAAAAAATCTGTACGGTAATTAAATTAATAAGAGAAGAAATGTAAGTTTGTTTTTTAACCCTGTTGAGTTGATTTCTCAATCTATTCACCAGTCTACAGTCTACACCCTATAGAGCCTATTTGGTAAAACTAGCTGTGCCTGCGACTTCGTCCGCGTGGAAAATTTCTAAAATAAATGTAGTCTAAGTTAATACTTATTACCGTGTTTTAAAAGATAGACAGTCCCGGGGTTTTACCCGTATAGTTCCCGATCCCGTAGGATTTCCGGGATTAAAACTATCCTATGTCCTTTTTCGGGTCTCAAACTATCTTTGTACCAAATTTCATTCAAATCGGTTCAGTGGTTTAGGCGTGAAGAAGAGACAGACAGATAGAGTTACTTTCGCATTTATAATATTGGAATGGAGGTTCTTTAGTTGATACATAACGTCACATTAAGCCATCGCGACATTTCATAGCCGGTCAGTAGCAGCCTTTTGCACTTACACCGTTATAGCCGTATAGAAGAATTTACAAGTTAACTCCATATGAAACTTCATAAAAAATAAGAAAATTCTTATTACCTTTGCCAGTAACAGTTGAAGTTCAGCTTCAGCGAACCGTTTTCCAATGCACATCCGCCGTCCAAAGCCGAACGGGAGTGAAGCGAATGGATGTATTCCAGTTTCTTTCTGTTTTTGATACACGGCCATCGCTTTTGCATGTTCACACGTCCTTTCATGAGAATTCTCATCGATTTTCACATTCGTTCTTTTATTTGTTTCCATTAGTTCCTCTCTGAGCCATCGTTCAGGAATATATTCTTTTGGTGATGGAAAATATCGTTCTTCGTTTGACATAATATAGTGCGGAAACACAATGTGAGACTAAAACAAAAATTAAAATAAAAATCATCACGCCGATTTCCTTTTAAAATTGGCAGAGTAACACAGTTGGCTAAGCACTTGTACTCTAATTTCACATCAAAACTCTATTTTTGTATATCACTCGACCGGTTTCACTTTTTAAGCATCTTGAGAATGTAATATACCTACTTGAAATGTAAGATGCTTTACATCGTATTTTGGGAAATTTTATTCTGTTCTTTATGATAAACGATTAAAATATGTTACATGCTCGTCCAAAGTACGGCCAGGATACCCGATTTCGGACTGATACTGAGAGTTTGCCTTAAAAAATATTTCACTCGCTTTGAAATTGAATCCGTATCTTTTGATCTGAGCCAAATAGGCTAACAAATAAGTATGTATAATATTAAATAAATAAAATTAAGGAAGGAAGTGTAATATAAGAACTTCATATTTTTACTTTTTATTCTCAAAGCCCGTTGGTCGTGTGTTTAGTGAACCTAACTTCGATTTGATGGGACTCGGGTTCGATTCCCGAAAGGGAAAAACATTTGTGTGATGATATTGTTTTGTTGTTGATGTATAGATGTTTGTAATTTTGGGTTTGGGTATTTATTAATATATATTTGAGTATTTATTTCTATGTACAGTATCGTTGACTAACACCCATATCACAAGCAAATAATTTGATTATTTTCAAGTTTAGGTTAATTCGTGTAATTTGTCCAGCTATATTTATTTATTGTTTATCATAATCACAAAAATAGTATACAAAATATTGTCTACAACAGTTAAAAAATGTGAATTTAAAATAGCCTAGAAGTCACTCATCACGATAAAATTGATTGGATCCGGTCCGAGAGTTGTGTCAAGAGTCAAGACTCAAAATTCCGCGAGAGTGGCGCATTTGTATGAAGAGAGTTATGAATATGGAGGAAGCTAGGCATGTCTATCTATGTGTGTATAGCATTCGATTCTCTTCACATACCCTGTTAAGTATTTGGTGTAATTATATGCACAATATGCTAAAATTAAGAAATATAAATATAATTAAGAATTACTCACTCCTTTAGGAACTTTATAGCCAGAAATAATTGTATCTGTTTGTATACATCGACCGTTGCCCAATATCACGGGTTTTATTCTGAAAATTAAAATGAATTAACTGCTCATATTTTTATATGTACTAAAGAAAAATTTAAGTGACTGACATTGCCTGATTAAATAAATATCTGGCTGTATGATCTAACAAAGTACAGCTCAACATTGGCGTACAACAAGCGGTTGTGTGGTAGGGATTCTTAGTTTTGAAGCTTTGGAAGTTTGTCAGTGTCTACGTCATAACGGATTTCGCGTGAGGATATGTATATCTGTGGTCTAGTGGTCAGGTGTCGGCGGTGACCACGTGAGGTCCCGGGTTCGATTCCCGGGTCCGGCAAATAAAAAATGTGTTTTTTCAGTGTTCTTATAAAAACAAAGTGCCCGGTTGACAATTGGCTTGCCACCTATCACATTGTGGGACTAAGTTTACATATACTTATTACGCGCCGTACATCCAAATTCTGTTGTGCATAAAAATAGGATTTGTAAAGACCTATTCATTCATTCATTTATTCATTCATTCAGTCGTTCAAAGTTACAAAGGTGATACATACAAATGATATATTCATCATTAGTACAATACATTCATTTCCTAAAGAGTTCATTTGTTTTTGTATAAATTTTACTTAAAATATATTTTTGCATGAGCAACACAATATAAAATATGTATATACCGTTGAGGGTATAAAATCACAACCGTTTTTATTTTACCTATTACTATATAATTAGGTTATCTGCCTTTAACTACTATTAATTATTACATTATTACTTAACTGAGTAATTTTTTTATCATAAGATAGCAAACTAGCAGAAGGCTCTCTTGATGGAAAGTGACAACCATCGCTTACAGGCACTAAAGATGTTAATGGTAAATTGCTATCCGTGTGACGGGCTTTTAATGCCACATGCATAAGTTTACCGGCTACCTCACCTTCCAAACCGGAACACGACAGTGACGAAGACTAACGCTATTATTGCAGGAATTGAGAACTACCACCTAATGGCCACGATAGTAGTGTCACGTATAGTCAATCGTTCGCCTTTTATGAACTGCCTGGCAGAACGGAAGATAGTCTATTTTTAAAAGTGGACGCGGACCAGTGAGGCGAGTATTGAGCCACCGCCGTAGATTTCGTTGCCGTCAAAACGTTTGTGCTTGCTACTGTAGCCATTTTAATTGGGAAATACGGGTATACTGTAGTAATAAAGTTATGCTTGTAATTTCATATCCCCTGGCCACACGGATAGAAAGGCGCGAAAATTATTAAGCGCAGACGCGTTTTCTGCGCCGTAGACGCATTAAAACACGCCATATGCTAGGGGCCTTAAATGTCTAAATGCGTCAGTTATCCATTTATTATCGGGAAAAGCGTTTACTTCTTTATGGTATAAAAAAGTAGTCCATGGATTAGCTTAGATTAATTTAATATAACTTTATATTTTAATATGTTAATCCCGCAGTTCCCACGGGATACATAAACATTTTAATAGCTCAGCGAGCTTGGCCGGGTTTTAATTAAATAAACAGATTACTAACACGTCATTCCGTTTCGAAAATTAAATTCTCTTATAAACCAATGTTACATTTACCTTAAAGCTTCTTTGATGCATGCTTTTAAATAGGGCAATTGATCTAGATCTTTGCAATCGAGAACTTTATCAATTGGCAGATTGTTGTCCAATTCATTTTGTAACAGTCTTTGCGCTCTCGGGTTTGTCGCTAATAAGTAGAAGGTACTCGCCGCTGCCGCTGCTGTTGTATCCACTCCCACTAGCAGCAAGTCTAGTGCTAATATCGTGGCAACCTTCTCACCGGATATCCTAGCCACTTGTGCGCAAACTCCTTTATCGGTCAATCGTTTCAAGCAGAGTGATCTGAAGGCATCCAATGCCTGGACGTAGGTCTTGTATGCTGGTGTTGAATACAATCTCCAAAGTGGTGCGGAAAGCTCAAGCTCGGGTACACTATGGAAGAAACCGTGGATGTTTTTTATGATCTCTTTCGCTTCGGCATCGTCGTCACTTAAGCAGCCTAATCTAGTACCGAGAGCCCATGCACCAACCGCTAAAAGAATAAAATTTTATTTAAAATGACTATATCCAGTTCATCTATAGAGAACACTATAACCAGTTCATCTATAGATAATGTGGTACCGGGTTTAAGAATGAGATGTTCAAAAATGTTATATATATTTTTCTACTTTGATTAATATTTGTAGGTTGTGATTTGTTGTTTTTTGTACTGTAACGTCTCGCCAAGATCTGGTGATTTTTCTGCCTCAATGACAACCCTTGTCATGTCAATTTGTCGCCTCTGTGGTCTAGTGGTCCAGCGTTGGCGTTGACCACATGAGGTCCCGGGTTCGATTCCCGGGTCGGGCACATAAAAAAGTGTTTTTTCAGTTTTCTAAGAAACACAAAGTTGCTCGGAATTGGAAAGTGCCCGGTTGGCGATAGGCTTGCCACCTATCACATTTGTGGGACCAAGTATCTTCGGCTAATCGTGGGTGCACTTGTTGTACCTCTGCCTACCCCTTCGGGGATATGGGCGTGAAGATACAATAGGGTTGTCATGTTCAACTAATCATCGGCTTATGGTCTTGTTTACTGATTAGACGGCAAGTGGCATTGTGATTTCGACTTAGTAGGTTAGACTTAGTAGACCTGGGTATCGAGTGTTGTCAGGTCGAAAAAGAAGCACGGTCGTCGTCCGCGGTGACCCTGTTGTATTTTTTAGGTTGTGATGCTCAGACTGCGGTGAGACCTCCAAGATCGGTTAAATATGGCAACTTTATTTATTTCGATATATCGTCGTAAAAGTAAACACAAAGAAATGAGCGCTTACTAATTTAGATATTAGGGGTGTGCGAATATCGTTCGAATCGAATATCAATATTCGATTAGAAATACGAATCGAATAATTCGAATTTTCGAATTATTCGAAATTCTTCGAATAATTCGAAAAATTTCGAATAATTCGTAAAAATTTCGAATAATTCGAAAGTTTTCGAATAATTCGCGAATTAAGGGGGTATTCTAGTCTAGAAGCATGAATTTCAGGTAATTTTTTGAAGTGCCGTAAAAAAAGGCAATCAATATTTTTACCATCCATTTTTTTATAAGTTATTTATTAACATTACAAGAATAGGATCATCCCCGAATTTCAATTTTTACTATTTTTAAAAAAATCGAAAAAGTCAAAAAAAAGTACAAAAACAATTTTTTTATTCAAGCAGTCGCCATTTTTGAAAAAATTTTTTTTCAACTTCCCTAGTTCATGCCATAGCGACATTTAAGAAACCCTGAAAAAAATTCGAATTATTCAAAAATTTTCGGATTATTCGAAAATTTTCGAATTATTCGAAATTTTTCGAATTATTCGAAATTTTTCGAATTATTCGGGAACTTTCGAATAATTCGAATTTTCGAATTATTCGATTCGAGTTTCGAATCGAATATTAATACTCGATTCGGAACGAATAATTCGTAAGTTCGAATTATTCGCACACCCCTATTAGATATTATAAGTAATAAATATATTATATTTATTTATTATTGTTATCTATAAGATGTTATAGATAAGATATTACAGATAACAAAAAAAATAAAACTGCTGTTCCCGCGACTTTGTAAAAGTAGCTTTATATTGATAATAGAGTTATTTTTAATCAATCTAGTAGTTATTTTATCCATTAAAAATAAACAATCAAATCTTGTCTCTTTATAAAATCTAGGTGGTAGAGTTCTGCATCGGCTCGACCGGGTCAGGTACCACCGCCTTACCTATTCCTGCCGCAATAGCGTCAGTGCTAGTCGCTGTTGTGTTCCGGTTTGAAGGGTAAGGTAGCCGGTAAACTTACGCATTTGGCATTAGACCTCGCCAAAAGATAGCAACGCACCATTAACATCTTTGGTGTTTATAGGCGATGGTTGACTCTTTCCATCAGGAGACCCATCTGCTTGTTTGCTATCTTATGATATAAAAAAAAATTATCTATATATATATATATATATATATATATATATATATATATACATGTATATATATATATATATATATATATATATATATATATATATATATATATATATATATATATAAAAGGAAAAAGTGACTGACTGATGTATCAACGCATAGGCCAAACCCTTCGGGCTAGAAACTTGAAATTTTGTACACGTCAATACAGTCTTATGATGTAAGCATCCATTAAGGAAGGGTTTTTCAAAATTCAACCTCGAAGAGTGTGAAATAGGGGATAAAAGTTTCTATGAAACTTTTTATTCACTGGATATACATATTATTATAAATTTCGTATGAATTGAGTACAAAAAAATTATTAATTACGTGTTTAAGCGTTTTTCAAAATTCGATTCCTAAGGGAGTAAAATAAGGGAAGTTGCTTAAAAAGAAAGGTTAAATAAGTTCTAAATATGCCCGAATATATAAAAAATTCACAAATGTATTTTGTGCTAGCTTACTTTTTATTATGTTGCGCCCTACATAATATGGTATTCATGAACCAGAAGAGTGCTTTTATGCAGAAATGTAGAGGTGTTTAAAAATTATTTAGTTTAGCAAAGTACGAGATCGCAAGCAAACATGCAGCTCTTTCGTTATATATGTATATATGTATATATGTATATATATATATATATATATATATATATATATATATATATGATAGTGTGATAATATAGCCTATATGTTGACCCGACCTGTTAGTATAATATTCATGCAAAATTTGAAGTAAATCCATGCAGTATTTTTTGAGATTACCCCGGACATACATACAGACAAACAGACAAAATTCTAAAAACTATATTTTTGGCTTCTATATCGATTATTATAGATCAAGCCCCAAGTATTCTTTTAAAAAAATATTCAATGTACAGTTTTGACTTTCCTACGATTTTATTATACGTATAGATATTTATATATAATAATTCATCGTAGACGCCAAAGATGTTAATGATACGTTGATATCCGCATAGCAGGGATTTTAAAAAGTGATGCGTAGATGACGTTATTTAATGCGCGGTAGCTGTCACAATTAGCCTGCAAGATTAACTCGTATAATCAACATAATTAATATGTATCATTTAAACATCAAAGAGCATCGCTAAAACGCATGGACAACTGTTTACTCATGTGTTGCATATTTATTTAAACGCTCAACGAAATGACTATCAAAGGACAATTAATTGCACACTGAATATTCATAGTAATTTGCCATTGATTTTATACGTGATACGCCGTAAATTACTTTTTGTATCCATGTTTGTATTTATTTAGTATTTTATGCTGTCATCTCTAAATCTCAATCACAATTTAAGAAGCAAAAGCGTTAACAGAAATGTAATTAGTCCAACCTTACTAATCTATATATATATATAAAAATCAATTGCTGTTCGTTAGTCTCGCTAAAACTCGAGAACGGCTGAACCGATTTAGCTAATTTTGGTTTTGAATTAATTGTTGAAGTCCAGGGAAGGGTTAAAAGATGATAAAATATAGAACAAAAATAAAAGTAGTTAAAAAGGCAGAACGTTTGCCGGATCAGCTAGTAGCATATAAATGCGAAATACTGTCTCTATTGTTACGTTTTCACGGCTTCACCGTTGAACCTATTTTGATTAAATTTGGCATGCAGATAGTTGAAGATCTGGGGTCAGATATAGGCTATTTTTTTAATCAACCTTATAAGGGGCTGAAATAGGGGATGAAACTGAAACTTAAGTTAATCTATCGGGGGCGAAGCTGCGTGAATACTAGCTGACTAGTATCGTCATATAGATGACTAGCTGTTTCCCGCGACTTCGGGTAAAAATATAGCCTATAGCCTTCCTCGTGAATGTGGCTATCATACACAAAAAGATTTTTTTAAATCTGACTGGTACACCCAAAGATTAGCACGTTCAACCAACCAAACAAACAAACTCTACAGCTTTATAATATTAGTATAGATATAACATGTAAAAAACACGTCTATTCTTTACAGTACACTTGTTGTGAATGCGTTGTGAAACTCTATATACTTAAAATTAAGAGCCATTTCACAAAATCGCCCAACTGAAATTTAGATATTTTCTAATCGATGCGAGAGCTGCACGTCGTCTTCCATATAGCGCACCTAGTGCTGGTAAAATGAAAATAGTATTGATACTTTTAATATTTTAATTATTATTACGCGGTACTAATTTGGCATATGGACGTAGCGGATTTTATAGTATTCTCTTTTATTTATTTTTAAAATAAAAAATAAATAAATATTATTTAAGTGACTTATTTTGCATAAGAATAGAATATAGTTTTATTCTACGCCAATTTCTATAGGAAAATGTCATTTTTTGATAGCAAAAAATCCAGTTCATTTTCGTTAATTTTTAGTTGAAATAGGCATATTTGCTTAATTAATTAGATATAGTTATAGATCTTTTAGGAAAAAAGTAATCCATTCAGGCATAATTGTTGGATGTTTCTGGTAATTTAGTATTTTTTCTAATTAAATTTGTTGATCCTGGCAGTAGCAATACCTTTTGGAAAAATAACTTCCTTGCGAAATTATCGAAACTTGATTTCGGAGAATATTTATTAAAAAAAATACAATTGATGATTAAAAAATCTGTTTTATTGAGGCAATATTCAAAAGATTAAACTATCTAATGATACCATTTAATTAAATAATAGTACCTTATAATATGAAAAATTAGGAGTTGGAAAATTTTGATTTTACGTCAAAACTTGGTGTAAAGTGTGAATCTCTTTTAAGACGAAAAATTGTTAAAAAATATTTTTATTAATCGTGGTTCTAACTGAAAAACAAGAAGCTGCGTTGTCGTTTGTGTGCTCGGAATCTAACAACATGCCTTCACGGTTCTAAAGCGTTTAAGCGTGCCACTGGAATACGGAACAGCTTGTCAAATTATCTATTTGTTTCAACGTGAACACAATACCCTTATGTGCAAAAAACGTGATCAGTGATACCTGTCTCTAAAAATACGCATAAGAGAAGAAATATTGAACGCATTATAACCAATACAATCATGCCGAACATACTACTTAAAAACAATTGGTTACTCATAACGGGAAAGTTATTCCTAAAATCTTAATACGAGAACAGAATTAAAGTACTTTAAAGTTGGAATTGAAGTACTTTTAAGTGGTATTAACTAGAAATAATTTAAAATTACGCCTACATATTATAAGGATGAAAGCAAATATTTCGTTATATCTTGATAGCAATATCAACAATTACGTTCACACCCACTCACCCACGCTTTGGTGTGGCTATTTATATTTTCCGCTATTTATATATGTGGAAACTTATGTATAAAATTAAAAAAAAAAACGCTTAAATATAGGAATGATACGTCGTGTAAAAACTTTTAAGTCGTGCAATCTCAAACACTTTTCGAGTTTTGTGAAACACGGTAGCTAAATATTTTCCCCGTGTAGGTCCCGGGCTTCTTTGAAGAATAGGCCGTTCTGCCAGGCAGGTCGTAATTGCCGCCGCCGATTGGCTATGCGAGTCACTAACATCGTGGCTACTAGGTGGTAGAGTTCTGCATTGTCTCGCCCGGGTCTGGTACCACCGCCTTACCTATTCCTGCCGCAATAGCGTCAGTGCTTGCCGCTGTCGCGTTCTGATTTAGAGGGTAAGCTAGCCGGTAAACTTATTGACTCTTTCCATCAAGAGACCCATCTGCTTGTTTTTTATGATAAAAAAAAGGATATTTATATTATGGTATGGCGAGCCTTCGTCCGCGTGATATAGTCTAACTCTTGATGTAAAATATAGCCACTTATAAAGCTTTTTTTAAGTAATCAACTAATCACCAAACAATTTTATATTAGACATCGATATCTGTAATTATATGTATAATAGAGAATAGACATGCCACGAATACCGAAAGTCGGCTAGGCCCATGGCCGAACACCGAATTTTTGGCCTCGAAATATTCGGCGGCGTATTTGTTTCATTAGCAATGTGATCACATTGTGTGATTGATAACACATATAATTTGTTTACGACAGATTGACAAACTAATAGTCTTTATGTATTGTATTGCTAAAAATAGTGTCTATCTGATGGTTCAAAGAATAATATCGATGACCCTATCAAGAAATTCTAAATAAAATGTTTCCATTTAAAATATATATATATATATATATATATATATATATATATATATATATATATATATATATATATATATATATATATATATATAATAAAATTGTAGGAAAGTCAAAACTGTACATTGAATATTTAAAAAAAAAATACTTGGGGCGTGATCTACAATCGATGTCGAAGCCAAAAATATAGTTTTTAGAATTTTGTCTGTTTGTCTGTATGTATGTCGGGAGTAAACTCAAAAAGTACTCCATGGATTTACTTAAAATTTTGCATAATTATTACTAATAGGTCGGGTCAACATATAGGCTACATATTATCACGTTATCACCTACAGGGGAGGTGCTGTGCGGAGTAAACGAAGTCCGCGCGGACGAATTCGCTAGTAAAATAATAAATGTATTAATTGTGGTTTGGTGATATTTCTTGGTATATATATTTTTTGGGTAATATGAGCGACGTTTTCTTGTGATTAGGTATTCGACCAAATAGTTTGCAACATTCGGCCGAATACCGAATACCACAGAAAGTTGCCAAATAGGCCGAATCTGGAATAGTAAACGACTTTCTAATATATAATAATCTAACGCCTATAGAGACCATATTATAGATGTTAATAGAACATTGCTTTCGTATCTAATGTATGGTACATTGGATACAAGGCCAGCAATATTCTATGGATGTTCCATTACAGGACAGTCGTCTACTTGTTTGCTATCTTATTTGTACTTATTATTACTTACATATTAAATTAGAGTTTCGGTTTGTATGAAAGCGCTAATTTCAAGACAAGACAAGTAACCTAGTCGAATTTGATAATTTCTTTTTGTGTATGATTGTCACATTTATGAGGATGACTACATGCTAGTTTTTACCCGAGTAAGCCAAAGGAAGTGATGTTTTTGAGTCATGCGAACGTTTTGGGGTAACATCTAGAGATATAATAGCGTATTTTTATAGTTATATATCTTTATATATCGTTTTATATCTTTCACGTATGACGGCTCTAGTAGGTTTATAGTCGCTTTAATGATAATCTGTTTTAACCACAATATTCTATGATCCTAAATACTTACACTCGAGTGCCCATTTGTATAACTCCATAATAAACTCCTTTGGCAATTCCCGCTCTTTGTTTAATATGGTTTCCATTCTGTAAAAAAAGTATTTATTTATTTAGATTTTCAAAATACTTCGCTTGAATCCAGACACCTTTTAAAGAATGTATTAAATATAAGAGATATGAACGTGTCACTAACAATGAAGTGACTATCTAGTCGTTAGTAGGATATAATCCGGGCCGCTTTTGAGGATTCCGATTGCTTGCTTTTCTGCAAGATAATTCATAAAAGGCGAATGATTGGTGAAACATGTCACTTACATCGTGATTTGCAGGTGGTACAGTTCTACAACATCTTCGGATTTTGTACCACCGTCTTACCTATTTCTGCCGCAATAAAGTCGACTAGTCGCAATCATGCTGCCATGCACGCAGTAAACTTATGCATGTTGCTTTACATGCCCGTAGCGAGGCATCATTAACATGTTTGTTGTCTGTAGGCGATGATTATCAATATACGTAGGGTACCTCCCTAGTAGTCATAGTAGTTATCAGCAGGCAACATTTTAAGCCAATCTGATTGGTATAAAAAATATTAACCAGTTAGTTGTCTTGTGAAGTAGATAAAGTTAAACGGTCGTTGATATATGATCCGGTTTACACATCTCCCCAAAGGAATTATAATCCTTATCGCCAAGGTTTAGCAGCTGTAACGTTCATTGTTTTTTTGTGCCTTAAAATACTGTTTCCGATCAAAAATTTGATCGAAGCATACGGTCAACAGACATCAAACTGCTACTGAAATTTTATCTTTGGAAAACTTTTCCTGATCCGTGTTCAATATCAGAGCACTCAATTTAACCTAAACATTCCCCCATAAAGCACTCATTTTATGTATTTTCGACCGCCCCGTTCGCGTTGATTGAGTGGTTAGCGACCAATCCATGGGACTCGGGTTCAATTCCGGATAGTGACAAACATACATTTATATGATGAACATAGATGTTTGTATTTCTAGGTTTGGGTGTTTACATTTAAGTATTTATATATGTATTTCTATGTATAGTACCATTGACTCATATCACAACCAAATAGTTTGCTTAAAGGGTTAGATCAATTCGTGTATTTTGTCCAGCTGTATATATTTATTTATATTTTTATTATTAAGATATAATTAGTCAGTTTAGCAACTATATAACCAAATGTTACCCTGCATTTCTCAATTGAATCGTTAATCTTGATGGACATTGAATGAGATTGTTGTTTCTGCGAGTGAGTCAGACCACAACAGTGTACAAAACAAATGCCCAGACGCGGCCGTTGATAAAAACGGATGTGGTCGTTAAACTGTGATTCTTACAGTTACACTTAACCAGTAGACGCGGACTATTATTTAATTAACCCGAATCTTATGGTTGCCTTGTTGACTAGATATGTCGGTAAACATTTTTCTTAGGTTTAGATATGTAGTGGTTTAAGTAGTTATCCCTATTACGGGTCCCTTTTGAGGAATAGACTGCCTGCTTTCCTACCAGGTAGTTCATAAAAGGCAAACGATTGGACAAACATTTCACTTACATCGTAACTTCTAGGTGATAGAGTTTTGGTCCAGATCTCGTCCAGGTTCAGAGCTACCTACCGCCTTACCTATTCTATTCGTAATAACAATATTATTGACGTTATTAATTTTAATAAAAGTTTTATTGTTCTACGATCTAAGATAAGACATATGACACAAAATATGCTCTAGTATACATATAAAAATTGGTTAAAAGTTTCGGTTTCCACCTCGGACATACACTGTGACAGGATAATTATTATTTACTAGCTGTTGCCAGCGACTTCGTCCGTGCGGACGTTTACTCCGCACTGCTTCTCCCCCGTAGATGATAGCGTGATAGATGTAGCCTATATGTTGACCCGACCTGTTAGTAATATTCATGCAAAATTTGAAGTAAATCCATGCAGTACTTTTTGAGTTTACCCCGGACATACGTACAGACAAACAGACAAAAATTCTAAAAACTATATTTTTGGCTTCGATATCGATTGTAGATCACGCCTACAGTATTCTTTTAAAAAAATATTCAATGTACAGTTTTGACTTTCCTACGATTTTATTATATGTATGGATGTTATAAAATAGTAATGCGTCATTTTCTTTATATTATAACCAGCTGTTGCCTGCTACTTTGTTAAAAACACAATACTTCCTTTTGCTTAGCCGGATTTAATAGTAGTCTGTGTTACTCCGAAATAATGTAGCTACATGAAATAATGTAAATACATGATCGATTTTTTTAAATCGGTTAGGTATATTTTTAGTTTATCCATTACAAACTTACAATTAAATTTTCTTCTTTATGAGTGGAAGTTCTAACATAAAAATATACCGAGTTTGAAGATGACATAATTTTTTTATTTTTCGTTTTAATCAATAAGAATGTAAATTTTTCTATTATCACTACACAACAAAATATATTATGGTTATTTGGATATCGTAGGTGTTTGCATTGAATGTTCCCATAAGTGCGAGATAACAAAGACTAAAACGTAATGGTAATATTCATATGCTAATCAGCAACTCGATAACAGATAAGTATATAAAACAACATGTAGTATGAGTCACACAATGTTGCCGGTGCAATGTTATGTTCTAAGGTCCAACCACGGATTAAATGGATAGCTTTTTAAGACAATTTCTTAGTTGTAGTGTAGCTTGTGTTTACACACAAAAATTAGTTATTCCACTTACCGATCAAATAAAATAACTTCAAGGGTAATTTTTAAGCCTTGTCATCTCATTCGGTACGATAAAACTGTACAACGCGGTATATTTTTTTTTCGCGATATAGTATATCTACAAATGTATGACATTTTTGGCAGTAATAGGAGCGTTTGCTGATATGCGCGGCGACACCTTTCCTTCCCAATGGCGTGTCTATTAGTTAGTATTCATGTGGTTTGTGGTTCTAACCATGAATGTTTTTCGTAGCAGTGGCTGCTGTGCAGTTTTTTCTCGTGTTGGCTTAGTATGACTTAGCATCATCATCAGATCAGAGCATCAGATCAAAATTAATTATAAATTTTAATTAATGTAAAATGTGATATATATAATTACACTTATTATAATTTAAATAACAAAATATCTAATTTCATATCAAATTGTCCTATACAAAGTTGCTTAATTCCTTTCACCAAGTTGAATAGAGCTGATAATCTTAAAATGGCGAAATGGATTTTATTGAATTATAGCTAAGAACCATCTCGACAATTATAGTTTTCAATTACAAAAAGCCGCAACCAAATTGGATCTATCTTTAGGGAGTTACGATGCTACAGACAAACACACATATAAACAAGTATATATAACACCTCTTGCGCCGGGTTTAAAAAAGAGTCTTTACCATATAAAATATTATGTATATGTATGACATATAAACAGTTGTAACTCCGAAGTTAATTAGGTAAATCAAACTGTAAAAAAAGTAATTATAGAAGGTGGCGATCATTCGTTTTGCGTTTGCAATTAGAAAATCGTTTAGATATCAGTTAAACAATGTATACGTACTTTCTTATGGAGCTATAAATAAACATCAACCAATTACTAACAGCAGCTAGATGTTTTATAATATACCGAAGCAGAATCTTACCTCTCCGACGTCAACATCTTTATTTTAAAAGGTATCTAGCTGTTACATTTCTCCCGGGTTCCACCTTTTGCCTTCTTCTTTCACCATAACATCAGATCTTACCAGTATTGTGTTTCTATGTGAAGCGTAAATTGTCGGTAAAGTGCATGGGATAAAAATCTCGTTAAATGTAACTTTTTCGCTTCCCGAAATAACTAAATTACATTTGGAAAAACTTTAAAAACAATAAAGAAAAATATCGACACGCAGGGATTGAACCTGCGACCGTCTCCCTAAAGCCGGGACGCTCTTCCACTGAGCTAGTGTCAATAGATTTGACGTGGCGAAATTCTTCTTTGTTATTAAATTTGGGCTACTAACGCCTGCGCTAAGAGCTGTATCTTGTGAGACCTGACCTCGGCGTAGTTGTAGCGTTTGGATTATATATGTAGTAGAGGGCGGAGTCGTGACATTGCGATCCACGTTAGGCGCAGGGTGATAAAGTAGTCGTGGTCGTCAAGACCGGTGACGCCAGTGTCGTGTTGCGTATTTATTTGTGTCGGTTGTGGTGTTAGGATTATCGGAAAAGTAGGTGTGCAAATACTGAATAAAATGGTAATTAGCGTCTTTGATGTCTGCAGAATTCTAACTTTTAACTATCATTAGAAACGTCTACAAATAAACTTTTTGCTGGTATAAAATTCTTTCGTATATTATAAAGTAAAAATTAAAGATTACATACCTGTTTACAAAATCTTCGGCTACACGATCAAGTGATGGTACCGCAGCTCTGGCAGCTTCTGGAGCGATTAGGGCTTTTGACACTTTCGATCTGAACTTAGACCAGCGCATGCCATGTCTGTTGAATTATATCTATTATAATTGTCAATTTATATAATATACGTCTATAATTATTTTCCGGTTTTCAGGCTTGGAGGGTGAAGTAGCCGGTAAACTATGCATGTAATTTAATATAAAAGTGTAATTTAGTGTAACAAGGAAAATATATGGTTTTTATTTTTATTATTTGGTATTACCATTATTTTATTATTATGTGATATTACCATACGGCCACACAGAAGGCAACGCCCAATTAACATTTCGCTGTATATGGCGATGGTCATCCCTTTCCATCAGAAGGGCAATTTACTTGTCTACTATTCTGTGATATCAAAAAGTGATTTAAATTCGGCTAAAAATTGACGTATACTAATAATATAAACGAAAGTGTCTCCGTCTGATTTTAACACTCACGGCCAAACCGATGAGCCGATTTTGATGATATTTGACAAGGAGATAATTGAAGTCCCGGGGTCAAATACAGGTCAAAGCAAATAGCAAATAAAAAGTTAAAAGTTGTTAAAGTTGGCAACTGCAACTATTAGGATCATCACTCATCAATCTAATTGGCAAATTAGTTAATCTAAGTGAACCTAAGCGGTTAATGACGCTCAGATCATTCTACCTCGCTCGTAAAGTAACCGACATTATAATCCGTTACATTCTGCCTAGCCGATAAGAAAAATCTTCGTATTTATATGTTTTTATTGTGTTTAAACATCGATTAAACTTACACTCCAATTAAGCCAGGTTCTTCTCCAAAAAAGTCTTTCCTAAGCTCTTGTTTATAGTGCATAAGACATGGCGCAACTGCTCTATGAGGTAACGCGTCCTCCCGTCTATACACTCTCGCTGTTTCATCTGCACAAAATGGGAAAACTAAATCAGGATGTCCAAATAGCTTGGCCACCTTCGCAGCACCACTTGCACCGGCTAATTCCCTCAAATTCCACAATGTGATGTCTAAGTTACGTGTGCGCCAAGGTTTTTGACCAATCGCGAACCGCCATGAGTTGCCCAGGATTGGTAGAGGCCTGGGGCCAGGCATTACGGCAAAACGTCGCGCGTTACTCATCGCGTCTAGAATAATACTGTCTCTTCAGCCCCCTGAAGAAGTAACCAGTAACCAGCGGGCAGTGGGGCGAGTTTATTACGTTTTCAGGTATTTCGTAATGGCTGACCGAGTTGATGCCGCGCTAACAAGTCCCATTAGGTTGCTATTGTATAAATTTACACTAATAATACAACCTGACTTTGTAAACTCGCTTATTACTGCAATTAAAGTCATTCTTGACGAACAGGAAAAATATATATACAGGATAATAACATGTTTATGAATTTTGCATAATATGTATTCGGTAGTCGCCTCAGAGATTGACTTCGGTATAAACTGTAGATGCATAAGGTCTAGGATTCGAATCTCTGTTCGGGCATTTTGTTCTAAATCTTTTTCCCAGTGTTTCTACATAACATAGACACATATATTTTTTAATAGGATATCAAACAAGTTTATTTATTTAACTTTATTGTACACCTTTGTACAAAAGGCGGACTTAATGCCTATTGGCATTCTCCTCCAGCCAACCTTGTTTTCCGGCGAGAAAGAAAAAAACCATCGCCTATAGACAATAATTTGTTAATAAATAATAAATAAATAAATAAATATTCACGGGACAAATTACACTTACTGATCTAACCCTAAAGTAAGCAAATTATTTGCTTGTGTTATGGGTGTCAGTCAGAGATACTAATACATAGAAATACATATATAAATACTTTTACATACATAATAAACACCCAAACCCGGAAATACAAACATTTATGCTCATCACACAAATGCTTGTCCCCGTCGGGGATCGAACCCGAGCCCCGTTGATTGCGTAGTTAGGGTCTCTAACCACTCGACCAACCTTATCCTTATAAACAGGAATAAGTCAGCGACAAGCACCGACGTCCGCCACTATGAACGCTGACTGAGCAAACCGCAAACCAAGCGATTACCCCTGGGTTTATGTTTTTATGTTTGTTTGTTACGTACTGGCTAGGCAGATTGAGTGTCGTACATCAAAATAAATTTCCTTACTTCCTCCACATTTATAACCATACTATTATAGCTTCTCTTCGTGTGTGTGCGTGTGTGTGTATGTATGTGTATGTTTGTTACTTTTTAATGGCACAACAGCTGGACAACGCGCAACAGTGCACCGTCGCGGCAGGTAGTAATGTAAGGTGGTGGTTTACATCGGCTTTTATGTAATTCATCGATACCTAACACACGACCCCAGTCTGACCTCGAAAAAACCTCTAAAAATGCGGTGTTACAATTAAACCTCGATGTCTATAAGCGATAGTTATCTCTTTCCATTAGGAGAAGGGATCCGTAAGGGATCTAGCCTAAACATGTGTATATACTTTGAACTTTCCCTAATAGAATGTTACTTATATTTATCAATTATGAAGAACTTTTTACTACGGGAGCGTGTGTTGTCACCATTTAGCATGTTGGTGATAATGTTAGAAATTTATTAGTATTTTAAACAATGGCCTATTGGTAATATCTGCTTGCTAAAATACACAGTAACTTGCTACACAGTATTTGCTTAAAACAAAAATCCATGGACGAATATACTAGCAATATGTAGTTGCCGGCATACTTAAAATTTGTACGTTTGAATACTTCATTTGCGGTTATAAGTTCGACGTGGGCCTTGGCTTGGTCAAGAATATGTCACCAGACAAGGCAAACGTGTATCTCTGCTTTGCTTCTGTCCTCGGAAACACTTACTATATCTATATGGGTGATTCCGTTCTAACTGTGATATAATGTCAGTACCGTGTCATGTCTATTTTTAGAATTTATTTATAAATTGTTAGTTTTTTTTGTCGTAAACATTAGAATTTATGAGGTAATTAGTTTAAATCATTTATTACGACAAAAAAACTAACAATTTATAAATAAATTCTAGAAATGGACATGACACGGTACTGACATTTAAGTGATATATTGTAAGTTTTCTGTAAGTGGCAAGTTATATTATATGAAAATAATGTTGAAATATGTTTATTATTTTCCAATAAGTACAAAAATTTCATAAATTAATTATTAATTAACGACCTGTGAGAACAAACAATACAGGACATTGAATATCACAGTTAGAACGGAATCACCATATATCTATCTATTTAATCTAATCTGTCTAATTACTTTATACAAGCAATTCTTTTATAATTATATAAATATATATTTTGAATCTCGGAAAAGGCTCCAACGAATTTCATGAAATTTAATATACAGGAGGTTGCGGCGGCGATAAAGCGATTTAACTACGTTTCGTTTTAGAAAACATCATTTTCACCAAAAATATATAAAAATACAATATATGTTATGATAAATAAGGGCCCTAGCTCACCGGGACGGACCGGACGGATTCCCGGACGGACCGGGAATTGACTACTTAGTAAGTTAGCCGCCAAATATTTCAGTATAAATTGGATACAGTGGCCGATGACGTCGCCATGGCGTCCCGGTAAGTTAGGGCCCTAAGACTTGTATCCGAGTGTTTCCGATAATTTTCAGTCACAGTTTCGACTATTTCATACTTTTTATATTTGCACATATATAGTAGCCACCCAGAATTTGATAAAGGTAATGTAATAGAATTGGTACGTGAAGCTGCTGTCGATTCTGATTATCGCAAGGAACAAGCTTTAGTAGTTAGTGATTGGGACTATCACTTGTCTCGCCAATCAGTCAATTGACTTGTCATGGTGAGGGTTGTAAACCGGTTATACTGCAAGATAGGCACCCCGTCACGTCACGTTGTTGGTGATGTGGGGCATGCCAACTTTGCAGTATATTTGCACATCACCTAGGATGGCGGTCTCTTGCAGAGAAGTCTAACTCTTATGTATTACGTCGTTGTTACATGTGTATTTTCTTTCGTGTCTACTTATAAGCTATAGTTTTTTTCCGCCAGGAAAGCTATATGCTTGTTTGCTAGCTGATGATATACTCTACAAAAAATCAGAAGTAGTCGAAATGTATGTTTTCAATAGTAAACGACATCATACATAGTAACTATACTTTTCGTATTACGAAAGAAGTCAGTTAGTTGCATCGTTATTATATCAGCTTCGTTCATGTAGTACATCACTATTTATGGTACCTGAAGGAAAGACTAGAATAGAACTGCATCGATATTAAACAACCTACTCAACCAACCAAATTCAAGATATTTGATAATCGAAGGATTTTAAACTAGATATCGAACAAAATGCTACTTATTTATACCTTGTATACTAATATTAATTCATTGTTATAACTAGTAACGTCACAGTTCAATTGAAGGTACCCTCGATGGGAGTCGGGTGTGGTGCGCGCGCGCCGAATGCGCCGATTGATTCGTCCGGTCTTTTGTGTATTTGCTTCTTCCGCGATTTCATTAATATAACATCATTTTTCATTTGCTTTTTTATGATTATTAAGATGATACATTAAATATGTCATTGATATAATAAAATGCTATTTTCGTGGCTAGGACGTTGTTTTTATGATGAGAGTTTTTCTAACACTTAGTACCCGTAATTTTCCAGTTTGTTTACATTACAATGCCGAGGCCCCATATATACAATTTAAAAAGAAACATTGCATCTAACCCACCGTCTTACGTATAGAAAATGTTTACTTACTATAACCTCCATTAAGACTCACAGTGATATTAAAATGTCATTGAAAACATCGTTTAAAACAATGACCTGACAATGGTTAACCATGAAGTCCCTATGATTCCGTCATTTATTTATCTGGAACGTACCCATTAAATGGTGTCAATCGCTGGCCATCCCACTATAAATACAAAGACACTACACCGTCGATGTCATAGACCACGCTTATGCCCGCGTCTTATATAGAACTTCATATTTGTCAAAACGCTGAACTAAGCCTAGGTTCGGTCTTACAGACAACATCTCTATATACGGGTTTTAGTAGTGCGCTCTGAGTATTCTGATTAACCTTGAAGTTCCTATGACTCCGTCATGTATTTATCTGGAACTTACCCGTAAAACGGTGGCAATCGCCGGCCATCCCACTATAAATACAAAGACACTACACTACACCGTCGATGACATAGACCACGCTTACGCCTGCGTCTTATAGATATTATAGAACTTCATGTTTGTCAAAACGCTGAACTAAGCCGTGGTTCGTTCTTACAGACGACATATACGGGCAACGTGACCACTTTTAGTAGATTTCTACTTTTTTAGTGGATTTGAATCAAATGAGGCGCTTATCTAATAGGATAAAATGTCTTAGTAGAATTTAGTCGATATGAGAAAGAAATCAATAAGTTTTAGTTTGAATTCGCTATCAAGGAATATTAAGCTTAAAACCAGGCATCCATTTCCAAAAAGTTTTAATTTTACAGTTGGCAACATACGAGAGTGATAGGACGAATGAACGTTATTGTGGTCATAACAAATTGAGCTTTATTTTTCATCAGATAAACACTATTTTTATAAAATGGGTCTTTCAACTTAGGATCATTTTTAATTTGCTCCTATAATGATAGACATTACACAAGGATAGTTACATGATTGATTAAATGTAGGGTTCATTCACAAACATGTTTTAATTCAAATCATATCTACCCAATAAGGCTTAAATAATACTCTAAAAATAAATACATTTTAAAATGCAACCTAGTAGAATTTAGTAGATTTTAGCAGTCTTTGGTAGATTCCCTCATTAAAAAGTGGTCACGCTGTATACGGGTTTTAGTAGTGCGCTCTGAGTATTCCCCTCATCCACTAGCCCGGTGTCGATGTTATAATAGCAATAACATTGATAGCCGTTAATAATACCATTCTTGGTGTATGCTTATAGATAACTAGCTGTTGCCCGCGACTTCGTTCGCGCGGACTTCGTTTACTCCGCACAGCTTCTCCCCCGTAGGTGATAGCGTGATAATATGTAGCCTATATGTTGACCCGACCTGTTAGTAATATTCATGCAAAATTTGAAGTTAATCCATGCAGTCCTTTTTGAGTTTACCCCGGACATACATTGACTTTCCTACGATTTTATTATATGTATATATAGATTAAGCCACTGTCGACCAGTATACATGTGTTGTGATTATATAACACGATGATTTGCAGTTTTCAATGATTATTACCTCGCTAGTATAATGTTGTTTTTTTTTAAATTATTCGCACCCTACTAGCATAATTTCGAAATAATAATTTCGTTAGTTTCACACATTTTTTTAAGTAAGTAAAAAAAAAAATAATGTAATATACTTATGGCACACTAAACCAACGTGTGTGAAAATTCTTTACATTGCATTGGGCTAAATCATATTTTATTATATTATTCTTAATGATATTGCATTGTAAACATTCTATATTTCTTAAGATACCATTACGAAATAGAGAATGTTTCAAATAAAAAAAATTACAGAACGGCGTGCAATCCTATTCGTTTAATATATGCATATTTTCAAAGTATGTAGGTACAAAATTACGCATTTATTTTGTATGGGGTAGAGACGAGGGCTTAATCTTAGATTAATATTTATGAGATTTATTTGACAATGGCAGCAGTTTACAAATTCTGAGTTACACTTCCTAGTAGTCAGTCCTACCTGGTAACTCTACCGTGTGGAAATTATCCATATTTTTTTTATAGTAGAGGGGGACAACGAGCAGATGGTGCACCTGATGCTAAGTGATCACCGCCGCCCATGGACATCCGCAATACTAGGGGTATTGCAGCTGCTTTGCCGGCCTTTTAAGAATGAATAAGCTCTTTTCTTGAAGGTCCCTAAGTCGTGTAACGTGTTCGATTATACGTTACATTCCGATTGCCGGCTTCGATTATTCAGTCCCAATGGGCCAACTAGCGGGACGCGTCGGTATTCCTCCCCTTCCCCGCACGAGGAAATATAAACAACCACGCCGCCCACGCGTTCCTTTTTTTTCCACATATTAATCTTGGAGCCTTCGACGCTCGCTGGGTTGATTGGTTAGATCGTGGCTGGTGGCGTTTCAACTTCCTACTCCGCGTGGCGGATGTGAACCCGGCCTCCATCGTGGTGCTGCAGTAAGGACTGCCGACTAAGAGAACCACCGATTCCTCGAGCCCCAGACAGCTAAATTCAAGACCACCCCCAATCGCGCCGTTTGCATCTTAAATTTTCCATCCTGTTTTTTTTAAAGAAAACAATTTCGGACTCCGAGGCAAATCAATTAAATTATTAAAATTATTTAAAATGAAATGAAGAATCAGAAATATAAAGTTACGCTTATTAACTGAGTAAGCACTTTTTTGCCTAAAACCCACGGCTATCCGCCACTGAGTAAGCATTTTTTTTATTGCCTAAAACCCACGTCGTATCCATTCGGAAACACAAAGGAGTAGTGCGAGGCAAAAAGTGTCGACAAAAGCGCACGGTTGTGGATTTCCGGACATCGAGGTGGTGAAGATGGAAATTTAAATTTTGACGCGATGTCCGATGGTGGAATTTAGCGGCAGGAATTAGTCAGAACAGCTCGTCGGAACACTCCCCATGATAAATACGGTAAAAGATGCAAAGCGAACCTACACCTCTGCGTAACGCCAAAGAGTCAATCCGATTAGAAATAGCCTGGTCGTCGACGATGCGAACCGCTCTACGTTGAATGCGATCAAGAGGAAGAAGCTGGTACTGAGGAGCTCCGGCCCAGAGGTGAGAACAGTACTCCATGTGACGTCGAATTTGGGCCTTGTAAAGTTGGAGGCGATGAGCTGGCATGAAGTACTGCTTTGCTCTACTGAGTACACCAAGCTTTTTGGAGGCCAGTTTTTAGCCTTCCCTTCAAATGAACGCGAAACTGGACGTTGTTCGATATGTTGACTCCCAGAATTCCAATACTGGCTAAGGCTGTCAGGAGAGTGTCTTCGAACCGAGGTTATACGACAAAGGGTGTTTTTTGCGGTGAATGCACAAACCTGCGTCTTTTTGGGGTTAAATGTAATAAGGTTTTGACGACCCCATTCTGAGACATCAGTTGATTCGAGCTTGTTCCGGCCCTCTTCGACGTGTTCCCGAGAAATACCGCTATGGCCGGAGTATGTAGCACCACCAGTACTGTCGTCCACATAGCAATGTATGTTACTAATTCGCGAGATATCATTGATATGCAGCAGAAACAGTGTCGGTGATAGCACGCAGCCTTGGGGAACACCAGCATTGACAGGTTTAAGGTCGGAGCATGCACCGTCGACTACGATCTTAATGCTCCGTTTAGTCAAAAAACTGGTGAGCCACTTGCATAATTTCTCGGGAAGCCCATAGAAGCTTTGAGAGAAGCGCTTTATGCCATACCCGATCGAAGGCCTTCGCTATGTCTAAACTAACTGCCAATGCCCTCCCCCTTGGACTCAACTGCCTCCGCCCAACGATGTGTCAGGTATACTAGAAGATCACCAGCTGGGCGGCCACTACGGAAACCGTATTGACGGTCGCTAATCAGCTGTTGATCTTCTAAATACTTTAGGAGCTGGCAGTTTATAAGTGTCTTCATGACTTTGGAGAACAAGGAGTTTATGGCTATTGGCCGATAGTTTAACGGATTAGAGCGATCTCCTTTTTTAGTGATGGGATGCACTAAAGCTATTTTCCATGAATTTGATACCACGCCGAGTGAATAGGAAAGCCGAAATAGATGCGTCAATACTGGCGCCAACTCTGGAGCACATACTTTAAGCACAATCGGAGGGATGCCATCAGGCTCACTCGACTTGTGGATGTCCAAGAAAAGTAGTGCTTTACGCACAGCTGACTGCTGAAACTGTGGTTCTGGCATGAAACTATTACACTGCGGGATGGTAGGCCGTGTTCCCTCGGTCATCCAGAGTCGAGTTGGCCGCAAATAACGAGCTCAGAAGATCAGCTTTTTGTTTGCGGTATGGGCCATGAGTCATCGTCTCGGTGCAAGGATGGAAATGAAGGCTGGGAGAAATTCCCTAAGACAGCCTTGGCGAGAGACTAGAACGCATAAGTGCCCGAAGAAAGGCGAACTAATTTCTCACCAATTCTGCCAATGTGTTCCGCTTTTGCCTTGGCGATAGCTCTTTTGAAGAACCTCGAGGAAGAGTTGTACTCCTTTCGATTGCGCTAGTTTTTACATCACGAGATGCCGACGCAGCAGCCCAAGCTCGGTAGCATTCCTGCTTTCGGGATATTGTTTGTTTTTTATTGGATTTACAGTTATACGAGCAAGTGGGTTACCTGGTGGTAAGCAGTCACCGCTGCCTATAGACATTTACAACACAAATGGTTCGTTGCCATTGCAATGCGGCAACGTCATCAACGAAAATTGAAATCGCAAAAAATCGCATATCTTTTGATCGCGTTAACTTACAAGTTTGAATTTTTATACAGCTTAGAGTGACCATACCCGAGTATCTATTATTATTACATATAATAAAATCGTAGGAAAGTCAAAACTGTACATTGAATATTTTTTTAAAAGAATACTTGGGGCGTGATCTACAATCGATATCGAAGCCAAAAATATAGTTTTTAGAATTTTTGTCTGTTTGTCTGTATGTATGTCCGGGGTAAACTCAAAAAGTACTGGATGGATTTACTTCAAATTTTGCATGAATATTACTAACAGGTCGGGTCAACATATAGGCTACATATTATCACGCTATCACCTACAGGAGAGGAGCAGTGCGGAGTAAACGAAGTCCGCGCGGACGAAGTCGCTGGCAACAGCTAGTTTGATATAAGTTTCAACGGACAGTCGGACAACGAAGTGATTCTATAAGGGTTCCGTTTTTTCCTTATGAGGTATGGCGACCTAAAATATGTTTTTTCGGAGGCCTATACCTAGTATTAGGTGATTATCTTTTCTGAGAGCTATCTATGTACTTTGGATTAGGTGACCAAGATAAAATGATGAAGACATTTTTCGATATCATAATGTACCTTGTACTTCTTTCGATAAATTTTGCGCCCTTTACCCATTACCCATATACCAAATCTCACGTTAACAAATACGTGTTACATTAAGGCGCTTTGCTTTGCAGGACCCATAACATACATATTCCACATTGGAACACGACGGCACAGCCAAAATATTTTCTTACAAAAAATCCGTATCCTGTTTATTTTCTGTAACACGATAGGAGCAGACTTGTTTGATTTATTTATCATTAAGTCGACGGGATGCTCCGTACTCTCGACTACAAGGACACTCTGTTCTCGCCATAATGATGGATGGCGTAATGCTTTCCTATATGATACTTATTCAACCATCGGCAAATGGAAATGGATATTACATTGTAATTTGTCATCGGCGTTCAAATGCTCGGAAAATTGCTGTTTAACATCCGTCAACCAACGTAACCGTTACATCATGTAATTCCTATGCATTTGTTCTTTAGCAATACATGCAATATGTAATCTATTTGAAATATAATTTATCTATATATATAAAAATCAATTGCTGTTCGTTAGTCTCGGTAAAACTCGAGAACGGTTGAACCGATTTGGCTAATTTTTGTTTTTAATTAGATGTTGAAGTCAAGGGAAGGTTTAAAAGGTGAGAAAATATAGAAAAAAAATAAGAGTAGTTAAAAAGGCGGAACAGCGTTTGCCGGGTCAGCTAGTATAATATAGAAATCACATTACAAATTTCCTACAAGCTTCTTTTATAATTCTTTTTACAAAAGGTAAGTAAACGTAAATAATTTTATTACAACACTGCTTTTTAATATATCTTAGGCAGTTTACACTTTACACCAACTTTTGACGAGAAATCAAAATTTTCCAACTCCTAATTTTTCATATTATAAGGTACTTTATTTAATTAAATGGTACCATTAGATAGTTTAATCTTTTAAATATTGCCTCAATGAAACAGATTTTTTAATCATCAATTGTATTTCTTATAATAAATGTTCTCCGAAATCAAGTTTCGACAATTACGACAACAAGGAAGCTATTTTTCCAAAAGATATTGCTACTGTTAGAATCAACAAACTTAATTAGAAAAAATACTAAATTACCAGAAACATCCAACAATTGTGCCTGAATGGATTACTTTTTTCCTAAAAGATCTATATCTAACTATACTGCCGTCCTAATTAAGAGTGCCATAAATCGAGTTTTTAGGCAAATTGACTTAAGACCACATCCGTAAGCAGCAAAATGAGCTCTATATTCTCGCCTTAGATGCCTTTTTTGTATCTCCAGTAGTTTCGGTTCTGTTGGTTATCATAACTGCAATATCTAATATTACGATGTTAAGTAGCTAATCATAACCGAAACATCTTCAGTTATGACTTGGATAGCTTTGATATTTTGTAATATTACATATAATAAGTGCAATAAGTCCAGTTATTGCACTTACGACTAGTATGTTGAATTTTTTTTGGCACATTTACTAGTCATAAGCGCAACAAGTAAGAGTTATTGCAGCTATCATAAGGAAACTTATTGTTTAAAATGTCTACTTACTAATGTATTACACTTAAGTAAAATTATTGCACTTATGTTAAGTAAAACCAGACGACTCGAAATTGTTTATACAAATAAAATCGCAATTTATCTTCGAGTTATTGTGGTTACTAGTAGTAAGGACAGCGCGAGGGGTGCGAGGGGAAGGGACATTGCTCTGCATTGCATGGCGACACGCTCTCGTGTGATACCATAGAAATTATTTATCACCTGGGTATTTCTCAAAACAGACCAAATGAGTCCAAAATCGATGGTTTTATCTTGTTTAATTTTAAAGGTTCCCATAGCTACCTTCAATTTCCGTTATTAAATTCTAAAAAATCATGTAGCACCGAAAAATATGCCAAAACAAACCGAAGCAACCCACACTCAATAGGGTGATGAAGCAGGAAGGAGGTTATGAGAACTTTGAATTTAAATTGAGCAATGTCATCGATTTTGGTCTCATTTGGTTCGTTCTAATACGGACTTTGGAACATGTTGTTTTCCAGTGTCTGATGATAAAGCTGAAAGAAGTCCATGAGAACTTTTGAACTAATCTAGATAAACCCATCGAATGTCGGCTAATTCAGTTTATTTTGACAAACACTTGAGTGCCGGATGTTTTCTAAGATATAACACCTAATGATGGAATTGGAAAGTGGCCATCGGAGATTGGGCAGATATAGTTGGCCTTCTGATGCGTAAAGTTGTCAAATTCAAAGAAAAACATGGTAAAAGTGATGACTATATCAGATTTTTACTTTTATCAAGACCTATCGTCTCAGCACAAAATTAGAAACTTACAACCAAGGACGTACTTAAAGAATATTTTGGCAATCAAGGCTGAAAGGGGACAATTTTCTTTATATATCAAAGAAAAACATGCGGCTGAGAGTAGCTGGAAAGAATTAGATTTTTTAAAAATAAAAATTATAAAAAATAGGAAATTTCCTGATTCAAAAAAATAAAACAGTATTCCGAGGTATGACAAAAGGTCGATAAGAAAGAATTATACCAGAATTGCTGCCTCTGATGCCTGAGACGAGGAGGAGTTTTTGGTTAAACTTACCAGAATCTTCGAAAGATGCAAATACAGATTAAGATTAGGTACAGACTGCTGTTTATGTTGCGATATTGGTTACTTTAATTGAATTAAGACTGATTCAAAGAATGATCTCATAATGTGCGTTATTAGATTAAGAGTTAATGTTTTGGTATAAGCAAAGAAAAATATTCTAAAATATCGTTTTGTTTGATACTGCTATTAATATGCGTAAGATTCTAAGCTGTGATTTGATATAGTAACAGATGTTTAGTTTATTAGGAAAGGAAAAACTTTTATTGATTTTATTTTCAAGAGATTTTATTTTTAGGTTTTAATATTTTCTGCAATAAACAAATAACTTATTAATAAATATTTTCTTATGATTAATTTTGCTTTAGGTTAAGTACGTACGTAAATACTTTAATTCAATTAAGTCTGATTTAAAGATTGTTCTCATAACGCCTTTTTAGATATACTTTTTCTTTTCTTATTATAAGGAAAGAGATAAAAATGTTGTAAAAGAGAATTTTGTTGATTTTTATAAGTGAGTTTTTCTATTATTATGTGAAACTTAAGTGTTTATGAGTTGTGATTTTATTAATTGTTGAAAGTAGTAAGTAAGAAAACTCTTAGTGATTTCATTTGTTTAGATTTTACAAATTTTATATAATTAAACTTTATAAATAAATACTTTCATACCAAAATATAGCTTTGTTTTAATATATTTTGTATATCGCCTCTGTGGCCTAGTGGTCCAGCGTTGGCGTCGACCACATGAGGTCCCGGGTTCGATTCCCGGGTCGGGCACATAAGAAAAGTGTTTTTTCAGTTTTCTGAGAAACACAAATTTGCCCGGGATTGGAAAGTGCCCGGTTGGCGATAGGCTTGCGACCTATCACATTTGTGGGATCAAGTATCTTCTGCTAATCGTGGGTGCACTTGTTGTACCTCTGCCTACTCCTTTGGGAATATGGGCGTGAAGATACTTTTTGTATAAACTTATTATATTCTTGCAATCAATCATCTCTGCCTTATATCTAAATAAAATATTAAACTAAGGAAAAGCGCAATAACTATGAGAGTTATTGCACTAATGGTTGGAAACTATAGGTCATCATATAGCTTGTGCTACACAAAAGAGCAATATGTCGTTTTACCAACAAAAACTGCAATAAGTAGTGTAATTGCAGTTATGATTAGGAGTGCTAAATTAAAACAATTCATAAATCCTAATAATAAATACAGTATTGAGTTTTTACTATGTATATAAATTTATAATATACTACATAAAATTAAATATTATTTTATCTGTCGTTTAGTAAAAGTTTCAAACCAATAGCTTTTACAGTAATGAAGATACACAGAAAACAAAAATTAAATCTTTAACTGCGATTATCTCGAAAGTAGTCAAAACCTAGTTATTGCACTCTTAGTTAGGACGGCAGTATATCTAATTAATTAAACAAATATGCCTATTTCAACGAAAATTAACGAAATATTAACTGGGTTTTTTGATATTAAATAATGACATTTTCCTATAGAAATTGGCATAAAATAAAACTATATTCTATTCTTATGCAAAAAATAAGTCACTTAAATAACATTCATTTATTTTTTATTTCAAAAATAAATAAAAGAAAATAGTATAAAATCCGCTACGTCTGTGTGTCAAAATTAAAACCGCGTAGTAATAATTAAAATATTAAAAGTATCAATACTATTTTCATTTTACCAGCAAGCACTAGGTGCACTATATGGACGACGACGTCCAGCTTACGCATTGATTAAAAAATACCTAAATTTCAGTTGGGTGATTTTGTGCAATGGCTCTTAAACCATATTAATATTCTAAATGCATCAGTCTGTCTGCTACGCTTTCGCGGCTAAACCGTTGAATTTGGCATGAAATTAAATGGATTTGTTAAATTTAGCAAGATCCGGGGTAAAATATAGACTACTTTATTTCAAAAATCAGCCCCTAAGGGGATGAAAGTTTGTATGAAAGATTATATCGCTGACGTGTTACTCTTTTCGTAGGCACAGCTGCGTGGGTCAGCTATTTGTGCATTAAAAATGAGATCGTATAATACGATTTTAATGATCACATTTCATACTAAATTTGTGAAGGCAGACTTATGCATTTACCATAAACATCTTTCACTACATAATTATAAAGTCGCTTTCTGCTGTCTGTCCCTATGTATGCTTAGATCTTTAAAACTACGCAACGGATTCTGTTGCGGTTTTTTTTAAATAGAGTAATTCAAGAGGAAGGTTTATATGTATAATAACATGAAACATCCATTATATAGTAGAAAAATACTGTTATGAATATGAAAAACGTTATAAATATATTTAGCAAAAAACAGCTACCGGTCGAGTCAGCTAGTTGTTATTATAAAGTTGATGGTTGTCTCAATTCATCAGGAAAGTCATCTAATATACATAACTAGCTGTTGCCAGCGACTTCGTCATCGCGGAGTTCGTTTACTCCGCACTGCCCCTCACCCGTAGGTGATAGCGTGATAATATGTAGCTTATATGTTGACCGTACCTATTAGTAATATTCATACAAAATTTGAAGTAAATCCATGCAGTACTTTTTGAGTTTACCCCAGACATACATATAGACAAACAGACAAAACTTCTAAAAACTATATTTTTGGCTTCGATATCGATTGAAGATCACGCCCCAAGTAATCTTTTAAAAATATATTCAATGTACAGTTTTGACTTTCCTACGATTTTATTATATGTATAGATATATGTATAGATATGAAAAATGTTAAGGATGTATAAAATTTGCTTTTATTCGCGACTTCGTTCGCGTGACCAAATATTACTACTTCCCTTTGTTCAGTTAGGTAAAAAAGTAGCTTATGTCAGTCCTGGATGATGTAGCTATTTATTTAATGGTGATTTTAATATCGGTCAAGTAGTTTTTGAGTTAAATCGTAACAAACAAATAAAAAATCAAATCTCTCCTATTTATAATATTACTTCACACTAATTGTGTCCCGCGGTACATACCGAGTAGGTCAATCTATACTAATATTATAAAATTGTAGAGTTTGTTTGTTTGTTTGGTTGTACGCGGTAATCTCGAAAACTACTGAACCGATTTGAATATTTCTTTTTGAGTTGAATAGCATGTTTATCGAGGAAGGTTATAGACTATATAACATCTTGCTACGACTAGCAGGAGCGGAGTAAACAAAGTCCGCGCGGACGTAGTCGCGGGCAACAGCTAGTTGGGAATGTAGCTTATGTCACTCTGGAATAATGTAGATTACATGAAATTATCAAAATCGGTTTAGTGATTCCAGAGTTTACTGCCTACAAGCAAACCGGTATTATTATTTAAATCCGGTATTATTATAAATCCGGTATATTATGAGCATAGAAGTTTAGATTTGAAACAAAGGTAGCTTTATTTAGTCAGTACTTGGACTTGTAGGTGTACACATAAAATTCGTTTTGTTCCAAAATCGAAAAGTTCCTGAGAGATGTATAACAAGTTGAATCGCGCAGCGGACAGTGGACGCATCCAGTTTGTAAGATTATATCAGTAACACAGCAAAATGAGTCAAACTTTGATTTATTATTGAATGTTTTAAATAAAATTTAAGATGAAAGTAAACAAAGTTTCTCTGAATCGGTCGGTTATGTAAATATTAGCGGCGGAGAAAACATAATGCCGCGATTGGATCTGCAGGGTTAAGAAACTATTTAATATTAAATATTGAAGTTGTTCCACCCATATAATAATTAGCTATAATATAAATAATATAATTCGATACATGCTCTCAGTTTGTAAATCTATATGTATATATATATATATATATATATATATATATATATATATATATATATATATATATATATATATATATATATATATATATATATATATATATATATATATGTATATAAAACTTTGGATCCCTTTATAAACCAATTGAGCGAACGTGGGAAGATGAAATTTGTTACAATGAAAGATTACGTTGCAGAGGACTGCAGAAAGCTAATATTTTTGAATAAAATGCATTTAAAGTACTTATACATTAAATTAATAGAAATGAACATTACCCACACTACATTCATGTGACATACACGATAATATACACGCATATTATCGTGTATGTCACATTATTGATTAGTATATGGTCGAATTTCGGCCACAGGCGATCGCTAGTATTAATAACTAGCTGTTCCCAGCGACTTCGTTTGTGAACAATAGGCATCACCTCCTTTTAATTTTAAACTAAAGATTTTTCATATTATTACATTTTTATTTGGCATTATTATTTCCTGGGAATCCCAAGGAAATTATGCTACCATGAAATTGGCAGGTTTAAGAAACTAAAGATTTTTCATTTTATTACATTTTAACTTCCCGCTACGTAGGTATGTAGAAGTTACTGATTTTGCTCCGATTTTCGAAAAATGATTTTTCACTAGATCTCCACGTTTTGAGGTTCTAGGAACCTTTTCAGACTATTTTCACGATGACTTCAGTATATCTGTATATGTGTGTGTACACATCTCACAACTTTTGAACGGCTTGATCGATCGAAACGTGGTTGATGGCATTCGATTGGATTCTGCTCAACTTAGACTTCCTGAAAATTTGAACCAAACGGCTTAGGAGATTTTAAGAAATTTTTAAAAACCCCAAAAATTTTTTTGGTGAAACAGTATTTTTTTAATATAACAACCAGATTAATGCACCGATTGAGTTACAAAAAGTAATCAGCTCTATTCCACAAAAAAACTACGTCTCATGCATAAATTGCATCAAAATTGGTTTATCAGTTGGGAATAAACGTTGACGAAAAATTTTTAAAAAAGATGTTTTTGATATAACTTAAAAAAAAATTCAACCAATCCTATTTTGGTATTGTACGATATTTTAGTACTAAAAAAATTACGTCGAATGCCGTTTCAAATTTTAAAATCGATATACAGCTTTTCAAATATTAAAATTACTTTGTTTTAGCAAACTTAATATTTTTGAAATAACTTTCAGGCTAAAAATCTTATCAGCTTTTCTCTTTAAAACGCTGCATCAAATACTACTGCCACACTGCCATCAAATACTTCTAAACTGCTGCCACAATAACTTTTGTACTAGTCACTATCATGTTTCGGTTTGGCGAATAAGATAGCCGCTAAAATGCATGTGGCACTATTTTTGCCATAATGATGATAAGAAACAATTAACATCCTAGTTGTACATACAACAGCAAATACGTTCAGCAACCATTGTAGAACATCTTTGTTGTTCAACAGACGATGTTTATCTCTTTTCATCAGGAGAGCTATTTGCTTAACTGCTGTTTTATATTATGTGAAAAAACTCGTTTTTTCGTCGTTGAAGCCATTATCTCTTCTTGCCTGTCCACTGTAGCCGTCAGATTGCACACATGATTTGCCAAACGACGTGGTAATAGTAACTTTTACGTTTTCATTGATCACATCCTCAGCCGAAAAGAAATACGTATCTCGTGGCATGCAAAATCGCAATTGCAAAATATATAATAAATAAATAAACATTCCCCGTGTTGGTCCGAGCTCCTTTGAAGAATAGGCCAACTGCCGATCTGCCGGACAGGTCGTAAAAGGCGACCGATTGGCTATTCGAGTCACTACCATCGTAGCTACTAGGTGGTAGAGTTCTGCATTGTCTCGCCCGGGTCTGGTACCACCGGCTTACCTATTCCTGTACCAATAGCGTCAGTGCATTGTCACCTTTGGTGTCTACAGGCGATGGGTGACTCTTTCTATCAGGAGACCTATCTGCTTGTTAGCTATCTTATGATATATATATATATATATATATATATATATATATATATATATATATATATATATATATATATATATATATATATATATATATATATATATATATATATATATATATATATATATATATATATATATATATATATATATATATATATATATATATATATATATATATTCAACGTTCACAAAGTCTTTTGCCCGCGACATATCTCTTTTTTTCGTGAGATTCTGCCTGTCTTAAACGGGCAGAATCTCACGAGTCTACATCGGCACTAAGGTTTCACATTCAAAGCCAAATTAACTTATGTGTTTATTTTATGTATTTACGTAATGAATGACGTAAACCTATTTTGCCCTAAATTAATACAGCGCGGGCAAAAGTGTAATAAATTAAAGCTATGTTTCTGACTTACGCTCCCAACTTGGAAAGTAGTTTATTAAACCCTAGTAAGTTATTATTTTGGCTGTCGCCCAGCCCAGTTTCGTTTGCGAATGCTATTTTGAATTTTACATACTAGGGTTTTGCCTCGTTCGCGAATAATATTTTGAATTTGGCGTACTAGGGTTTTTCCATTTGTTTTTGTTTTAAAGAATGGTAAATAAGCAGATGGCTTACTTAATGGAAATATATTAGAGATACCACGAATATTTGGGTAATACTCAGGTATTCGGCCTGTTATACCACTTTTTAAGTATTCGGTTTTCGGTCATATACCGCATACCTAATCATGAGAACAAATGCACATTTTACTCAAAAAAAAAAATAAGTTTACCGGGAAACATAACAAGAAATTAGTTTTAAAAATAAGTATGCAAGGTAGGTAAATAAGAGGTAAGTTGTTGACATTATTTTTAGTATTTCGACGATAATTATTCTCTGGACAAGTACATACACAATATATTAGCAATACAATACAAGACTATCGGCCGGTTTTCGAAACGCAAATTAATTTTAACAAGTAATTAATCTGTGTTTAACAGATCATTTACTTGTAAAAATTATGTTAAACACAAATTAATTGCTTGTTAAAATTGAGTTTCGGAAACCAACCGTATTTGTTACTCAATAAACAAAATATAATACCTGTCGTAATCGATCGACTTGCTAATGAAACAAAAACGCTGCCGAATATTCGATATTTGGCCTAGGGCCTTGCCTGATATTCGGTATTCGGCAAAATCACTTTTCGTAGCAATTCTAAAATGTATACATACATGGGGCACACTAAAAATTTTGCACTTCTAGCTAATCGGAACTATTTGAATTTCGAATGTTATTATTTTAAAAACGTTGCAACCTTTTTAGTAATAAAAAAAAAAATTGGTGGGAAATGATTTGTCAATTGTTTTTTATCACACATCAAAGTTCTACGTACGCAACGAAAATGGAATTAAGTCGAAAAGATTTTAGAACGATGATTTTTTATGATTTTAAAAGTTCTCATTCTCCGCAAGACTGTGCCGCTCGTCTTAAAATGCTTTTGGGAGAGAAGCACCTTGTTTGAGCACCTTCAGGAGATGGTTTGTTGAATTTGAGAGAGGTCGAGTTTCTTTACATAACGAATTTCGTGAAGAGCGGCCTTCAACTGCCGTCAACGAAAATAATGTGGCTACTGTTAAGCGGTTAATTGAAGAAAACCCCCGGATTACCTATGAGATAATTCGAGGACAATTGGGGATTGGTATGAGCCAAATTCAGAAAATTTTACACGAAGAATTGAAAGTTCAGAAACTTTGTTGCTGTTGGATCCCTCTTGAACTGACAGCGGAGCAGAAGCGGGCTCGCGTGGAATGGTGCTCACAGATGCTACTGAAGTACGACCACGGACATTGTAATGCTGTTTATGACATTGTCACAGGAGACGAAACGTGGATTTATTGTTTTGAACCCGAAAAAAACAGCAATCTTGTGAATGGATGTTTGAAAATGAGAACAGGCCAACAAAAGAGAGACAGGCGAGAATCGTTGGTAAAAAAATGATCGCGTTTTTTTCTCAGCTACGGGTCCCATCTGTACAATTCCTCTTGAAGATCAAAAGAATGTTAATGCCGAGTGGTATTCTACCATTTGTTTACTCAGGGTGTTAGAAAAAGTTCACGAAAGACGACCCAAAAGCCGCATTTTTCTTCACCATGATAACGCTTCTTCACACACGGCCAACAAAACAAAGTCATTTTTAGCTTCCGAAAAAGTACATCTCGTCACTCATCCTGCGCAAAGCCTCGACCTAGCACCGTGTGATTTCTGTATTTTCCCCAAAACCTAAGATTTGATGAGAGGTTTTACTTTTACCAACTCTGAAGAGGCAGTGATAGCTTTCAATCAGCACGTAGAAAACATGCCTTTAGATCTGTGGTCCTTCTGTTTTAAAAAATGGTTCGATCGCATGATTTCTTCATGTGTTTAAAATGTAAAGGAGTTTATTTTGAAAAGCAATAAACATAATATTTTGGTTATAACATGTTGTTTTTTAAGTTACGCAAAACTTGTAGTGTGACCTACGTATATGTAATTATAGCCTGACGCCTATACCTACACACCATAAGCGTTCATGGTGGATTGCTATTAGAGGTAGGTGGTAAGTGGTTTCTCAACATCTCGCCTGCTACCTATTTCTGCCACAACAGCGTCAGTGTTTATCACGGTCGTCTTCCAGTTTAGAGAGTAAGGTAGCCGGTAGACTATGCATGTGGCATACTTTCACAAGTATTTACTACTGTCATATTGTAGATTTTAAGGCCGAAATATATCTGATAACCATAACGTATCATTAACATTTTTGCTTTCTATACGCGATGCCATTAGAAGAGTTACCTGCTTAACATCATTCTTAACTTGTTTTAGCATTGGCCAAACGCTTACAGAAGGTTAATGATGATTAATCGATTTTTAGTTAACAGCAAGTGCATTTTACTGAAGGAATTATCGATTTAAACTTTGTCAAACGCAAATTGAAGAAGGATTAAAATTCCTGTCATGTTCGTTTATATATGAAAATATACGTCTCATGAGCGTCTGTAACGCAAATGCCATTGTATGCAGAATGCATTTGTTATGCGGGTGTTGGTCTGGTGGATATGACAGATTTATGCGATGATCGTACGACGCCTACATCAAATGTCCGCCTAAACAATTTATGATTATAACTTAACAATAGTTGTATTAATCAATACGTGACAATTCACGGCACCAATCGAAATTTGATTGGTATCGTGACCAATCAAGTTACCGTACGGTACCAATCAAATTTGATTTTTATTTTCAGTGTTAACAGGTGAAGTTCTGCAACGTCTCTACAGAGTTTTGTACCACCACTTTTCCTATTCTGACTGTGGTAGCTGTGATAAGCACTCTTGTGTTTCGGTTTGAAGAGTAAGGTAGCCAGCAAATTTACATAAGTGTGTGTGACATTTCAACACTACCACACGTGTAGCAACGTTTCGATGGAAAGAGTTAACCATGAAAACTATCTGCTTGTTTGCTATTCTATAAAGTAAAACAAAATTTATTCTTCCCTTCTTACAGTATTGTTTTCATTTTGCCCGATTTCGGCCAACATCTGACTAAGCGTATTTAGATCCCATTTCCTCTTTGACAATTATGTCAACGTTTTTGAGTCTTCTGTGAGATCTCATTCCTGACAATACTAAAAAGGCTTTTCTGCTATCCCCCTGGAATTTATAACTTATTATAATAATGATTTTGGCGCTCGGGTATATGTTACCTCCGCCTTACCCACTATTGCTGCAATAGCGTCATTGCACAGTGCTTGTCATTTTTGTGGTCCGGTTTATTGGGTTAGGTAGCCGGTAGACTTATACATGTGGCATTACCATCTCGCCCTACAGGTAGAGACGCACTATTAACATCTTTGGTGTCTATAGGCGATGGATTCTGTTTCCATCAAGATAGCCATCTGCTTGTTTGTTATCTAATGATAATAAGAAACTATCACATACATCTCGGCGGTTATCAGTTTACAATTTAAAGATAACATAACAATGCGTTATCAATCCGAGTATCTTAACCTTCGCTGTTCAGAAAAGCACGTGTCCCCAGTTTAGGGTTCTTACACATAATGCCGCTTCGTAGCATAACGTGACGTTGTATGGTGTTTATATGTGTAAGAGCCCTAATCGATTCGATTAAAGTGTTATTACGTGACTCGATTAAAATCAAGTTACTCGAAATTTGAGCAACCTGCAAATAATTACAGTTTCCCTTGCGGTGGTGCGGTTCAAGCGCGGAACCTTGAGACATTAATTCTCCCGTGTAAGTAAAGGACATAAAATCGTCAAAATTGGTATTTTAGGTTCTATACTATTAATCGTCGGCACTTGGTGAAACTGCATTTTGATTTAAATTATAAAACACTTGTACTTGTTTTCACTACATATATATTTTTTTCAAATTATTTAAATTTTCAGTTTTCAAGTTATAAATAACAAGAATCTTGTTTAGCTATAAGTCCTGATGATGCGTTAGTACACGAAACCGGTAGACTTAAAATAATTTGGCCTTTTATCTTCGAAATATTTTGCAATATACGTATTTTCCCTATTTTAATTGGTTTACCCATGTTAACTTTCAATTGATAACAGAATATACCGCATTGACGTATCTCTGATAAAGCCATTTAATGAAATAAATTAATGCCCACATTTCGATAAAAAAGGCTGCGCATTTTCACCGCCATCGACTACGCGAAACACTTTATGACGCAAAAACTTATTGTCGATGCGGTTTCAGACATTATATTGATTTAAATACATGTTGGCTGCACTGAAATGGGGCAGTGCGTATCGTATACAAATGAGATCGCGTCGGCAAGTCGGATCAGAACGGCGCGGCGGAGGTTTCGGAATAGAATCAGAACTCGAACTCGAGGGCACTAAACTCAACAGTATTTTGACAAACATTTAAATATAAGATAGCTCAAGCACGTAACTTAAAAAAAATTTGGTGAAATACATTTAAACTGTAATTTCAATAAACTGACATTTACTCCCAATCTTTCCAAAAAATGTATTTTATCAACTGACTTCCGAAAAAGGGAGTTTTCATTTCGGTTGTATTTTTTACGTATGTTTCATCAGAACTTGATTCTTCTTCATTTGTTAACCAGTATGGAATATTCTTTTTGTTTTGTTTAAACTTCCCAATTGGCCCTATATAAATGTATGTAGGATCTATTTATTTATTTATTTATTGTACAGTTGCATTACATAATATTTTTCACATTACGTGCATAATTTGATGTAGGATTCCGCGATACGAGAGTGGAAGCCAATTATTGCAGTTTTATATAAATTATTTAAATTTGTATATGACGCAGTTTAAATAAGTTAATGATGCACTTGTTACATTAATATGTCATTTGCAATAACTGTTACATATTCTAATTTGAGTAGGATTTAGTAGTGGTAGTATATATATATGTATACATTGTTCTGCCATACAAATAACTTGTATTTTAGGGAGGTGGAGGGGGGCTAATTGAGATAAAAACTATCCTATCTTTTAAGTTAGACCAAACAGTAGATATCTATAAAATTTAATTGAAATTGGTACAAATTACTTCGCAAATCAATCTAACCAATTTCTTTAGGTGGTTTGGTAAATATTCTGTGCATGTAACAGGCAAACGTCAGAACAACAAATTAATCTAAATTGCTCCATGATATAAATTACATCTTTTATATAAATAACGATAATATATCCGTGTTACATAATAAAGATTATAAAGATCCTTTTATAAGTAGTATGAGTATACCACCATAATTAAACAAGAATTTTCAAAATCGGTTTATAAATGACCGAGTTCTGAGGTAACAGACACAAAAAATATAGAAGAATTGATAACCTCCTCTTTTGAGAAGTCGGTTGAAAATGTAATTTATATCTATTCGCGCAATTACTGATTTTAACTCTTTATTTTTCCAAGTAAATATTTTGTAGTCTGAAGGTTGTTCAGCATTATTAAATGTAAAATACGGTTAAATATACTAATGCATATGTGTGATGGTACTGATGTATTTATTCATTCTAATAAAACTTACTAACGCATTTATTTTTTTTCATAATGCCCCATTGAAATTCATTGAAACAAATTGTTATTGTATATAAACGAAATATCACTTGTATTCAGGTATTTTTTTTTTGGGTCTACTTTTTTCCAAGTTAGATTTTTATAAGGTTGTCTAGAAGAAAATGCATGTGGCATTAGTAAGGTTACAATATAAATAAATTAATAAATAAGCGTAACGGTATTCATGCATTTATTTATTTTAATAACCCACTCGGAAAATAAACGTAATGTTTATTGTATATACGTGTGATTTACGACTTTAACTTTCTATTTTGCCAAGTTACATTTCTTTAAGCCTAAAGGTAAACTAGGAGAAAATATTCATCAATAGCAAGTGTTCAATATATTTAAATATACGTGATACAAATATGTGTGGTGGTACTGATGTATTTATTTATTTTAATAAACCTAACTGAAAATAAACGAAATATTTTTGTATTCGTGTGATTTTCGAAATATTTTTGTATTCGTGTGATTTTAAATCTCTTTTTTTTAGTTAGGTATGTGTAAGCCTAAAGGTTGTCTAAAATAAAAATCATGTAGCAATAGTAAGTGTACAGCGCGTTTTTATATAAAATATGTGTGAAGGCATTCTCTATGCATTCATTTTTTCTATGAAACCCTACTGAAAATTAACGAAAATAAAAGTTATAAGTGTTGAAATATCGAAAGTCATACGGTCACCATCTCTTAGTTTAAAAGGGCGGTAGGCGTACGACGCGACGGCGCGCTGGCGTATTGATCGGGCACGGCCCTGGACCTGTTGCCGGGCAAGCAACCTCACCAGCCACACACGCCTGTGCAATCCTCTTAGGCAAATAAATGCTGCACTTAACACGGCATTCATTTTATTAAACACGCATAGTATGTAACACGTAACGCTATCTAGTGTTCACAGATATGAGGATTGGATTTGATGAAGATTTTGATTCGATGACATTTTATGATCGATGTCCTTACATATTATGAGAAAAGTGATGTGTTGAATTTTGATTTGACGCGGTTTTTACCCGACTGCAGGAGGGTATTGTGTTTATCAGTCTATATATGTATGTATGTATGTTTGTTCCTATGTGGCGTTCTAGAGGCCAAACGCGTGGGCCGATTTTGATGATTTTTATGTCAATCGATTCGTCTTAACCTTGCGAGTGTCACTAAAGATACGACATTTATAAGAATTCACCATGGAAACCACCAGGCGCCATATTGTCAAATTTCAAAAAATAAATATTGGTAAAATATGTCATGTGGGGTATCGTTGAATAGGTATTTAAAAATCATTTTGGGTTTCATTCATCATTTTTCATTTCAAGAAATAGTTTTGGATATATAACGATTTAAAGTTAATTATCCTAATTGTAACACGTACTTTATACATACATATATATATCTACTTCAGTATTTCGTTATTCGGTCTCCATTACATAAATCAGTAGTTATCATCATTTGGACAATATTTTCAACCGACGAAAAACGGAGGTAATCAGATTGTTGGAATTGGATAACATTTGAGTATGATGATCTAGGTATTTAGGCGTCCAAGAACATGTACTAAATCTCGTAAGTTTATGTATAATTCATTGATATAAAAAACCCAAGATGCACAGTCCCGAACAAAACTGATACTCAAAACTGTCCCTAATTTCATTAAAATAGTTATAGATATGGCAAAAACATACGTTTTAGCATATCCAACCTTAAGCGCAAGATTTATAGTTGTTTTTACAAAGCAATGTACAAAAAGTAATAAAATTGACAGTGTCGCGACCGTCGCGATTCTATTTGAAACTAGCTGAGCTCGCGACTTCGAAGTTACTTCCTATCATATCAGCTATCTGCCAGTGAAAGTCCCGTCAAAATCGGTTCAGCCGTTCCAGAGATTAGCCGGAACAAACAGACAGACAGACAAAAATTGTAAAAAATGCTATTTTGGTATATGTATCGTGTATACATCCATATGCATTTAGTAAAAAGCGGTTATTTTAATATTACAAATTTTATTTATTTGTGAATTAAATTATTTGACACGCCAATTTTATTTATTTGTATACATAGATAAGCGCACAATTTAAAGTTGTACGCTCATTTGCAGAGGACATTTTTGAGACACTAATTGTGTATCTTGGGTTTTTTATATCAATGGTATACTTGTATGTTTCGCGATTTTTTCGGTAAATAAAGACATATCGAGATAATTATTTTTGATTTAAATAAGGTTATAATTCAATTTAGAGAACAGTCTAAGCTTCATCAAAATCGGTTCAGTAATGTTTACCCCGTGTTGGTCCGGGCTTCTTTGAAGAATAGACCAACTGCTGATCTGCTAGGCAGGACGTAAAGGGCAATCGACGGCCTATTTCCGTCACTACCATCGTGACTACTAGGTGTCAAGAGTTCTGCAACATCTAGCCCGGGTAGGTATTTGGTACGACCGCCTTACCTATTCCTGCCACAATAGCGTCAACGCTGGTCATTGTCATGTTCCGGCTTAGAGGGTAAGGTAGCCAGTAGACTTATGCATGTGGCATTGCCACCCCACCACATAGATAGCACCACACCATAAACAACTTTGGTGTCTGTAGGTGATAGTTTCTATTTCCATATTTCCATCACGAAAGCCATCTGCTTACAACACTCAATCGGGATAATTCATAAACAAATAATATACATGTCCCTCGTGATTCGTGAAACGATCAACTCCGAACTCGCTAGTGAAACAAATACGTCGCCGAATATTCGCCAAAATCACTATTCGTGGCATTTCTACCTTAATATTGAATTATATTTATTGAACATTCAAACCCAGAAATACAAACGTTCGTGCTTTTGAAACAAATAGTTTGGGTCGCTAACCACTTAAGCAACAATGGCGCGGTCAGGGACTTTTTTTATATATCATAAGATAGCAAACAAGAAGATGGCTCTCTTGATGCAATGAGAAACTATCGCCTATAGACACCAAAGACTTTAATGGCGCATTGCAATCCGTGTGGCGTAATGTCAATGCCACATGCATAAGTCTACCAGCTGCATGCTTGTCATTATCGTGTTCCGGTTTTGAGGGTAAAGCTCCAAACCGGAATACGACAATGACAAGCATTGACTTTTTGCGGCAGGATAGGTAAGACAGCGGTACCAAATACCCGGACGGGACGTTGCAGAACTTACCACTTAGTAGTCACAATGGTAGTGAGTAGTGACACGTATAGCCAATCCATTGCATTTTACAACCTACCTGGCAGAATGGCAATTGGTTAATTTAACTTTCCGCTAGGAAAATGAAAATTTTCAAATTTCGGAACGTCCTTGGTTTTACCCCCATTTTCAAAAATTGAGTATTTATTAGATCTCGACTTTTGAAATCCCAACAAGTTACTCTATTTTTAAGATACCGGTTCCATTCATAATTTTAAATAAGTAGATACCACAGAGGTCGGTATCTAATAGTTTAGGATATAGGTACTAATGTGTATATAGCAATTTAAATGACTTATTTTCCTAATTATAACAGGTACTTTTTACGTATACTTTAATTAGTGTTTCGTTATTCTGCCTTTACAACGGGGGATTAATCTATACATCTATACAAATAAATAAAATTGGAGTGTCTATTTGTAATATTAAAATAACATAAACGGTACATATACGAAAATAACATTTTTTACAATTTTTGTCTTTTTGTCCCGGCTAATCTCTGGAACGACTGGACCGTTTTTGACGGGACTTTTACTAGCAGCCAATGTGACAGGGAGTAACTTAGGCTACTTTTTTCGAATTTTTACCACGCGGATGAAGTCGCGGGCTCAGCTAGTATAAAATATAAATAATATAAGTAAATTGAATATTATATTGAACAACGGGAAGGGAGCTATGGGAGTTATAAGGACAACAGAGTGGCCAGCTCCTCGAATGGACCAATTAAAAGCAATGTTCTTGGAGTGGGAGTCAGAATCAAACCATCGACGACAGAATTTATGCACTTCGTGGACAGGGTAAAATTGAACGAAAAATGCTACTTTGGACCGAGCTGTGGTTGATTTAAGTTCACGTATTTTGCTAAAGGTCAAGCATACGTTGCTTTGAGCCGGATTAGATTTCTAGAGAGGCTAATAACATAAAATACTGGAGACTAATAGAAGTCAATGTACATGTAATATTCGAGCAACGCACACATGACACCTCTCACAGACGCGATATCTCGGAATGGTTCGAGTCAGTTTGTTCCGCACCAGTCCGAGATATCGCGTCCGTGAGAGGTGTCTATGTATGCTATGCTCAAATATTATTTGAATGTAACATTGACTTCTGTTAGTCTCTAGTATTATGTGCTAATAATCAGTAGTGTAGACCACCGCAAGTTATTTAATAATACCCATGATATTCACTCTCTAAATGAAATAATAAGATTGCGTAATTTAAAGAACTAACTAAAAAGTATAAAATAAAAAAAATATTAAAAACAAAAAACCCGACTGCATTAATCTTAAAATAAATTCATTACCTTTAATGAAAACTAAAAAGAAAGGAACAAGCTCCGTAGTTTAGAATCATGTTAAGTTATAATGAATTACTACACCATTGAAATAGTTCTATAATCGATGTACATATAACAATTCATGATTTTTTTTCATCACAGAACGATTAACAGTCGGGGCCTTTTGTGAATATTTGATAGCTAAAAATTGAATGGGCCCTTTGTGAATATTTGATAGCTAAAAATTGAATGGGCCCCGACTGTTAATCGTTCTGTGATGAAAAAAAATCATGAATTGTTATATGTACACGATTATAGAACTATTTCAATGGTGTAGTAATTCATTATAACTTAACATGATTCTAAACTACGGAGCTTGTTCCTTTCTTTTTAGTTTTCATTAAAGGTAATGAATTTATTTTAAGATTAATGCAGTCGGGTTTTTTGTTTTTAATAATTTTTTTATTTGAATTATGTCCAAACATATGAGAATAGTGATATATCGCATTTTCGATTTTTTATAAATGTTATATTTCCACTCGGACATAGTCGTAGTTAACGACTAATTATAATAATAATAATTAAAGATGTTATTAATGACCGCCCCGGAGGCTTACAGTGCTTAGCAAACCTGACTACACAATCAATGTGGCTCGGGTTTAATTCCTGACAGAGACAAGCATTAATGTCTAGAACATTGGTATTTGTATTTCTGAATTCTGGGTTGGGTGTTCATATTATATGCTTATAATTTGCTTACTTTGGGGTTAGAAAAAAAATATCGTACTAGAACTATTTTAACGACATTGGACTTACAAGCGTGTCCACCTAGAGTTTTTTAGAAAGAAGAATTGAAGCTTCGCTTACATTCGTGAAACTTACAAATATGAGCATCACTGCAATTGTTCTCTTGATTATAAACAAAGATTGAAAATACAATATCGCCTTTTTAATGGCATTAACAAGCAAACAGACGTTTTCTTACATTAAGATAGCCTTCGCCTGTAGATGTCGAAAGTGTTATATATTGTTATGTACGTGGCACAAATATAAGAGGACAGATTTAATAATTAACGGGCTACTTTTACCCTTTATACATTTGGACCCTTTTTCGTATATTGTTAATCGTCGAGTTGTAGCAATTACAAAGTTGATCCTAAAGTAATTCATCCTTGTCTACTGACCCATTTAATGTTGACAGTGTACTGACGTCAACAAACCGCGACCAAGGCGAAAAAGCGCCGTCATATATATACATATACACACGTCCAGAATATTTAAGGCCGGATTCGCATTAGAAGACGTAAGGCCGTTATACGTCAGACAAGCTATCAATTTCATATTGTGTTCTGCACTAGTAGTGACAAATATGGCATTGAGATTTAGGCGTCCTCCGGAATATATTTAATAGTCACAAGACGTGTTGAAATATTTTATTTATAATTTCAAGGCAACGAACCCAGATATTAAATACAATCTTTATCATCCCGAGTATCGCATTTAAGAGTCTCAAAAGGCCTATACCCAAACCCGTCTTCTCCTTAGAGATCTAAAGAGTTGGCTTCTAAATTATCTTTAAGATCATATCATTGAGACCTAACACACCAAAAATTTTAGTATAAAATTGGTTATTTATGTAACAGCAAACTTAATACATTCATAATGTCTATAGAAACCTGCCGAATGAAATAATTTTAGGTTCTATAATCACATTCCATAAATAGACTTTTTTATATTAATAGAATTTAACTTCTAATTTGTCTTGTAAAACCTGATTCCTATTACTGCTAAAAGTTGGGACTTGGGAAGCCTGTAAATTATATTAGTTCCAAGTTTCAACATCTGATTAGAAATATTGGTACCAACTTACTTAAATGTAATGAATTTTTTAGCCCCGCAGTACCTGTCAAACAGTTTTTTTGGAAAAGGGAAAGTAGTCAAGATGCCGCTTTGGTTAATGACATGGAGTGAGAGTAGGACAGAAATGTAACGATGGTGAAATATGCCTAGGTTTTTCTTAAGTAGCTAATTATCTATATCTATATTAATTTAATATTATAAATGCTAAAGTCTGGATGTTTGGATGAATGGATGTTTGTTACTCAATCAAGCAAAAACTACTGAACGGATTTAAGGTTTTTCCAGTTTCCCAAGCACGGGTTGAGTGCTATAACACAAAAATAATAAGAAGATTGATCTCCTGATGAAAAGAGACAAGCTTCGCTGTAGATACCAAAGATGTTAATAGTGCGTTGCTATATTTTGTGCGCATTGATAATGCCACGTGTATAACTTTACCGACTACCTTTCCCTCCAAACCGGAATAAGACAGTAACTAGCATTAACACTATGCAAGTCACCACCATCGTAGCTACTAGGTGGTAGAGTTCTGCATTGTCTCGTCTGGGTCTGGTAAAACCGCCTTACATACACCTGCCGTAATAGCGTTCGTCACTAGCGTCTTCCGGTATGGAGGGTTAGTTAGCCGATTTTATGCATGTGGCTTTAAGACCCCGCCACAAGGACAGCAACGCACCATTAACATCTTTGGCTATAGGCGATGGTCATCTCTTTCCATCAAGAGAGCCGTTTGCTATCTTATGATGTAAAAAAACCGCGAGTTTCATTCAAATGTGGATAGGGCTTAATACTTACGTGCGTCTTCTGGTTTGTTATTACAACCATAATTTAGTGATACTAGTGTACACATGGTTATTTTTCATTAACCTTGCTAAATGCGAACATCTGACTGGGTGTATTAAATAATGTCGGTATTACGTTTAATTTTACTTCACGCTGATTCCCTTTGCGGGGAAGGCAGAGTGAAAAGAATGTTGTTAGACATTCCCAGCTTCGTCGGTTTATCGCCGGCGTTATTATAGGGTTTTTATTGTTAAACTAGCTGTTACCCGCGACTTCGTCCGCGCGGACTTCGTCAACTCCGCTCCTACTAGTCGCAGCGTGATAGTATATAGCCTACAGCCTTCCTTGATAATTGGGCTATATAACGCTTTTAGATTTTTTCAAATCTGACTTGTAGTTCTAGAGATTAGCGCGATCAAACAAACAAACAAACTCTTCAGCTTTATTAATATAGATATTTCGATTCGCCACTCATCGATGTGTCGGTTCGTGCTCCCTAAACATACATTGAACCCCTTTCACCGCATGTGCGAACTTCTTGCAAATTACAGTGACTGGAACTAAACGCTTATGTGCTTCTGACGGCAAGGTTTGTTGATCCTAATTTTAGCAAAAACATTCGGTATTTATTAAGTATTGCAAATGCAGGGTTGGTGTTTTACAACCCATCTCGCCAGACTAAAATCCAACGAATAATTATGGAACCTTATGACATTTTTTGCCACCTTTATCTGACAAGGAAAAAATCGTAATATTAATCTATATTAATATTATAAATAAGAAAAAAGTTTGGGTGGTTGGATGATTGTTACTCAATCACGCAAAAACTACTGAACGGAATGAAATTTGGCACACAGATAATATCACATAGGCTACTTTTTATCCCAGAAAAATTAAATTATCCCGCGGCATTCGCCAAAACCTTTTATAATGCAGCGGGCTGCACACTGCAGCTAGTAATTAATAAACGCAGTTAAACTCCAAACATCCGTTTTCCCGGGAAGTATTTGACTGACTGAGCTGGGAAGATATTTTTCGAGTGTACGTACATACGTCGTGGCTCCATCGTAGAATTTCCCTTTTCATGAAATGTTCGATCATTTCATGAAACGGTCGCATTTCATGACAATGGCATGGCAATGACATGGCAATTCTATCTGGCTACGATATATTGTATGCATGTATTTTTAGCACGCTCTGTAGCCTTAACGTGTTGATGGATTTAAGCTTGAGAGGTGTCATATGGTGAAAGTGACATAGACTATATAATTTAAACACGAATGCGCTAGAAGGGTAATGTTTTTTTTTTAATCGGGCCGCAGTCGGGGTTATTGTTTTTGTAGTAATGACTTGCTTATATTTTTATTGAACACGCTAATCCCTGGATTAGCGCGTTCACTACTGGACAGTCGGGTTTGAAAACTTATTTTTGTGTATAATATGCTACATTTATGAGGAAGGCTGTGGGCGATTTTTATAAAAAACAAGTAAGAACTTTTGGTCATGCGAACGAAATCGCCAGTTAACGGAAAAGAATAAGTCAATTACATCTATATTAATATTGTAAATCCGAAAGTTTGGATGTTTGGATGGATGGATGTTTGTTATTCAGTCACGCAAAGACTACTGAACAAATTTGAACGAAATTTGGCATACAGTTAACGATGACGTGGAATAGCACATATGCTTTTATCCCAGAAAAAATAGGCGATTCCGCGGGATTCACCAAAAACTTTTGTAATGCAGCGGGTTGCGCACTGCAGCTAGTATAATAATAATTGCAGTGGCTAAATGAGAAGTTTATAGCACAAAGTCCATAAAAGGCGATTAGCGAAACATGTCACTACCATCGGGCATCATGACTACTAACTGGTATATAATATATAATCCTGTCCAGGTAGTGGATGCTACCGCCGTACTTATTCCTGCCACAGTAGCATCAGTGCTTATCGCCGTCTTGGTCCGCTTTTGAGAGTAAGGTAGCCGGTAAACTTATGCATATGGTATTACCATCCCGCCACACTGATAGTAACGTAACAATAAAATCTTTGGTGTCTTTCCATATAGAGAGCCATCTGCTTATTTGCTACCTATGATTTTAAAAATACAGGGACCTACAGTCAACTCACGCTCCTTAATGTTCTAATAAAAACTGTTTTGAGATCCTGGTTGTGGGATTATTTTTGATCGATGCAAGCAGTATCCAGGTGAATCTACCAAACGATGTTTAAAATATTCGCCCTCAAAGCGAAGAAACCAATGCAATTTTGTAGCTCGCATTGCTGCACGCTTCCCAGCATAACAAGTAGAACGGCTCTTTATGTTGGCGAGCTTCCAAAACGAGCCACTAACTAACATTGAAACCCTCCGAGCCCTCTTGAAGCTCTTACTTTCATATGGAGTGGACTTAGCTGCCGAAGTCTGGAAAATACTACGGTATTTAAACGATTTATTATAATAAAAGAGCTTTTTATGGTTATTATGCGATTTTGTCAGAAAGCGGGTAATGTTTTGGTGTGAATGTTCCATGTAAACGTATACCTAATCAAAGCCTGAACAGTTCAATATGTAGATTTTAAATGTCAGGTGTTCCTAAATTATTTTTCATATTTGGCTTATGAAAGGCAATTTTTGAAAAAAAAAAACAATTGTTTCTAGTACGAAAGGTGAAAAATATAAATTAATATGTACATGTTTCTAAATTTCAACCCTAGTCATGAGATAGCATCTCATGACTAGGGTTAAAATTTAGAAAGCCTGATGAATGGTTATGATAATTCGCAAGAATTATAAACATTTAACGGACTATAATATGATTATTTATGCTATCTATCTGTTTGACTGATGATCGCATGATCGCTTTTTTATATCTGATTTTAACGAAATCAAGCGAATATCTCCATACCAGGGTCTATTTCTAATATAACAGGCTCTGTCTTTACGGATATAAAGACCACATTAAAAATATATTTTATAATTTATCCTCCAAATCGGAACACAACAATGACAAGCATATTGACGCTTTTGCGGCAGGAATATGTAAGGCGGTGGAACCACACAACCGGGCAAGACGTTGCGGAACTCTACCACCCAATAGTCACGATGGTAGTGACACGTATAGCCATTTGTTTGTCTTTTACGAACTGCCTGGCAGATTGGCAGGTGATCCTCTCTCTTTTTTTATTGTCTATAACATTATAACTGCCCTGATGATTACAGCATCATTAGTGCAGCATTAATGAAACCGATTGGGTGTATAAAATAATATAAAAGTGGACAAGAAGTATGATTTGCCGTGCTGTGCCCGCGACTTTGTCCGGGGTGAAAATTTTTTTAAATAAAAGTAGCCCAAGTTACTCCTAATAAGGAGTTTATCGATTTTGATGCCCAGCTGTTTCAGAGAGTAGCCGGAACAAACAAACGTACAGACAGACAAAAATTGTAAAAAATGTTATTTTGGTAAATGTATAGTGTATAAATCCATATACATTTAGTAAAAAGTGGTTATTTTAATATTACAAACAGATACTCCTATTTTATTTGTGTAAATGTATAAATATTCTAATAAACACAAATATTACTTGACCGTCGTGTGATGCATTCGCATACATCACTACATAGTATAAATCAAAGTCGCTTTCTTTGTCTATCCCTATGTCCCTATGTATGCTTAAATCTTTAAAACTACGCAACGGATATTGATGCGGTTTTTTTAATAGATAGATTGATTCTTGAGGAAGGTTTTAGTATATAACGTTCCAATATTCCCACGGGAACACAAGCTATACGGGTGAATCCGCGGACAGATCGTTAGTTTTATACATAAAACTCCTTTGATTAAGTAGAAGTTTCATTAAAAGTCCGTTTTGTAGGAAACTTTACAAACTTGTAAAATTTTGTTCGAACTTTCTAACAAAAAATAAAGTACACTTTAACATACGTGACATCACGTCCTTACGTTGCAGACTTTTTGTATAGTTAGCTGCAACATGCAGCCCGCTGCATTGTAGAAATTTTTCGTGAATCCCACGGGAACAGCTTATTTTCCAGGATAAAATGTGATATACCAGGTCATCGTCTGCCATGCCAGTTTTCATTTAAATCCGTCAAGCCGTTTTTGCATGATTGATGCAATGTGTAAGGAAATCTATTGTAATAACCACAAGATAAAATTAAGTAATATGTATAGTATACGATGGCTATTTGGAAAAGTTCTTATCGGGTTAACATAACAGCACAGAATATATAATAGTACAAGTAATAACATCCTTATCCCTATATAAAGATCAGGGCCGCCACAAGCGCTTTTGCGCGCTATTATACCCAACCCTGACACATATCTAGGGCTGTCGCTGTCTAGGCAGTCTAGTTTGGCCAGTCGCCAACTTGACAATCTCAAGATCTAGCCTTGATCGTGAGCCGTTGCCGCCTAACACCGAACTTGCGTGTTTTTCATTACCAGTTAAACTAAGTGGTTGAGTTAATCGGTTATTATGTCGAGCGATTGCCGATAAACTACGATGAATTTGTTACATTTTATAGGTAAAAACTTGTTGAATTTAAATTTCGAAATTTATTTTTAAAATCTTATCACTTGCGTAACTAGAAGATAAATGCATGTATATTACTTACTTAGACGTAATTTTAATTATCATCACTTAGTGATTACTAGTGATCACCGAATCATAGAAATATACCATAAATGATTTAAACAATGACACTTTTATTTCTTTTTTTTTTTCGTTTATTGGGAAGAGGTCCACCAAAGATGTTAATGCTGCGTTGCCATCCATATGTCGGGAATAAAAAGCCACATACATGCGTTTCCGGGCTAACTTTCAAACTACTGAGTTCTGACACTAACTAATATTACGTACTGATGACTAAACGTACACAATAGTAGCGAACCTAGCATACGTTGTCTTGTTTGAACGTTATCGTAAAAAAGTAAAAAATAAAAAATTTTGCATTATAATCTGCTAGGTCCAATTATAAATTTGTATGTATGAAACAAAAAGTCATCAATATTTGTCTAACCGTGAAGGACTTCAGTGACTTACACACGTATAGAAGAATCCATACTAATATTATAAATGCGAAAGTAACTCTGTCTGTCTGTCTGTCTGTCTGTCTGTCTGTCTGTCTGTTACGCTTTCGCGGCCAAACCACTGAACCGATTTGGATAAAAATTGGTACAAATATAGTTTGAGACCCAAGAAAGGACATAGGATAGTTCTTATCCCGGAAATCCCACGGGAACGAGAACTATGCGGGTTTTTATTTTTTCCACGCGAACGAAGTCGCGGGCACAGCTAGTTATATATAAATAAGTACTTACTTATATAAAAATAAAATAAATAGTTTCGTGTGTGTGACTTTAGTTTATTACATTTTAAACAATTGCGGGATTAAAAGGAGTGCCTTTTAAGCCGATAGTAAATATATTATGCGTAGTGTTTAATTTCTCAAATTAGCGCCTAAAGAACCAAGAACCAAAAACCTAATTTTTGTAAATATCCTGTCTTTATAAAACTTTAATTTCCTTACTATTATAATGTAACTTAATGGTTTTACAAGAAAAAATATCATATTTTACTATTATCAGTCAAATTTTTGTTTTTTGTATTTTTTTATTTCATCTTTCTTATATTCTTTCTATAAGACTGTAAAAAATTAAAATAAAAAACGGATATACCTATACTTATGATTATTTACATAGTAAATTGTTGCGTGCGGCGGACGAGCTTTTCATTTAGGTCGCCATCAGCATTGCCAGCACTGATTATTATTGTCCCTTCACACGTTACATGATTTCGTCATAGTGTGCCTGTAATTAATTATTATTATAATGACATGCCTTGTACAAATTTATATTTTTGTTATTAAAAGTTAAATAATTACTTCTTTGTGGCGTACGTAGAGTATACCGTATTTATGGACTAACGAAATGAGTGCTGATTCCTTCCCTTTTTCGATAGTCGTGTTTGGTCCACTGAAAATTAAGCTATTGGTAGCTTTAAAAACTTTCATAATGTACGGGGGTAATACAACATAAGACTAGACTGCTAAACACTACCCCGTAAAAGATATGTGTATGTATAAAGAGGTAAAGTTTTGTGAGTTTATTAGTAAGATGAAATCTGTGGTACTACTAAACAGATTTTGAAATTTTTTTATCAGTAGAATGCTACGTTAGTCCTAACATCGGCTTAAATTCTACATCAATTTTCTTGCCGAAGTTGACTTACGTGGTTTATATCGCCACAGGAAACGCTACTATAAATTAATTTAATCCATACCTACTAATATTATAAATGGGAATGTGTGTGTTTGTTTGTCCGTCTTTCACGGCAAAGCGGAGCGACGAATTGACGTGATTTTTTAAGAGGATATAGTTGGAGGGCTGGAGAGTGACATAGGCTACTTTTTGTCTCTTTCTAACCCTCCACTTTCCTAAAATGAATTTAACGCGAGCGAAGCCGCGGGCAATAGCTAGTTTTGTCATATTTCATTATTAAATGTTATCAGTGTACTGAGGGATTGGATTATATTGTTATATTTAATGCTCATGTTTTTGTGGCAGAGTGGAAAACTGTGGTTTTGATTTAAAGGACAATTTATCTTGTTTTTTAATCTTATTATTTAAAGGATCACATAAACAATTATATGATTACGAGCTGAATTCGTCCAAGGTTCGCTGTGGCTTAGTTAACGCTATATAACTCGACGATGCTTAGAATTTTCCGTTTTTGTTGATCTTTTATTAACTTTGGAATAAAAGTTACAGAAAACACAATTTTCAGTAGTTATGTTGTAAACTAATATTAATCCATAGGCATAGTGTATATCTGTGTATTATGTGTGGCAAATGAATGGTAGTGTGCGAAATTATTTTTGGTTAGTTATTTTGGATTTATTGTTTCCAAAATCAAAGTAAAGTTAATTTTTTTAATTCAAATTAACCTTTGCAGGCACTTTTCACGGGTCGACTAATGCTTATCTATATTATTAATAATTAATAATATTAATCGTTTAATAATCTATATTATCTATATTAATATTATAAATGCGAAAGTTTGGATGTTTGAATGGATGTTTGTTACTCAATCACGCAAAAACTACCGAATAGATTTGAATGAAATTTGACATACAGGTAGATGATGACCTGGAATAGCACATAGGCTTTTTGTCACGGAAAAATTAGGAGATTCCACGGGATTCGCCAAAAACTATAAATGCAGCGGTGCAGCCCGCTGCAGCTAGTAATATATAAAAATACCTATAAGTTTTCTGCGCTTCGCATTCGTACTTGTCCGCTCGTGTAATTATCGTAAAAAGAGGTACATTTTCAGTTCACGTGTTAATATATTCATATCAAATTTTAATTATAAAATAACATAATATTATATTGCTCATCAGTACAGCTATAAGATTTTATAAAAAGGCTTCTCCTTCACGCATTACGTAGCATATATTTCCTTAATTTAAATACTTGGAACAGAGATGACGGCAATATCTGACTCACTTTAATAGGTACGACGTCGTGACCTATTGTCATTGAGATACATTTGTCTCGTTGTGAACATACCTATCATAGCTTTTGTTACCGTTACCAATGTTAATACGCCCAATATTATCTGACTACCATATACGTTCTATGTGTCTATATATGATTGCTGCTTTTTAACCAGCCAGCTTAGGTTATGAAACGGGCCATATATCGCACCCGTGCGAAGAGACTTTGACAATGTATCAATATCTCATGCCACAAGAGAAGTATTTCTACCCTTGACAAGTAAACATAACTGTTAGTTTGTAATTTAATTTGCAATTCAATTTACGTGTAGAATGATGTAATTGTAAATATTTAAAAATAATTACTTTAATGTTGAGAAAATTACTTTAATGAATATTAACAAGATGGTTGAGTTCTGTAACATCTTGGCTGGGTTTTGGTACCACCGCCTTGCTTATTCCTTCCGTAATAGCGTCCGTACTTGTTGCTTTTGTGTTGCGGTTAGGAGGGTAAGGTAGCAGATAAACTTATGCATTTGGCATTCCATCCCTGTCACACGGATAGCAACGATAACTAACATCGTTGGTGTCCATTGGCGTTGGTTGTCTCTTTTCATTAGGAAAACCATCAGCGTGTTTATGAAAATGGGTGACAAGGCGAGTATGCTCATTTTTTCCGTTGGATCTTTTCAATGTGCGGTTTAGTTTTTAGTCGGGACTAAAAATATTTGAATTTAAAACTTTTTTTAAAACTTCTTATTTTCGGACTACGAAAACAATTATTACACAGGTCAACAAAAAAAATTTTTTTTTCTGAGTCTGTTATTTAGTGACCATTTTCTGATTATATACATCGAATAGTAAACAGAAACGCTATTAACAATCAATAAACTTTGCTTTTGTACTTTGGGGCCTCATACAAGAAAGTTTTGATTTTCACAAAGGAAATACCAATACTATTCATTTTCTAAAGCTTTTTTGTATTCTTTTTGTATTCTTTTTTGTATTTTTGTGTTTAGTTATGCCGTATTTTATAATTAAATTAATAAAAATGTATAATTGATAACTTGTTTTCCTTTTAAATATAATTGAAATTTAAAAATAGAGCTTTTCCATAAAATTTGAATTTTCGTGCTGGTAGCTACGAAAGCAAACTTTATTAGATAAAAATATTTTTTCATTCTTTAGTTAGGCATAAGTAATCAGAATCAGAGGTACAGAACTCAGACTCAAAATTCATGTTGACCTGTGTTATGAATATTGAGAGGCCAAGCCAAGTCTCAACGGATTGTGAAGTATGACATGCAGCTCTCTCTGTCTATAGAGTAAGCTAAGCCTGATTTTATATAATATGTACCTAATATAGTAATTAGGACTTAATAGCGTATCTCCAGAGTGGGTCATATTTATAGTACTTATTCAGTCTGTACTCTTAACACCTATAGCATTATAGTCAAATCGTAAAACTGTTTTGCGTTAAGATTCTTGCAAGTATTAATATTCTGGAATCGCGTGTTGTCTGGTCAGTTGGGCCTCGTTAGTATGTATGTGATGCCGACGTCCCGGCTACAGGTCACCGTTCGCAAGTGGTGGCTGACTGGCAGTTCGCATATGAGTGTGCGGTTAATAAGTTACATATATTGTTATATTGTTTTTTAATTAACTTGACCAAATTTGCCTTTATTCAATAAAAAAAGTTGGAATCATTACGAGGAAAGATAAGGTATTACCTTAACTTTTCTCTCTTTATTTGACGAAAAAAATTATTTCCTTCCTTCATAGAAATAAGTTACCTTAGTTTGAGTTTTATGCATAAGTTCGTAGTTAGTTTTTCAACTAAAAGAAATAAAGTAGAAAGTTTTCATTTTTTTTTAAGTGATATCATTACCAAGTCAAGGAAAATCCTTGCACCAGAAAATACATCGCACAGAATGATTTTTGTTACCTGTTCGGTGATACGGGCATGAATATGCCTTTTTGTAGCTTTTTACCCTCGGGCTTAGATTGAAAATTGATCTCAATACAATATTAATCAATTAATACACTTCAACTGTTTCACAATAATCATATTCTGTAAAATCTGTCAACGGTTGACCTTCCAGGCCATCCCTGAAACTTCCCGCTAAATTAAGGTATTTTAAGCTCAAAAGAGTAAAAACTATAAGCATAGATTTTTTCAGTTCTAAGAAAAATTGGAATGTCTCAACTGCTATCTAACTAAAAAACAGCAAGAAAACACGAATAAACCAACGAAACAATCATACATGCAGTCTATTTTGATAAAAATGGCAGTATATTGATTTTTGAAAAACTATATTTTGGAAACGATGATCAAATTGATCAAATTTAAATGGCATTTAACTATTGCTTTAGCTAAATGATCCGTAGGTTCAAAAATTTCGAAGCAATGTCAAAACACATTTTTTCAAAAATGTTCGTCATTGAAATCAATCAATAGATCCTAAACAAACTGACTGGTTTTTATCCAATTAACAGTACTTGACGCAGTTTTTAAAGGAGAAAAGCTGATAAGATTTTAAAGTCAATCGGTATTAATTTAATATTAGCCTGAAAGTTATTTCAAAAATATTAAGTAAGTTTGCTAAAAATAACGTAATTGTAATATTTGAAAAGCTGTAAATTTGAAAATAAGATTCGATTTTGATTTTTAAAACGGCATTCAACGTTTTTTTTTTAACTAAAATATTGTAGAATACTAAAAATGATTGGTTGAAATATTTTGAAGTAATGTCGAAAAAACAATTTTTCAAAATTTTCGTCAACGATTACTTCCAGACAGACAATTTATGCATTAGACGTAGTGTTATTAATAGATTAATATTGTATTAAAATGGAGTGAATGAAAATGAATTACATAAGTGAATTAAATCTACCACGCCAAAGCAGCATTTTAACTCGTTAGAATTTTAACTCTTTAGTCTTATAATAGATGGCGTTAGGAGTAATAAAATTGTAATACAACATGTATCTTCTATTTTTTTAATGTTTATAAAATGGTATTTTAATGGTAGATCATATTATCTAGACTTGAATTTAAACTACCATGTCAAAGCTCAAACCTCAAAATGCAATACTTTTTCAGTAACAGATACCACAAAAGTGCATAGAAAGTGGCCTAGTGTAGGGCTCGCTTCTCTCGCCCTAATAATTTTAAAGAAAATAAAATGCATTTATATGAAAGTTCCGTTGACACAACTCTATAACAAAATAACGAGCGAGCCTTATAATACACATTGATGTATAGCATCTGACATCAAGTGACATAGTTATTACAATCTGATGGCCAATATTATCACCATGCTTCGTCCTTGGTCAACCCAATAGCGCAATAGCGCACGCTGTTTCAATTGACCAATAAGTATGCGCTATTTGATTTGACCTGCTATCTGTTGCTCCTTCCGTCGCTTTTCACTAAAAATCTCACCCACAAATTGCAGGAAATCAAAACTAAAGATGTTAGACATCAAGAATAAACTATTGTGTGAAATAGTATATCATGCATAGAACAATTTATATGGTCCAATTTAATGTATTCGTGTATTAACGAATTGTTTTTTCGTTCAAACAGCAAAATTATAGAATCATATCCGTCACATGCACTTCTGAAGTTTTTATATGACGATTTTAAAAAGAGTATTGTTACAATTTCTTAAAAGTTTGGCATCGTAACTAACTGTTAATGTTGTTTTTGTGTACTGCTTTCCATAAGGTGGAAGTACACTCGTGTGCTCGCTTTTATAAAAATATATGCAAACTTTCAGACAAAGCAGTCATTGTTTGGGTTTTTAATGAACATTAAAAAGACAATACAAGTGAACGCTTCACAGTAGTCGGTAGCAAGCAGTTGACAAGTGGCTGCCAATTAAGGTGGCTTATCATCCGTGAGTCTCGCTTGGAGGAATACACGTACGACACGTTATTGCAATTACTATTGTAATGTAATCAGTCGAACGCGTTCATTGTGATAATTTTACATTACATTGTACCTTTATTAATTAACGTATTATACGTGTACTGTAGTTTTATAATTAGATCGTCTTGTTTGTCGAGTAATAAGCAAATACATCTAGCTACGCCAAACTAGACAAAGTCCTATCTGATTCTAATGTTCCCATCACAGCTAACAGCTTACACAACACATATCTTACACGCAGGTGAGGCCCCACTGTTTTGGGTACGCAAACACTCGAGATCCTGGTCAAAATTTAATAACGAACCAAAATCCTGATGCCAATTACTCCCCTGCATATTGTCAAGATACTGCCGATTACCCGAAGTTCAGTCACACACGAGACAAAGTTAGGGACAATAGCGGCCCATCCACTAGCGTTCATTCCTTCAATCTTATCCTGAGGTGCAATCCGTATTCCGTACAGAAACGCGACGGGATAAAATAAAACCGTTGTAGCCACTAATTAAACCACAATCCTACATTCTTTCCCCTTAATTTATCACAACACGCCAGTCCGGCAGGAAAAACAATCCTTCGATCACCATGCACACGTTTAGGTACATTCCTGTCAGTTTGCATCTTGTCAGTCATACCGAGGGATTGCGTGTCAGTGGATGATTATAATCCTGTAATTTTATGAAGATTGTTATCATTTAACAGGAATGCGTGTCATTTTAAATTATCTTTAAAGATTTTCATTTTGCAACATGTGTACCCGTAAGCAAGAGATTGCTATTGCTCTGAGTCTTATTGCGAGTGAATATATATTTAAACCTAAAAGGAGACAGAAAAGGAAAAATATAGTGATTTAAGAATTTTAAAAGATCTGGCATACAATGAACACGACGATTTAAAAAACTAAGAATGGATGTTTCTTTCTACAGATCTTAATTTTTAGGGTTCCGGAGTTAACTAGGAAAGCTTACAGTTTCGCTATATCTGACGGTCCGTCTAGCGTAGAGATCCTTGATGACTCCCGTCTCTACATTACTACAGTCTTACCTGTTCCTCGTAAGAGGCGAAAGTTGACTATATGAGTCACGATAATCATGACTACTAGAGTCTAAAAAACTTCAACTTGCGATGTACATTAGACACAATAATAAAGTGATAACATAAAACGTTAAAAAAATATTTTTGGGTAGCTCCTCTACATGTAGGGCGGGCATGATCATTTTTTTTTCTCTTGTTATGGGGTATGGGATATCGTTTGATAGGTTTTTAAAAAAACATTGTAGGTTTGTGAAAACAGTTTTTGGATAAATGGACTCGTTTGTGAAATTTAAGCTTTAAAGTGCTAATTTTTGTTGTCAAGTCCATTTTATCCTTCCGGGATGGAGACGAACACGAAATGATAACAAGCGTGCGCTCAATCACGCCGGATAAATAAACAGACACTAACTTGACCAGTTACCACGTCGCGTCTTCACGACGGGAAGGAACGCGAGGTTTTAATACCGTCATTCTTTCTCGCTCTTGCAAATCCACTGACGTTCATTCCACAAGGATTTGTAGATTCCGGCAGGAATGAACGTTAGTGGATGGGTTGTTAATTTTTTTCTTTGTTTAAAATAAAATATTATCTTTAATAACAACCGTAAAAAAACAAATAATTTACATTTTGGACTTAGGACATCAAATTATGTAATTTGCCGAAATGTAATAGGTATTGATTGGAATATATAGTTATTTCATGATTTCAAAGCGAAACTTTTGTCGATTATTCCTTTTTGTATCTCTTCAAATTGTATTATAAATAATGTATATAATATGTAAAGGTTTTCGCATGAAGTTTTCATATACTATGTTATAAATTGCAGTGTAAAAAATATTATTCCCAGTGTTAGTTGATCTTCATTCACACAGTAACTAAAAAGCAGATACTACAATACACCAACTTTTATCCTTTTATTTTTATATATCATTTTAAGACAATATTTTTATCTTATTATATTTTTATCTACAACAGTAGATAGTTAGTAGAGAGGTAAACAAATTCCAGGGGGGCAGCTGCCCCCCTTGACATTTAATATGAACTACTACCAAAAGTGAAAACTGAGTTTAAAGTCAGAATAAATTTGTACAGACAGATAGAATTCCTAACATGTTGACTGCGGAAATTGGAATACATAACGATGTTATTCAATTATACAGAATGCACTTGGGTGTGTGTTCGTATAAAAACATGGAAAAAAAATTTGCCACAGTCAGTGACGCAACGGCTGATTGCCTATTCATATACGATTCATGACTTCGCCCATTTAAAGCAGACCTGCCTTTGTTTTGTCTATTTTTAAAATGGTATTGATTTCTGAAAGTGTATGTTCCATTACTTTGATGTGTATTTTGTAGACTTGCGCTGCTTGGAATTTCTTTCTCTTAAGTCAGTTTGCACATAACTATCTTTATACGTTTTGAATGACTTTTACTATGGTTAATAAAAATATCTAAACGGGTCAAAAACGCGTACATATATAGAACTTGTAAAGCTCGACGTTTCGGCTAAGTTACATTGAACGTGGTCACGAGCAGACTCACGCGTTTTGACCCATTTATATATTTTTAAAAATGATAGTAGAACGCGTTAGTTTATTTGTTCATATGGTTAATAAATTCAAATAGTTTGATGCAAGCGGACCTTAATTCAAGAAAATGTCGGTGAATTTGAACTTATTTTAATAGAATAATGGTAGGTAAATTTGTTGGATGTTCGCTGTTTTAATTATATCTTTTCATACCAAGAAACAGATCGTGTATAGAATCAACGTAGATTAAACTTATATATTACTTTGCCTAAAGCCGTTTTCACTTTGATTAGTGCGAGTGCGAGTGTTCAATGTAGGTGCTTAGTATTAAGCAAAGAATACGTGAAGACAGTTATTGATCAGTGCGAGTGATCAGTATTCAGCGTAGTAAAAGTGAATAGATGCTGATTAATCTATAAAGCTGATTATCAATCCTCGGCACACAGTTTAGCTACAAACTATATTAATGATTTTTATTTACATATCAATCCCGAGATCAGTGTGTTTGCCGTACATTACGATCCCTTCTCCCTACGGACTTCTATAGCACATTTTTCTTTTTATAATTTTCATCCGTATACATTCCATCTCTACAGATAAACACATCCATAAACACATCCAAAGAAACATTCACTTTTTCTAATTATCATCTACAAACTGTCACAATCTTTAAATGCATTTTGTTTATTTTTTCCTCCTTTAAATGAACTTTGGTTTCATAACCTTGATTTTTTTATGTTTCATTGTAAGCATGCATTCTTACATTTTTATAGTAAACTTGCTTTTGTCCGCGGCTTCGCCCGCGTTAAATTCATTTTAGGGAATTGGGGGGATAGAAAGAGACAAAAACTAGCTTAGGTCACTCTCCATGCTTTCAACTATCTCCACTTAAAAAATCACGTCAATTTGTCGCTCCGTTTTGCAGTGAAAGGTGGACAAACAAACATACACTTTTCCATTTATAATATTAGTATGGATTTCATTATAGTTTATAGCTCAGATGGATTATTAGTTTACCACAGAACCTAAGGATAATCATTTTTCTTTAATTTTAATAATTAATGTTATGAAGCCACACCTGTAATGTAACACCTGCGTCTATAAAGAACTAAAACAATTTTGTTACGTAATCAAATCGTGTTTCTTGATTATAATAAAAGAAAAAACTTACTACGTAAGTTACAGCTAACAATACATAACAGTTCATTACTTATTTTAATTTTCCAACTGTACAGGCCACTTACTGCAAACAAGTAGCAGTAGTTTAAACACTGATGAATCATTCGAGCTAGTCGATATTAAAATAATTAGGTCTATGTGGAACAAGAATATCAAATCATTTTAATTGCTCCTATTTATGGAAAAAACTACTGTTAAGGAAACTTCGACTTGTTTTACTAACTGAAGTATCCGTTAGATAAATATATACACGAGTATAAAAACGTTTGAATAATAGATTAGCGTATGACCGCTAAACCTAATACGATTACATTTTATACATTACGAGCGCATTTACAGTATACGTTACCTACGATATCGTTTACGTATTTGCATTTTAACTGACCAATGTCCGGATGACGGATGACGAATGACGTAGATGTAAGAGTTTTAGTTTAAATATTTCACTGCATTTTATTTTGGTGATGTTCGATGACAACATTCTTGTTTATCCAATTCTTCCCTTTGTATACTTTTGTTAAGATATATTTTGCAGCGACGTTTCGCGGATGACAGAAGACAGGTAAACTAATAGAATTCTCAAAATCGATTCGGTAGGTTTAGGTATTGGTTTGCCCGTAACTCTAATTCATTTCATAATGTTTTTATTGAAACGTCTTGTCCGTGTCGTATGTCTAGTGTGTATAAAAGACTATCAATTCTGCTGATACAAGCAATTAATATTAAACTGAAGAAAATAAATGAGTAAAGCTTGGACTTGGTATGTGTGTGAAGTAATTTATGCTTTTAGCATATTTTGCGATGTTCTTATACATGATAAAAAGGTTTTTTCTGTTCGCACATTTACTTGTTTTGTAAATAAACCGATAGTTTTGTATTGAATTAAAATAAAAACAAAATATTTTATGCCACAGATTGCCATTTTCCTCAAAATCGTTTGATGAAAATTGCAAGTTTAAGCATTGAGAAATCAAACATAGATAGACAAAAATTGTTCATTTAGTATCTGAGCCATATTACGCTGTAATTATTAACGAATTAAATTTCAGATATAATTTCCTCGTGTTTACTTTGAGGTGGATTGAGATCAATTTTGTCATCAGCCGTGTAAATTTATGTCACATCAATCGGTATACATTGGTATATTTCCCGACAGAAAGTAATGCGTATCGGCTGATTTTCGAATTGTAGTTACAGCGTCGTTTTTATCACTCACACACACTGTGATAATTTTTTTCGCCGAGTCAGTTTTGAATTATATTTACCCCTAGGAAGTATATCGTGTCGTATATTGTAGAAGCGCACTATGACTAACAGTTGTGTTTAATGTTGAGTCATACTAATGACTCCGCTTATATTATGTTTTTCTATAACTCGGGAAATTTAATAGAATTATTCTCGTGTTTAGGTTAGAGTTAATTAATTTCGCTAGTTTGAATGAACTCGAATATAATCAAAGATACCACTGGGAATAGGGGGAATAGGTGGGTTAAATCAAACAACTTTGAAAAATAAATTGTTGCCGGTTTTATCACTTTTTTATATTATGACAGAGTTTTCCATATGTGTAAATTTTTGATTGCAGACAGAATTTATTTAATTTATAACTAAATTCCTCCTATTGGACGAAGTATTTTGGTATATCGTTTTATTTCAAAGACTTTTATAACAAAGAAAACTTTGACATGACTGGATTGGGACCTTGCTCTAAAATCAGACAACGCTCCACAGATCTGCAACGATGTTGTAGATCTGTCATTTACCTATAGCGGTCAGTATAATCGACGGAATCATTCACAAACAAAGGAAACGTCACATTGAAGCATCGACTCGTAGCTCAGTGGTCAGTGCTTTGCCTGGCTCTAGAGCAAGGTATTTGGTTCCAACATTTTTCATAGTTTAAAAAAAGTTTTTAAGTTATCCCTAGTAGTAGGTTCAGTGCTGACTAAATCGTGTTATATGACACTCAATTCTCTCTGCCTAGCCCGTGACGGATTTGACTGAAAATATGTGGGATGAAACATTTGCATTTGCAAAAACATTTGCAATAATCCAAAGATTTGGAGCAATAATTTACTTTTATGTAAAGTGGCTGCGGACCCTATGGGTAAAGGGTTTTCCCGTATGGGTCCAGGCTAGAGTTGGCTTCTGTCCGGGTTTCCCCAGATTTGTCCTAATTTTGGGGTCGTCCGTGGAGCGTCCGGACGGGGTTTTATTTGTAGTCCGGGTTTTAATACAAAATGCGCGAGCGACTCGTGATAATAATAGTTCCTTAATTTAAGAAGATTCTGTGTTGTTTTTTACGAGGTAATTTGTTAAAAAGTCTATGAAAATAAAAAAGTTAATTTAAAAGCAGTAAAATTATATTTTATTGTACTGAGTAACATTAAAAAATACTCAATTCCCGGATTGTAAGCTGCGAAGGCCGAGGTTTTCACGTTTCTTGTCCTGGTTGACAGATTTTTGAGATGGCAATTCTAGTCCGGGCTCCCTTTGTAGAATAGGCCATCTGCCGTCCTGTCAGACAATTTGTAAGAGGTTATATGAGTTATATGAAACATTGCTACCGTGGATACTAGGTGGTAGAGTTCTGCATTTTATCGCCCGAGTCTGGTATCACCACCTTAGAGGCCATTCAAGTATTGCGTAAGCAGATTTTTTACAATTATTGACTCCCCCTTCTCCCATGTCAGCAAAAGTAAGCAAATCACTAACCCCGTTCCCCTTGCTTACGTAAATATTTGTAAATTTATTTTTAATCTATTCCTCAGTTTTGTGATTTATTCATGAGTTTTTAAAATTCAATGTAAATAATAGGGTTAGGTAGGTAAGGTAAAAGAGTGTAACGCAGACACTTTAATATAGCAAGCAGTAAATTTGTAGAAAACTCGAAAGTAATAAAAATTAATTTTGGTGACGTAATCACCATCTATACCCCCCATCCCCCTTGTCATCAAAAATAAAAAATGGGAGGACCCCCCGTTCCTCTTTAGTGCTTACGTAAAACTTAAATGGTCCCTTACCTATTCCTGCTGCAATAGCGTCAGTGTTCGGCACTGTCATGTTCCGGTTTGGAAGGTAAGGTAGCCGGTAAACTTATGCATTTAGCACTCACGCCGCGCCACAAGGATAGCAACGCACCGTAAACATCTGTGGTGATTTTAGACAATGGTCTCTTTCCATCAGGAGAGTCATCTGTTTGTTTGACACCTTATGAAGCTATATAAAACGCTTTGTTGCAAGAGCTTCGTAAGTCACTGCGGCCAAGCTAGATATTTTTGGTTCATAGGGTCTTCGTTGTAACATACACTTTGTTGTTTTTTTCATAAATTTTAATAGCTACGCTCTCTTCTTCCACAGTTTCCTGGACGACCTCGACCGGTTAGGTGCGAGAGACTACCAGCCCACCGAACAAGATATTTTAAGAACCAGAGTCAAAACCACCGGTATAGTTGAAGTGCACTTTTCGTTCAAAAACCTTAATTTCAAGTAAGTAAATACATACAATAAGTACCCACGACTTGTTAGCTTGACCCAAAAACTTTCTTATTCATACTAAGTCGGGTAAAAATAGCCTGTGTCCTTCTTCATGTATACATTCTATTATGTCACACAAAAATATGTATATGATTGGTTCGATAGGCATTAAGTGCGTTCAATCAATCAAACAAACAAAAGTGTAGCCTTATTATCACGAACTAACTGATGCCAGCGTCTTCGTCCGCGCGGACATCGTTTACTCCGCACAGCACCTTCCTCGTAGGTGATAGCGTGATAATATGTAGTCTATATGTTGACCCGACCTGTCAGTAATATTCATGCAAAGTTTGTAGTAAATCCATGCAGTACTTTTTGAGTTTACCCCGGACATACATACAGACAAACAGATAAACAGACAAACAGACGAAAATTCTAAAAACTATATTTTAGGTTTCGATATCGATTGTAGATCACGCCCCAAGTATTCTTTTAAAAAAATATTTAATGTACAGTTTTGACTTTCCTGCGATTTTATTGTATGTATAGATATGGCTATTTTCACCCATAACATTTTTACCATTAGATACAACCCATACTAATAAAATTGAAAGTTTGTCATTGTCATTGTGTCTGTTACACGTATTTAGCTGAAGTGATTTTAATGAAATTTGGAAAAGAGATAGTTGAACACGATAAGCTCAAATATAGGCTACTTTTAAAAAACATTAACCTTGAAATAGGAAGTAGCGTTAGTGCTTGGCTGTCGTGTTCCTATTTGTAGTAGGTAGTCGGTAAGTCTATAAATATAATATTCTCTCCCCGCTACACGAATAGCAAGTATAGCAACGTACAGTTAACATCTTTGGTATCTATAGGCGATGGTTGTTTCTATCAGGAGAGCTATAAACTTGTTTATTCTATTATGATATTAAAAAAATAATGAAGTGAAATGATTAGTAAAATAATTATTATAATTACGACATAAATAATAATTAAAAAGTACGTAACGATGTAATAAATAATTGTTAAAATGTACATAAAAGTCATATTTATTGTATATAATCACAAAGCGTTAAAATTAACTAAATAAAATATCAGTTTGAAAATGTAATAAACATAATTAAACTCAAATGATAACAAAGACTGTAGATTACAACGAGGAATAATCATTTTTACGTTTGGATTTGGTTGATCCGTTAAAAAATCCGTTTGGGAAGGTTAAATGCTGCACCTGTAATTCTTATAAAAGTTTTTGTACTACTGTATACTTCATTATAAAAGTTTTTGGTGAATCCCACGGGAACAGCTTTTCGGGATAAAAGTATCCTATTCTAAGTCATCATCTATCTACCTGTTTGCCAAATTTCATCGCGGACTTCGGAACTAATTAACCATATAAGATAATTATTTTTTACTTGTGTTATTTATTGTCAGGACAAGGTTTGCATAAAAGAAAAATATATCTTTACGCCCGTATCCCTGAAGAGGTACGCAGAGGTACAACAAGTGCACCCACGATTAGTCGAAGATACCAAGTCCCACAATATACTAGGTGGTAGAATTCTGCATTGTCTCGCCCGGGTCTGGTACCAACGCTTTACCTATTCCTGCTGCAGAAGCGTCAGTGCTTGTCACTGTCGTGTTCCGGTTTGGAAGGTAAGGTAGCCCGTAAGCTTATGCATGTAGCATTAGACCATACATGCACCATTAACACCTTTGGTGTTGATAGGCGATGGGTGGCTCTTTCCATCAGGAGACCCATTTGCTTGTTTGCTATCTTATGATGTAAAAAAAAACAATCCCGGGCAACGTTGTTTTTATGAGATAACTGAAAAAAAAAACAATTTTTTTTAATTGTCCGACCCGGGAATCGAACTCATGTGATTAACTCCGACATCGGTCAACTAAACCACAGAGGCGGCATAAAAAATTATTTAAAATCATACTGGAAAGTTTTGAAAATCTTATGATTTGAAAACTGAGTAAGTGACCGAGAGAGAGAATATTGGGAAAGATCTTTTATATCCATACAAATGTTATAAATGCGAAGTCTGGCTGATCGTCTATTCGGCTTTCACCCGCTGAACCGGTTTTGATGAAATTTAGCAAGGATATAGTTGTAGACCCGAGGTCAAAATAAGCTACTTTTTCAAAAATTGATTCTGAAAGGTTGAATAATTTATATGAAATGTAGAAATATGGAATTTTTTATATTGATAACTTGTTATCCACTCGCGAGCAAAGCTGAGCGGGCAAGCTAGTTTATAATATGTATGGGATTTATAAATAACTAGCTGTTAAATTCGGTGGCCCATAATCATTATTTTGCGAAGTCGGGTAAAAAATAGCCGGTGTTATTCCGAAATAATGTGGCTTTTTATAGTTCGCTATTTCCCAAACTATGGGTCGCAACCACTGGTTGGAGAGCGAATATTGAGTGAGTCCTAAAATCTGGGACAATACTTTAACCGTAGTCGATCTGGCCAGCAGCTGGCCGGCTACTGTCCGGGGTAAACTCAAAAGGTACTGCATGGATTTACTTCAAATTTTACATGAATATTACTAACAGGTCGGGTCAACATATAGGCTACATATTATCACGCTATCACCTACAGGGGAGGAGCAGTGCGGAGTAAACGAAGTCCGCGCGGACGAAGTCGTGGGCAACAGCTAGTATAATATAATACTATAGTAGTGATTCCCAAAGTTGACAGGGAATTTTTTTATAGGTTAAGAAGTTTGGATTTTATCCGTTACAAATTTACAATCAAATCTTTACAATATTAGTGTAGATAAAGATAAATAGGTTAGTGTCTCATTATTACAGATTGTTCGACGTGGGTGGTCAGAGATCAGAAAGAAAGAAATGGATTCACTGTTTTGAAGATGTGACCGCGATTATCTTCTGTGTTGCCATGTCTGAGTACGACCAGGTGCTGCACGAGGACGAGACAACGGTAATATTTTATATAGTTTACACAATATACATAAATATTTTCAGGCCACATTCCTTACGAGGTAGGTAGCCTATAGTTCGATTCCCAAGTCGTGTAATAAGTGTTACTTTTGTCTATGTTGAAAAATCTTAATAGCACTCTGGTTTCAACTGATGGTGACTTAAGGTCCCCATGCCTGTAAAAAAACAAGTAAGGTTGTTGTTACCATTTATGAAAAATGACAAGCATACGTCGTTAGAAGAGGCGAACGAGAAGATGTGAATCACAATTTATTTCGCTAAACGACAAACTTCTTTTGCAGTCTAGACAAGTGGCATGAAAATTCGATTATCGACGTTTTACGCTACCTTATCCTAGAGAATTATAATTATTTTATATCGGCTACATCATCGCCTTACGGAAAAAAATTTTTCGTAATGTACATTACCAATCAGTTCGGTGTTTCGCGAATCCTTGGGCATCTGTCAGTTTTCTACCGCGATTAATTACCTATATCTCATCGCAAGTTAAAGCGAGATAGACTATTGTCGACGAAGGGTATGTGGCCACCAGTTCGCCGTACCACAACTACGACATTTTGTCGCGACGACGCAGGACTAATAACGTTCGCACGATAATGTAGCCCCCGCCATTAGCGTAATAGGGTGATGGCACGCACCGTCGTCATCGTTAGGTAGCCATAACCACATAATATCTAAAATATTTTAACAACAAATGTAGTGTAGCCAACTCTACAGTTTTAACGGCATATTTACAGTTTTTCGGAAATCTTAGTTTTTACAGTTATTTACTTTCTAAAGCTGAAGCTGTGGTAATCACTGCAAAATATAAAGTAATCACTGATTTGCAGCGAATTTGATTGTTTTAATTTCAGGGAACAATTAGATGCTAAATATAATATTTTATAGCACCATGCGTATATCATAATATAACCAACAAGTTAAATATTATTTTTCTGTTTTAGTACTCTTTTAAATTGTTAATTTAATTGTTATTATTCAAGTTAATATTATCACTTTTCTGCTACTTTTAGTAATCAATTAATATTGATTATTATATGCATAAGAAGTTAATATCGGCCTTAAAGAGCTACAAGGATATAGCATCAGCTGAAATAACCAAATTAATTTATTGTACAATATATTAGAATTCAACGGACACTTTTCAATATCAAGTAAGTTTTGAAAAGGAAAAAAGTTGAAGGTCATGCAACTATTCAAACTTGTACACTTTTTCCTAATTCGAAGTCAAGCAAAGATTTTCTTTTCTGCCATAAAGTTAACACTTTTTTAACTTTCCATTACGTATGTAGATGAGGAAGTTACTGATTTTACCCCGATTTTCGAAAACCGAGTTTTCACCAGATGTGAGATGTCCACGTTTTGAGGTCCTAGGAACCCTTTCCGACTATTTTCACGATGACGTCAGTATGTATGTATGTATGTATGTATGTATGTGTGTGTGTGTGCGTGTGTGTATATGTGTGTATGTAAACATCTCATAACTTTTGAACGGGTAGACCGATCGAAATGCGGTTGATGGCATTCGATTGCATTCCGCTTAACTTAGACTTCCTGAAAATTTGAACCGATTTCATCCAGGAGATTATGAGAAATTTTGAAAAAACACCAAAAAAATATTTGGCGAAACAGTATTTTTTAATATAACTTCCAGATTTATGTCCCGATTGAGTACAAAAACTAATCAGCTCTATTCCTAAAAAAAATACGCCTAATACACAAATTGCATCAAAATCGGTTTATCCGTTTGGGAGAAATCGTTGACGAAAAATTTTTAAAAAAGTGTTTTTTCGACATAGCTGCGAAATTTTTCAACCAATCACTTTTTGGTATTCTATGATATTTTAGTACTAAAAAACTACGTCAAATGCTGTTACAAAAATCAAAATCGAATCTAATTCTCAAAACTTATAGCTTTTCAAATATTAAAATTACGTTGTTTTTAGCAAACTTACTTATTTTTTTAAATAACTTTCATATTAATTCACCCATTGACTTAAAAATCTTATCACCTTTTTTTCTTTTAAAAACTGCGACAAATACCGTTAATTTAATCAAAATCGGTCAATTTGTTTGGGATTTATCATTGAAGAAAATTGAAAATAAAACGTTTTTGACATTGCATTGAAATTTTTCAGCCGATCGATTATTTAGCTAAAGCAATATTTTAGGTCTCAAAAATTGAAAAGTGGGCGTGCCGCTGTTACTCTAAATTGCCTCAGTGATATTTAACATATCTTTAGGAGATAGTCGTCGTGCGAAAATCTATTACACATTGAATTATGCCATATTCTGCCATACTTGAATGCAGAAATAATAGTAGAATACAGATGATTAAAAATTGAGATATTTCATATCATCCGAAAGTACAATTTTCATTTTATTTTAATTTAATTTTAATAAAATTCCTGATTTAATATAATCTCCGTACATCTTACATATAAAGTTCATTTTAGTTTGACTTAATTTTTCTAGAACGATATACGTAATGATAGTCATTTCGTATATCGAACTTGCTTGAAGCAAGTTCTCTACAAATATGACAAACTGAAAAATACAGAAAAATCAATACTGCCATCTATTGTAGAATAGCGAAACTGTTAAGATTATAGTTTCACTATTGTACAATAGATGAGTCTATTTTGAATAGACTACAAAAAGACGTAAATACTCTTTTTTTTGTAGCAAAATAAAATTTATTGTAACGCAGTTTGGTATATTTTTAAATTTTCTGTTTGGGTATTTCGGATTATAGTTGTTTAAAATGAAAACGACTAATGAAACAATGTTTGCATTAGTAGTTTATATGCAATAATGCTTATTTTATGTGTGAGTTTGGCGATCGCGGTCCTGATACAAATGTTTGTACTTCCCACTTCCGCTTGTTTTCTGTGTTCCATGGTTTTTCCTGAATTTTGATATTATAAAAAGTGTCCGTGATAAAATTTACATTTCAGAAGAAATCAATAATGTGTTACAATACGACAAGCTTTGTATGGACTCTCATCATTCTCCTTTTAAAGTTTTTTTTGTGTTGCACTGATTAAAATTTTGAGTGTCTGTGAACGATGATTCCCCAATGAAAGAGTTAGTCATCGCCTAAGGACGGCAAAATGCGAATTATGGAACGTTATTGTGTTGAGCTGATGTTTATATATGTTCAATGCATACTGCCTACTTCGTAAGGGAACCTGCGTAATATTATTTGTTTATCCTATTAATAAAATACTTTGTGTTTTATAGAATCGTATGCAGGAGAGTTTAAAGCTGTTCGACTCAATCTGCAACAACAAGTGGTTCACGGACACCAGCATCATATTGTTCCTCAATAAGAAAGATCTCTTCGAGGAGAAGATCCGCAAATCACCGCTTACTATTTGTTTCCCTGAATACACTGGTAATTTTTTTTTATTTTATCTCTTCACAAAAAAACATTAGACCTAGTTACAAAAACATACAGAAATTAGTTTTGAGTGAGAGACTGGTGCCTAACTTAAGCATAATGTACCTGAACAGTGATTTAATCATGTATCTATATTTTAAACTTTATACTACCAAACCTGAAGATTTAAGTCTAACACTATCGAAATAAATCATATTATGTCGCTCTGCTGTATCGATATCAGTGTTATTATTATTATTATAATATTCAAACAAAAAAAAAAACTAAATTTCCAGATCTTTGTGTTCCTAGTCGGTTGTGTAACTTGTTGTGCAGAATTTCAAATGTGAAAAAATCGATCGACGGACACAGAGAATATTACCCCAATATCAATAACTAACTTTTACCAATGGCTTCTCATATTTTTCTAATAAAAAGTATCCTATGTTACTTCTAATACCTCCAATATTATGTGTACAAAGTTTCATGATGATTGGTTAAGTAGTTTTCGCGTGAAAGCGTAACAAACAAACTTACATTCGTATTTCGATTAAATTTATCGTAAGATATCAGACTTAAAGCAGATGTCTCTCCTGATGGAAAAAGAAACCATCGTCTATAGACGCCAAGGAGGTTAATGGTGCGTTGCTATCCGTGTGGCGGGATGGGAATTCTACATGCATAATTCTCCAAACAGGAACACGACGATGACAAACATTAACGCTATTGATGCAAAAATAGGTGTGGCGGTGATACCAAATACCCGGGCGAGACGTTGCGAAAATTTACCACCTAATAGTCACGATGGTAGTGACACGTATATCCAATCGATCGCCTTTTACGACTTGCTTCATGCCTGGCATAACGGCAGTTGGTCATTTCTTTAAAGAGCCCGGACCATTGAATAATGAATTAGTAGAATTATTACTGTTTATTATACCGAAGAGTGTGTCAGCAAATGATCTCTTTAATGATGTTTGATGCCCATACGTTATAACGCCCTGCACTCTTCACTAAAGGCACTGTGAGCTCGCGGATATGTCATTACTCATTAGATACTATTAGATAGATTAAGAGGTAGAGTGACACCAAGTTTTGTGCGCGTCGACAGCGCTATCGGCACTAATGGCGCAAAAGGATCGCACCCTACTATTGGCTTAAAAAAATCTTCACGCCCGTATCCCCGAAGAGGTACCAGAGGTACAACAAGTGCACTCACGTTTAGCCGAATATACTTAGTCCCACACAATGTGATAGGTGGTAAGTCTATCGCCAACCGGGCACTTATCCAGCCTCGGGCAATGTTCTTTTTATCAGAAAACTAAAAAACATATTTTTGAATTGCATAGGCTTAGAAAAAATCTAAAAAACCGTGATTTCTGGGATTTATTTAAAAAAATATGTTTTTTTTTTATTATTTGAAAAAATCATGTTTTTTATTTTCAAAAATCAAGTTTTTGGTGAGTCCCGCGGGATCACTTAATTTTTCCAGAATAAAAAAAGCCTATGTGCTATTCCAGATCATCATCTACCTGTGTGCCAAATTTCATTCAAATCCGTTCAGTAGTTTTTGCGTGATTGAGTAACAAACATCCATCCAAACATCCAAACTTTCGCATTTATAATATTAAATAATATAGATTGTAACACCTAACATATTTTTTTATAACATAAGATAGCAAACAAGCAGATCGGTCTCTTGATGGAAGGAGAATAATTGTAACATATGATGCAATCATACCTATAAATACCAAAAATGGCAATGGTGCGTTTGGCGCATGGCGGGATGTTAATGCCAGATGTATAATACCGGCGATCTTACCTTCCAAACTGGAATACGACACGCATCGACGCTATTGCAGCTGGAGTAAGGAAAAGCTGCGATACCGGAGCGAGACGTTGCAGAACTCTACCACCTAGTAGTCACGATGGTAGTGACGCATATTGGCAATCGTTCGCCTTTTTGCGAACTGCCTCGCAGAATAGCAGATGGTCTATTTCTCAAACAGAGTCCAGACCTATACGGGAAAAAGGATGTGAAGTCGAAAAATGTGATGAATAAAGTAGACAGAGTAAACCGAACGTCTATAGACTTTGCAGTGCACCACGATTCACCGGTACGTTGGTTGTCGAGATGAGTGATGTTCCCCATCGCCACATTTTACCGAATTTATAACTTATATCGGCTATATCGGCTAATCGCCTCTGTGGTCTAGCGGTCCAGCGTTGGCTTTGACCACATGAGGTCCCGGGTTCGATTCCCGGGTCGGGCACAAAAAAAAAGTGTTTTTTCAGTTTTCTGAGAAACACAAAGTTGCCCGGGATTGGAAAGTGCCCGGTTGGCGATAGGCTTGCCACCTATCACATTTGTGGGACCAAGTAGCTTCAGCTAATCGTGGGTGCACTTGTTGTACCTCTGCCTACTCCTTCGGGGATATGGGCGTGAAGATACTTTTTTTATATTGGCTATTTCTTACGTTAACCGGGACCGACGTCATACGTACTCACCCCAGGCACGGGTGTAATACTACACCATCCAACAGACTCCATGGTGCTACTGAGGTTTTGGATTTTCGAGAAAAACCTGGAAAAAACCTGTAACACATTTGTCCGACCTGTAGGGCTGCTCTTGAAAACCAATTTTAATTTAAAATAAATATTTAATGAGTTTTGAAGTATGACGTACTCTGGACAACTATATTCAATTATTGGATTCGGCGACAGCGCCACGCGTATTTCGAAATTTTTTGGAACTACTCATTATTGCTTTTATTCGTTATTTTGTTTAAAACGGTACTTAAAATTTCCACTTGTTGTCCAAACACTAACTTGACGTGTAACGATGACATCTATTTCCAATAATTAGGTTGTTACTATAGTCACATAGATTCGGTATACCGAAATAATGTGGGCAATATTGGTTTCAAGAGTACCGTTTTTTGACGATATTCGAAACTTATTGTTTTTATCAATATTGGTTAAAGATTTATATTATTTTCAAGAGTAGGCCTGCTGGGGATCAACGAACTCGGGACCTCATGATTTGAGCCGAATAGGCTAACTTCTTAACCACAAGGCAGTCACAGTAATGAATATACCAGAGCATCTAAACATTCGGTTTCTCTGCCTGCCGCTTAAGGGAACCGGTGTGATGATACTTAAAAGTAGAAGCCAAGAAAGCGATATAGGGTAAACAAGAAAGAAATTTGCTAGACAGTCGAATCAAATATACAGTCAATTGTTCATGAATTGACTCAGTAAATTTGGTTTGACAATTACTGTTTTCCTACACGTTTTTTTATATCGAATATTAGCGAAACAGAGATTGATGAGTGGCATATGTCATGAATCGTGATCCATGCAAACTTGCTAGGTTTACTCCAAAATCATAAGTGTCGTCAAACGAAGATACCGGTTCCACAGACTCTCGAACTCACCCTCGAATCAACACCCTCCCTTACCTTTATCTCTTCTTTGACTTGTCATTTTTTCAAAATGTCTAATCATCGGAAAATGCCTTTCGTCATTTTTACATCACTTACGTATTCCCTCACTTTCCCATTGCTGCAAAAGCGTCAGTGCTTGTCACTGTCGTGTTCCAGTTTCGTGGGTAAAAGTAGCCGATAAACTTATGCATGTGGCAATTCTGAACCCCACAAGGATATCGATAAGATGATGGTTGTCCCTTTCCATCAGAAAAGCGATCTGCTCATAAGATAGTAAACAACTGTTTAATGATAAAAAAATACGTGATCTGCGAGGCCGATCGCATCATTTTATACGATTTCTAAAACCTTTGCCAACAGGGGCGCAAGAATACGGTGAAGCGGCCGCGTACATCCAAGCGCAATTCGAAGCGAAGAACAAATCAACCACCAAGGAGATCTACTGCCACATGACTTGTGCTACCGATACCAATAACATACAGTTCGTGTTCGATGCGGTCACCGATGTGATCATCGCCAACAACCTGCGCGGCTGCGGCCTCTACTAAATGTACACGTTAAGGTACACAGGCTTGCCAACAAACCGACAAAAACCATTTACATACAAAAAACCTAATGTGTCAATAAACATACATACTCAATACCTTTTACACAAGAAGAAAATGTTAATAAAACATGGAACTCCATATATTACCTTGATGTGGGTATGAAAATAACTGACAAATTTAATTCATATTAAAAATTGTTAACACATAGACTTTGTTTAATCCAAAATACATCGTCCTCAAAACATGCACACTTCCTGCCGGCAACAAAAGTAACTCTTGATTTATTAAAAACTCTTAAAAATGGGAATATGTAATTAAATGTAATTGTTAAAGGTGTCATTTTGAAAATTTAATTTAAAAATAATTTGTGTATGTATCTTTGAAATATTTGCATAAAAGTGTTCCATTTTACACCAATTTGGCGTGTTGATAAAATCCAAATGAAGATTATAGATTGCATAATGAAGACAAAAATATAACCTAGTACTATGTAATAGGAATAGAATTGAGTCAGATCAATGTTTTTATATAAAAATTAATACAATTGAGTCAAAACTGTACATTGTTTTTATCTAACTAGTGTAAAGTAAGTTTTATCTTGTTAGTGTAAAGTAAGATAAAAACAATTTGGTTTAGTTTTATGTTCTTGCAGAATTTCAAGCCGAAACATTTAAATGCTTTGAAATGATGCCTGTTAAGTGAACAATGCTCACTGAGAAGTAAGGGTTACCAACACACTTTGATGAAATACATACAAATAAATATAGGAAGCTGTACCCACTAAAGTGCTAGACTTGACGTATTTGTTCGTGAAACGAATGACACAAAGGAGATGATAGATATACCTGCCTAATCATTTATTTAACAAAAAAACGAATTCAAGTAATCGGAGTCCAATTGGACACTTGGCAAGCCTGTACATGCTTATCTTGATCTTATTGTCTTCGTAATTACAATTCCAATGTCGCCTCTGAACTGAGCGAAAGGAACAATATAGATGTTGAAACGAGGTATAAATTGAAAATTTGTCGCTAGCTAGTAAGATTTGTGTAATGTGTTGGAATTACAGTTCCCACGTGCATTATGTTTATAGACTATGATGTTTTTATGTAAGCTTTCGCTGTGTTTGGACGCGACATGTGACGCATCAAACAAGTTTTTATTTCATATTTATCATAGGATGTATTTTTGTGGTCGTACAGCAGTGTTTATTGCTTGGCGCTTTCCACACTCCGGTCGGATCTTATAAATGACTGTAGCTCGTCTAAGCATATCAGTAATAATATTGAGCAGTACAAGGATTTTTTGACTTTTTTCTCTTTTTCAACTAGATAAGTTGCCCGCTACATTTGATGGTAGACTGCTTATGTTCATAGCTATAAAATGTACACATGGCAAAAGAGATATCAACTAAATTAGGTCAGTTTTGGTTTCTTCAAAGATTTAGAAGACTCACCTAGAATTGTTTGACTTTAAGTTATTTGTTTTTGAACAGATTCGTCGTAAATAATTCTTAATACTTGTGTCATTTTCGGTTTTGGCAACGGATCAATGTCATCCTGAATGTCTACAGGCGATGGTTATCTATTACCATCAGGAGCACGATTTGGTTGCTAATGATATAAATAATCTAATGATATAAAATTAATATTTATAATTTGATTAAATATTATTAAATTACTTATATATTCTTTCTAATAAAATTTGAATGTTTTGGAGTATGACATCCTGAGGTTAAATGCTGAAAATATTGGCATCTCTTTCATCACAAACAAATGCCAATCTAGACGCTTCTCTTTTTGCGTCAAGGATAAAAATATATTCGTCTAAGATAGGGTCAGAAAGATGGCGCATATAACTCGCGTAATAATTGTTCCAAACAACTTCCATACATTTACTAATACTAACATACATAGACATTAGACATGTCATGTGTACAAACTTTATTAATAAAATTCAATATTTATTATAATAGATAAGTTGTATTTATAAATTTTTAATTTGAAAGAAACTGTCTCAATTAGATATCTAATATTCGATTCTAAATTTTGGTGCTAGACTATCGAGAAATAATGTTTGGTTGTGTATATCGGTCTAGTTGTGAACATCTTATGGAGTATACACATGACATTTAGCAGCGTTGTCGACGTCAATGTTGTGGTGTTTTTTTTCACTAACACTACAAATGAGTGACAAACGCAGGTCAAATTAAAACTATGTCACAGTGTAAAATGTACTCCTATGTTTTAGACATTCAATAATACTAGTGCATTGGGCATTAAACAAAAATCATAGAAATGGCGACAAAATAAAAACACATCGTTTTCTAAGCATTTATTTCTTACTTTCACCTAACATGTAATATTAAATATAAAGTTATACAAAAAATATATATAAATGAATAGGATACAACAATTTATCATCTTAATTCAAGTGCTCAATTTTACACAACAATGCTCATGTGACCTTTTGTAATGATCCAATTATATTACTATATAATATTTTCTAATATTTTTATACTTTGGAAATAATCTGCCATACATCTTACTAGGTACAGTCAACAGACGTACCTGACGTTCAAATAAAATAATCGTTCATGAAGTTTTCCTGTTTCAAATAAACCAAAAATGTCCGTTTGCTTCTTACTACAGACTTCATATATAAGTAGTTGTTACACTGCAAAAAACATTATTGTAACCATGTTTCGCGATTTGGTCACTTTACTTTTTTCATACGAAAGTTCGATGTCTGTTATACAGTGATACGAAATGACAGCTCAAATTTTTAATACGCATAAGGTTTTTTTAAATATCACCCTTTTTTAATATCAGATTTTATAAATAGCAATATGTTAAGCGTTAAAAAATACTTGAACTTAAAATTAAAAATTACGTGTTATGTCGAAAAGACTTAACAGGATGAATTTTCCCTGTGTTATCACTGTACTGAATATCGATTTCACAAACTCTTACATTTAAATGAGTTTAAAAAACATATCTTATTTGAAACTAGTAATAGGTTTATTTCTATCACCATATGAAATATCCCCAGTTGACAAATTGTGTACGATAGTTGTACTTCAGTCCTATTATTAGATAGGTTGCAATGATGTTCATTGCAAATATTAAATAACTCTAGACACCATTTTACTATTTAATTTAGAATTTTATATGCAATAGTGTCTAGTATATTTGCCACTATTGTATTCGGTTGATATATTCTGGCCGCTCTGAAATATATTTTTTGAACAGCATGTATTTTTTTCATACCGCTAACAAAAAATCTTTCCGTAAATATATACAGACTGACTGGTGAAGTTACCTTTGATAATTCTGGAGAGTATCTGGAACTCGATTCTCGTTAGAATGAAATAATAAAATTAGGGGCTTAATTTTTGACCACTATTTCTCTTACACTCTACTATATATTCTGTGTTGATAGAGCGTTGCGCGACACGTGCGTCCGTGCGGTGTCAAAGTATGACGCAGATAAATATAGGATTCTCGGTGTTTTGTGTACTAAGAAGTATTTTAATATTTATTTTTAATGTTATTCTGTGTTGATAGAGCGTTGCGCGACACGTGCGTCCGTGCGGTGTCAAAGTATGACGCAGGTAAATATAGGACTCTCGGTGTTTTGTGTACTAAGAAGTATTTTAATATTTATTTTTAATGTTATTTTTCCTCATCATATATGCCGACTACCACGTCCTTAAATATTGAAGGTTACTCACCAGTCAGTTTGTATAATAAACTTGACATTTGATATCCTAATAAACTTTAAGGTTTGACAACTAATTGACATTTGATATCATAAGATAATTAATGAGCTTTCAACTATTTCACAGTAATTAAATTAATAATATTATATCTAGATTAACTTCGCTTAGCTTTTGTGTATGTTTCTCTACTAAAACCTAAACAAATTTCAGAGAGGTCACGATAAATTTGTTATTTTGTCTTTTTACTTTTGTCCGTGTTTGTTATATCGGGATGTGGATACGCGCCAAGAGCTCAAGACCCATGTGCTTATATACTCACTCTCTTACGGACCAAACACAGAATGGAACCAATATTAGTGCTGAACAGTAGTGAGATGCAATGAGTAAGTTCACAGGCCTACTTTAATATCATTCCATTATTAGGTATTATCACTTACAATGAGAAATTATTTTTGTAAACTTTTAAATGCACATTTGTATCCATATATGTATTAAGGAGATTGATTTTTTATATACTGTGGTTATTTTAAGTTTGGCTGTCGGAAATATTTAACGACTTACAAAAATAAGTACCAAATTTGACCCACGACAAAGTTTAGATATCAATACACCATTAATATGTTTTTTTTTCTATAAGCAACGGTTTTCTTGTCGTCAAGATAACTACCCGATTGTTTGCTATCTTATGTTATTAAAAATTTTGTAGTCGTGTATTTTCGTATACAAACAGTTAACATTAATCATACACATTTAAAAACTTAACTTCCGTTAAGCAGATTTAAAGTAACCACAGTTAACCTTGCGTCACTCTTAAGCTAAGATTGAACAAATACAATTTTTATGTTAAGCATTGTAATATGCACAAAACTGTTTATTCCTATGAGAGAATTATTTATGCCATATACAAATATCATATAGTTTTTTTGTGTTCATATTTTTTCTATGTCACTTTACTGTAAACTTAAGAATGTAGCCATTTAAGATCTTCTCTTGTATTCAATTTAAACATATTAGTTATTTATTTTGTCTAGCGTATTTATATTTAATGATATGAAAAACTTCACAATTAATTTTATAAGCGTAATAAAGGTTTATGATCATATGTCAGTAATTATTTTGTAATGGGGATGGATTTTAATATTGGGAAAATAAGTTACTTTACTACAAAAATGTAACAGTAATGTATTAAAGCAACTTATTTCGGACGCCGCACGCGTCACGATTTTCCTTTCCCTATAGCCTGGGTTCAGTTCCCGTTAAAAGTAAGATATGTGAGTATATAAACTTGTATACACTCGCGAATTGGCGTAAGCAAACACTATACATATATAACTATATAACATAATTTATTAATACTAAAATAAAAATCTTACTTTAAGCATTAGGGCAGTAATTGTATCAATAAACATTAATTAATAATGCAATTAGACAGTAAACCTTTACTATTGTCATAGTTAGGTGATTTATTTTCATTTATGTTTATAAAGTATGTAAAAAGTGATTACGTAAATTAATATGTAACGCCTACACCGACTGCGGAGGCCACTAAACGAAAAATCTGTGAAGAACCCATTATAATACGATTCAGATAACTTTGTCGCTTTGAGATTAAACTTAAATGACTTTGCAGTAGTTTGCGGGGTTAGAGTTATTGATTGGTATGACTCGACTTCAGGGCGGTGAATCTGTTTGAATTGTGTTGTTTTAAAAGTAAAGCCAAAGAGTTTGTTGTATATTAGCAGAAGCACTAGAGTCTGTTCTGTCGTGGCCCCGCCGAGCCAACGCTCGCTTGTTGCTAGGTAGGTTTTTTACTGTTATGTAACAATATGTGTATGTAAACAAACTAATAAATATAATTAGCGCAGTTCTTACATTCAATCCCAATCTTATGTATAAGTAAGCTTCATACAACGTTTCGAGAGGTTAAGGCGAAGATGTTGCGCTAGTGCCGCCATCTGCCCTTGTCTGTTTTTGCATTTCAAAGTATTCCTAGGGATGCAACATCGATCATAAAAAACATCAATAGCAGGACATCAATATTTTCAGAGTGAAACATCGATGTTAAAAACATCGGAGTATACATCGATGTCGATTATGGTCGATGTTTTGCCATACAAATTACTTGTATTGAATATATGGTTGGGCTACTTGAGAGCGGAGGGAAGATGGTACTATGGTAAAACATCGCTCATGATGAACGATGTATCGTCGATGTTTAGGGTTTCAACATCGATGTTTATGAACGATATATCGATGTTTGAAAAAATTGATGTATGGTTTGCATCCCTAAGTGTTCCTCCGCCGCTGAACGTTAACTTGTATGCTTTAATATTTCGAGTGGATGTGATGTAAATTTTGTACACTGCCGCGTTGTTTATTCGCTCGAATCACATTTAGTTTATAAGATGACAGTGACACGCACAGATGAGCACAATCCAATCCAGTATGTTGGTTCAGAGAAACGAATGAAAGTTACCCCTGATTGTGATCTTCGTGTTTGTGATTTCCAAAATGGTGGCGGCTTTTGAAATCCGCGTGGTACGTGCGTAGGCTTCTTTGAAGACTGAAATGTTGGGGCTCAAAAGATTTGGCGCTTATTTTAATATTCACTGGGGAGATCGTTATTATATTAGCGTGAGTTGTTCAGCATATATGTGTTATTTCTAAACGGTATGATACATTATGGTGACCAACACCCAGGCCGATGTTTGTGCGACAATCAGTCGTTTATAGGAACCATTAACTTTTAATCACGTCGTCATTTGAGAACGATATCACCACGCTTCATTCATATTTGCCAAAGTTATTACTAACCTCACTATTTATACTGTATGTAATTTGATGAAGTTTGAAATGACGGTTAGGGCGGAGGTGCGACTTTCGTCGCGGCCCCGGGTACTGTTCAGAGTACAACGTGGAGAATACCTTATTTAGAGTTGACATGTAACATTATACCTAGTAGCGTGTGAGGACCGCCGGTGTCGCCACGGCTCAGAATCGCTACGGCTCGGAGTCGCCACGGTTCGAGTCGCCACGGCTTAGAATCGTCACGACTCGGATTCGTCACGGTTTGGAATCGCCACGGCTCGGAACCGCCACGGCTCGGAATTGCCTCGGCTCGGAACCGCCACGGCTCGGAATTGCCTCGGCTCGGAACCGCCACGGCTCGGAATTGCCTCGGCTCGGAACCGCCACGGCTCGGAGTCGCCACACCCCGACCCGGAGTATTGATAGCTTGTTTTGTACACACCGAGCGGTCCCCATTATTGAACAAACGTTTAAAAAGTAAAATTTTTAGTCACTAGTGGGTAATTTTTGAATGTGATTCAATCTTATCTTTATTTTTCTAAATCGAGTGACTTTGTAACTATATTTCTTTATGTTGGAAGTTATTTTTTGTGATGCATTTACTGAAAGCGATGTATTTAACCAACGATGTTATTAAACAATATATTTTTCTCTTTTTTGTATCTCGCCTGCACTGGTATTTTTTATTGAATTTACTATAAATGTACTTTTAAGTGTATAATTTTAAATAATTACTGAAAATGATTATATTCTAATTTTTATGTTCAATAATTGTATTTGTTTTATTTTTTTCTCCATGCTGCCTCCTATGTATTATAATTAAATGTAGAACGTTTGTACTTTCAAGGCTTATATTAAAAATGAAGAGGGGACGATAGGAGGAAGGTAGAGAAAGTAACAGAAAAACTACGTTTTTTCCGTCATACAGAAAAATGAGAATAAAAGCTAACTACATGGCCTGTGTATACACTACATATAAGTATACCAAAGATGTTAATGATGAGTGGTTATCACCAAGCCGGACCACGACTGGTAAGCAGTAAACCTTACGGTGACAGGAATAGAAAAGGCGGTGGTTAAATTCGGAGACGTGGCAGAACTACCATCAAGCAGACACGTTGGTGACACCATTCTTACAAGCTCCCTTTTACTGGAAATACCTCTCACTCTGGACTTGACCAGGATTATTAATCGAGTTTAGTTTGATTTTAAAATTAAAACATTAAAAATGGAAAAACTGCCTGACAAATAAAAAGGCTATAAGAACTGGCGATCCTATCAAAGGCAAAAGAGGGTCAGTAGCGAAACTGGAACAAAACAAATGTAGTAAAACAAGTTCTGGCAGTCTGGAGGGGCATTACAAAAGTAACATAACGCAAAACGTACTGTAAGACAGTATATTATGGCACCGAGGTAGAGTGAATCGATATTTAGCAACTAATGCGAACAGGAGGAAAGCGTGATGGTTTTGACTAGAATGGGCGATACGATTTCGGATTTTGATATTTCCTTCTATCATTTCAATTTGTACACATTTTAAAAATTTAAAGCGTATACTTTATAGAAAACACGAAGTATTTACGCCATAATCTATACATATAATAAAATTGTAGGAAAGTCAAAACTGTACATTGAATATTTTTTTTTAAAAGAATAATTTGGCGTGATCTACAATCGATATCGAAGCCAAAAATATAGTTTTTAGAATTTTTGTCTCTTTGTATGATGTCCGGGGTAGGTAAACTCAAAAAGTACTGCATGGATTTACTTCAAATTTTGCATGAATATTACGAACAGGTCGGGTTTTGGCTACATATTATCAAGCTATCACCTACGGGGGAGGTGCTGTGCGGAGTAAACGAAGTCCGCGCGGACGAAGTCGCTGGGAACAGCTAGTATTCAATATGCATAACAAGTGTTTCCATTTTGTTCTTCAATATGCATAATGAAGTATTCAATATGCATAACAAGTGTTTCCATCTTGCTAGGTTTGCTATTTATTTTAATATGTGTAAAAATAGGTAGGTATGTTAATTTTGTCATAATCTATACATATAATATAATCATAGGAAAGTCAAAACTGTACATTAAATATTTTTTAAAAGAATACTTGGGGCGTGATCTATAATCGATATCGAAGCCAACAATATAGTTTTTAGAATTTTTGTCTGTTTGTCTGTATGTATGTCCGGGGTAAACTCAAAAAGTACTGCATGGATTTACTTCAAATTTTGCAAGAATATTACTAACAGGTCGGGTCAACATACTATATATTACATACATATTATCACGCTATCACCTACGGGGAGGAGCTGTGCGGAGTAAACGAAGTCCGCGCGGACGAAGTCGTGGGCAACAGCTAGTTTTCTAATAAAAACGCTTAGTACAGAAACTCTCGCACAGAAGTCCATTTGCTTCTTCAATCAAAAATAACTAGATTAACAACGCGGCCTTAAAAATGACTAATGAAAATAAGATTAAAAATGTGTGGTCTTATTCCGTCCAATCACAACGAACGTCGAAATTTAACGAAAACGAAATTACGTCACGAAAACGTCTTATATCACCAATAGTCGAAACTAAACCTTGAAGTACAGAAATAAGGTTGATGATTATAAGATACGTCATAACAATATTGTTGCAATAGTAATTGTTGAGTTTCTGTATATATCATTCTCAAGTAATTTTCTTGCGCTGAGTTTGTAGGCAACGCTAAATCTTGTTTTTTTTTTATCGAAGATTTGCTTCATTAATTACAAACGTCGATTGACCATATTTTTTGAATATTATAACACTAATTTCGTTGAGTTTCGGGCAATTTAAAAATATGTATTTTCAGCTTTCTGATAAAAACAACATTGCCCGGGATTGAAAAGTGCCCGGTTGGCGATAGGCTTGCCACCTATCACATTGTGGGACCAAGTATCTTCGGCTAATCGTGGGTGCACTTGTTGTACCTCTGCCTAACCTTTCGGGGATACGGGCGTGAAGATACTTTAATTTCTTTGAGGTTTACTGTGTAGTTAAACAATATTATATTTTTATTGTCTACTTATCTCCATTAACTATCGTGTCTTAATATGTACATTTTTTTACTAATCAGCCTGTTATACTCTGGCAGATGGTTCTCCTAATAAAAAGAGAAACCATCGCTGATAGATACCAAACATGTTAATGGTGCATTGTTATCCGTGTGACGGGTTGGTAATGCCACATGCGTAAGTTTACCGGTTACCCTACCCTCCAAACCGGACCACAACAGTGACAAGCACTGACGCTATTCCGGTAAGAATAGGAAAGGCGGTGGAATCAGATTCGGGCGCGCTGTCGCAGAACCCTATCACCTAGTATCACGGCCAATCGTTTTTCTATTACGAACTGCCTGGCAGAACGGCACCTGGTTTTACGACTTCTGTTGTCGCTCGGAGCGGACATCTGTCGACAGCTATGCTTTATTAAATTAAAGGGTTAACTGTGATTGGTATACCACAATAGTATTACCGATTATTTTTTTTTAATAGAAGAGGGGGCAAACGGACAGGAGGCTCACCTGATGGTAAGTGATTACCGCCGCCCATAGACAACCACACTACCAGAGGTCTTGTAATTGCGTTGCCGGCCTTTTAAGAATGAGTAACCTCTTTTCTTGAAGGTCCCTAAGTCGTATCCATTTGGAAAAAATTCTGCCGATAGCTGGTTCCACAAAGGAGTGGTGCGGGGCAAAAAATGCCTCGAGAATCGCACGGTTGTGGATTTCCAGACATCGAGATGGTAAGGATGGAACTTCGAATTTTGTCGCGATGTCCGATGGTGAAATTCGGCAGCAGGAATTAGTCCAAACAGTTCCTCGGAACATTCCCCATGGTAGAGCCGATAAAAGATGCAGAGTGATGCCACATCTCTACGTAACGCCAAGGAATCAAGCCGATTTGAAAGAGTCTCGTCCTCGACAATTCGAGCCGCCCTACGTTAAATTCGATCAAAAGGAAGGAGCTGGTACTGAGGAGCTCCCGCCCATAAATGAGAACAGTACTTCATATGAGGCCGGATTTGCGACTTATAAAGTAATAAGCGATGGGCCGGTGTGAAGTACTGCCTGGCCCTACTGAGAACTCCCAGCTTTTTAGAGGCTAATTTAGCCTTGCCTTCCAAGTGACCGCGGAACTGAACGTCACTCGTAATGTCGACTCCAAGTATTCCAATACTGGCTGTGGCTTTCAGGGAAGTATTTTCAAAACGAGGTGATACGACAAAGGGTGATTTTTAGCGGTAAACGCGCAAACTTGTGTCTTAATGGGGTTGAATTGGACCAAATTTAATCGACCCCACTCCGAAGCAACAGAGAGTTGTGCTTCAATTTCTGACACTAGTTTGTTCCGGCACTCGTTGACGTGTTCCCGAGAAATTCCGCTGCGGCCAGAGTACAAAGCATCGCCCGTACTGTCATCCGCATAACAATGAATGCTGCTCGATCGCAACATGTCATTAATGTGCAGAAGAAACAGCGTAGGCGATAGCACACAACCTTGAGGAACACCAGCATTGACGAGTTTAAGGTCAGAGCATGCGCCATCAACAACGACCCTTATACTCCGATCCGTCAGAGAGGCTAATTTAGCCTTGCCTTCCAAGTGACCGCGGAACTGAACGTCACTCGTAATGTCGACTCCAAGTATTCCAATACTGGCTGTGGCTTTCAGGGAAGTATTTTCAAAACGAGGTGATACGACAAAGGGTGATTTTTTAGCGGTAAACGCGCAAACTTGTGTCTTAATGGGGTTGAGTTGGACCAAATTTAATCGACCCCACTCCGAAGCAACAGAGAGTTGTGCTTCAATTTCTGACACTATTTTGTTCCGGCACTCGTTGACGTGTTCCCGAGAAATTCCGCTGCGGCCAGAGTACAAAGCATCGCTCGTACTGTCATCCGCATAACAATGAATGCTGCTCGATCGCAACATGTCATTAATGTGCAGAAGAAACAGCGTAGGCGATAGCACACAACCTTGAGGAACACCAGCATTGACGAGTTTAAGGTCAGATCATGCGCCATCAACAACGACCCTTATACTCCGATCCGTCAGAAAACTGGTGATCCATTTGCACAATTTCTCAGGAAGCCCATAGGATGGAAGCTTGGAAAGAAGTGCCCTGTGCCATACCCGATCAAAGGCCTTCGCTATGTCCAAACTAACTGCCAATGCCTCTCCTTTATTCTCGACTGCCTCCGCCCATCGATGTGTTAAGTAAACCAGAAGATCACCAGCTGAGCGTCCGCGACGGAAACCGTACTGGCGGTCACTAATCAGCTGGTGCTCCTCAAGATACCTCAGAAGCTGGCAGTTAATATTGGACTCCATTATTTTGGAGAATAAGGAGGTTATCGCTATAGGCCGATAGTTGGACGGGACCGATTGATCGCCTTTTTTACACGCTTTTTATTAACTTCACCTGTATGTTTGTATGTTTGTTTGTATGTTTGTTTGTAACCGACTTTTTTGGGCGCGATTTTGACCCATTTTAAACGGCCTGATTTCGTTCAAACTTTGTAGATTTATCGAGGTCCGATGACAATACACTAATTTGATAAAATTATTCCAATTTTAACCGACTTCAGAAAAAGGAGGAGGTTCTCAATTCGGCTGGTATATTTTTTTTATGTATGTACACCGATTTCTCCGAGGTTTCTGAACCGAATTACGTGATTCTTTTTTGTTTGATGCGGAATAGTTTCGAATTGGTCCCATAAAAAATTGATTCAGGTAGGCCCAGTAGTTTTTGTTTTATGAGCATTTTTTATTTATTGTACCTATCTCGATGTCTGAAATCAAATCTCGCTAGTAAATTTGATCGACTTCCCGGTTACCGATTGAGCTGAAATTTTGTATACGTATGTTAATTGAATGACAATGAAACCTTATTATGACATGGAGCTGATCTGATGAATCTGAATCGGAAGGTGACCACAGGAACTTAATAATTAAATGGTTAAAAATCGGTTAATAACAAGACTATTGAGTTTGGCCTCATTTGATTCATGTTGACGAGCACTTTGGTGCTTGGTGGTGACTAGGATCCTGCAGGGTCCGATGATGTAGCTAGAAGATGGTCATAGGAGCTCAGCAATTAAATGACACAACTCTATCGAATTTGGGCTCATTTGATTAGTGTTGACGAGCACTTTGGTGCTTGGTGCTAACTAGGATCCTGCAGGGTTCGATGATGAAGCCAGAAGGTGACCATAGGAGCTCAGCAATTAAATAACACAACTCTATCGAGTTTGGGCTCGTTTGATTCGTGTTGACGAGCACTTTGGTGCGGGTGGAAACTAGTTGTAAAAGGAACTACTCTTAACAAAAGTATTTGTTCTACGTCTGTCAAGTCGTTCAGTTCAAGAGGTAAAGATATAACTTACATGTTGTTCCAGTAGGCCTGAGAAGGAACTTTTCTTTTTTTTATGGTAGTCGAGCAAAAAAAAATCAAGACGTGCTTTAACTAATGACGTCTGTTGTTTTGGATATAATAATTTCTTACAGATTGTACATGGTACTTCAGCAAATTGATTTATGGTGCTTATAAAATTACGCTCACCCTTGTGGAAAAATTTCTCGGATAAAAGTAGGTAAATAACTTACAAAGTGAAAGTAACAGTTTATGAATGTTTATTTTTATTTAAAAAGTCGAAAAAAGTCTTACAAAGTCGGAAAAACTCTGAATTTGATATAAAAATTCGGAGTAATTCCAAAATTTCGGACTCTTCCAGAAGAGTTATTCAGTGTTAATAAATCTTGCAACGTTTATAGGTACTAAAAGAAATATATTAAAAGTTATTAATACTACGAAAGTGTAATAAAGGGGAAAAAAATATAACTAATACTTCCCCGGTTTTCCGTTTAAGAATTTGAAACTTTCTTCTTTGTTTAAAAAAAGGTTACCCTTACTGTCGATCAATATTATAAACTTTGTTTCTTCAATTTTTGATAATAATTATTAAAATCTATTATATCACAACGTTATTTGCCAATTTTTATTTTATTGTACTTTTATTACATAAATATATTTATAAATTAAGTAAAAATTAAAACAGCTGATCTAATTAGCTTTTGACAGGTTGAGTCAGTGTTGCCAGAGAAAAAGTCAATCTTTCGTCCTTAAGAGCATGTGTCAGAGGCCTAGTAGCATATCAAAGCAGTCAAGAATAACGACGTTAATAAGTCGGCGATTGCTAAACATCTACAGCTGTAGTCGGGCCGTAATCACTGGATGGAATTTCATAGGCCACGCGTATTTTCGACAGAACGCCATATTACATTCCACGGCTAGTGAAAGAAGCCATTGAAATCAAAAAACATCCAAATTTCAACCGGGAAGACGCACGTAGTACGTCCTTGATAAGTTTTCTTGGCACGTATTGATTTTTGAAAAGCTGTATATTTTGGAAACGATGATCGATTTGATCTTTCAAATGGCATTCAACTCAATTTAAATATTGCTTTAGCTAAAAAATCGGTAGGTTCAAAAATTTCGAAGCAATGTCAAAAAAACATTTTCGTCTATGATAGATCCCAAACAAATCTACCGATTTTTATCCAATTAACGGTACTTGGCGCAGTTTTTAAAGGAGAAACGATGATAAGATTTTGAAGTCAATCGGTATATTAGCCTGAAAGTTATTTCCAAAATATTAAGTAACTTTGCTAAAGAAAACGTAATTTTAATATTTGAAAAGTTTTAACCTTTGAAAATAAGGTTCGGTTTTGATTTTTAAAAGGGCATTCGACGTAATTTTTATAGTATTAAAATATCGTAGAATACCAAAAAATTTTCGTCAACGATTACTTCCAAACGAATAAACTGATTTTGAGGCAATTTATGCATTAGATGTATTTTTTTGAGGAATAGTTTTTGTACTCAATCGGTACATTAATCTGGAAGTTATTAAAAAAAAAATTGTTTCGTCACAATTTGTTTAGGGTATTTTCAAAATTTCTCAAAATCTCTTAGGCCCATTTGGTACAAAATTTCAGGAAGTATAAGTTGAGCGGAATCCAATCGAATGCCACCAACCGCGTTTCAATCGGTCCAGGCGTTCAAAACTTATGAGTTGTTGACACACACACACACTCACACACACACATACATACAGACATACTGACGTCATCGCGAAAATAGTCGAAAATGGTTCCTAAGCCCACAAAACGCGGACATATGGTGAAAACTCCATTTTTGAAAATCGGAGCAAAATCAGTAACCTTCCTATCTACATACGTAGTGGGAAGTTAAAAAGTACAAGTGTTTTAATAGATTAATATTGTATTAAACTGGAGTGAATGAAAATGAATTAAACAAAATAAAACTACCACGCCAAAGCTTAAACCTAAAAGTGCGATATTTTTTTAGTAAAATGTACCACTAAAGGGCACAGATCGTCGCCTAGTGTAGCTTTGTAGCATTTTTACTCGTTATTTGACCCTCCCGTTGGTCGAGTGGTTAGCGACCCTGACTACGCAATCAACGGGGCTCGGGTTCGATCCCCGACGGGGACAAGCATTTGTGTGATGAGCGTAAATGTTTGTATTTCTGGGTTTAGGTGTTTATTATATATATTCTGGTATTTATATATTATGTATTTCTATGTATTAGTATCGTTGACTAACACCCATAACACAAGCAAATATTTGCTTACTTTGGGGTTAGACCAGTAAGTGTAGTTTGTCCCGTGAATATTTATTATTATTATTTATTTATTTTTATAATAGATGGCGTTAGCAGTAATAAAATTCTAATACAAAATGTATTTTCTATTTTTTTAATGTTTATGAAATAGCATTTTAATGGTAGATAATATATCTAGACATGAATTTAAACCACCACGTCAAAGCCCAAACCTTAAAGTGGGATACTTTTTCAGGAAAATGTACCACAAAAGTGCATAGAAAGTCGCCTAGTGTAGGGCTCGCTTCGCTCATATATATACTCGCTATACTGGCTGTTGCCCAAGACTTCGTCCGCGCGGACTTCGTTTACTCCGCACAGCACCTCCCCCGTAGGTGACAGCTTGATAATATGTAGCCTATATGTTGACCCGACCTGTTAGTAATAGTCATGCAAAATTTGAAATAAATCCATGTAGTACTTTTTGAGTTTACCCCGGACATACATACAGACAAACAGACAGACATAAATTCTAAAAACTATATTTTTGGCTTCGATATCGATTGTAGGTCACCCCCAAGTATTCTTTTAAAAAAAAATCAGTACAGTTTTGACTTTCCTACGATTTTATTGTATGTATAGATAATTTTTCATAGTACGGTCAATTACCTTAGTAAAAGACTATCTAATTACAACATTTCATTAAAACCAATAGAGCTGTTTTGGAGAAACAATTCAATAATACATGAATTACTCGTTTGGATGGATATATAAATACCAGAATATATATAATAAACACCTAAACCCAGAAATACAAACATTTACGCTCATCACACAAATGCTTGTCCCCGTCGGGGATCGAACCCGAGCCCCGTTGATTGCGTAGTCAGGGTCGCTAACCACTCGACCAACGGGAGGGTCAAATAACGAGTAAAAATGCTACAAAGCTACACTAGGCGACGATCTGTGCCCTTTAGTGGTACATTTTACTAAAAAAATATCGCACTTTTAGGTTTAAGCTTTGGCGTGGTAGTTTTATTTTGTTTAATTCATTTTCATTCACTCCAGTTTAATACAATATTAATCTATTAAAACACTTGTACTTTTTAACTTCCCACTACGTATGTAGATAGGAAGGTTACTGATTTTGCTCCGATTTTCAAAAATGGAGTTTTCACCATATGTCCGCGTTTTGTGGGCTTAGGAACCATTTTCGACTATTTTCGCGATGACGTCAGTATGTCTGTATGTATGTGTGTGTGTGAGTGTGTGTGTGTGTCAACAACTCATAAGTTTTGAACGCCTGGACCGATTGAAACGCGGTTGGTGGCATTCGATTGGATTCCGCTCAACTTATACTTCCTGAAATTTTGTACCAAATGGGCCTAAGAGATTTTGAGAAATTTTGAAAATACCCTAAACAAATTGTGACGAAACAATTTTTTTTTTAATAACTTCCAGATTAATGTACCGATTGAGTACAAAAACTATTCCTCAAAAAAATACATCTAATGCATAAATTGCCTCAAAATCAGTTTATTCGTTTGGAAGTAATCGTTGACGAAAATTTTTTGGTATTCTACGATATTTTAATACTATAAAAATTACGTCGAATGCCCTTTTAAAAATCAAAACCGAACCTTATTTTCAAAGGTTACAACTTTTCAAATATTAAAATTACGTTTTCTTTAGCAAAGTTACTTAATATTTTGGAAATAACTTTCAGGCTAATATACCGATTGACTTCAAAATCTTATCATCGTTTCTCCTTTAAAAACTGCGCCAAGTACCGTTAATTGGATAAAAATCGGTAAATTTGTTTGGGATCTATCATAGACGAAAATGTTTTTTTGACATTGCTTCGAAATTTTTGAACCTACCGATTTTTTAGCTAAAGCAATATTTAAATTGAGTTGAATGCCATTTGAAAGATCAAATCGATCATCGTTTCCAAAATATACAGCTTTTCAAAAATCAATACGTGCCAAGAAAACTTATCAAGGACGTACTACGTGCGTCTTCCCGGTTGAAATTTGGATGTTTTTTGATTTCAATGGCTTCTTTCACTAGCCGTGGAATGTAATATGGCATTCTGTCGAAAATACGCGTGGCCTATGAAATTCCATCCAGTGATTACGGCCCGACTACAGCTGTAGATGTTTAGCAATCGCCGACTTATTAACGTCGTTGTTATTCTTGACTGCTTTGATATGCTACTAGGCCTCTGACACATGCTCTTACGGACGAAAGATTGACTTTTTCTCTGGCAACACTGACTCAACCTGTCAAAAGCTAATTAGATCAGCTGTTTTAATTTTTACTTAATTTATAAATATATTTATGTAATAAAAGTACAATAAAATAAAAATTGGCAAATAACGTTGTGATATAATAGATTTTAATAATAATTATCAAAAATTGAAGAAACAAAGTTTATAATATTGATCGACAGTAACGGTAACCTTTTTTTAAACAAAGAAGAAAGTTTCAAATTCTTAAACGGAAAACCGGGGAAGTATTAGTTATATTTTTTTCCCCTTTATTACACTTTCGTAGTATTAATAACTTTTAATATATTTCTTTTAGTACCCATAAACGTTGCACGGCAGAAAGATTTATTAACACTGAATAACTCTTCTGGAAGAGTCCGAAATTTTGGAATTACTCCGAATTTTTATATCAAATTCAGAGTTTTTCCGACTTTGTAAGACTTTTTTCGACTTTTTAAATAAAAATAAACATTCATAAACTGTTACTTTCACTTTGTAAGTTATTTACCTACTTTTATCCGAGAATTTTTTCCACAAGGGCAGTAATTGAACGAAGTCTTTGTGACGTCTGACGCGCTACCGCTAGGCGGTTCTCACGTGGCTGAGCAGACTCAATTGCTGTACGGTTTCGTATCACTACTAATCCACGAGCTCTCTGCTCGGCGGACTCCTTAGCTAAACGCTCCTCAATGAGACCAATTCTATGAGCCTTCTGCTCGGCAGACTCGTTCGCTAGTAGTTCTCTCGCTAGTCGCTAGTTCGCTAGTTCGCTCAATAATGAGAACAACTCTAATAGCTCTCTGCTCAAAAGACTCATTCGCTAGACGCTCTTGGATCTTACCGAGTCTACTTCTACCAAGGCTGGGCCAAAGCGGGTTTACAAGCATGGGCCAGAGATAGACAGCATTGCGCCAAGCATGGCCCATATCTGGCCCCGTCGTATTGTCCTGTATGGGAGTAAGACAGGAACGCCTTGCACACCTACACACACACACACACACACACACACACACACACACATATGTCTATAAGCTTGTAAGTAGTTCCGTGCTTCTACCGCGGCACTCGACTAGGTATGCGCATTAGAGTTTGCAACAGTCTCTGCGCATATAACTTAGATTTCACGAGCCACGAAGAGTCCGCCACCGTCTCTGTGACTGAGTTTAATTGACTGAGTAAAAAAACAAAAAAAAAAACAAATTAAATGTACATAATATTTATAGATATAGATATATCACCATCCATGTTAATTTTACATGGATATATATATAGATATACAGTCTTGTAGTTTTCGTTTTTTATTAATTGTAATTAAACGACACTGAATTTATTAGCCATTCGCATTCGATGATCTACAATTGCCGATTAGAATTAAAAAAAATAACTCAAATAATTGATTTTTTCATAAGTTACAGTGTTTCCGGAGTTTCATACATGACGGACATGAAAATTTTTTGACCTATTTTCATATTTTTTTCCGTTTCTATTGCACTAAATTAATTTTTAGCAAGTATAGAATTAATCTCCATTAAATTATCTCGACAATAGTATGCAAAATATCTTGATTCCGTTAACTAACAAGGCTATAATACTAAAAATAGTTGCCAAAATAAGGCGAAAAAAATTTCCGAAGGTGGTATCAAGAGTCTTCGCAACCGGCGTGTGTGTATGAAAAGAGTGATGAATGTGGAGGAAGCGAGACAAGCCTGCAAGGATCGTAATGTAAGGCACTCGGTTCTCTCTGCCTACCCCGTAAGGGATCTGGCGTGAAGATATGTATATATGAAAAAATTTTTCGATCGTAAAGCACTCTCTGATGCTTCGCATCATGAGTCGTGCAATAGTTTAAAATTAAAAAAACAAGCTATTATAAATAAACCAAACTAAAAAGTAGAAACTAAATAATAGTTTAAAAAACTAAAAAACACGCTTTTTATAGAAAACCGAACTAAAAAATAGAAAATAAATTTTAATAAATTTAAATTAAGAATAGTGTTAAAAATTTCAAAATGTGAATTAAAAAAAATAATTTTATTTAAAAAAAAGCGTGGGGTGCATGGTGTCAATAGTTATAAATATTTTATTGACACATATGAGTAGAGTGATTATCATTTCGGTAATATCTTAAAAAGCACCCCACGCTTTTTTTAAAATAAAATTATTTTTTTTTATTCACATTTTGAAATTTTTAACACTATTCTTAATTTAAATTTATTAAAATTTATTTTCTATTTTTTAGTTCGGTTTTCTATAAAAAGCGTGTTTTTTAGTTTTTTAAACTATTATTTATTAGGGATTGGGTGCACTAAGGCGGTCTTCCAAGTTATGGGCACGACGCCTTTTATTTAATTTTCCGAGCAGTGCGAGAAAAGAAGAGACTAAAGGCTGCTGCTCTTACTAACGAAGTTTTATTGATTAGCTTTACTAACGAAGATAAAGATCTCTATCTCCCTTATCCCCGTCTCCCTTTATCTCTTTCTCAAACTATCTTAATCTCTATATTTCTGTAAGTCTATTTAATTTATGTCTATCTCCCTTCAGAGACCTAAATCTCTATCTCTAAAGATAAACGGGGATACATCCTCATTTATCTTTACAGATAGAGATGTAGAGGGATAGAGAAAACGGGAGAGGGATAGAGATAAAGGGAGACAGGAATAAAGTCTTTATCTCAAAGAACTCTATCTCCCTTTATTTTTATATATCTTTATCTCAAACTCGATTCTCGATTCTCGATTCTCATTCTCGATCTCTCTTTATCTCTATCTTTCTTTAGAGGGGACATCTATAGGTATCCTCACTTTCTTTAGAGAGATAGAGATAAAAACAGTTTGAGGTAAAAATGGATAGAGATAAAGGAAGATAGATAACGTAAACGTAACGTAATGAGAGATAGAGGTAAAGGAAGATAAAGTGATAAATGATAAGATAGAGGTAAAGGGAAATACAAATAAATGTGTGATACAATTTTCGCTAAATATGTATAAGGTGAAAAAATATTAGATTATATTAGAGGTTTACTTGTTAGCAAATTAAAAAATTGCAACAATCGATTACCTACCTGTATTTTCGGAATCCTGCATCAGATCTTTAGTGGAATTAAATTGCAATGTTTACCCAAAATTTTTTGTGCACTCCATTGTTTCATTGTTTAAACAAATTATTATGAAAAATTATTGTTTGACCATACATTTTAACTTAAAACAGTAATTTTTTTATTTATATGTTACATTTTCAAAAACTATATTCGCACTATATTCGCCGCTTGACTTGTATGGAACTTGGCCTGGAAATGCTTAAAGTTGCAGCTTTAAAATGACTAATTCCTGACACAGCAGTTGAGTTGCAAGTTCAAAAAAAAAGTTTACGTTACGTTTACGTTTACGTTTACGTTTACGTTTACGTTACGTTTACGTTAACGTTTACGTTACGTTTACGTTACGTTTACGTTTACGTTACGTTTACGTTACGTTTACGTTACGTTTACGTTACGTTTACGTTACGTTTACGTTACGTTTACGTTTAAGTTTACGTTTACGTTTACGTTTACGTTACGTTTACGTTACGTTTACGTTACGTTTACGTTACGTTTACGTTACGTTTACGTTACGTTTACGTTTACGTTACGTTTACGTTACGTTTACGTTACGTTTACCGTTACGTTTTACGTTACGTTTACGTTACGTTTACGTTACGTTTACGTTACGTTTACGTTGAGTTTACGTTACGTTTACGTTACGTTTACGTTACGTTTACGTTACGTTTACGTTACGTTTACGTTTCGTTTACGTTACGTTTACGTTACGTTTACGTTACGTTTACGTTTCGTTTACGTTACCTTTACGTTACGTTTACGTTACGTTTACGTTACGTTTACGTTACGTTTACGTTACGTTTACGTTAACGTTACGTTTACGTTACGTTTACGTTACGTTTACGTTACGTTTACGTTACGATTACGTTACGTTTACGTTTACGTTTACGTTACGTTTACGTTTACGTTACGTTTACGTTACGTTTACGTTTACGTTTACATTTACGTTACGTTTACGTTACGTTTACGTTACGTTTACGTTACGTTTACGTTACGTTTACGTTACGTTTACGTTACGTTTACGTTACGTTTACGTTACGTTTACGTCACGTTTACGTTACGTTTACGTTTACGTTTACGTTTACGTTCACGTTCACGTTTACGTTTACGTTTACGTTTACGTTTACGTTTACGTTTACGTTTACGTTTACGTTTACGTTTACGTTTACGTTTACGTTTACGTTTACGTTTACGTTTACGTTTACGTTTACGTTTACGTTTACGTTTACGTTTACGTTTACGTTTACGTTTTCGTTACGTTTACGTTTACGTTTACGTTACGTTTACGTTACGTTTTCGTAACGTTTACGTTACGTTTACGTAACGTTTTACGTTACGTTTACGTTACGTTTGGTTACGTTTACGTTACGTTTACGTTACGTTTACGATACGTTTACGTTACTTTTACGTTACGTGTACGTTACGTTTACGTTACGTTTACGTTACGTTTACATTACGTTTACGTTACGTTTACGTTACGTTTACGTTTACGTTACGTTTACGTTACGTTTACGTTACGTTTACGTTTACGTTACGTTTACGTTACGTTTACGTTACGTTAACGTTTACGTTTACGTTTACGTTACGTTTACGTTACGTTTACGTTACGTTTACGTTACGTTTACGTTACGTTTACGTTACGTTTACGTTACGTTTACGTTTACGTTTACGTTACGTTTACGTTACGTTTACGTTTACGTTTACGTTACGTTTACGTTACGTTTACGTTACGTTTACGTTTACGTTTACGTTTACGTTTACGTTTACGTTTACGTTTACGTTTACGTTTACGTTCACGTTCACGTTCACGTTCACGTTCACGTTCACGTTCACGTTCACGTTCACGTTCACGTTCACGTTCACGTTCACGTTCACGTTCACGTTTACGTTTACGTTTACGTTTACGTTTACGTTTACGTTTACGTTTACGTTTACATTTACGTTTACGTTTACGTTTACGTTTACGTTTACGTATACGTTTACGTTACGTTTACGTAACGTTTACGTTACGTTTACGTTACGTTTACGTTACGTTTACGTTACGTTTACGATACGGTTACGTTACGTTTACGTTACGTTTAAGTTACGTTTACGTTACGTTTACGTTACGTTTACGTTACGTTTACGTTACGTTTACGTTACGTTTACGTTACGTTTACTTTACGTTTACGTTACGTTTACGTTACGTTTACGATACGTTTACGTTACCTTTACGTTACGTTTACGTTACGTTTACGTTACGGTTACGATTCGGTTACGATACGTTTACGTTACGTTTACGATACGTTTACGTTACTTTTACGTTACGTGTACGTTACGTTTACGTTACGTTTACGTTACGTTTACATTACGTTTACGTTACGTTACGTTAACGTTTACGTTACGTTTACGTTACGTTTACGTTACGTTTACGTTACGTTTACGTTACGATTACGTTACGTTTACGTTTACGTTTACGTTACGTTTACGTTACGTTAACGTTTACGTTTACGTTACGTTTACGTTACGTTTACGTTACGTTTACGTTACGTTTACGTTACGTTTACGTTACGTTTACGTTACGTTAGCGTTTACGTTTACGTTTACGTTTACGTTTACGTTTACGTTTACGTTTACGTTTACGTTTACGTTTACGTTTACGTTTACGTTTACGTTTACGTTTACGTTTACGTTTACGTTTACGTTTACGTTTACGTTTACGTTTACGTTTACGTTTACGTTTACGTTTACGTTTACGTTTACGTTTACGTTTACGTTTACGTTTACGTTTACGTTTACGTTTACGTTTACGTTTACGTTTACGTTTACGTTTACGTTTACGTTTACGTTTACGTTTACGTTTACGTTTACGTTTACGTTACGTTTACGTTACGTTTACGTTACGATTACGTTACGTTTACGTTACGTTTACGTTACGTTTACGTAACGTTTTACGTTACGTTTACGTTACGTTTACGTTACGTTTACCTTACCTTTACGTTACGTTTACGTTACGTTTACGTTACGTTTACGTTACGTTTACGTTACGTTTACGTTACGTTTACGTTACGTTTACGTTACGTTTACGTTACGTTTACGATACGGTTACGTTACGTTTACGTTACGTTTAAGTTACGTTTACGTTACGTTTACGTTACGTTTACGTTACGTTTACGTTACGTTTACGTTACGTTTACGTTACGTTTACGTTACGTTTACGTTACGTTTACGATACGTTTACGTTACCTTTACGTTACGTTTACGTTACGTTTACGTTACGTTTACGTTACGGTTACGATTCGGTTACGATACGTTTACGTTACGTTTACGATACGTTTACGTTACTTTTACGTTACGTGTACGTTACGTTTACGTTACGTTTACGTTACGTTTACATTACGTTTACGTTACGTTACGTTTACGTTACGTTTACGTCTCTTGTGACGATGTTATAAACAGCATTAGAATGTCCGTGGTCGTACTTTAGTAGCATCTGTGAGCACCATTCCACGTGAGCCTGCTTTTGCTCCGCTGTCAGTTCATGAGGGATCCAACGACAACAAAGTTTCCGAACTTTCAATTATTCGTGTTAAATTTTCTGAATGTTAAGTTCATACCAATCCCCAATAGTCCTCGAATTGTCTCATAGGTAATCCGGGGGTTTTCTTCAGTTAACCGCCTTCTTCAATTACCTGAGTAGACATATAGGAACATTTTTCAAAGACTCTAGCACCATATTCGCCGCTTGACTTGTATGGAACTTGGTCTGGAAATGCTTAAAGTTGCAGCTTTAAAATGACTAATTCCTGAGTTTCAAAAAAAACGTGTACGTTACGTTTCGTTTACATTACGTTTACGATACGTTTACGTTACGTTTACGTTACGTTTACGTTACGTTTACGTTACGGTTACGTTACGTTTACGTTGCGTTTACGTTGCGTTTACGTTGCGTTTACGTTGCGTTTACGTTACGTTTACGTTACGTTTACGTTACGTTTACGTTACGTTTACGTTACGTTTACGTTACGTTTACGTTACGTTTACGTTACGTTTACGTTACGTTTACGTTACGTTTACGTTACGTTTACGTTACGTTTACGTTACGTTTACGTTACGTTTACGTTACGTTTACGTTACGTTTACGTTACGTTTACGTTACGTTTACGTTACGTTTACGTTACGTTTACGTTACGTTTACGTTACGTTTACGTTACGTTTACGTTACGTTTACGTTACGTTTACGTTACGTTTACGTTACGTTTACGTTACGTTTACGTTACGTTTACGTTTACGTTTACGTTTACGTTACGTTTACGTTACGTTTACGTTACGTTTACGTTACGTTTACGTTACGTTTACGTTTACGTTTACGTTTACGTTACGTTTACGTTACGTTTACGTTACGTTTACGTTACGTTTACGTTACGTTTACGTTACGTTTACGTTACGTTTACGTTACGTTCACGTTACGTTTACGTTACGCTTACGTTACGTTTACGTTACGTTTACGTCACGTTTACGTCACGTTTACGTTACGCTTACGTTACGTTTACGTCACGTTAACACGTTAAATTTGCTGAATTTTTAGCTCATACCAATCCCCAATAGTCCTCGAATTGTTTAATCCGGGGGTTTTCTTCAATTAGCCGCTTAACAGTAGCCACATTATTTTCGTTGACGGTAGTTGGAGGCCGCCCTTCACGAAATTCGTCATGTAAAGATACTCGACCTCTCTTAAATTCAGCGAACTATCGTCTCACGGTGCTCAAACAAGTTGCTTCTCTCCCAAAAGCATTTTGAAGACGAGCAGAGAACTTTTAAAATCATAAAAAGTCATCGCTCTTAAATCTTTTCGACTTAATTCTATTTTCGTTGCGTACGTAGAACTTTGATGTATGATAAAAAAACAATTGACAAATCATTCCATACTAATATTATAAATGCGAAAGCCTGTACAGACAGCTGTTATGCTTTCACGGCTAAACCGCTGGACCGATTTTCATGAAATTTGGCATGGGTGTAGTTGAAGATCCGGGGTCAAACATAGGCTAATTTTTTTTTCAAAAATCAGTCCCTAGAGGGCTTAAATAGAAAAAATAGGGGATGAAATTTTTATTAAAAGCTATTTGGACGATTTATTAATATACAAAAATATTACTTCCAGTACAAAAATATACAAGAATTTTTCACTTTAGTGAAAAATTCTCACTGTTATAGACCAAATTTTCACTGTTATAGAAGCACAATATTCACAGAACACGTATTACTTGCAACTAAACTAGCTGAGAAATTCCATTGTACATAGCAGCTGTCGCTCCGCTCTCCCCTTCACGTTTTTCTACCTATTCAAAATCCCTACTTTTATTTTTATACACAGGTATCTTTGAAAAATGTTCTCATTTGTCTACTCAGGTGAGATTTAACATATAAATAAAAAAAAAATACTGTTTAAAGTGAAAATATATGGTCAAACATTATTTTTTCATAATAATTTGTTTAAACAATGAAACAAAGGAGTGCACAAAAAATTTTTGGGTAAACATTGCAATTTATAGTTTAAAAACATTGGTATATAAAAACCCTATCAATGTTTAAAAAACAATATTCCACATCGATCATATTAATTAATTCACTATAACTCTAATCCGAGGTGAAAACCCCCAGGCCCTCCACTACTTTTCAAAATTAAAATTGGTAGTGTAACTTTTTAAAAAATAAATTGTGCAAACGGTTGACCCTACAGGCCATCCCTGAAACTTTCCGCTAAATTAAGGTATTTTAAGCTCACAAGAGTAAAAACTATAAGCATAGATTTTTTTCAGTTCAAACATCAGATTTTTTTAAAATGGCAGTATATTGATTTTTGAAAAGCTGTATATTTTGGTAACGCTGATTGGATTTGATCTTTCGAATGACATTCAACTCAATTTTTAATCGAAATCGATAATCAATAGGTTGAAAAATTTCAAAGCAATGTCAAAAACATTTTTTTTCAAAAAATTTCGTCATTGATGAATCCCATTTTATTTCGTGATGAATCAAACAAATTGACCAACTTTGATCCAAGTAGCGCTATTTGACGAAGTTTTTAAAGCAAAAAAGCTGATAATATTTTTAATTCAATCGGTGTATTAGCCTGACAGTTATTTCAAAAATATTAAGTAAATTTGCAACTAAAAAATAACAACTAACAACAACTAAAAAATAATTTTAATATTTGAAAAACTGTAACTTTTGAAAATTAGATTCGATTTTAATTTTAGAAACGGCATTCGACGTAGTTTTTTTAGTACTAAAATACCATAAAATACCAAAAAATGAAATTTCGAAGTTATGTAGAAAAAATACTTTTTCAAAATTTTTCGTCAACTTTTTCTCTCAAACGGATAAACCGATTTTGATGCGCATTAGACGCAGTTTTTTGAGGAATAGAGCTGATTAGTTATTGTACTCAATCGGTACATTAATCTGGAAGTTATATTTAAAAAAATATATACTGTTTTTAATATAACTTCCATATAACGTTATAACTACTTATTTTTGAGGTTTTTTCAAAATTATTTAAAGTTTTCTGAACCGATTTTGTTCAAATTTTCAGGAAGTCTAAGTTGAGCGGAATCCAATCGAATGCCATCAACCGCGTTTCGATCGATCCAGCCGTTTAAAAGTTATGTTTACATCAAGGAAGTTACATTCTACCCGGAATGTTCACACGCGTTTCAAAATCGTTCCGAAGAGTACCACGACATAGGTGGAGTGTGTCTCTTTCTACTAAATAAAGCGCCAATCGCCATATAATAAGTGCGGCCATGCGTAGTTTGCAAATTACTACTAAGTAATTCTACTAATTTGAGAAACAGTTTTTGCATTGCATAAGTAATTGCGTAATAATTAAAATAAGCACATTTTAGAACTCACTATGTTAATTACAATACATTTTATGCTAATGTATTTATCGACGTGTGTGAATAAAAGGGATTTAACGATTACCAAATATATAAAAATCTACCATTAGAAAGTTTTATTTACACTGGCAATTGCAAGAAAGGTACAATATCCACTCTTGTCATTTTCTTGCTCAGAACGTTTATCCCCTCTGTTAAGTGAGAAACAAATGTCAACTGTATGAGTAACGAAATAAAGTACATTTTTATTTTTCAAATATTGCTTGATCGCTCGCTCGTTTAATTCGTGTTGACGAGCACTGTGGTGCTTGGTGGTAAGTAGGATCCTACAGGGTCTGATGATGAAACCAGATGGTGGCAACAGGAGCTCAGTACTTAAATAACACAACTCTATCGAGTTTCGACTCGTTTAATTCGTGTTGACGAGTATTTTGGTGCTTGATGGGAACTAGGATCCTGCAGGGTCCGATAATGAAGCCAGAAGGTGGCCATAGAACTCAGTAACTCTATTGAGTTTGGGTTCGTTTGATTCGTGTTGACTAGCCTTTTGGTGCGGCTGATAACCATCAAGCACCAAAGTACTTGTCAACACGAATCAAGCGATTCCAAACTCGAAAGAGTTCTGTCATTTAATTACTGAGTTCCTATGGCCACCTTCTGGCTTCATTATCGGACCCTGCAGAATCCTAGTTCCCATCAAGCATCAAAATACTCGTCAACACGAATTATACGAGCCGAAACTCGATAGAATTGTGTTATTTAAGTACTGAACTCCTATTGCCACCATCTGGTTTCATCATCGGACTCTGCAGGATCCTACTTACCACCAAGCACCACAGTGCTCGTCAACACGAATCAAACGAGCCCAACTCGATAGAGTTGTGTCATTTAAGTACTGAGCTCCTATGGTCACCTTCTGGCTTCATCATCAGACCCTAGAGGATCCTAGCTACCAACAAGCACCAAAGTGCTCGTCAACACCGATCAAACGAGCCCAAACTCGATAGAGTTCTGTCATTTAATTACTGAGCTCCTACGGCCAACTTCTGGCTTCATCATCAGCTGGAGGATTTTAGTTACCACCAAGTACCAAAGTGCTCGTCAACATGAATCAATTGAGCCCAAACTCGATAGAGTTTTGTCATTAAACGATTTTTAACCATTTAATTACTGAGTTTCTGTGGTCACCTTCCGAATCCATCATCAGGTCTATCTCATAATAAGTTTTCATCGTCATCCAATTTACATACGTATGCAAAATTTCAGCTCAATTGGTAACCGGGAAATGGACAAATTTACTTGCAAGATTTGATTTCAGACATCGGCATAGGTAAAATAAATAAAAAAATGGTCATAAAATAATCAATCAAATTTTTATGGGACCAATTCGAAACTATTCCGCATCAAACAAAAAAAGAGTCACGTAAAATCTGATGTTTGAACTGAAAAAAATCTATGCTTATAGTTTTTACTCTTGTGAGCTTAAAATACCTTAATTTAGCGGAAAGTTTCAGGGATGGCCTGTAGGGTCAACCGTTTGCACAATTTATTTTTTAAAAAGTTACACTACCAATTTTAATTTTGAAAAGTAGTGGAGGGCCTGGGGGTTTTCACCTCGGATTAGAGTTATAGTGAATTAATTAATATGATCGATGTGGGATATTGTTTTTTAAACATTGATAGGGTTTTTATATACCAATGTTTTTAAACTATAAATTGCAATGTTTACCCAAAAATTTTTTGTGCACTCCTTTGTTTCATTGTTTAAACAAATTATTATGAAAAAATAATGTTTGACCATATATTTTCACTTTAAACAGTATTTTTTTTTATTTGATTTAGGTCTCTGAAGGGAGATAGACATAAATTAAATAGACTTACAGAAATATAGAGATTAAGATAGTTTGAGAAAGAGATAAAGGGAGACGGGGATAAGGGAGATAGAGATCTTTATCTTCGTTAGTAAAGCTAATCAATAAAACTTCGTTAGTAAGAGCAGCAGCCTTTAGTCTCTTCTTTTCTCGCACTGCTCGGAAAATTAAATAAAAGGCGTCGTGCCCATAACTTGGAAGACCGCCTTAGTGCACCCAATCCCTAATAAATAATAGTTTAAAAAACTAAAAAACACGCTTTTTATAGAAAACCGAACTAAAAAATAGAAAATAAATTTTAATAAATTTAAATTAAGAATAGTGTTAAAAATTTCAAAATGTGAATAAAAAAAAATAATTTTATTTTAAAAAAAGCGTGGGGTGCTTTTTAAGATATTACCGAAATGATAATCACTCTACTCATATGTGTCAATAAAATATTTATAACTATTGACACCATGCACCCCACGCTTTTTTTTAAATAAAATTATTTTTTTAATTCACATTTTGAAATTTTTAACACTATTCTTAATTTAAATTTATTAAAATTTATTTTCTATTTTTTAGTTCGGTTTTCTATAAAAAGCGTGTTTTTTAGTTTTTTAAACTATTATTTAGTTTCTACTTTTTAGTTTGGTTTATTTATAATAGCTTGTTTTTTTAATTTTAAACTATTGCACGACTCATGATGCGAAGCATCAGAGAGTGCTTTACGATCGAAAAATTTTTTCATATATACATATCTTCACGCCAGATCCCTTACGGGGTAGGCAGAGAGAACCGAGTGCCTTACATTACGATCCTTGCAGGCTTGTCTCGCTTCCTCCACATTCATCACTCTTTTCATACACACACGCCGGTTGCGAAGACTCTTGATACCACCTTCGGAAATTTTTTTCGCCTTATTTTGGCAACTATTTTTAGTATTATAGCCTTGTTAGTTAACGGAATCAAGATATTTTGCATACTATTGTCGAGATAATTTAATGGAGATTAATTCTATACTTGCTAAAAATTAATTTAGTGCAATAGAAACGGAAAAAAATATGAAAATAGGTCAAAAAATTTTCATGTCCGTCATGTATGAAACTCCGGAAACACTGTAACTTATGAAAAAATCAATTATTTGAGTTATTTTTTTTAATTCTAATCGGCAATTGTAGATCATCGAATGCGAATGGCTAATAAATTCAGTGTCGTTTAATTACAATTAATAAAAAACGAAAACTACAAGACTGTATATCTATATATATATCCATGTAAAATTAACATGGATGGTGATATATCTATATCTATAAATATTATGTACATTTAATTTGTTTTTTTTTTGTTTTTTTACTCAGTCAATTAAACTCAGTCACAGAGACGGTGGCGGACTCTTCGTGGCTCGTGAAATCTAAGTTATATGCGCAGAGACTGTTGCAAACTCTAATGCGCATACCTAGTCGAGTGCCGCGGTAGAAGCACGGAACTACTTACAAGCTTATAGACATATGTGTGTGTGTGTGTGTGTGTGTGTAAGTGTGCAAGGCGTTCCTGTCTTACTCCCATACAGGACAATACGACGGGGCCAGATATGGGCCATGCTTGGCGCAATGCTGTCTATCTCTGGCCCATGCTTGTAAACCCGCTTTGGCCCAGCCTTGGTAGAAGTAGACTCGGTAAGATCCAAGAGCGTCTAGCGAATGAGTCTTTTGAGCAGAGAGCTATTAGAGTTGTTCTCATTATTGAGCGAACTAGCGAACTAGCGACTAGCGAGAGAACTACTAGCGAACGAGTCTGCCGAGCAGAAGGCTCATAGAATTGGTCTCATTGAGGAGCGTTTAGCTAAGGAGTCCGCCGAGCAGAGAGCTCGTGGATTAGTAGTGATACGAAACCGTACAGCAATTGAGTCTGCTCAGCCACGTGAGAACCGCCTAGCGGTAGCGCGTCAGACGTCACAAAGACTTCGTTCAATTACTGCCCTTGTGGAAAAAATTCTCGGATAAAAGTAGGTAAATAACTTACAAAGTGAAAGTAACAGTTTATGAATGTTTATTTTTATTTAAAAAGTCGAAAAAAGTCTTACAAAGTCGGAAAAACTCTGAATTTGATATAAAAATTCGGAGTAATTCCAAAATTTCGGACTCTTCCAGAAGAGTTATTCAGTGTTAATAAATCTTTCTGTCGTGCAACGTTTATGGGTACTAAAAGAAATATATTAAAAGTTATTAATACTACGAAAGTGTAATAAAGGGGAAAAAAATATAACTAATACTTCCCCGGTTTTCCGTTTAAGAATTTGAAACTTTCTTCTTTGTTTAAAAAAAGGTTACCGTTACTGTCGATCAATATTATAAACTTTGTTTCTTCAATTTTTGATAATTATTATTAAAATCTATTATATCACAACGTTATTTGCCAATTTTTATTTTATTGTACTTTTATTACATAAATATATTTATAAATTAAGTAAAAATTAAAACAGCTGATCTAATTAGCTTTTGACAGGTTGAGTCAGTGTTGCCAGAGAAAAAGTCAATCTTTCGTCCGTAAGAGCATGTGTCAGAGGCCTAGTAGCATATCAAAGCAGTCAAGAATAACAACGACGTTAATAAGTCGGCGATTGCTAAACATCTACAGCTGTAGTCGGGCCGTAATCACTGGATGGAATTTCATAGGCCACGCGTATTTTCGACAGAATGCCATATTACATTCCACGGCTAGTGAAAGAAGCCATTGAAATCAAAAAACATCCAAATTTCAACCGGGAAGACGCACGTAGTACGTCCTTGATAAGTTTTCTTGGCACGTATTGATTTTTGAAAAGCTGTATATTTTGGAAACGATGATCGATTTGATCTTTCAAATGGCATTCAACTCAATTTAAATATTGCTTTAGCTAAAAAATCGGTAGGTTCAAAAATTTCGAAGCAATGTCAAAAAAACATTTTCGTCTATGATAGATCCCAAACAAATTTACCGATTTTTATCCAATTAACGGTACTTGGCGCAGTTTTTAAAGGAGAAACGATGATAAGATTTTGAAGTCAATCGGTATATTAGCCTGAAAGTTATTTCCAAAATATTAAGTAACTTTGCTAAAGAAAACGTAATTTTAATATTTGAAAAGTTGTAACCTTTGAAAATAAGGTTCGGTTTTGATTTTTAAAAGGGCATTCGACGTAATTTTTATAATATTAAAATATCGTAGAATACCAAAAAATAATTGGTTGAAATATTTCGAAGTTATGTCGAAAAAACACTTTTTTCAAAATTTTCGTCAACGATTACTTTCAAACGAATAAACTGATTTTGAAGCAATTTATGCATTAGATGTATTTTTTTGAGGAATAGTTTTTGTACTCAATCGGTACATTAAGGCGATAACATACGCCAAACTACGAAATATACTTCTCTTTGAAAGCCTACTTCTTCTAAACCATTAATCCAATAATTTAAAAAATATATACATTGTACGTAAAATATAATTAACTTTAAATTTTAAGTTCGTTTTTTCAAATTTTATTGTTATTTTTGACGAAAAAAAATCGAATATCTCTCTTATTTTTACGCAAGAATTTTCTTATAACTTCTAAACTACTGAAACGATTTTGATGATTTTTTCACTTTATTACAGACAATTTATTGCTTTATAAAATTTAAGTTCAACATTTTACAAAATCATTATAGTGTGCCATTAAATCAATAAAAACCTTATTATTTCATTCGCGGACAGCGCTCGCTCCGAAAGTCAGTCTCCCGGTAGCGTTCGTACGGGGAGGCTGTGTCGCACGTCAGCGTATACCGCTCTCCACATTAGAGTCAAAGAGTAATAATACAGATAGTGCGTTTGGCACAGTAATAAGGTTGTGCTGTTTAAAAATTGGACATTTCGTTTACGCTTGAACGTTTTTTATCGTAGATAATGAGTTTGGAGCGGGAAGGCTGATTTTTTACAGAGGTTGTTCTTATGATGTAATTTAATCCCTTAAAGAGGTAAAAGGGGCGTTAATGATTGTATTAAAAAAAATGTTTATTACTTAAAATTTAGTATTTATGCTTTTTAATACGATTAAATAAATACGCATTTTTGAATTTCATCCCATAAAGGGGTAAAAGGAGAGTTAATTTTTGTATGAAAAATGAATTGTTTGTTGTAGAAATTACTAAAAATTTAGTATTTATGCTTTTTAATACAATTAAAGAAATTCATATTTTAGATTTTTTTTAATTTCATCCATTAAAAGGGTAAGTGTATAAAGTTTGTATTAAAATAAAAAGTTTATATTATCTAAACTCTCATAAAATGTAGTACCTGCTTATTCAATTCAATCCGAATTGAAGAAACATGCGCGTAATGAAGTTCGGAGTTTCATCTCTTAAAGGAGTAAAAGTGGGTGTTACAATTCATATGAAAAATTAAACGCTTATAGTCAACATAACTTGAAATTTGGTACTTATGTTCTTCAATACAATTTAAAAATTATATATTTAGGGATTTCATACATTTCATTCCTTAAAAGCGTAAAAAAGCGTTTATGTTTGTATGAAAAATAGATTGTTTACTGTAGAATATTGTAGAAATTATTTAAAACTTAGTATTTATGTTTTTTAACACAATTAAATGAATACGAGTTTAAGGTTTTTTAAATTTCATCCCTTAAAAGGATTAAAAATGTGGTTAAGTTTGTATAACAAATAAAATTTGTTTCATCAAAATCTTTTCAAATTTATTAGTTATGCTCTTTACTTCAATTACATAAACGTGCATATAAGGAAACTTTGAGTTTTATCTCCTAAAGAGGTAAAAGAGGGTATTAAGGGGATGAAAGCTAGTACTTTATCAACAACTTTGTTTGCTGCTTAATAATAATTGGGACGCTGAATAATATTTGAGACTATTCAGGTACTTACCTACGTTTACGCTTGAATGTTTTAATGGCTTTAGATGGTCAAGTATGTTGTAAATATTTTGTATAAGTGTACAAAAAATAAAACAAATAAACAACGAATATAATTCAAGCAAACGACTAAAAAGCAAAACTCTGAAGAAAAAAGATAAATAACCGGCACTATTTGAAGGTAGTGAAGTCTTCGCAACCAGCATGTTTGTGTGAAGAGAGTAATGAACGTGCAGGAAGCAAGAAAAATTTGCAAGGATCGTGACACATTGCACTCGGTTCTCTTTGCCTACCTCGTAAAGGTTTATTTTTTTCGACCTTGGTTTTTTGCAACACATCAACCCGGTTTTGGAACTACCGCGTTACATATTCCTGCCACAATAGCGTCGGTGTTTTTAAGTGTCGTGATTTGGTTTTGAGGGCAAGGTAAACATATGCATATAATATTCTAACCCTGCTACATGAATAGCAATGCACCATTAACATTTTTAGTGTCTATAGGTGATGTTTCTATCAAGAAAACTGTTTACTTGTTTGCTATCATAAGGAATGAAATAAATATAAATTAAATATATTATACATACAAATAGTCTAAATTAATCAATCTGTTTAAAATTTTCCTTTTAATTTAATTGAAAGCATACAGATATGGTTTCAATTAAATTAAATCTCTACTTTTTCTTACGAGATTTCGAAACAAAAACTTAAATTTTTAAGGGTTATTTAAGAAATCACTTTTTACAAAATCACATTTTCAAAGGTTTTGTTAAAATTGTTAATTGTATGTGTTAAAATAAAGTGCTACACGAGATGTATTGTATATTATAAGATAATAGGATACGTAACAGTCATTATTGTGTAAAATTGTCATATAATTCTTTTGTCGATTTTCGATATTTACTATTTTTTCTTTCGATATTTATCGTTTTTATAAAATGAATCGATAAATGACCGATTATCGGTTATGGGTTTTGAGTTTGCCAACATTCATTTGATTCATGATGATAAAATTCATATAGGTAAACAAAAATGTTAAAACGTATCTGCACCCGCTATATATATTCTTTGACTTTTGGAGATGTCGTCGTGCGGAATAGTACTTACGCTGCTCCTGTCACTAACTCAAAGACGTTCGCAGGTGTAATCGCCTTAATCTGGAAGTTATTAAAAAAAAAATTGTTTCGTCACAATTTGTTTAGGGTATTTTCAAAATTTCTCAAAGTCTCTTAGGCCCATTTGGTACAAAATTTCAGGAAGTATAAGTTGAGCGGAATCCAATCGAATGCCACCAACCGCGTTTCAATCGGTCCAGGCGTTCAAAACTTATGAGTTGTTGACACACACACACACTCACACACACACTCACACACACACACATACATACAGACATACTGACGTCATCGCGAAAATAGTCGAAAATGGTTCCTAAGCCCACAAAACGCGGACATATGGTGAAAACTCCATTTCCATCCAAACGATTAATTCATGTATTATTGAATTGTTTCTCCAAAACAGCTCTATTGGTTTTAATGAAATGTTGTAATTAGATAGTCTTTTACTAAGGTAATTGACCGTACTATGAAAAATTATCTATACATACAATAAAATCGTAGGAAAGTCAAAACTGTACTGAATTTTTTTTAAAAGAATACTTGGGGGTGACCTACAATCGATATCGAAGCCAAAAATATAGTTTTTAGAATTTATGTCTGTCTGTTTGTCTGTATGTATGTCCGGGGTAAACTCAAAAAGTACTACATGGATTTATTTCAAATTTTGCATGACTATTACTAACAGGTCGGGTCAACATATAGGCTACATATTATCAAGCTGTCACCTACGGGGGAGGTGCTGTGCGGAGTAAACGAAGTCCGCGCGGACGAAGTCTTGGGCAACAGCCAGTATAGCGAGTATATATATGAGCGAAGCGAGCCCTACACTAGGCGACTTTCTATGCACTTTTGTGGTACATTTTCCTGAAAAAGTATCCCACTTTAAGGTTTGGGCTTTGACGTGGTGGTTTAAATTCATGTCTAGATATATTATCTACCATTAAAATGCTATTTCATAAACATTAAAAAAATAGAAAATACATTTTGTATTAGAATTTTATTACTGCTAACGCCATCTATTATAAAAATAAATAAATAATAATAATAAATATTCACGGGACAAACTACACTTACTGATCTAACCCCAAAGTAAGCAAATATTTGCTTGTGTTATGGGTGTTAGTCAACGATACTAATACATAGAAATACATAATATATAAATACCAGAATATATATAATAAACACCTAAACCCAGAAATACAAACATTTACGCTCATCACACAAATGCTTGTCCCCGTCGGGGATCGAACCCGAGCCCCGTTGATTGCGTAGTCAGGGTCGCTAACCACTCGACCAACGGGAGGGTCAAATAACGAGTAAAAATGCTACAAAGCTACACTAGGCGACGATCTGTGCCCTTTAGTGGTACATTTTACTAAAAAAATATCGCACTTTTAGGTTTAAGCTTTGGCGTGGTAGTTTTATTTTGTTTAATTCATTTTCATTCACTCCAGTTTAATACAATATTAATCTATTAAAACACTTGTACTTTTTAACTTCCCACTACGTATGTAGATAGGAAGGTTACTGATTTTGCTCCGATTTTCAAAAATGGAGTTTTCACCATATGTCCGCGTTTTGTGGGCTTAGGAACCATTTTCGACTATTTTCGCGATGACGTCAGTATGTCTGTATGTATGTGTGTGTGTGAGTGTGTGTGTGTGTCAACAACTCATAAGTTTTGAACGCCTGGACCGATTGAAACGCGGTTGGTGGCATTCGATTGGATTCCGCTCAACTTATACTTCCTGAAATTTTGTACCAAATGGGCCTAAGAGATTTTGAGAAATTTTGAAAATACCCTAAACAAATTGTGACGAAACAATTTTTTTTTTAATAACTTCCAGATTAATGTACCGATTGAGTACAAAAACTATTCCTCAAAAAAATACATCTAATGCATAAATTGCCTCAAAATCAGTTTATTCGTTTGGAAGTAATCGTTGACAATATAAATAATAATTTCAACCAATTATTTTTTGGTATTCTACGATATTTTAATACTATAAAAATTACGTCGAATGCCCTTTTAAAAATCAAAACCGAACCTTATTTTCAAAGGTTACAACTTTTCAAATATTAAAATTACGTTTTCTTTAGCAAAGTTACTTAATATTTTGGAAATAACTTTCAGGCTAATATACCGATTGACTTCAAAATCTTATCATCGTTTCTCCTTTAAAAACTGCGCCAAGTACCGTTAATTGGATAAAAATCGGTAAATTTGTTTGGGATCTATCATAGACGAAAATGTTTTTTTGACATTGCTTCGAAATTTTTGAACCTACCGATTTTTTAGCTAAAGCAATATTTAAATTGAGTTGAATGCCATTTGAAAGATCAAATCGATCATCGTTTCCAAAATATACAGCTTTTCAAAAATCAATACGTGCCAAGAAAACTTATCAAGGACGTACTACGTGCGTCTTCCCGGTTGAAATTTGGATGTTTTTTGATTTCAATGGCTTCTTTCACTAGCCGTGGAATGTAATATGGCGTTCTGTCGAAAATACGCGTGGCCTATGAAATTCCATCCAGTGATTACGGCCCGACTACAGCTGTAGATGTTTAGCAATCGCCGACTTATTAACGTCGTTATTCTTGACTGCTTTGATATGCTACTAGGCCTCTGACACATGCTCTTAAGGACGAAAGATTGACTTTTTCTCTGGCAACACTGACTCAACCTGTCAAAAGCTAATTAGATCAGCTGTTTTAATTTTTACTTAATTTATAAATATATTTATGTAATAAAAGTACAATAAAATAAAAATTGGCAAATAACGTTGTGATATAATAGATTTTAATAATAATTATCAAAAATTGAAGAAACAAAGTTTATAATATTGATCGACAGTAACGGTAACCTTTTTTTAAACAAAGAAGAAAGTTTCAAATTCTTAAACGGAAAACCGGGGAAGTATTAGTTATATTTTTTTCCCCTTTATTACACTTTCGTAGTATTAATAACTTTTAATATATTTCTTTTAGTACCCATAAACGTTGCACGGCAGAAAGATTTATTAACACTGAATAACTCTTCTGGAAGAGTCCGAAATTTTGGAATTACTCCGAATTTTTATATCAAATTCAGAGTTTTTCCGACTTTGTAAGACTTTTTTCGACTTTTTAAATAAAAATAAACATTCATAAACTGTTACTTTCACTTTGTAAGTTATTTACCTACTTTTATCCGAGAAATTTTTCCACAAGGGTATTCAAGACGTCCGATAACGACGGCTGCCCGCGCGTGCGTGCTGGATTGGATTGGCTTGGCTTGGCAACGAATTCAAATCTATTAGTAAATAGCACATATAAATAATAGGTAGTATTTAATTAATAGTAAATCTTTATTATTTTTTACTTTTTACTATTTGAAGTCGGTTTTTTTAACGTAGTTATTTTTATCGTATATAAGTTCTTTGGTTTACATACACCCACCCACACAACTTAAAGATTATTGTAAACTAGCTGTTGCCCACGACTTCGTCCGCGCGGACTTCGTTTACTCTGCGCAGCTCCTCCCCTGTAGGTGATAGCGTGATAATATGTAGCCTTTATGTTGACGCGACCTATAAGTAATATATATGCAAAATTTGAAGTAAATCCATGCAGTACTTTTTGAGTTTACCCCGGACATACATACAGACAAACAGACAAAAATTCTAAAAACTATATTTTTGGCTTCAATATCGATTGTAGATCACGCCCCAAGTATTCTTTTAAAAAAATATTTAATGTACAGTTTTGATTTTCCTACGATTATATTATACTAGCTGTTGCCCGCGATTTCGTCCGCGCGGACTTCGTTTACTCCGCACTGCACCTCCCCCGTAGGTGATAGCTTGATAATATGTAGCCTATATGTTGACCCGACCTGTTAGTAATATGCATGCAAAATTTGAAGTAAATCCATGCAGTACTTTTTGAGTTTACCCCGGACATACATACAGACAAACAGACAAAGAGACAAACATTCTAAAAACTATATTTTTGGCTTCGATATCGATTGTAGTACACGCCCCAAGTATTCTTTTAAAAAAATATTCAATGTACAGTTTTGACTTTCCTACAATTTTATTATAATATGTGTAGATTATGGCGTAAATACTTCGTGTTTTCTATAAAGTATACGCTTTAAATTTTTAAAATGTGTACAAATTGAAATGATAGAACTAATTTCAAAATCCGAAATCGTATCGTCCATTCTAATCAAAACCATCACGCTTCCCTCTTGTTCGCATTAGTTGCTAAATATCGATTCACTCTACAACCTTGGTGCCATAATATACTGTAAGTCGCCTAATTTGGCGACTTACAGTACGTTTTGCGGTATGTTAATTTTGTAATGCCCCTCCAGACTTTGCCAGAACTTCTGTTTTACTACGTTGGTTTTGTTCCATGTTCGCTATTGACCCTCTTTTGCCTTTAATAGGATCGCCAGTTCTTATAGCCTTTTTATTTGTCAGACAGTTTTGGCATTTTTAATGTTAGCATTATTTGCTCGTGAAAGATATGTACTTAGGTATCCAAGAAGGCCAAGAATTAATTAAACACAGGGAAAACCTAAGCAAAAAAACACAAATGCTAGGTTTTTCTGTAAATTCCAATCATTTTTAATTGATTTGAGCCTGTAATTAAAATCATATTTGCATATAAAATAAAAATGTCTGAGAACTTAACTTTCTTCAGAATTTCATAGATTAAGAAATTTATTAAAAACGTTTCCACGGGTGTTACTTTATAGAGTACGTGCTTTATCGAGGTGTCAAAACACAGATAGCTGACGAAAAATGTTATACTTAGAACCCTAAAACTTGTTCGTGAAAAACGCAGTTTATTACAATCTTCATATACTAGCTCACCCTTTACTTGGAAACATTTTTAAATGGACGTTATGGTAAATTTTCTAGCGGTTACAGTAGCAGTAGGACGTTATAGTAAATATATAATGGGTTTTAGGAAATAACTCTAGCTGAGTTTAATGGTATTTGATCTGTACTGGCGCATATTTTCATAGATAAATTTTATAATAACGAATCAATTTACGGACCAAAATATATAATGAGCATTAAGCATTTTTAAAAACAAAACAAGATGTTATAGATAAATAAGGTTGTTTAATTTTAATCGTTTGGAAAAAATGTTAAAATACAAATTAAATAAGCGTTGTGACTATTGATGATTATTAAATAAAACGTGTCAAGAAAATCAGTAATTTTATTGGTACTTTTGCCCTTTGTAAGTCGATATATTTCAGTATTTTTTGGGGTGTGACGATGTTTTCGTAAAAACTATTCTGGCCACACTGCTTGCGATAACTTTGAATTTGACAATTGACATTTGCGGCTTGTGCAAGTTGTGGTTTCCATTGGTTATGTTTTGTAAATTAAATAAATAATTCCTTTCAACAACATGAAAGACGTTATAGATGTAATGGCCTTGCAAAATAATAGGCGTGACGTGGCATTACAGAATAAAAGACTTCCGGACTATCGAAGTGTTTCAGATCATAGCTTGGCTACAAATTTTATTTTTGAATGCGGCATCAAGCTTGGATTACAACCGGCGACTGTTGCTACTGCTGCAATCTTTTATCACAAATTTTTCAAAGAAGCGGATAAAAATGACTACGATTGCTATGCTATATGCACTGCCTGTCTTTGTGCGGCAGGAAAGTCTCGTGATGAACCAGTCCGGCTGAGAGACGCTGTGAATGTGGCCCATAATTCCATTAATCGAGGTGCTGGTCCGTTAGAATTAGGGGAGGAGTATTGGTCATGGAGAGGCGCAACTGCTCAAGCTGAACTTCTTGTGTTGCGTTTATTGGGATTTAATTTGGATACACCATCACCTCACCGTTACTTACTTCATTACCTACGCTCGCTGCAAGAATGGTTTCCTCCAGCACAATGGCGCTCAGCACCAATAGCAAAAACTGCAATGGCATTTTTGCAAGACTTTCACCATTCTCCAGCAATACTAGACTATAGAGCACCACATGTAGCCGTTGCATGTTTGACTCTAGCGTTACATGTATTGGGAGTGTCTGTTCCACTGGCTTCAACCTTAGATGATGATTCTGCCTGGTATTCTGTAAGTATTAGTTTTGTTTCTAAACCGTTAATAGTAATAGCTCCAAAGCTCTTTTAGGTTGCTTAAAATTATAACAAAAAGATATCTCCTACTTTATTGTATTAAATATGCCAGTCAATATTTGCTTTAATATACCGGTTGCCCAATTTCACTCAACCATGGTTGTTGAACAGTAATTTTAATAAATGTTTACATTTACCTTTTGTACATCAGCCTTGTGTAAAACAACTCATAAAAGGTAAGTCAAGGGTTAACATGTAACTACTATTGATACTTCTAGAGAGTTATACTGGCACTGTTTGCTCAGCTTTCTAGTAAAAAAGTTAAACTTTTTTATCAGAATAAACAGTGTTATAAAAAATATAGTTCTCTATTTCACCTTTCTTGCCAATGTTACCGGTAGAAGTACTTTATTCAATAAAACTTTTTACAAGTTATTTTGACGCGTTAACATTTTTTTAAACTACTACCGGGTTGGAAATGTGGCCACACACTGAGAAGATCCGGCGGAAGAAACTCAGCGGGCTTCTTTTTTCATAATATTTTTAAAATTAAATATTACATATTTAATTAGTATCTAACTGTTACATTAATAATAAGGATTGCCGATATGAGGAGCAGTTAATCCCATGCTTTCCTGTCATCAAGGTATTCAGATATTTTATAGTAACCTTTTTTACACAGTTTTGTTTTAAAACATTTTTTGAATTTGTTAACTGGTAAATCTCTAATGGCATCAGGCAGCTTATTGTAGAAGCATATACTTTGCCCCATAAAAGAGTTCCTTATTCTGTGGAGACGAGACACATGCACAGCAAGATTATTTTTGTTCTTTGTATTTAGGGAGTGAACATCACTATTCTTTTTAAATAAGCAAATATTTTTATGAACAACTTCGTGGCAGTTTTAGCAAGTTTGGGAATATTGTCGGCAATTCATCACTATTTGGAACATACTCATACTGCACTATCTCTTCAGGCAGGACTCTTTAAAAAATACCACCTTTGGTTATGAGGAGTTTTTTAAAAATTAATTGACTAAAGAAGTTCTATGCAAAAGTTAATGAGCTGTTTACAATAACTTTTGAGTGAGTCAATTCTTCGAAAAATGATATCAGACCTTTTTTGTAGAGCGTACAATTTTCTACAAAAATATTTGATAGAAATTGCAAGGCAATTTGTGATTCATACAAAAAAATCCTGTGTTATTCTTAGGGTGAGATAAATAGACGTTACTTAGCATCAGTCCAAATTATTACTTTGCAAAACACTACTTTGATGTGTCTAAGTTGAGTACCTCATTGACACATAAATAGACGATACTTGGAACATTACTTAGCCAAGTACAGGCTAAGCCTAAGCACCAACCAAAAAATTACTTTCATAATTTTCATAAGAAGCGTTCCTAATATTCTTAATGTAACTTTTTTAGTAAAATGAATATTTCAAATATCAAAATTAAGTTTTATGTATAATCTTTATATTTATTTCTTATGTAGGACTTGAAAATTATAAAAATCTGAATATACAAAAAAAAAAATACAATCAATTATACTGAACACATTCATTTCAAGTTGATATTTGAAGTTTTACATGCTTTATTTGACACTGATTATTTATACGTCTAAATAATCAACACTGTTGACACTCATTTTGATTTTTGTTTAACCCCTCGAAACCCAAGGCACATGCAGAATTAATTGCTGGCATTTGACCTTTGACCGTTCAAAGGACATGCCAAAGCTGTTACCTCAGAATGCTTAAAATTTAAACAATCCAGTGGTAAATGTCAATATAGCTGTCTTATTTCCAGAATATATCCAAGGCCGTCAATTACCAAGCTTATTCAAACTAAATTAATCACTATTATTATGTTAAATAGAGTATAAATTCAAAATAGGTGTGGTCACATTTTACCAATATGCGGCCGACCAAAAGTTATAAAACAAAGAGTCATATTTTTCCGATCTGAGTCTTGAGGGGTTAAAATACTTGTGTTGAAATTTAAAGCTCCATCAAATTTAAAAAGTATTTTTCCGTGAGTTCAACGAGTAGATATTTTATTATTTTCGAGAGCTATTGTAAACTCATAATTCGAATTACAATTTAATTCGATAATGATAGAACATTTCTGATAGAATTGAGAAAAAAACCATCTACAGAGTACGAGAAATCTTTTATTATTAACCTCATTCAACAAAATGAGAAATAAAACACATCTTCTAAAAATAATGAATCTAAATATATTACAATAAAATATCTCAAAGAAGATGTACTACTTTGGCCTTATTGACCATTGAAGATGAAGTTATAGGAAATCTAGAGTTTGCTGATAAAACAGCTAGAAAAGGAAAGTTTTAGCTGTTGAATTGTATTTGTATTTTCATCAAATGTGTATCACAGATATATTCAATGTAATAAATTCACAATAGCTTTGGTTTAAGAGCCCACGACACAAAACCTAGTCCCATAAGACTACCGGATGGTATATACATAGTTAGATTCGTCGTTAATTGGAGAATATGAAATGGCTATGCTGCAATGTGAAAAACCGGGTGGCACTATTAAAAAAGAAAAAGAATGAAAAAAAAATCGATTTCTGGTACGATAAGACTACCGAATTTCGTTTGTTCCTCGATATAGGGGAGAGGTAGGGTTAAACGAAAATGCGGAGCTGCATGTCCCCATCCTAGCCCTTATCAGTGGCAGCAGCATTTTAAGTGACGCCTTGTACCTAGGTATCTGGTACCATCGGACTACCGAATAAACCCAAGTTCATCTGAAAGATCACTAATTTCTGTGTAAGAAAAACCACTGCTGCATCTTCGAAACAGTGGATGAGGTGGTTGCTGCAGCGATTGAAGGTCACCCACTGCACAGCTTTAATCGGCGTTTCTACTTGTTTTTGTCAGCAATCGTCTGGTTTCTTTCAATTGGTACTGATTGAATGTCAGGGTCTTTATTTTACTGATAGCTGAATGTTTAGACAAATGAAATCGCATATTTTATGTAATATTGTTTGATTTTTCAACCGTTTTTATTGGGTTGGTTTAATTTTTTGTACTACTTAGGGATTTATAGGGTTCTGAAATCAACAAGAAACTCTTATAATTTCATATGACCATTCATCTGTCTGTCCGTCCGTTCGTCAGCAGCTTAGCTCAGAGATTCTTAGTACTAGAAAGCTGTTTCCATTGAATTTTGATCCTAATTCCATTGATCCATTGAATTTTGATCCTAATTCCATTCATCAAATAGAAACAGCTTTCTGGTACTAAGAATTTCTGAGCTAAGCTGCAGACAAACGGATGGACAGATGGATAAACGGTCATATGAAACTATAAGAGTTTCTTCTTGATTTCAGAACCCTATAAATCCCTAAGTAGTACATGAAATTAAACCAACCTAATGAAAACGGTTGAAAAATCGAACAATATTACATAAAATATGTGATTTCATTCATCTAAACATTCAGCAATCAGTAAAATTATTCATATCTGATCCTGGCATGGGTATTCAATCAGTACCAATCAAAAGAAACCAGACGATTGCTGACAAAAAGTAGAAACGCCGATTTCAGCTGTGCAGTGGGTGACTTTCAATTGCTGTAGCAACCACCTCATCCACTGTTTCGAAGATGCAACAGTGGTTTTTCTTACACAGAAATTGATGATCTTTTAGATGAGTTTGGGTTCGTTCGGTAGTCTGATGGTACCAGGTACCTAGGTCAAGGTATCAATACCAGATACAAGGCGTCATTTATACTGCTGCTGCCACTGATAAGGGCCAGGATGGGGGCATGCAGCACTGCATTTTCTTATAGTCCTACCCTCCCCTATATCGAGAAACAAACGAAATTCGGTAGTCTTATCGTACCAGAAATCGATTTTAATTTCATTCTTTTTTTCTTTTTTTTAATACCGCCACCCGGTTTTTTGCATTGCAGCATAGCCATTTCGTATTCTCTAATTAACGAAAAATCTAAATATGTATAAACCATGCGGTAGTCTTATGGGACTAGGTTGAGTGTAGTGGGCTCCCATACTACTTGTTTAAAGTATACATTTTGAAAAGGAAACTGACTTTATAAAAACTTCAAAATTGCTGTTTTGTTTACAGGTATTTACAAAGGATTTGCCGAAGGAGAAGAATTGGGAAATTATGGAAAAAATTATGCAAGTATACAGCAGTGAACCAGAACCTCTTTAGAAATAAGACTACATAATTTGATAATTTGGATTGGAGCTATTTTCAAAATAAAAGTCATTAAGTATATGATTTTTTTTAATATTCCCATTCATACTGTAAACATAAAGGCTTGAGGTTTGTATGAAACTTGAAAAAATTTTGTGGTCTCTAGAAACTAGAAAAATACTTAGCCCTGTAAATATTGGCCGAATGATTGGTAAGCACTGTAATGAATACCCTACTAAAGATTTATGATGGTTTATTTATTTATGCACAACTTTAAAAGATGGACTTTAATGCTAAGTGGCAATCTCTGCCAGTCAACCGACCTTAAACAGATAATTAAAATATGAGTAGGTGCATAAAAACTTGGATTAACTTTAAAACAAGTTAACATTAAATAGGTAGTTTGCCAAGGTAAGTAATTCATTAGAAATTATTATTGTAATAATATCTATACATATAATAAAATCGTAGGAAAGTCAAAACTGTACATTGAACATTTTTTTAAAAGAATACTTGGAGCATGATTTACAATCGTTATCAAAGCCAAAAATATAGTTTTTAGAATTTTTGTCCGTATGTATGTCTGGGGTAAACTCAAAAAGTACTGCATGGATTTACTTCAAATTTTGCATGAATATTACTAATAGGTCGGGTCAACATATAGGCTACATATTATAACACTATCACCTACGGGGAGGTGCTGTGCGGAGCAAAAGAAGTCCGCGCGGACGAAGTCGTGGGCAACAGCTAGTACATTTATAAAATATGTATATAATATAATATTTCTACTAAATTTTTTTTTATATCATATGATAGCAAACAAGATATGGACACCAAAGATGTTAATGGTGTGTTGCTATCTCGTGGTGAGGTCTAATGTCACGTGCATAACTTTACCGGTTACCTTACCCTCCTAACCTAAACATGAGTGATTAGCAATGATGCTATTGCGGCAGGAATAGGTAAGGCGGTGGTACCAGACCTAAGCAAGACAATGACCAGACCTAAGCAAGACAATGCAGAACTCTACCACCTAGTAGCAATTAAAGAAAATTCATCAAAGTCTACGTTCTCTGAAGAATATATAATAGTTTCCCATTAGAACATCCAGGTGTCTATAAATAGATAGTAGCTGGGGAGAGCATACATCGGTCAGACAAAAAGAACCATATCATGTCGGGTCAAGGAGCATATCAAAGCAGTCAAGAATAACGATGTTAATAAGTCAGCAATTGCTGAACATCTACTGGATTCAGGTCCTAATCACTGGTTTGAATTACATAGGCCACACATTCCAGAACGCTATTACATTCCACGGTTATTATACACGGCGAGACCGATGATTCTGCTAAACTTAGAATTCCTAAAAATATAAACCGAATTCATCCAGGACACTGAGAAATTATGAAAAAACCTCAAAAAATTTTTGGCAAAACAGTAATTTTTTAATATGAAACTTCCACATTAATGAACCGATTGAGTACAAAATCTAATCAGCTCTTTTCCTCAAGAAACTGCGTCCAATGCATAAATTGCATCAAAATCGGGCTATCAGTTCGAGAGTTATCATTAACGGAAACTTTTGAAGTGTTTTTCAATATAACTTTAACATTTTTTAACCAATCTTTCGACCTTCAACAATATTTTACTATTTAAAAAACTTCGTCAAATGCAGTAACAAAAATCAAAATTGAATCAAGGATTGAAAAGTGACAGCCATTAAAATATGAATATTTTGTTGTTTACAGCAAATTATTTAATATTTTTAAAATAACTTTTAGGTTAATACACTGATTGATTTAAAAATCTAATCAGCTTTTTTCTCTCTAAAAACAGTGTCAAATACCGTAAATTGGATCGAAGTTGGTTAACTTAGGATTTGTCAATGAAGAATTTTTTTTTTAAATATAGAAAGGTTTCTTGGCATTATATTTATATATATATATATATATATATATATATATATATATATATATATATATATATATATATATATATATATATATATATATATATGCTGGGGCTGGACGGGCTCACATATCCAAACCAAATGTTTACTTTGTTCGGACTATTTAGTTGACGGTTTATGTGAAGTTGCACAAAATCGGTAGAGCGGTTCCTCATTTATCACATATGTTGTGAATTTGATGTTCAAATTATCTTTTTTTAATATTTCACATTATACGTAGCAAAGCCTGTACCGGACCGCTAGTAGTTTATATACTTAAGAAAACTATTAGAGCTCAAAAATTGTGTTGAATGCCATTTGAAAGATCAAAATCGATCATCATGTCTAATATATACTTTTAAAAATCAAATTACTGTTTTTAACAATATTTAGATTTTTGAACTCTGAGAAAAATCTATGCTTAGGTATAGTTTTTGTTCCTTTGAGCTTAAAATACATCAACTTAGCGGGAAGTTTCAAGGATGGCCTGAAGGGTCAACCAGTTAACATATTTTTTATATACAGATGTTACATTTTCATATACACCTGAAGATAAAGGATAATTAGAACCGTGACATAAATAAAAGAACCATTTAGAACTACAAACAAATATAATTCAGTTTTCTAACATTTTACGATACATAATTTATCATAATGTACAGGGTAAGCTCTTGACGTGGATAAGCGGCGCTAGTTCTCAACCGTCTACCAACATGTACATTGTTTATGTGCAATTTAGTAAGAAGTAGGAAGCGGCCGAACCGCGGTTTGATATGCACTTACAGTCACACAAAACAGTTATGGAATTTGAAAACTTACACCTAATATGAACGTGAAGATATGAAATGTTCAACCTCATGTGCTGTCAGGTTATAAATCTATATTAGACATCAATGACTAGTAATTTATAAAAAATTACGCTACAAGCGTATGATTTCACATCAATTTCACGGATTATTCATATCTCCGAGGAAGTGCTTCGGAGAGTTGTTTATTTCTGTGCGTCCCTTTGGAAGACAACAGAATTTGATCGATCAGATGATTTGTGCTTATAAATAGATTATCTATTGCGAGTTTATCTGGTTTATACACTCTAATTTACATTTACTGGCATTTAAGCCTCTTATTTGATGTATTAGAATTCTAATGTGACATCAGTATAAAGAGAAATATATGTCTTATACTATTTAATAAAATCTATAAATATTGTTGACACTGACAAAATTTAACATGATATTGTAAACAACGATGACAATAATTTATTGCACGATACTGTTAACAGCTACGGGTTTACACTGGGGACACACAGACAGACAGTAGTGAGACGAGATGCACTCCACCTGTATAAGTTTTAATACTCATTATATTGCAAATATTTCATTAATAAACAAGGCTTAGTAAGGACATGGCAACATTTTATAGTAATCCATAGCATAGTCACGGCCAGTTTCTGAGACGCAAATAATTTTTTAACAAGCAATCTCAGTTTAACATCAGTTTTACAAGCAAGTTGTCTGTTAAACAGAGATTAATTGCTTGTTAAAAAATCATTTGCGTTTCAGAAACCGGCCGTCAGACACATATACATGATGTGTGGCAAAACATGTGTTTTCTGCAGTGTAAAATGTTGCTATGTACAAATATTGTTAAATTTAAAGTAACATGAGTAACAAATTACCAATCTATTCGTTACCTAATATTACTTTAATCTATTCAGAAAAGTAATGTCGCTTAACCTTTTGTTGGATTTAATTTCATCCTTGTTTATTAAATAGAAATATAACAGACAAGCAGTAATTATAATTAAATACACCCCATACTGTACATATATATTGGACGTTGGTTATGCGACATTATTATATTGTACCTTAGTATAATTATATAATGATCTCACAAGCTGTGTCAAACACTTTTCTGGATAACTCGTAAATATATAACACAATATCAATAAAAACAATTTGTGCTTTTTAATATAAAAACAAATAATTAGTTTCAAATACTGTTTGTATGTTCAAAAAAAAAATGCCAAAAATGACACAAAAATTTAACAATTATGATGCACAAACACACAGATCACACAACACTACAAATTCACAATTAGTAAAAAGGCAGTACGAGCGAGTCAAAAAGAGTCGATAAATAATAGAAGTTGATTGCTGTAAGTTAATATAGGCACTTGGAATGAGAATAATACTAGAGCAACGTAAATAATTTATTTTAAAATAAAATTCTGACACATATTGAACAACAAAAATAATACATTTTCTCAGGGAATGTACAGGATAAATATATATTGAAAATACGTTTCTATATCTGTATAGCAAACATCAAGTCGATAAATACTATTAGGATACACAACAATGTGAAAAGTGGTAGTGAAAATAATTGTATTTAAATATTTGTTATTATAAAGTAAAACATATGGCAACGGAATAATTTGTACATGGCGAAGACACCTTTTAGGATTCGACTATATTTCATAAAATTTCCTAGTCTACATATATTTAAATTACAATAAGAAATGACAAAAACTAATTACTACGTTAAATACAGCCTTTAAGCGCTACACATTTGTATGCAATCACCTACTTTGGCTGGTTCCATGAATTGGGGATTTAAAACAGAGCACGTTAAGAGTAGATCACCTACACGTTTAATGCCTCATAACTTGAGTAGGTGCTACAGACAATTTGTGTCGCTAAGTATATAGACATTACGTCTGAATGTGATGTTTGTATACACTCTACGCACACCAAGAGGCACATTGTGTCAAAGTGGTCCTACTCTTTGTACTTTGTCCATAGTCTATCTGTGACAGTCGACAAGCCAACTCCTGTAATAAATAGCACAAGTTGTCGAGCCAAATATAAACGATTTGGAGAAACACAACACGTTAAATCGCGCTCTTGAAAATTTGGTGTTCAAAATCACACCTCAGATCTGTAAAATTGTTAAGCGAAAAACGAATAGGAACTCTACGATGTACATAATATAACATAAACAAAACCCATTTCCTTAACAAAATTACATGTAGTTTCATCACATCCCATTAATAAAAAAAATCCTACAAAAAAAGGCTAGACTAACGACAACTGAGAACAAAATGATGTAAACTTTAATAAAAAGGTCGGCTTCTTCAATACTTCAAAAAAATATTTGTAGTAATTCACATCAATTTTGTTTCGGTTATCATAACTGGGTCTAACCTATATAGCAGTTTATCAACAAGATCTATAGTATTGAAATTAGTTGATTCCACTAATCGACAACACCTCGACTTTTCACCTCAAGTTTTCAGCCCGATGGCACTGGGGATATCACTACCAACAATTACGACGTAACTATCACTCAATTTGGCATTTCACCCGATTACAACACACTCTCAATATACACATATATTAGTTATATTAAATAAATAAATTTATAAGAAGTGACAAGATTTTATCTGATCACCGATTAAATAAAGTATATTCAACGTGAATGTTGAATTATAAATTCCATTTCTCAGCGAAAAATGTACGTCTCCTTACATAGACAATGATAAGAATATACTAGGTTTAGATAGATTAGCGCCATATGAAATTGCGTTAACAATAAACGTATTTAATAAAAAGTGGGTATAATTTATGTAATTACAGATACGCGCCTTTTTTTTCAAAATGGCAATAGCAGATAGCCATTGATTAAAAAAAACCTAAGATGCACATTTAGTGTCTCAAAACCGTTAAAATTGTGCGCTCATGTCAAATAGAATCACATCACTGTCAATTTTATTACTTTCTGTACATCGGCCTGTAAAAGCAACTGTAAATCTTGCGTTTAAGGTTGGATATGTAAAAGCATAAACTTTTGAGTTTACGTAGTTTACGTAAGTAGTTATAACACGTAAGTATTTATAACTACTTACGTGAAATTAGCGACGGTTTTGATTGTCAGTTTTGTTCGTGACTGTCCATCTTGGGTTTTTTATATCAATGCTGATGGCTCAAAGGGTTGTCAATGTGACATCTGGCTATAGATAAGCACGTATGTAGATTCTTAGGTGAGATCCAATCCAATAAAAATAATATATTACAAATAAATAAAAGTGCTGCAATGTATTAAGTGATATGTAGAAAACATACTAGAATAATTTATATGAACAAATATTTCTCAGTTTGTTCCAGTGTTATATTAAACACCAATTTAAACAAAAATGTCTGCACTTTAAATAACTTAAAACAAAAATATACAAATCAATACTGTCAGCTTAAATAGCTAAAAAGTGCATCCATAGTAGCCAAATCAAGACTTTACATCCACATTGTAATGTATATTTGTGTCAATGCAATATGATATGGCGCTAACTGTTTGATCCCCTTCCTAAACGTAATCTATGGAATATGAAAATCAACATGGCACTTATGTATTTTTTACTCTCGTCATATTAAAATGAGTATGGTTAGATTATTGTAATATCAAATCAAACAATAGAAAATACGAATTATTTTTAAACCACGATGAGACTATTTAGCAAAATGTCAGCAATGGTGCTCCAGTAATAAAAACAGAATAAAAAGTCACTTTTAAAATGTAAATTGTTGACAAAATCAGTCATTGATTTTCAACTATTGCAGAAACACGTAACTCATAGAAATGAAGGGAAAAACGTTTATATATGGGCTTTTATGTTCTTTGTGTAGATTTTCTGTTTTTTTTTTTTTGTTAAGTGTATAAAGAATGAACGTGTATATAATTTATTCATTCGCTCACATTCTACATTTTAATCTAACCATAACTCCCTAGACGATTATTGTGGTACTATTAATGAAACTATTTGAGTATGCGTATAAACTATCCGCACATACCGTCGCATCGACTACGGCGTAGCCACGTATCTATGAGATTGTACATTCCGTCTCGTAGACACGTTACTACGCCGTAGTCGACGTCACAGAAAATATGAGCGCTGACACACAAACAAACTTGTTTTATTAATAAGATCGTTAGTGTTCAAATTTAACCAGCTGCAGTGTTAAAAACATAAAATGATATTAAAGTACTATCTAAAAACATGGAATAAACAAAATTCAACCTCTGATTAGTGAACACTCACACTATAGTCATAGCCAATCCGCCTTATAATTAAATAAATATTGCTGGTCGAATTACACAAATTGATCTAAGACCAACGTAAGCAAATTATTAGCTAACGATATGTGTTACTTAACGATAATGCTACATAATATTAAATACTGAGATATATTTAATTAGCACACAGACCCAGAAATACAAACATCTGTGCTCTAACCCAAGCATTTGTCCTTTATGGGAACCGAACGCAAAACCCACCGATAAAAATATTCAGGGTCGCTAACCACTCGACCATCGATGTGATCAAATTCCCTTTTACAATATTAAGATTCCGATATTTATATGTGGCGTAATTTACACCGTGTAACTATTATTTTCTTAAGTGTTAACTCTTAATTTTTTTTAATGTCAACAGCTTAAACAGCAATTTGAAATTGATTTATGCAAATATTGCTAACGGTTCATGAAGTCATTAACGACCATTATTGTCACCGATATGGCGAAATGTAAAGAAATAAAATGCAGGAAATAACGGCTTAAGTCAATAGCACAATACCTCAACAAAAATAATTCCATTTAAATTTGCGCTTTAAATCGTGTCTACTTGCAATATATTTTATAGTTAAGTGATAAACACGTTGCCTGTCGTTACTGTTTTTATTTTATTAGAAATATACTGTATATTTTACAACACATGATTTAATGCTTAAATTTGAATAACAATTTATAATGCGTCAGACTACTTCGTAGCACTAGAAGTAAGATCTTAGAGCACACATAGCGCTGTTTTTATATCAAAAACACTGTAAAAGCTTAATATTTCTTAAATCTTGCTCAAAATCAAGCAAATTAGAGAATTGTCCATTACAAGAAATTTTAATATTAATAAAAATGTTTCTTTTAACTTTGCAATAAATGCATCCAGTAATTTCATTAATTAATAAGACGGATTGCTTTTAAATTTGGCTTAAGCTGATAATGTTTAAAGATTGAATGTCTCAACTCTAATAACATGAAATTGAAAGCTACAAATTAAGCTGTATACACACTATAAAACAGTGTCATTTTTTAAATCTAATCAAGGTACAATAAAATATAATTAAATGTCCTTTGGTATAAATGATAATACACTGTTTTATTATTTCGCTACATATATGAGTGCAGACACAAAAGATTACGTAAGAAGATAGCCTTAAACGTTACCTAACGTATCATCTACATAAAAATTTGAAACATTGTTTTAAAGCATGGAGAATTCCGTGTTTTGAGAATTAAAATTGTATTAACATTAAAAGAATACACAATTATCAGTTTCTTTTAAGTTATTAGTAAAATGTGAACTTTTAAGTTTAGCGTTATTAAACATTGATATAATAGGAGAAGACAACTGTTATCTAATTTTCTTCTCGCTTACGCATTAATACGGTTATATTATTCTGACCATTTTAGATATTAACTTTTTTAATGCGCGGTTTGGCATATTTAACGATTTTTTGTTGCAAATAATAATATAATATTAAGAACCCGTAATATTAAAGTGGTCAATTATCACTAACAATGTTATTGTAAAGGTCAACATGGGATACAATTTTTATACATCTTAAGTTAAAAACGTTACATAATTGTAATGTAGCCGATATGCATCACGAAAGGTATAACTAATGCATTACTATTGTTTAAAACAACATGTGAAGCGTCGTTAAACCATAACGAACCGTGAAGGATTAACTTCACGTTAAAATAAAATTTTACAAATTGTTACTTTGATGGGAAACATTACTGAAACTTGAATGGCTAAATTCCCATAATAGTAGTATATATAATGTACTGCATTTTACTTTTTATAAACATTTATTAATAGGTATGCAACAAAGAACATAATTATGACGTCTTATAAGGGGATTTAAAACATGTAAAATAATATTTTGTGTCCTCACCCTTAAAAATATATCTATAATTTACAATAAACAAAAACAGTGGCTCAAAGGCAATGATAATAAATATATTAGAATGTAATAAATCTAATGGGATTAAAAGGAATAATTTAAGCGAAATAAATAGTTTTAAGATTACGGTATAGGCAGGGGGCGTCCAAGATGGCGTTCATCGCACGTCAGTGAGGTTGCTCTTGTCTCCGAACAGCTTGACGAGTTGTTCTTCATAGTCATCGATGTTACGCTTCATGATCTCCATGCATGGGCCTAGCAAGCGTTCAAACGTCTCCACGTCCAAAACTGAAAATTATAGTTGTGTTTTGAAAAACCAAAAATAACAATCCAATACCTATTAAACATTTATCAGGCATTGTACGTTTCATCGACAACCTAAATAATTTGAAGTTACTCCATCGTCAAGTCCTGTCTAAAATTGAAGTCATCTTCAACTTTTTTGTAAAACGAAAGATTTTTTGTTACTAATATATTACGTAGATTCCGATGTTATAAAATAAATAAAAAAAAAACACTTTAGGAAAAATCGACAATTAAAATAAATGGTGATTATATTTTTATGACGCACGCCAGCCTGATGGCCAGATATGAACACAGTTTACATTCGGAAATAGGTATCATTTTTCTAAATATAAGTACACCAATAAATTATTAATCTTCTAAAATACAAAAAATAAACTATTATTATTTATTGGGTATGCATTAGTTATAAAGTAAAAATGTGCACCACACCATATCTAATTTAATTTATAATGCCTATGCTAATGGGGCCTGATAAAGGGTTAAAGGAGACGTTTATAAATTAATATGGACACTTATTGTTCTCAAACCTATTTATTTTATAGGATAATTAAAAAGGCGATGGTTCTTCTGATGAGAAGCGATGGTGTCTATAGACGATGATATGATGATAGTTTGTCTTTCCATCAGGAGAGTCATCTGCGTGTTTGCTATCTAATGATATAAAAAATCCTATGGTATAAAAACAGAGGCAGTCATTAATACTGCTGACAGCGTTGTAAAGTCAAAACAATGGAGTGTATATAATACGTATACATGTACGCGACGCCAGATTGCGCAACACGTCACGAGCATGTCGCGCATTTCGGTGACGCGAAACCATAAGTTTTTCCCCTACCAAAAATCGCTCAATGCGGTTCCAGAAGTTTACACTTTAAAAACATAGTTTCACCTGTGAATCGGTTTAATTTCTTGTATAGTCATTTTTACTCTCAAATAACTATGTTAGTTCGATCTTTCAGGAGACACTCCTAATGAGCATTCTCCTAAACTCCGACTGAGCATTCTGCTCGCCCGAAACGCCCGGTTTCGCAATAACAGTCATTTGGACCAACTGCTTAAGTTCATTTCGAAAAAAGGTGTCTCTACAAATTTTGTAATATTTACCTGGTCCTGTCCTGAAAACTATATTTTAATACGTGAAGGAAAATTATTCCCGTGTTGGTCCCGGGCTCCTTTGAAAAATAGGTCAACTGCTGTTCTGCCAGGTAAGTCTAAAAGGCGGCCGATTGGCTATATAAGTCACTACCATCGTGTCGTTCGTCGTTTAGAAGACACCAACATGGAACAGTAAAGGGTAAATACAGGGTAAATAAACTCAAAATCACCACGATTTATGAAGTTTTTGAGATGGCGAAATGGCATGGCCAACAGCTTTATATGCGTTCGTGCTTAACTAGCAAACTCCGGACTGCTACCGATTTTTTAGATCGAATTCGAGTTCTAATCCAAACAGGCTAAGTCTCTAAGTCTTGCGGTAATCTGTCGTAGTACCATACAGGTGTACATTTACAAAAGGAGGTGATAAAATTTTCTTCTCAAATATGTATAGATACTTACATGCCACCTTCGTAGGTCCTACGGCGTAGGCAGATGCGGCGCGAGGCTTGTGAGTCACCAGTGCTAGCTCACCGAAGTAACCGCCCTTACCTGTTAATCGTTAATTCATTCATTATAATAATACAATTAAAAATAAACAAAACATTACATTTGAATTAGTAATCTGTCATTTGACATCATATGTACATCATATATACATATATACATCATATGATTGATTGTTTATTCTGTTTTCTCATTTTTACATCAATACATTGTAAAATATTTTGTGATTTTAAAATGGAGTGGGGTGATAAAGAGAACCGAATTGCTGTGATTGCATTACACAAAGTAGGTATGGAGCCAAATACAATTTTTAAAACTCTCTATAAACTTGGTATTAGTCAAATGTTTACCATACTTTTGATAGGTACAATGATACCTCCTCTGTTTGTGACAGAAAAAGATCAGGCCATCCACGTTGTGTTCGTACGAAAAAGGCGACCAAAGCAGCAAAGAAAAGAATTCAAAGAAATTCTGTCCGAAAGCAAAAGTTCTCGGGACATGAAGATAGCACCTAGAACTGTGTTGCGTATTTTAAAAGGTGACTTAGGACTTGCAGCCTATAATAGAAGCACTGGTCATTTCTTAACCCATAATTTAAAAAAGAATACTGTTAAAATAATAAATTAAAAAAAAAAACGCAAACGGAGGTCACAAAATTTTTATTTACCGATGAGATTTTTTTTACAATCGAGCAATATTTTAACAAACAAAATGACCGTATTTATGCTCAAAACTCTAAGGAAGCTTCCCCATTAGTTAACAAAGTCAACGTCTTGATTGATAACAGGGGGCCTATTGCCTATCTTTGACATTGATAGTGATCAACTGACATTTGATGAACACTCAAAATTGGTTGGCAACTGACAACAGTGAAAATTGGTATTGCGTATCGCTTTTAGTGGCGGTGACTTTCGTCGCTTTCCAGCGTTCGTTCCAGTGGTTTGTCTTGTCACCGCACTATTTTATCGATATTATGCTTCTAAATAAAAAAGCTAGATAAACGCAAATGCTTATAAGGGTTTATTATGGTCCTTTATTTTGGTCGGTTTGTATTCTTCAGACTAATGTCAATTGTCAAATGTCATAACAATAAACAAATAACAATAACCTCAAAATAAGTTTAGACTAACAAAATTAACTATTCAGCTTTAAAATTCCTTTGTTAATCCCACTTTCTCCACTTTTATGTTTGTATATAGATTCATGTACATAGTATTAACTCCTAATCCATAATGTTGTAGTTGTGTAAGTTTACTAATCTTTGTGTTTGTTTTGTTTTAGATTCCTCAACTTGTAACTGATAGTCACCGGACAACTCTTTTTATGTGTCTCTCCCATGACTGACTTGATATTGGCAGAATCCGTACTAACTAGATAGCCACCAAACCAATATAATAATAATAAGTTTAGAACGCTCCCTTGAAGCAAATTAATAGTTAAAAGAAATTAAATTGACGGTCGAATTTGCCAAAAGATACCGAAATGTTACAGTCACTTCTCCGGAGGCTTTCTATCCAGCCAGACTCAATGGCAGAGAGCAAGTTGAGTAATAACTTAGTAGTTTAGATCTATTGATTGTCATTGCATTGTATTACTTACCTTTTACATAAAAGTAGTATATAACATCTGCATATAAACAGTAACAAATATGATCTAATTGAAAAACATGAATAATCTGGAATGAAGATATGGGTATAAATCTAGCCAAGAGGTAAATAGCAGAACCCCTAACTTGCAGATATTATATTCATTGATTATAATAGTTTTTAGATTGCTGTTAGGACTAAGGCATGATATTGGTATTATTGAAGTTAACAGGTAGTAATGTAAATTTAATATTTAATCAAATGAAAGTGTCTAAAGTGTGCTAAATTTTCTACAACTAGACACTTATGATCCTATCCAATAGCTAGAGTTTTGAGAGGTAATAACAAAAACATACAAATTTAATTTTTTATTACTTCCGTATTGTCAATATGACAAAATAATTAGACAGTCCATTTGTCTTTATTTTATAAAAAGAACTGAGAAAAAAACATAAAACCTCATACTGCATGTTAGTAATAAGTGCATAGTTGCACCTCTGACTCGCCCAATGTTTGTGTTGTGTTGTAGCTTACAAAGTTTTTAACCAAAAGTTTTTCTGTTTAAGGTAATCTTCAGAAATTGAATTATGTGCAAACAGAGACAAATGCAATGATAAAGATATGTATAGTGCATCATCAGGGTAACAAATCAATACAATAACCTCAATAATTTAAATAAGGTGTTGATTTGTTACTATCATCAGTAAATGTGAAACTGGTTGGTGTAAATGAATAAAAACTAAATAAAACAGTACTAATTATTATAAAATAATATCAATACAAATGATCATGGAGTTTTACCAAGTGCCGATGCTGTTCAGTGTTCAAAGTATAAAGAAATGTGTTTTAAGAGCCTACTTAGGAATAAGTGTGCTGAGCTCATGAAACAGATTATTTGCACATTGTGCACATAAGGAATGTTGAAAAAGATAATTTAAAAGTGTTAAATTGAGAATAATGGTAAATGAAAATATTCATATCTTCATTCAGCATTGTGTGGTTATACTGTATACATGTTATATTTAGTACATTAGATAGATGTATAAAGCTCATCACACATGGTTAAGATACTATAATATTTGATCTTAAGATACCCTAATATAATATATCTTGATGTATATTTCAAAATATCGCTCACCATACAAATCTACCATCACACACAACTAAGATAATATATATTTTACCTTTAGTATCTTAAGATACCGAACGTATGGAAATATATATTTCATATATTAAGATACAAAACATAAAATAAATTATGTTTTTATTTCGGGATATAGGTGATCGCAGTGCCTCATCTATACATATAATAAAATTGTAGGAAAGTCAAAACTACATTGAATATTTTTTTAAAAGAATACTTGGGGCGTCTACAATCGATATTGAAGCCAAAAATATAGTTTTTAGAATTTTTGTCTGTTTGTCTGTATGTATGTCCGGGGTAAACTCAAAAAGTACTGCATGGATTTACTTAAAATTTTGCATGAATATTACTCATAGGTCGGGTCAACATATAGGCTACATATTATCACACTATCATCTACGGGGGAGGTGCAGTGCGGAGTAAACGAAGTCCGCGCGGACAAAGTCGTGGGCAACAGCTAGTAATCTATATATTAATATAATAAATGCAAAACTTTGGATGGATGTTTGTTACTCTATCACGCAAAAACTACGATACGAATTTGAATGTAATTTGGCACACAGGTAGATTATAACTTGGAATAGCACATAGGCTACTTTTATCCTGAAAAAACTAGGTGATCCCGCGGAATTCGCCAAAAACTTTTAAAATGCAACGGGCTGCACGCTGCAGCTAGTAATATTACAAATGCGAAATTTGGGATGTTAATGTGGGGTGCATCTAGTATTATAATAGTTACTACTATAAACAGTGCGGGGTGCTCCCGGCTTCGTGCCGCATCCAGGCAAGAGGGAGAGGGGGGAAAACTACACACGAAAGCTATTGCCTTTTATGTCAAGCTAGGGGTCTGCCCTTGAACAATTGACATGTCTTTGATGGTTTTTCATTCAAAGTTAACTTTGTTAGGAATTTGCTACTGCAATTTTCATTTTACATTCTATAATAAAATCGTCTGAAGAGCTGTCTAACAAATCAAGAAGTAAGACCGTATCACTCATAGTTAATCAGCTGTATATAAAACTCCTACAAAGAATATGTGAAGCAACGAGGCAGATCATGATAAAATGAACAAATTTTAATATTATTGTATCTTAGCCACCTTAAGATACTGTATACTTTTATATTAGGGTATCTCAACATAGTATCTTAACCATGTGTGATGAGCGTAACAGTTATAATTGAACTAATTCCTACGTCAAAATAAAGTTGTTTGCATAGCATAAGACAAGTTTCTCCTTTTATATTATAGGATAACAAACAAGCAAATGGCTCTTGGAAGAATTAATCGCCTAGACACCAAAGATGTTAATGGTGTATTACTATCTGTGTGGTCATATAATAAAATAAATTTATATGAATAGATTGTTTCTTTTATTACTATTGTACCTAAGTATTTGTTTTAATATTACCTAACTAAGACAGATTTTCTTTTTTAAAGTAAGGGGGGAAAAAGGAAAATAAATTTAAAATTGATTTTTTATATCAAAAGATAGCAAACAAGCAAAGGCTCCCCTCATTGAGAGTCATCCATTGCCTATAGACACTAAAGATGATAATGGTGCGTTGCTATCCTTGTGGTGGGGTCTTATACATGTATTACTTTACCAGCTATTTCATCGTCCAAAACATACAGTGATAAGCAATGACATTATTGCGGCAGGAATAAGTAAGGCTGTAATACCAGACCCGGGCGAGACAATGCAAAACTCTGCCACATATTAGCCAAAATTTTCAATTTATAAATTAATATAGGCTATGCTTTATTAGACAGAAAAAAACCCATATCTTCAACTAATATATTCAATTTGCATAAAAGTATGCTAGATCAGTAATGTACCAAATTATTCCTGCACAATAATTTCAAATTTTGATGTTAAAGATTTTGTCAGTTGAAACTGTCTGAATTTATCATTTATAATCACAGTATGTGTTATGGTTTAAATATGTCCAAATATACATAAAACCTACTAGCCAGTAAAGCTACATAATAAGTAAACTAGCTAGGCTGTCTTGCTAAGTACATAAGTAGCATTCACATTATACTTAAAAGCTGGAAAACATTTTGTATAATGTATTCTAAGTGTAGAAGTTTATTATTATTGAATAAAATTAAATCTTATGGCTGGTTATTTTTCAGCTAAAAAATTTTTACATCTTGTTATAATTATTACAAAACTGTAAAGTTTTTTTAGTAGGTACAAGGTAAAAATAAAAACTGCAAGTTAATGCTTTTTCTTTTCACATATTCTTTATTCAAAAAAAAAACCAATTATATTAAATCTTTTGTCCTTCTCATATGTGGTTCCCTGTTAGTGCCTTGCCTCAAGTTATATAGATCTGTCAGGGTGCTGTTTTGGATACTTAGTATTGCTGATAGCAATTCATAATGTGATAGGTACTGCAACTCTTGTATTGGAACAGTTGTGTTTGATGTTTTGGCTTCGGCATATAGAGCAACATAGGTATGTATTAGGATATTTAGTAGTGTTATTGGGTTCGAATTTACTCTGCTTGTTAAATACTACCAATTCACTCTCTGCACTCTTATACACTTTTCAGTAGTTAGGACCCACCAGCAAACATCAACATAGAACTTTTGTGACTAAGAAGTTGTAGCTGCTTAATGAAATATTAAATCTGAAATCAAATAAAATATTTAAAATGGTATATGCAAGCATCACTGCATCAATATGCTATAGTTAATAGTGCAATGGTTAATCCTCAGACCATTTTTGTTAGCCTGAGTGTTAATCATTAAAAATTTTAAGTATAGGGTACAGTAGGTACTTTAAGCTTTAACACAATGATAATTTTTTCTAAGAGAAGCTCTCTTCATGTTCAGAATTAATAATAGCTAGACATAGGAGTTCAATAGTACCTACATAAAAAAAAACTAAGTCCTAATTTATTGATAGAGTCATAAGTTCATAAAGGCAACAAAATTAATAATTAAATTTATACAGATAAATTGCTTTTTGATTTGATTACTCTTGTAAGTAATATGTAAGTATACATATTATTTTGATAATTACACTTACTCTAGCACAATTACTTTTTAAATCAAGGGGATTAGAACAATTAATAAGTATTTGCCAGATGATAATTAACAGAATCCTCCATAAAATAAGCTCATTTCTTTCACTAATAAAATTAGTTGGCAAATTTAGCATTTACAAATTCAGTATTGGTTGTGATCACATAGAAAAGAAAGTAATATCTTCTTCATCTATGGTTAAAGATCTTAAAAATGAGATATAACAAACCATTTATTTCCATAATTATCAAAAACTCTTGTACAATCCCTTTTTGAAATTAAAGTTCCAACTTAGAAGGATTTGCCAGGTGATAATTACCTCAATTTAGCATCTACCAAATCAGTATCGGTTATCATTTATTAGGTCCATAATAGAAGCTCATTTCTTTCACTAATAAAATCACTTTGCAAGCTTAAAGATGCTAAAGCCTCAACCACTCTCTTACAAGTCGATTTTTTCTTCGGTACAAACAGCATACTGCATAAAACATTATTGTTACCATGTGAAATTTTATGTATTAGTCTTAACTCTTAGATATGTAATTCTAATTTTATTGCAGTATTGTGTTATGACTTATGTATCCTACATTATTTATTATTTAACAATAATAACCTTCTAAAAATGGTATACTATATATTGTCAATAGTACATTTTCTGTACCTTTCAAACGTCGCCGGTTAATAGTGTTAATCACTATTTTGATCATTAAAAACTACTCTAGACTAGTTGCTTTCAAAACATCAAAGTGATCAACGATTTGACGTCATTCGTTGGTCACTAAGCATACGCAATACCAATTGTTAAACTACCCATACTAAAAGTGTCGTTCCAGTGCACGATAGTGACTTTCGACGACACCAAGTACTTGTGACGTCATTTTCGTTGATCACCCATGTTAGTCAATACGAAATAAGGGAACTGACAGCTAATTGATGTCAACTTTGCACAGTGATTATCACTTTGATTGTCAGTTCAAGATAGGCAATAGGCCCCCAGGCCTCCACGTATAAAGGACTATATTGCAGCCAATGGGGACCACTTCGAATAAGCTTTATATATTTTTAATGATCTTATATTACTGTATTAAACTAGCACACTGTAATAGTAATAAATGTTATTTGCAATAGAAAAAATGTGTCGTAATACTATTTAGGACAAGACTAGGTATAGAGCCAATTGTTCGCCTTTTACGAACTGTCTGGCAGTCAGCAGAACGACACATAGTCTATTGTTAAAAAGGGGCCCAGACTAACACTTAACTTGATATATATATATATATATATATATATATATATATATATATATATATACCCCGTGTTCGTCCAGGCTTCTTTGATGAATATACCAGCTTGCTTTTCTGCCAGGCAGGTCGTAAAAGGCGACTGATTGGCTACACGTGTCAATGCCACCGTGACTACTAAGTGGCAGAGTTCCACAACGGTATTTGCTACGGTGGCCTTGTCTATTTCTGCCGCAATAGCGTCAACGCTTGTCATTGTCGTGTTCTGATTTGGAGGGTAAGGTAGCTGGTAGACTTATACATGTGGCTTTATATATAGCAACGCATCACTAACATCTTTGTTGTCTATAGGTGATGGATTCTCTTTTCGTTCGGAGAGCCATTTGCTTGTTTGGTATTTAATGACATAAAAATATCTAACTTTAAACTGCCTGAATTTATTTGAAGTGATAACTGCTGAACAAGGACAGAACAAAAACGGAATTATTCTTTTTATCTTGACCTACTTTTTAGCAAGCAGAAGGTTCTCCTGATGGAAAGTAACAACCACCGCCTATAGAGAAAGATGGTAATACCACATACGTAAGTTAACCTACCTTAAACTTCAAACATGTACACGACAAGTGTCAAGCATTGACGCTGGTACAAAACCCAGTCAAGATGTTGCGGAACTCAGGTGTTAGAGCAGTCAGGATGGTAGTGAAATGTTAACTATTTATAGTAACGGCCAGTTTCCGAAACGCAAATTAATTTTAACAAACAATTAATCTGTGTTTAACCAACCATTTGCTTGTAAAAACTATGTCAAACACAGCATAAAGCATTCTACGAATATTTGATTAATCAAACCGAAGTCTGAGTACTTCTAAATATTGTTATGAAGGCACTTAGCACAAATACAATATTTCTTTATAATGCACGTTTATTACGAATTAAGGCAAAATAAACATTAATTAATTAAAAAATAAGAAATGTTTATTTTATCATATTTCCTCGGATTCCTTCTTCTTCAGAGATTTCACGAATTAAATACTTATTATATATGTGTTTTATTGATTTAAGTAAAAATAAATAAATATTTCACTAACACATTTATTTTATATAATACATATATGCTCGATTCATAATAGGTGAAAATATGTTAACACAGCATTCGGTACGTCTAACCAAAGATATCCAGCTAAAAACAAACGTCATTCAAGGGTTTAAAACTTTTTGATTTGTATGAAATTTTATTGATAGAAATATAGAACTTGTATTTCTGGGTGTAAATGCAAGTTGCATTGACAAGCTAAGAAATTGCTTTGAAAGGCATATCCAATTTCATCCGTGGTTGTGACAAACAAAACTGTCAAGTGTATTAATTAATGTCAAGTAAACAAGGCCGTCTTAGATTATGCTGGGGCCCTTGGGCACACACGAATTCGAAGTTATTAATGATATTAGTATATATGCTGCTGTTTTTTATTGTAATTACGATAGTAGTTTCTTTCGAGATTTCCATTGAGCAAAATCTTCCATTAAATTCTCAAACTCAATTTTCTGAAGAATATCATTTTCTATGCTCATAATTGACGAATTACTTAGCCGTTCTTGTAACATTGTTGTTCGCAATTCATTTTTTATTCTCTTAAGCTCCGAAAATGCCCGACCATATTATTTTGATTTTAAATGTGAGAGAAAATGTCGGTGCTTCGGGGCCCTCTGAGGATGGGGGCCCTGGGCACTAGCCCGGAGTGCCCTTATGGTAAACACGGTATTGTAAGTAAACTGTAAGCGGCAAGCTTAGGCAAAAAGTACTACACTCGTATAAAATGTATGAGGGACGTCTGTTGCAATCACTTCGATCGTGACGCTTCGTGACATCTGTCGCGGAGTCCGTTCGGAACTGTTCAGTCACCTCGGAACGTGAATAAGACGAAAATATGAACTAATTCCTTTTTACACATTCCAATTTACTTTACTACATTATAAAATACCGTCCGAGCTGGGCCGATGCAAGCCGGTCGGTCTGAATCGTACCTAAGGCCGTAAAGTCGCGGGAAACAGCTACTAAAATATATTTGCTACCTGTAGCTGGAATGGATCAACTCTAAGACATATTATTCTCTTTTCCTCCAACTTATAGTCTAAATGTGGAATGTTGGGGCAGTATTAACTATAAAACTTCAGCTACGCAGCAGTTATCACATGAGTTACGCCCATAATAATGGAAGAACTGTGAAGAATTTATTTTACTCGTATGTCCTGTTTCACAATTTGCACAGCTTAAATTTTAGCCCTGCAAGACCCACTTACCTAAGCGTTTGATCTCATGCTGGTTACCATCGTCGCGTGTGAGTTGGATGCTAACGGCACCATCCTCCACGAAGTACATCCCGTCGGCGGTGTCGCCCTGTCGGATGATAAGCTCGCCGTCCACCAGCGTACGTGGCAGAAGGGCATCCGCCAAGTTGGCGCGTTCATACGGCTGTAACAACATACAAAATATATGAATTTATTGCTGCAAGTAGTCCACTATACCTTTTCCAACCTATTTCATAGTACCTACTATGGTACATTTTTTACCAAGTTTAGGAAGAAAGAATCGTGAGTCCAAGTTATATTTTTTTAAATAAAAACATGACTCGGCACCCCGCGGCCTAGTGGTTCGGCTATGGAATATCTAAATTACCTAAATCTACCGACATCTAAACACTCCCCATGCCTCGTAAAGCTATCAGTTCTGGTTATCGTAAAAAGCAAACAATAGTCGATATCCAGGCAGTAAATGAAGGTGATGGGAGTTTACCACGTATTCGACAATCGAAAATTTGTGCGTGAGTCGTGGACAATTGGAACTTCTATCGACGTTCAATTCATTCTGCCTACCCTGCAAGTAAGGACATTTTTTTATATCATGAGAGCAAACAAGCCACAAGGAAAGAAATAAGTCTAACGGCTACCTCTCTAAACCGGAACACGAAATGACAAGAATTGTCGCTATTGCGGTAGGAATAGGTTAGGTGGTGCTATCAAATACCCGGACGAGGCGTTGCAGTACTTTACCACCTAGTAAAAACATGATGTTTTTATAGAACAAGTAACAAACAAACTTCTAGTGTTAGGGGAAACTGTCGCCTACATTTAACAAAGATGAAAATGATGCGTAGCTATTCTCGTGGCAAGGAAGGATGCCCAAGTTTACTTTTTCCTCAAACCTGGGTCAAGGCCAGTGTATTGGACGAGTCGTCACAAAACTTTAAACACCGAGTAGTCAATATATTGGAGGCACAATGGCCTTCGCTTTCCTTTTGCGAGCTGCTTGGTAGGATTATTTTCTGATAGGCTTATAATTTTTGATAATCTTTTTTTGCTCATTGACTTCCTCATTGGGCGAGTGACTACTCTCGTGTTTTCTTTTCGAAGGTAATTTAAAACCGTAGTATAAAAGTTTGGTCAGGTACCGTAGGGTAGAGAGGGTCAAGAATTGAGCATTTCCTTCTTAGGCCGTTCATAAAAGGATAACGTTTAGCCAAACTCGTCGAATGTCGAATACTAGGTGGTAGAATACTGCATAGTCTCGCCCGATTTTAGTACCCGTTACCTTGCCTTTTCTGGCCGCAATAGTATCAGGGCTTGTTATTGACGTGTTCTGGTTTAAAGAGTAAGTTAGCCTAGCCGATTTTGTTTTTTGCATTATTATTCCTCCACACGGAGTTACCACCTTGATCAGGCCCAGAGGAAATGGTCATCAGTTGCCTCCAGGACAGCCGTATTTATTTACAATGCCAAGAAAAAGGCATGATCGTAATTATCAAGATGTAATAGTCTAAATTTAATAAAACTCGCACATAACCTTTAAATTTAGTGTGGTAAACAAATTGATTGGTCCACCGTACGCTATCGCGGTGATAAAATGCCACTAAAAACAACGAGCACTGTAACATCGTACGAGCGTAAAAACTGTTTGATGTTCACTTCTAACATTGTATAGATTTTATGGTCAGTAACTCTTATTTATGTATTGTACACTTAAAAACTGATGTTTAAAAGGCGGATTTAATTATACACACTTTTCCTAACAACATAGTTCTAGAACCTTTAAGAGTAGATTGAACATGTTTATATGGCGTCTTCATTGGCCCCATCACAGACCACATGAATACTAATTCACACGCCATTGGGAAGGAAACGTGTCACCGCGGATATGAGCAAATGCTCCTATCATTGTCAAAAATGTCATATATTTGTAGATATATTATACCATGAAAAAAGAGAAATAAGCCATGTTGTACTGTTTTATCGTACCGAATGACATGACAAGGTTTAAAAATTACCATTGAAGTGATTTTATTTCATTGGTAAGTAGTATGACTCTGTATTTCTGTGTGTAAATGCAAACTACACTGATAAACTAAGAAATTGCCTTGAAAGGCGTATCCATTTAATCCGTGGAGTTTATCTATCAGGTGAGATGAAAGACTAATGCCTATGCCAATTAAAATTTAAAAAAGCCAACCTTTAAGCTACCAAAAATGTTAGTAAGTAGGTATGTCATTGAGAATTTCATTGTCAATTGACTTATTTATTTGAAAGCGTTCCATTTCCTGTTAGGCGGTACGTGAAAAGCGTAGGATTGGTCAAACGTATTAGTGACATCGTAACTAGGTGGTAGAGTTCCGCAACGTCACACTCGTGTTTGGTACCATCGTTTTACCTGTTCCTGTCGAAATAGCGTCAATGCTAGCTATTGTCGTGTTCCAGTTTGGAGGATAGTATACGCTGGTAAGCTTATGCATTTTGGCATTACCATACCAACTGACAGCTAGGCACCATCACCATTATCATCTTATTGTTTGAAGCCTTGCGATATAAAATCATGACCCTATTCTCAAAACACGGAAAAAAATGTATTTGGGATAATATTGTCATGCAAAATATCCCAGAGTAGGCAAATATGCAGATGATAATTACATTAAATTACTAAACGTCCATTTAGCTTTTTTACATATAACGTCTCCCAAATTGAAGGTAATTTCAATGTAGTTAAACTTCAACTACGAACTACCAATTTCCCATATCTCTAAAACTCTGGATCAGACTTTCACCAGATATATACGGGACTGAATGAGATTTAAAACCCCTCTAAAAATATAAATCGGTGTCGGCGGAATGGCCGAGTTCTGAGATAACAATCATTAAAAAAATATATTAAAATATACAATTATGGTTGTATACAATTGAGATATTTCTCCTTCTTGAAAAGTCGGTCGAAAACGAAAGAAACACTACGCTGTTTGTATGTATGCACACAGCACTTCTCACGATCTTATTCTCAAAAAAATTCTTAATAATATAATTGGTGGCATTATTTTAGGCCTGAGGCCATTTTTTAATATCTCTAACATTATTTCGGAAAAAAGATGTTAAAACATTCATTTGTTGTTTCACAACTGAATCACAACTGAATGTTTTAACATCTTTTTTCCGAAATGTTATACTAATTTAATAGTAATATATGTACATATATTACTTAAATCACGCTTCAACAACTGAATGTTTTAACATCTTTTTTCCGAAATAATGTTAGAGATATTAAAAAATGGCCTCAGGCCTAAAATCATGCCACCAATTATATTATTAAGAATTTTTTTGAGAATAAGATCGTGAGAAGTGCTGTGTGCAATTACTAGTAGTCTATAAAAACCAACAACCCGTCGGATTACCTCAAACAATTTATAAGCAAATACTATACTACCGCGAAAGGGGTCGCGTTGTAGGTCACAGTTCACGATCATACTGCTCTAATAAACGTAGGTTGACACAGGGCAATAACAATAATAATTAATGCTCCGATTCAACACTCCTTAGAAATGTTTGAAGACTAATCAATCACTTTTATTACGTGTAATGTTTGTTGGGAAGAAATTAACAATATATTTTTTAACTAGCTGTTGCTCGCGACTTCGTCCGCGCTGACTTCGTATACTCCGCACAGCTCCTCCCCCGTGCGTGTAGCTTATATGTTGACCAGACCTGTTAATAATATTCACGAAAAATTTGAAGTAAATCCATGCAGTACTTTTTGAGTTTACCCCGGACATACATACAGACAAACAGACAAAAATTCTAAAAACTATATTTTTGGCATCGATATGGATTGTAGATCACGCCCCAAGTATTATTTAAAAAAATATTCAATGTACAGTTTTGACTTTTCTACGGTTTTATTATATGTATAGATAATTTTAAGTACAACTATTTACTATTTATTTTAACTGACTGTTTTATTGTAAATTGATTAGCCTGTCCGTCCATAGTCCAGAGTCCAGACCCTAAGGTCCCGGGTTACATCTCTTTGGTAGGAAAATATTATGCAGGCATACAAACGAGGGGGCTACTTGATGTAAAGCAGTCACCACTGCCCTTGGACAATTACAACACAAAGGATACCAAAGGTTACCAATGCGATGCCGGCTTCTAAGGAATTTGTTGATCCTCCTCTAAATGATCCCGACCCAAAGCCACTCGGAAAAACTATGTGAGGTAGGCTGTTCCAAAGTTTGACTGTTTGACTGTAAAGGAGGCACGTGCGAATAGAACATTCGACAAGATGGTGTGGGTAAAGATTTTTTCATTAAAACAGTTAAAGCAGTTGGGGGTCGTAAATCGTAATGTGATTTATAGAACGTGCTTCGATCGAGCACGATAGAATTTAGATAATTTAATACGAATTACAATTTATGTCCTAACCTTCTTGTTTTCTAATAGTTTTTTTTTTCGTTTTCAGCGTTAATCTAACAGTATTTTTAACAATATATTTTTTGTGGTTCAGTTTATATAAGAAAATAAAACGCAGAACCAATACACAAGGAATTAGAACGAACGCGTCTATATATATATATATATATATATATATATATATATATATATACAATAATATATATATATATATATATATATATATATATATATATATATATATATATATATATATATATATATATATATATATATATATATATATATATATATAAAGCCGGCGGTCCCGGTTATCGCAAGAAATAGTTCATAATCGTTATCAGACCGATGAAATGCAGTGATGGGGATCACCACTCATCTTGTCAATCGACAAAGCGGTGAATCGTGGTGAACCGGAAAGTCTATAGACGCTCGGTTCACTCTGCCTACCCCGCAAGGGTACCGAGCAGGATGAACTTTTATATAATTTTTCTGGGCCATTTTTTGTGACAATGCCACCTGTCGTTGGCCTCGGTCAATTTAGATGAAAATGCTACCTGTCGTCGGCCTGCCAGGCAACGCTTAAAAGGCGGGCAAGCTAATCGTGTCACCGCCATCGTGATTACTAGATGATAGAGTTCAGCGAGAACTTTTTCGACAAAAAAAATTTATAATACGAAATAGAACAAACACCGAATCTCTGGAAAATAAAGAAGATCTAAACGGAACAACCATCTACTTACATCCGCCATAATTTTCACCAAGCCATCAGCACAAACAAAACACACAGTACACGCTTCACTAACCGAAGTACCAGAAGAAACGAGCACCACTTCGCTGATTTAGATTCTTCCAAATTAACTAATTTCTGACAAAAACATTAACGTCATGGAAGAAACACTAAAACTTTTAGAGACAGTACCAGAAAAAAGAAAAATATTAGCATGTGCATGGGCGTATCTATTGTGGAAGGTATTTGCAAGTCTTGTACATTTTAGAATCCTTGGACTCCCCATCACAAAGCTATAGCTACGCCCATGAGCATGTACTCGTATAATATTAATGTTTTCGTGCTACGCCTACTTATTTCCGATTTTAACATCTGCTTAAAGTAAAAGTAAAACATCGTCTTATGGGGATTACACTAAATCCACCAAAACCCGCGACTAATCTTTAATTTTCGTTCACGTAAAGTAAGTCCTTGACGATATATATAGATAGATTTCGGGCGTGTTTCTTCACAAAGAAACGAGCGGCCAAGATTGAAATCTTAGCTGGTTATCCATTATCAAATATACGTTTTCATCCATAAAATCTACAGTAAAGCTTAATTATCATTATTATATCTTATTGCCCTAACGTTTAAACATTACATTATCTAAAGTTTCATTATGTTGAAGAATAGTCAAGAATGATTAAAGCCAACTTATATCAATTAACAGATTATGGGCGATACCAGTCGATCATCATTCATCATCATCGAGTAGTAATGTTCACCAAATGCAGCATATTTTTAGATGTTCAAGAAATCTTTTATTTATACAACGAAAAGTTATCAAATCTTATGCATTATATCTCACCAGAAATCTTTCTATTCTGAAATGATTTTTTTTTTAATGGTGTCACGTTTAAAATTATATTTTTGTGAAAAGCAATGCATAAGGTGCCGCGTTGACAGATTCTATATTACTAGAAAATTTTAATTTCTAAAATTTCTTGTAAAATGGAATTCAAAACATTATGCCGTGAACGTAAACAATTGAACATTAACTCCTAAAATAGTTTTTGTTCCATTGTTGCTCTGAAGCTGTCTTGAATTGTCTTTAAGTTACACGTGGGAGCAACACGAGACTGATTTCACAAAAGGGCGAATTCGCGACCAAATACTTGTTCTATATGAAACGCGTATTTATTCGTTTATTCCAATAGTCAGGAGTGGCATAAACTTAATTTTTTATGAACTGGCGGCAGTTGGTAAGTACTATTTTAATGTTGGGTAAATGGGTCAGGCGGGCATTGATGCGCCTAAATGTTAATTGTAACTTCAGCTGTTCGCGAAATTTGTAAAATCAAATCGCCTGACAAAAGGTAAATAACGAAGCAAATTAATATATCAACTAGAATAGTCACTAATTATAAAAGGTATTTAAAAACAAAATTCTGTTTTCTGAAAAGTTTTGCATTCTGTTTTCTTTTTATAACAATTGGATTAAAGAAGATTTCGACAAATTGAGAACTTCTCATTTTTTGAAATCTTTTAAAAAGACAGACATAAAATATGTTTTTACTTGTTGTTTCATATAGATATTCGCGGTTTTGCTATATTAAGCATTTATTTGTTTTAACGAGCTCTTTTCTGGAAAAAGGAGAGGAGAAAAAATGGAGAATATTTCAAAATTGATTGCTCCTTATAGTGGTGCTTTTATTTATTAACTAATATATTTTGAACCTACATTTTCTTAGGTTTAATTTCAGAGCAAAAATATTTTACTAATATCATGACGTAGCACTAACTCTACCATTAAGTCGACTTAGTAGTAGTACTTACCTTGAATTCCGCAATGTTCCGCTCGAGTTTATTAGAACTACCTTCCTTACACTTTTCTGCCGCAATGGGGGTAAGATAGCACGGTTATCCTTTTTCATAGCGTTAGATAGCAAATAAGCACATGATTCTCGTGATGGAAAGAGAAACCATCGTCTACAGACTCCAAAGATGTTAATGGTGCGTTGCTATCCATGTGTCGGGATGGCAATGAAACATCCACAAGTCTAACGGCTACGTTACGGAATAAATACATTTTCGTGTATATCGAAAAAAAAATTACTAAAAATAATTAATAATGATATCCATGATATCATAAAACACAAAATCGCGTTTATACGTTAAGTATTTCATTTTCATACGGTCACTCATGTAAATGGCAGAAACGGCTGCGTGGCGGACGCCGAAATTATATTAAATTTCGTAATCCAATATTTGTTTATCTCAGCAATCACGACGCTGGCGGCGGCAACTTGGCTATTTCGCCGGCTTACGTCAGAGATAGCTTTACACTCAATGATATTGCACCGTATTGATAAATCATGTATATTAATATTAGAATTAGAATGTATTATTTGTTCCTAATTTGTATATTTGTGTATAAAAATTATAACGCTTTGTAATTTATTCAAACGAATTCCCAAAAGTAGGAGGTTATCAATTCAGCTGTATGTTTTTTTTTTATAAAGCAGGGGGCAAACGAGCGGGAGGTGCACCTGATGGTAAGTGATCACCGCCGCCCATGGACATTCGCAATACCAGAGGTCTTGCAGTTGCGTTAAAAGTTACATATTAAAGTTTACATTGCGGAGGTCTGCAGATATATTACGTTACATATTTGTCCCATTTTATTATGTTTGCTAACTCAAAATTTGGTCATTTATGAACCGATTTTAAAAAACATTTTTTTGTTTACCCTCTGGTATACCCTTGATGTAGTCCCATTTTAAATGGTAAAGGTCTGACGCAGGGTTCCGGACATATGGGATATAGGACGAACGAACGGAACGAGTCGGTTGCTGCAGTGTTGCAGCTAAAAATATTTTTAGAATATACCGCCCCGTAGTTGGAAAATTAAATAAGTCCGATTTTGGCGATATTGACTTTTTAATTTAATTTATAGTAAAAGAAAGAGTTCAGTTTGTTTGTTTAGCGTAATGTAAAAGGTAATCAGGGCCACAAAAAATAAAATTACCTACCGTAAAATTGCCTCACATTGTTTAACAAATAATAAATAAATAAATAAATAAGAACTCTCAGAGCTACAAAATCTTGATTTTACTAGTTTATACTAAGTTATACAACTTACAATTTCCCGTTAATATGTTTGTGTTCATATATATAAATATATTTGTGCATGCGTATGCAATTTCGTCCTAAGTATTTTTAATTTGTTTTGCGCAATGCCTTCCCATTTATTAAACCCTATATCACATTTGGGTTAGTTGGAAGTAATCTCGGCCAGTAGAGATAAACAAAAATTTGTTGTAATTTTTCGTGTATTTTTCATTATGTGTACTATTATAAAGTATTAAATAAGTATGTAAAATTGTTGTTTAATGAATGAAGACAAAGCCAATGCAACAAGTATTTGGTTGAATGCCAGGTGCCTGGTTAAATACAACTTTTTTCAACAATACAAGATTTTTACATAACGATGCTATTTAAAATTTACAAATTTAACTAAGCGGTTTGTTCTTGTCACTCTAATTGAACGTCACCTGTCATTAGAATGAAATTGACAGAATGAGCTGCGAGTTGGTATTTTAAAATACGTTCAATAAATATTTCCACTCCACGTTTATTAAAACTTTGTCGCTTTATTGTAAACCAAACAAAATTAAGCTGCGAACTTTCTTTGGATGTTGCGAGTGGGTTATGTTGGACTGCCTCACCAAAGGAGGCCTACCAACTAAAACACCATGATGTTCTCAGCTGTCTTTGTAGGTTTACGCGATCGGTTTTTCCATTCTACCTCAGCCCACCAGACAGTTATCTGCAGACTTGCAGAGTCTTCACAGAAAAATGTCGCATGGTGAATTGAAATCATGTGAATCGTATCGGATGAAAAGTATCGGAACACTACGACACGTCACTGTATCTCGGGAACCGGGGTTAATTTCTTCAGATACCATAGCTAAATTGCGTTAACCCTTTATAGTCCAAGCAAGGACCAACAAAAAGGATTGTTCTTATTCTGAATCACTACCCTTTTTGGCGATCCCCGCTATGAGTTTTTTTACGTTAATTGTATAGACAAACTGTCAGACGTGCCGCCTGATGGTAAATGGTCGACTTCATGGGCGACGTCGACCATTTACCATTACACTGCTTGTTTTGCCCTTCTTTTCGAAACACAGCAAAGCTGTTTTCGGGAGTAACAAGCAAGATGGTGGTACCCATGCAGCAGAGCGCGACACAGAGCATCCCTCCCACCAGTAAAAAGCGACTATTATATTGATCCCGTTTTTCATGATTTTTTATTAATATGAGATTTTATACCAAAAACTACTAATCTTTCTGTTGTTTTAAACTTCTCAAAAATAATAATAGATAAACATGTTTATTAATAACGACTATCTTTACGTAAAATGTAAACAATTAATTGATTCTCCGGATCATATGTAGCAGTATAATATAGCAGTAGTAGTAGTAGTATGGCGTAGTAGTAGCACTAAGCCTAAACCGCTGGATCAATTTTGATGTCTTTTATGTGTTAGAATATTATGATGATTCAGATTTATTGAAATGCTATAAGAGGCATTGCGACCGTATATGGACAGGGCAATGACTATAGTAGTATTAACAGCAGTAGTAGTATAGCGTAGTAGTAGTAGCACTACGCCTAAACCGCTGGATCGATTGTGATGTTTTTTATGTGTTTGAATATTATGATGATTTAGATTTATTGAAATGCTATAAGTGGCATTGCGGCCGGGTATGGACAGGGCAATGTCTGTCGTCGAGTCGCTTTTATTATTATAATTTCTTTTTCATTTCATTTCATTCTCAGGATGATACCAATTCCATTGGTTAGTGCAGGGTTGCTAAAAACCGAGATGTCGGGACTTATCTCTTCTGGCTTCTCAGTTTATGGCTATGGCCAATAGTAGCCCAGCCAACTCTTTACTATCCGTATTTAATAACAGGACCTTGGCTATTTGATAACCAAGTTCAGATATCATATCAAGCCAAGAACTTTACGCTATTCTAAAATATAGCCCCGCCACACTTTTAGAATATATATATATATATATATATATATATATATATATATATATATATATATATATATATATATATATATATATTCCGCGCGGACTTCGCTTACTCCGCACAGCTCCTCCCCCGTACGTGATAGCGTGATAATATGTAGCCTATATCTTGACCTGACCTGTTAGTAATATTCGTGCAAAATTTGAAGTAAATCCATGCAGTACTTTTTGAGTTTACCCCGGACATACATTGACTTTCCTACGATTTTATTATATGTATAGATATACTTTGTCAATAATTGTATCTGTCAAAATATGTGGACAATTATCATTTACAAAATATGTTATTTGACAAAATCTCATTATTTCCGATCCAACGCGATTGTTTTTCACGTCTCCATTAACTTTTTCATCGCGGATAAAAAAATTAAAAGAAAAACGTGTACAAAAAGAAACATCTGTTTTGAAAACAAATCGTTGGAGCTCATAATTAGCATTTACTCCGTTTCACGGGGCGCTCTCCACGCACGATTTTAAAACGTTGAAAGTATTTTTTGCATATATTGAGATTGATTTCATTGTTATTTCTAAACTGTAAAGGCAAACAATTATCATAATAAAAAACAAATCCCATTTTAGTTCATTTTCAATTTTTAACGCAGTACGACGAAATGGCGTCACGTGACAGTTTGTCGGACACAAAGTTCTTCAAGAGACCGGTGGTTTAAAGAAGCCACTATATGTCTGTATATTGTAGGCTCGTGTAGAATAGTTTGGACGCTTATAGCACAAAAAAATTGGTACAGAAGTTAATCTATATATAAATGGCGCTTGAGTAAAGCACACAGACACCCCTCACGGACGCGATATCTCGGAATAATAGGGAATAAGTGCAAGCTCGAATGCCACCAGCTTGAGACATGGGTCGTTTTGTGCAGTAAAATTTGTAATAAGTATAGAAATAGCATTAAAGTATTTTGGTTATTATTGGTTTATATTTCCGTTCGCAGTGTTTCTTTCTCAATAATAAATCAAACACCTAGGTTACGAGTGCCACTACAGTTTTTTTGTGCATAAGCTAAAGTTGACAACCCTAGGGCGACCGCCGATCATAGGTATGAAAAGTGAAGTCAAACTCATTTGACTTCTGTACCTATTTGTTTCGTGCTTGTAGTCTCTATGGACGCTTGTAAACGCTATACCACGCTTAAAGTCCCGCAATATTTTGGTTGGTTAGTTTTTTACGTAATAATACTCGTATACAGATATACAAATATCCATTTATTTATATATTTAGAAGATTTTCTATTCAAATATTAACTGATTATACCTATTTATTTATTTATTCGTACATTGCTTGGAACATGATATAATATTGTTACGAAAAATCTAGAAACGTGTAGAGTTGGAACACTGGAGGGATCTAGAAATAAAAGAAAGAGATAGCTACTCCTATTAATAAACAAATAGTTGGCCGGTATCGGAATAGCTATACCCTAATGAACTTTGTGGTATAGGGCATAAGGTTGAAAGTAGCGTGTACTAGGATTTACGAGTCATAACTTGTTTATCTTAAGTTGATTACAATAATTGTCTATTATTTACGAGATTATTGCGGAACATTCGCGATTGTTTTAGAACTATTCCCTGGGTATAAATAGAGATGTGTTGACGAATGCAGGGCAGTTTTTATCAAGCGATCGAGAGCGATACTTGAAGCGACCCGTGCGAAGCGAGAAGTGTTTTATTGTGTAGTCGGTTAAGTTTAGCGATAGTACAGTGAGTGACGAGTGTGTAAAGTGTATTTGAGTATTACATTGTGTTGTCTTTTGTGTTTTTGTATAGTAAATACACGGATTTAATATAAGTGGCGTTTTCTTACAATAACGAACCCGAAGTACGTAACAATATAAAGATGTTAATATTTATTTGTAGTAGTACAATGTTCCGCCATTTCTCAATAGCATGCAAAACGGTTTTTAGAGACCTTTCAAAAAACTTTAAACACTAATTTTAATTAATTAATATTACTAATAACTATGTACAGTTATCTAGTAATTACTGTTACTATTATTCTCTAAAACATTAGTATTACTCGTAACAAATATCTTTTATTTTTTCTGATCTTCTGTTTATTATTTTTATGAATTTAACATTTTTTTTTATTTTTACGAATTAAAAAGTGCGTTTGATACTGTCAATTAGCGCGATAACGTGTTTTTTTTAAGTTTCTGTTTTGTTTTTATCCGATTATATACAATTATTTGACTAAAATGATTGTGTTCCAGATTTCAAAAGATTTTGCAATTTTTCAATAGAAAATATGTATGTTTTAAGGAAAATACATTAGTTTGAGACAAAAATGTTAGCTTAAAAGAAATAAACAAATCGCCATTTTCAACTACATACTTTCCATGATCCATACAACTATTACCATATTATTGTTTTCCGAACAATTACTTCGACATCAGCGTTGTACGCGTCACAGTTTCGGGCAGCAGTAAATTACAGCCTCTCAGCACAATGAGTTGTCGTGAGAGTGAGATGATTGTTTAACGTCATTCAGTTTGCGTATCCGATATTAATACGCAATTTCGGAGTAAAAATGGATTTTCAATGTTCTTTCCGGCAACCAGCTCATCTACCATAAACTTTATGGTTGTATCTATATATGATATAGGTGTTAGTCAATGCTACCATGTTCCTGTCCTGTATCGGCAATAGAACCCGTCGATTACAGCCAGAGTCACTAACCACTCGACCAACAGGGTGCTTTAAGCACAAAGTAATATTATTTTCATATATAAGTATAATATGTGCATATTATGCCTACACAAACACCAATCCTATGCATGAATTAACTTTTGTGATCTGACTGAACTGAGACATAACATTCCTTGGAACTCTGCTAAATCTGACAAATGACAAATTTTTCAAGCAAATGCTTGAGAATTGAATGTGCGTGAAAAATAATAATACATAGAACTACATATCGAGTACTGAAATATATTAAATACACACCCAAACCCAGAAATAGTACAAACATTTATGCTCATCACACAAACGCTTGTCTTTATTTCAAAAATATACATTTAGTAATCGTATACTATATGTATACATATACAAGTATATATATTATACGATTGCGTAGTCAGGATCATTAACAACTCGATCTGATTAAATTCCTTGAATTATGAACAACATGAAAAGTAGTAGCATATTCCTTTAGTAACGCACAGAGCCATAACGCACTGCATTCGATCCGAATCCTTAAAATCGTTCCGAAATAGTCATACAACTATTTATATGGAAGGTTACGTATTACACCCGAGTTACAAGATATAGACGGACCTAAGTAGCCATAGTAAAAACATTGGAGTGCTGAAAAACTGCTGTGACAGTGCCAAAAGTTGATGTAAATTGATAGGACACAATTCATTGTATGGGAACGCTCTGCTGCTGCTCTGTGTAAGTACAAGAAATCGCTTAAGTATGAATTGCTTATTTTTTCTAGATTTATATTTTCACGAATTCGGATCGGAAATAATGAGAAAAGCATTATTCAATTTCAGTCTGAGTTTCCTATATTTCCATTTATTCGGATACGAATCGCACGCAGTGTGTAACCGCTCTAAGTGTATCTTATTGTTAATGAGACATCAGATAATTCTGCAGCATAGTTGACTTAATTTATTGTACATCTGAATTCCTTTACCTAGTGTTGGTAAGGGCTCAATTTGAAGAATAAAACATCTACCGTTCTGCCAGCCAGTTCTTAAGAGGCGAATGACAGGCTATGCGTCACTACTATCGTTGCTACGAGTTCTGCATTGTTTAGTGTGGGTCTGGTACCACCGCTTTCCTAATCCTGCCGCAACACCGTCAGTGCTTGTTATGTTTCGGTTTGGAGGGTAAAGTAGTCGATAATCTTATTCATGTGATATTGAGAGCACCGCACCGAGAACGAATCATTAACATCTTTGGTGTCTATAGGCGATAGTTGTATTTTCCATCAGGAGAACCATCTGCTTGTTTGCTATCTGATGGTTAAAAAAATATTATTAGAGTTTCATACAGTGCTGGATTAGTCCATAAGCAACGCGTGGCCAAGTCTGCTAATCTGTACATATAATAAAATCGTAGGAAAGTCAATGTATGTCCGGGGTAAACTCAAAAAGTACTATATGGATCTACTTCAAATTTTGTATGAATATTACTAATAGGTCGTGTCAACATATAGGCTACATATTATCACGCTGTCACCTACGGAGGAGGAGCTGTGCGGAGTAAACGAAGTCCACGCGGACGAAGTTGCGGGCAACAGCTAGTATACAATAAAAATGTCTTTATGTACACGCTAAAAGCGGACATTAAATATTCATGGGTCCATTGATATACTGTAATAAATTTTTAAGCGAAATGCCATATTTTGTCTTGACGACGAAACATTATCAAATATTCCCCTTATCTTTGCTTTTTATCGTTAAAAGGCTTATTCTATTTTAATGGCTACTTCATGTAATCTCCTTCTCGCCAGTGCCGTTCTCCTTGAAATCTTTTATAATCGATAAAAATTTCGTCACAGAAATACTTCGTCTTATCAAGATATAATGGTGTCAGATAAATAAAAAATGTTTTGTCGTAAAACATTACTACGTGTTAAAGTTTTTTTTTATATATCATAAGATAGGCATACAAGCAGATGGATCTCCCGAGGGAAAGAGAAGTCATCGCCTATAGACATCAAAGATGTTAATGATTCGATTTTGTTCGTGTGGCGAGACGGCAATGCCACATGCATAAGTCTAACGGCTACCTTACTCTCCAAATCATAACACAATGGCAAGCATTGACGCTATTGCACTAGAAATAGGCAAGGCGATGGCACCTAATACGCGGGCGAGACGTTGCGGAACTCTATCACCTAGTAGTTGAGATGGTAAGTGACACGTTAATAGCCAATCGGTCGCCTCTTACGACCCAATCTGGCGAACAGCAGGTGGTCTATTCTTCAAATGGGGACCAGACCAACAAGGGGTAAATGGAAAAAACTTCAAGTAAATTAATAGCTTTTGATATTATGTTAACGATAAACTTTACTTGCATTTTAGTGGGTATATAAATTTGCGGAAAAACTTGGGAGGAATGGCAGATGAACGATTAACAAAGCAGATATACAATGCGGATGTGGGTGGATGTACCTACCGCGGGAGACCAAAATTTGAAATATTTGCAAATATTTGAAGAGATATGAAAGTGCAGAAAGCAAGGCAAGTCTGGACCGTAACATGTGACACTCAATTCTGTTTGCCTACACCGTAAGGGATTTAACGTGAAGATATGTATGAATGTATAAATTGGTACTGGTTATCCGTGTTGGTCCGAGCGATCCCTTTACAAGCACATACCATCTGACTGCTTTCCTGTCCGGCTTTTCTTAAAAAGTGATTGACCAAAAGCGTCGCTGCCATTGTCTCTACAAAGTGGTAGAGATCTCCAACAGTTTAGTACCACTCCCTTATCTATTCCTGTCACAGTATGGCCAATGCTCACTGTCACGATTTATTCGATTTCGGACAGGAACAAGCATTTGTGTGAAGAGCATAGATGTTTGTATTTGATTGTTCAGTAAATGTAGTTATTATATAGCAATTGTATGCGCTGGGTGAAATTCGACCATAGACTAAACAATAAAATCAACTCTAAGTTTAACAACAGATTTTACATACTTACGGTGTGTAAGGAAAGGTTTACTAAAAAATTAAAAAAACATTTTTTTAAATTTTAATAGTGATGGCAATTTCTTATTTTATGGGAAATGCATAATTTGCGTTTTATGATTTTTTTTATTTCACGCTACGCAACGTATAGCGTACATCGCTCGGATTATTCGCGCACGCGTTACCTTTGTAGCGCATAATGCATTGCTTATTTTGTGTATTTCCTTAAATATGACTATTTTTTTAGAATAAGCACTGTAGAGAATTGGAACAAATAAATTTATATAAAGTAAAGGCAAAAAAATCGGCAAAAAATAATAAAAAAACTTACACAAATTACCAACGGGTTTCGCCTCAGAATCATGGTCCAAATCCATGGTTTCGACTTTCTGTAGACCGTCCCTTACACGCTGCATATAGAGTGTACGTGTGTGTATTATTATCACATATGTCACATGAATATTTAATGTAAGTATTCATTCTGTATTCAAATTGTTTTCTTCAATATTTAAGTAATTTTTACGCGTCTGCGCTAGCGCAGACGCGTAAAAATTAATAATAAAAAAAATAATTAATAATAATAATAATTCTAGAAGGGAGACTGATGTTTATTCGGATCGCTGTCTGGTTTTTGGTTTTGAAATAATACTTGTTTAGAACAAATTTAATACACCACTAATGCAAGCCAAAACACATCAAGTTTTAATATCTACATAAAGAATGATTGTTTTGTCTAGTCCAGTGTTTCCCAAACATTACAACTTTCAACAACCTGTGGCGCCGGTGGTCCGTACCGTAATTTAATTTTTTCCATTTGTTATTGATTTTTGTCCATTTTTTATTATTTTTTCTTGTGGCGTTTGTGATTGTTTGAGCCGCTACAAACCTCTTCGTGGCCCATTTAATACTTTTAAACTCAAACTGGTTCCACTAGGTAAAACAAGAAACAATTATCAAATCATTAGGGTTTTCATTTTTCATTTCGTTTTTCAATTCGCTGTCGTCCTTTTTTGTTAATCAGCGGTGAACAGCGCGTGCGGGTGCGCACCGGTCACCGCTTACGAATTTTTACGATGCGATCGTTAGTAGGTAATATTTTTAAAACAAGGCGGTTATCAAGGTACAATGTTGTGACACGGTATTTTATTTTGATGGCCCGGTATCGGGTCGCGACCCGGTAAATCGGTAACGCTAGTCTAGTCCAATTGATAATCATATTGACGGGAAAACATTTGTCGTGGCATGCCTGTTTCTGTATTAATAAATATGTATCTTCCTCTCGTTCGAAACGGAGCAACGTTGCATATTTTAAGCGGGTTGGAGAGTAGCTAGAAAACTTACACTACGTTTATTGATCCAGACTAGAGAATAATGCATCAGTAGCACTTTGCGTATATATTTTTAGGCTATATGATATTTCACCATCGGGAAAACTATTCACATGTCTGTCATCCTTAACACGATAAGAAGATACGCTGACAAAAACAATATATCAGTTGTAACGACGACGACACCGGAATATGGTTGGTTTTAAATAGATATGTACGAAATAACACTAATGAAGGTAATAAGGATTGAAAAACGACAGTTTATTTGTATTTAATTTCACCATATTACGTGTATAATAGCGTCAAACGTATTTTTAAATTGTCGCCACTTATAATTATGTGCTGCGATGTTATGTAGATAACATTAGCAGATACGCTCAAGCGTCGAACGGTAAACTATAAGGATCTTTAACCGTCGCCGAAAAATTGAGTGGTGTTTTAGTGCCTTTTTTAATCGAAAAATTAATAAAGTGGGATTATTCCCGAATGATTTTATGAAGCGGATCTGATACCATGATGCAATCCAGAAAGTTTTCCAACATACCAACTCCTCGACCAATTACATGTTTGAGCTCAATTTTGACTGGCTTCGTTGCTCTATAAATGATGCACATGAAGCAAGGCGCTAGCCTCATGATAAAGGAATAAATGAACTTTACAGTAGCTCATAACTAAAGTAAAGCAGCAGTGATTTGCAGCATGAGCGTGAATATAGATTGGTGTGGTTTAATTCAGATCACTTAAGCGTATTTTTACAAAAATTGAACTAAATGGACCCAGTAATATTGTGCAGGAACAATTTAAGTCCAGCATTAGCACATATGCGTGAGTACTTCGTGAGTATTGATTGGTGTGGTGTAATTCAAATTATTCAAGCGCGTTTTTACAAGATAGAACTAAGTGGATACAGTAATAATGTGCAAGAACAATTTGCGTCCAACATTATTAGCATATACGCATGCGGATGTACCTATTTTAAATCAGTTGAATATATTTTTACAAGACTGAACTAAGTAGACACCGTAATAATGTGCAGGAATAATTTGCGTCCAGCATTAGCACATATGCGTGTGTATTGATTGGTGTGGTTTACTTCAAATCAGTTGAATATATTTTTACAAGATTGAACTAAGTAGACTCCGTAATAATGTGCAGGAATAATTTGCGTCCAGCATTAGCACTTATGTGTGCGTATTCGTTGGTGAGGTGTACTTCAAATCAGTTAAGCATAATTTTACAAGACTGAACTAAGCGGACACAGCAATAATGTGCCGGAACAATTTGTGTCCAGCATTAGCACATACGCATGAGTATTGATTGGTGTTGTGTACTTTAAAGATCAGTCATGCGTATTTTTGGAAGATTGAACTAAAAAGCTGGCCACGTGTAAATAATGGCTACGTTTCCATAAAATAGGGTTGTCACACACAGAGTATCCCTTAGGTGTTATTTCACATTTTTATCAATAGGTACTTACCAAAACTAACGCTGTTAATATTCAAATGTTACGTGATGTAGTTGGAAAAGAAGTAAAATCGTATTCTTTAGAAAAACAATATTATGATATGATAAATTGATTTTAATTTAAAAGGATAAGTCTGTCTGTTTATATTGTAAACGAAGATTACGTGTACAAGTAATTTGAGTCAATTATGTATATCATTTTTAGTTAACGCAATTCAGTATGATTAAAGAAAGTATTCGCTTGATTTTTTTTTATGCAATAGTATCATTCATACCAATTATCGTGTTGTGGTGTCAATTGGCGGTAATCGTTTAATGATAGTAATAAAAGTAAATAGCAGTTAAGTATACGATTGGTTTTACGTGAGAGGAAGTGACTTAAACCCGCACTTTAGGCACGCTTTTCCGTAGCCTAAATAATAAGTTTTACACCGAAAAGCGTGCCTATAGGGCCGGTTTATGTCACAAGAGCTATTAAATAATATACGATATGTCTGACTGAAGTTATCTATTATCGCGGCGTTTCGCACTACGATATGTCTGACTGAAGTTATGTATTATCGCGGCGTTTCGCACTAATTTTATGCCGTGCGATAATAGACAACTCAATTCACACGTATCTTTATGAACTATAATATCATAGGACAGCAAGTATGCAGATAAATCCTTTGGTTGTTTCTTTGTAAACAGACATTATTATTAAAAGCGGCTCTGGTGTATAATCAAGGAATAATCTGGTGGTGGGCATTAATCTATTATTGTTTTATAGATTCCTACACAGGAATATATATATATATATATATATATATATATATATATATATATATATATATATATATATAAATTGACAATATTGCAAATGGTGGTTCTAGTATAGGTATGTATTGCTTTCTTTTTATTTTGGTAAATCCATTGTCATTGTTTTTGTATAGAAATAGATTTTTCAAACTATCAAAGCTGAAAAAAGTCACAGATACATTAATTGTTTCATGCTTTCTACCAAACGAGAGTATAAAACCTATTTTTTCAACTAACAATAAAATAAATAAATTAATATTCACGGCATAAATTACACTTACTGATCTAAGTAAATATATATATATATATATATATATATATATATATATATATATATATATATATATATATATATATATATATATCACACAAATGCTTGTCCCCATCGGGAATCGAACCCGAGCCCCGTCGATTGCGTAGTCAGGGCCGCTAACCACTCGACCAACGGGGCGGTAAACAATAACATACTATTTGTAGACAAGAAAGTTTTGGTTACAAACAAATTATGAACTTACACAAAACACGTCTCATTACTGAAAAATTCGTTTTTTTTTTATTATCACCCGAGTAGAACTTTTATATCATAACAGCAAACAAGCAGATGGCTCTGTTGACGGAAAGAAATAAACAATTGCCTATAGACACCAAAGTTGCTATCCGCGTGGCGGGATTGTAATGACACATGCATAAGCTTACCGGCTTACCTTACCCTCCAAACCGGAACAAGACAGTGACGAGCATTGATGCTATTGCGACACGCATAGTTAAGGCGGTGGTGTACTATAATACCCGGCCCGGACACAAAATATAAAATATTATAGATATAATAATTACATTGGTTTTTTAGACACTGTTTCGCAACCCTACGGGAGAAGATTATGTTCAGTCAGCTTAAGTGTGTCGAAAATGTTCAATAGGAAATGTTACGCGATTAGTATCACTATTTTACTAAACGGTTATTACTTTGACCATAAAATTTTCAACTTATAAGGAATTGTGTACAATTTCATGTATTTTTACGATTCAATCACGGCTTATTATTCTACATAAGATAGCTTCAAATTGCACTTTTTGTGATATAAGGAGGTATTTGTGAATCTAACGAACAAGAATAGTAATCGTTTCTTTTAGTTATCAAATTTTGTTTGTGTTATGCCACCGACCACACAGTCCATAGACACCTAATAATAGGCGAATGACTTGTGTCAACACATCTGACTTATAGTTCCGATGTAAATGTCCACGCGCCAATGAGTAGTGATTGGGTAATCAGTGTCGACCAATCAGATGCTCTGTACATTACTATCTTTCACTGTGGCCTTGAGTTAGCCAATTACGGCGTTGCAACCCCACTTCGTCTTACCTCATCTAGTTGCCAGAATGCATTCAATGCGGAAAATCAAACATTAGCCGTCTATAGGCTGTGTGGTCGGTGTGTTATGCTGTAGTGATAAGCTTAATCGGCTCAATTTAAGAGGTACCGAGTTTAATCTCTGGGTCGACCAAAAGTACTTTCGATCTAACAAAAATATTTTCGTATAATTATAGAGAGTTTAATTTAATTACAAAATAAGTTGCAAAATAAATCGAAGTGACGTCACTAGTGGAAATTGATGATGTCGCGCAAGGATTAGAATAGAAAGATCTTGCCAGGCAGGCAAAACAATTTTAGGAGCATCTCGAAAGCTTACGTTAGTGTATGAACACCCCAGTGTCTTAGATGACCACGTAATGAAAACGGTACCAACATAGTTCTGTTTGTCATTGCGGTATTTCTTAATCGTTGAACTGTGGCGGAACGAAAAGTCTATTGACGTTCAGTGTTATCATTTTTAAGAAGGGTGAGGTCTGCACACTGATTGCATCGCGTCATATCTAACCATGATTGTAAGTTTCCGTTTCCTGATTGATTTTATAATATTTTAAATTAAAAAAAAAACATATTAAAACCGATTCATTTGTTTTGGTGGTACCATGCCTTAAACAGACTCGCAGATAAACACGTTATACTAATAACAACTCTTTTCTGCGCTAGGGATAAAATGAACTTTATATGATTACGTCATTAAAGGTCAGAGTCGTAGTTATCCGATAAGTAGTGTGTTTGTGTGTAACTTGTAAGCGAGCATGTAGTATATAAGGTAGAAGTACATATTGCCTTCTTTTATTACATTTATTAAACCTTCATTCAGTTCAGTCTTTTACAGTACATGTAGTATGAACCATTACAGAACAACAAAAACGAAACACCTCAAACTATTAAATTAAAAAACGATAACCCTGCCTGACAACTCCCGAACGAGTGTATGACAGTTCGGGCTCCCTCTCCTCCCGCAAACCCCGCACGATTGATTGCACTGTCTAGACGTGTCCGCTAGCCGACTGTAAGTATTATATAGGCTGTGATTATACTGTGCCAGATGTGCATACCTATTGAAATTGTTTAACAATACAGCTAGGGCATGCAAACCGATAACCGATAATCAATTATTTATCGATTATCGGCTCATTTTCAGAAACAATAAATATCGGAATAAAAAACGATAAATACCGGAAATCGATAAAACGAGTCATGGATGAAAACCCTTTTTCTACAAAACATATATTTAACAATAATGGAGGTACTATATAAAGTTCAAGTGTACTAAATTATATTAAGTTAAAGTGTACTAAATTTTTCTAATTAGAATGAAGCAATTGAATTACCTACTTGTGCTTATGAATACATGAAAATTTGATAATTATTTTTCTCATTTTCGTGTTTAGTCATAATATCACAATATGCTTTTCTTTCAAACACGGTCGGATTAAAATTCAATAATTATGCAACCGATTTCAAATGTATTTTGGTACTAGCTGCAGCGTGCAACCCGCTGCATGTAAAAGTTTTTGATGAATTCCGCGGAATCACCTATTTTTAAAAAAAAGTAAGTTAAGTTCTAAAAAAATTAAATTATAATAATATAATAATAATAAAATATAATGTAATATTCACGGGACTAATTACACTTACTGATCTAACCCCAAAGTAAGCAAATTATTTGCTTGTGTAATGGGTGTTAGTCAACGATACTAATACATAGAAATACATATATAAATACTGGAAATACATATATTAATAAACACCCAAACCCGGAAATACAAACATTTATGCTCATCACGCAAATGCTTGTCCCCGTCGGGGATCGAACCCGAGACCCGTCGATTGCGTAGTCAGGGCCGCTAACCACTCGACCAACGGGGCGGTCAATTGAGTCGTGATTACCCTAAATTGGTTTGTTTACATGTATTCGTCATTGAATTTGGCTGAAGTATAATAAATGAATGGCGACTTATAGTAAAACAAAAAATTTAATTTTGATTACTTATTGATCTGGCAACTTTGTTTTCAGTTTCATCAAATAATTAATAATGAATATAATTCATTCATAAAACCCTTTTCCTTAAAATATACTTAAAAATCACTTTTTATAGAAAACCGATAATTATCGGATTTTATCGAAAAATGAAACCGATAATATTTTTTATCGATTATCTGAAAAGTTCGATAATTGCATGCCCTAAATACAGCTTAGCTGGTCGTTCTAACAGATTTAATTTTATTAGTTAAATTTAATATTATTTAAATTTAATCATTTGATGAGGTATCGTAAAAAGCAATGTTTTTGATAAGGCGGTCATATAGCATTCAGCTGGGACCTTTGTAATATAACCGGTATATTGTTCTGAACGATGTCGTATAAACGGTTTTGACTGTATATATAAATTACGTATCACGTTGTTTGTCCGCTATGGATTCCTAAACTACTGAACCGATTTCAATGAAATTTTGTAGATGTCTACTGTTTGCTCCAACTTATAATATAGGGTAGTTTTTTCTGAATTTACTACCCCACCAAATATTCTATGCAAGTAATTTGTATAGCAAAACAAGGTTTGCGGCGTCAGCTAGTTTTTAATATATTTTTAAAAATAGAATAATTTCTCTTTACATCTTGAAGGATTTCATTCTAAGTGTAGGTTGCTCTGACGGCCCGGGCTTCTGGTTATAAATAATTTTTAATACCTCGTCGCCATAGCAATAATACGTCAATATTATCAGAGGTATAAATCTCTTGTTAACGTTTATGAAACTTTTAAAAGAGCAATATTTATTTAAGATCTTAAAAGCAATGAAGAGGATTGTCCGCGCTTGTATTAAAATTATTGCTATAGTAAAACTCATATAACTTATTATACTAAAGTCTCCATAATTGGTGAAGACTGTTAATATATATATTAATACGTGCAGCGATAACTTTGTATACTTTTTTACGAAAATCACGCAATTGGAGAAGTAATGAAATTTGGCACAGTTAAAGTTTAAACGGAGAAGTGCAGAAAGCTAATTTTTTATACAATATGCATTAAAACTACATATTTTTTTATATCATTAGATAGCAAACAAGCAGATGGTTCTCCTGGTGGAAAGAGACTACGTGGTGGGTGCTACGTCATGAAACCAATGGCCGGTAGGAGGGATGCGCTGTGCCGCTCTCCCGGCTGCATGGGTACTACCATCTTGCTTGTTTCTCCCATAAAACAGCTTTGCTGTGTTTCGGAGAGAAGGGCAAGACAGACAGTGTAATTACTACCATCGAGACTTAACATCTTATGTCTCAGGATAGGCAACACACAAATGAGTTACATGGGCCAATTACAGGTAAATTAGTTTATGTTCATTGGCGACGTCGACCACCTACCATCAGGTGGCACGTCTGCCAGTTTGTCCATCCAACTAACATAAAAAAATTAATATATCGACAAAATTTTCGTTTTTAATCGTAAATTTTTCAGATTCCTTTCATACTAGTATTAGTTTAAAAATAATAAAACACACCAAAAAATTGGACTATGTACGCCATTCTCAAGTGACACTCCGGCACACATTTCCGAATCGATTTTTATGTATACAAATAATAATAGTTATATAAGTATTTAAGTTATGCCACTTTATCATAAACCAACATCTAAAATCATGTTTGCATAGTAAACAGCTTCTTTAGAAACAAGTTAGCTTGGGAGTTTATTAAATTATCCATAGGTAAGGATTGTTTGCAATGTACAGGATCTAATCAGAACCCCAGACATTTAAAACAGCTATCTAGACACACTATAAGTAATTTCATTGCGCCAGTGAAGTAGGTATGTATTTTATTTTATTTTTTACTAGCTGTTGCCAGCGACTTCGTCCGCGCGGACTTCGTTTACTCCGCACTGCTCCTCCCCCGTAGGTGATAGCGTGATAATAGTATTATGTTGACCCGACCTGTTAGTAATATTCATGCAAAATTTGAAGTAAATCCATGCAGTACTTTTTAAGTTTACCCCGGACATACATACAGACAAACAGACAAAAATTCTAAAAACTATATTTTTGGCTTCGATATCGATTGTAGATCACGTCCAAGTATTCTTTTAAAAAAATATTCAATGTACAGTTTTGACTTTCCTACGACTTTATTATATGTATACTGTATAGATAAATTAATTTTAAAAATGAGAAAACCTATTCTAAATAAACTGTTCGAATGTTTATGTTATAATATGCAACTTATTAAGAATTTTAATATTTTAGAATTTTCTTAAGTAAGGGAAATATATCAAAATATGACATAGCCTCCGTGTTGGTCCGGGCTCCTTTAAAGAATATACCAACTGCCGTTCCGCCAGGTAGGTCGTAGAAGGCGACCGATTGGCTATGCGGTCATTCCCATTGTGGCTACTAGGCAGTGTTGCCAACTCTATATGTTAAAAAGTCGTTAACGTAAGCTTGAAAAGTCGCTAGAAGTCGCTAAATGATTCCAAAAAACTGAGCATTCGGCAGAACACTCAAGTCTCAAATATACAATATCGTAAAAATTCACGCGGGGATTCCCCTACTCTGTACACAAGTACAACATTGGGGGCATCCTGGCTTAAGCATAAAAGCCGAGCTGCACACTGTTGGAAGCAAGTCCTCCACTTGGGTCTCCACCTGCGGTTTACAACAGTGTAAACACTTGGTTGCCACTAAAATTCATCTAAACTCTACCAAGGTCACCCGTGTTGAAAGCTTGTTTCCAACAGTGTCCAGAAATTAGATAAATAATAAGTCTACCTACGAAATTGCCGTTTTTCATGAAATGAATGAAGCTTTTTTTTCTATATTTTTTTATTACTCTGACTAGAATTTGTCTTATTCAAAGGCTACAAGTAGGATTAAGATAGAATTGTCAGAATGATATCCAATTTCGGAAAGAAGTTCTGAATATAGAGAACGTAGAATTCTGGACTAAGATCTTGCCATATTTTATGGAGGTTAAAATACTTATTTATTTTTTTATTTGAACTCTAGAAGTCGTTAGAATAATCGCTAGATTTTTTTTGTCGCTAGACACATAATTTTAGCCGCTGTAGAAGATGAAATGTCGCTAGATCTAGCGACAAAGTCGCTAAATTGGCATCACTACTACTAGGTGGGGGAGTTCTCATTGTCTCGTCCGGGTCTGGTACCACCGCCTTACCTATGTGGTCTAGGCGACGGTTGCCTCTTTCCATTAGGGAAGCCATCTGCAATCTGCTTGTTTGGTAACTTATGATAAAAAATAAATAAATAAATAAAAACAAAAACATAGCTGGGATAATTCATAGATATTTGAAACAAATGTTTTCACTGGATGACAAACATCAATTGGGAAAATAAAGCTATTATACGACAATTGGCAAGATGATAAGGTATAAACGGTTATCAAATCAAACAATTCTCTTAAGTACACTCGTTATATGGATAATGTTATTGAGGAACCGGCTTCCCTATTCACAGTTCATAAGGCATGTATCCGCTCACTGCAGCGCTGATACATAAAACATAACATGAGATTTATTGGCTTAACGCCATTATTAGCTATATTGGTCATACGAACACGTCACAAGCATTGGAAAATGTTTGATTAAATATATTAAACTCGTATCAAGGTTTTCAACCACCTTCCATGTGTGCGGCCGACCACCTTCCATGTGTGCGACGAATACAGATGTTTGTAATGGAGTCATGGACGTTTAGTTATTTGTATATCTAAGTGTCACCTCTCAACATTTACAGTTATAGAGATTATTCCATTAAAGGCTGAATTTGAAAAGACAAATTTAGAATTACTTACTGTATTTTTAAATTAACTTTTTTGTTACCTTTTTATGTCTGTTACCTCAAAACTCAGCCATTTTTTTGAAATTTTTTGTTTGGGACCAAATAGGGATCCACTTCCCATTTTGGTCTAATATATGTAAATTTAAAAACAGTAGATTAAAATGCTAGTACGTTAGCTTTTTATTTAATATTTGAAGCAGCACCATGAGCAGTTTAATTAAGTATTTGAATGCCTATTCAAACTGCTCACTAAGCATTAAATAAGCATTTGAATGCTTATTCAAAAGGCTCACTTAGCATTAAATAAGCATTTGAATGCTTATTCAAACTACTCATTAAGCATTAAATAAGCATGTAAATGCTTATTCACATTGTTAGATATAGTTATATTGTTAGAGATAGACATATCTCTTACCTAATACTAATAACTAAAACCGAATAAAGTTGCCAACAAGTGATAATTGATAATTAACTGTTATCTTAAAAAAATCGGCGCTGTATGACATGTATTTTATCGATCAGCATATGATCCTGTATCTGAGTATATTTTATGAAAAATAAATAAAAAAGTATCTCCACGCCCATATCCCCGAAGGGGTTGGCAGAGGTACACCAAGTGCACCCACGGTTAGCCGAAGATACTTGGTCCCACAAATGTGATAGGTGGCAAGCCTATCGCCCACCGGGCACTTTCCAATCCCGGGCAACTATGTGTTTCTCAGAAAACTGAAAAAACACTTTTTTTGTGCCCGACCCGGAATAATTAAATAAATTTTCTAAAAATAAATAAGAGCTAATTTCGGTTTTCTAGATACTCTATTTTAACAAGTTCGAATTGCAAACACCACCTACCAATTTCAAATTCGAATCTTTCTATTTGTCCGTATAGATTTTGTTGCACTTCTCAATTTTTCTTATATCAAGATAACAAATAAGAAGATAGTTTTCCTGATGAAGGAAGATATCCATCTCCATAGACACAACTTTATTGGCGCGTTGATATCCGTGCGTCGGGTACATAATGTAACATAAACTTATGAAGTACTACCTTACCGGAAACCAAGGAAATAGCGGCAGGAATAAGCAAGGCGGTGGTACCAAACACGAGCGAAACATTACAAAACTATCACCTACTTGGTAGTCAAAAATCTCAATGTTAGTGACACGTTTTGGCCTTCTAGTCTGTTCGACAAGTTGAAAATTATCTAAAATAGAGATACTGCTCTTAAAATTATGTGCGATAGCTCATTGGATCCGGAATGACGCCTAGAAAAAATGTGCTAAATGCGTGTATTAGCACATAAAAAATTGTAAAAGTTATAAACAATTAAAGATGAAAAAAATGGCATTTCGTTTTTTGCCAATATTTCATGAACTATTAATATTCAAAAAATTTCAAAAAAAGGAGGAAATTTTCAAGAAAAATCTCTTAGACCCCGTAACTCTATCTGAATTATTTATAATTTTAATTTAACGTTGAAAATGGGTCTCCGCATGACATTTTTAGGTTGCGCGCACGTCCTCAAAAGCGAGTACGATACATAAATTATTTTATTGAAGGTATTGAATATTCTTATTTAAATTTGAAAAAAATATGATGTATTCTGAACACTATAAATAATTTATTTCCGTTGAAAATTTTACTTAAAATTTATTTTACAACAAGTTAAACGGTTGTTAACTAACAAAATTTTCTGGTACTTCCGTCTTAATTGTAAATTTAAAAAAAAACATTTAAATAATTATCGTAAAAATTTTTCGCTTCGTGGAGCCTTTCTTATATATGACGGCGTCCGCGTCGTCAAATGCAAGAATATTGTAAAGTGTAAACAACAAATGCACGGCCCGGGCCGGCAAGCGCATCGTTCGATATCCCTACCACTCAACTTGTTTTGCTACCTGTATAAAAGGCTCCGAGCGCCCGCCGATAAGGGAGTCTAGGCTCTGGCGTGGCTCGGTACACTTGTTGTATCTTGCTAGTAGCTTAGGGAACATACCCATACTACGTGACCTATTTTTTAAGATTTTTCGACCCCTCCCTCCCCTCGGTGACCACTCGTAGTATATGCCAAGACCCCCCCCCCCCCCTCCTTTAGTTTTCACGTAGTAATTCATAATTATGATTTTTAATAATTTCACAGGCAAAAATTGAAAAAAAAAAATAATTTGGCTCATACTCGTCTTTATTGTATAAGACTGCATGCATATTTAAATTACTAGTGAATTATGTATTATGAAAAAGAACAACATTCGTGAAAACATATTGCTATACAGTATGGAACTTACAGTAACTTAATTTACGAACACAACAATTATTTTCATTCATTAAATTTCTCTCATTAAAATCGACTACGTGACAAAAATCTGGGCCACCCCCCCGCTCCTGTGACTGACCGTAGTATTTTAAAGACCCCCCCCCCCCCCTAAACGGGTCACGTAGTATGGGTACGTTCCCTTATCCTTGACTCTCGGATAATTAATTTGTGCAAACAAGTTAATTATTATTGTCAACTATAAATTAGTCGCAGTACAATTTATAATTGACTATCTATTGCTTAAATTATGACTTATTTGTAATAGGGAATAATTAAGTTACTTGGAATTGTTAAACCAGAACTAGTCATTAGTGATGGAAAGCTTTAATAGTGATCTAATGTTATTCTGATCTAAATATAAAGAGTTGTTATATTACCACATCCGCATTTTATTTATCATATCTGACCCACTTCCTACATATACATACTTAACAATATCACGCCATATATTCACACTTTGCTTATAATAATTATTGTACTTTAACAACATTGAGTTTTCAGTTTTTGTTCAAGTGTTATGTAATTGTTTATAACTATTGCAATTTTTTATGTGCTAATACACGCTTTTAGAACATTTTTCTAGGCGTCATTCCAGATCCAATGAGCTATTGCACATAATTTTAAGAGCAGTATCTTTATTTTAGACCATTTTTAACTTGTCAAGCAGACTATTCCGCACTTTGTACGAGATGCCTAGCATTAAGATATTAATAAGCCTATTTTGCAAAACGGGTTCGAATCAAGGGCATATTTAAACCATCTGGGGGGCCGATAAAAAGATGTCAAACTTTTACGGCTCTAAATGTTTTTTTTTAACTCGTTTTGCGTCGGATTTAAAAAAAACACGCAAAAATTTACCGTTCCCGACAGTCCTGCTATACGAGTATTCTTTCATTTAAAATACTCTGTCAACTATCTACATATTGATCTATAATGGATTGAGGACACGAAATACCTACATATTACAAGTAAGTACATTTAACTGTATTGTTATCATCAATTGATAATCGACAATTGGTTATTATATTCTAAATAACAATTCGTCGCACTTTATAAATTGATTTGATACTTGAGAGATGTGCTTTTTAGTGACATTTCAGAAGTACGCTACAACAGTTAAGTAAGAGAGGCGATCGCTATCTTGATTGTAACATAACGAACTTGTAAAGAAACACCGAGATAAAACTTCGAAGGGATAATATAAATTTTACGGAGAAGCTTTAACTTTTTCTAAAGCTTTGTGACTGGGAACTGACAGTCACTCCTATAGCATGTGATATTGTTATAGGAGTAGTAGTGAGGCGTATTTATCGTAACAGATACAAATCACAGGTATTCGTAAATACTAGATAACAATTGTTCCTACAATATCAAATATCTGTTGAAAAATATCAGTCACAATACTGAATCACAATTTGCACTACGTTCTTCAGTCACAGTAGGTACTAGGTACTAGGTACCTACTCAATAACAGATATTCGTGTTACCTGTTCTTCGTATGTATTAGTCTCTCTCGCTCACACCTGCTTAATTGAATCTGCTAAAACGAAAAGCACCTAGTATTTATTATCCGAAAATTCAAATAGTAATCTTTTATAACAAAATATCTTCCTAGAATAGTGACAACTATTTCTAGTCGTATAATCTGTTATCTCTTCCTGTTCCTAATTTTCAATTCGGAAACACTGCAAGAATACTTCTAACGATATGTTGAAATATTACGTCCTTTTGTAGGTATGTAAAAACAAAAAGGTCGATCTCAATTATTTGCATAAAATCATCAATATAGGTACTCGTACAAAATTGAAATAACGGTAAAATATTTTTTTCTTCGTAGTAAAATTACAACAGAAATTATTTGAAAGTTCGAAACGTTTATATAATGGCGCGTTTCCGAACGTCTTTGTTGGCATTGACGCCATTAGCTACAAAATGTTCAACGTAACTACGACTTTATGACTTAACCATAAAGGTGATATTAATTAGACACCCAGGTCATAACGTTTCTTTGGTAATTTGTTTTCTATCCCGTTTTTCGGATTATATTCTTTCGATTTCGCTTTGAATTTACTTAGCGAAAACAAAAATTGTTTTGTAAACAAAAGGCTTACTAGTGCGAATAAAAATACTTAGTAGGTATTCATATTCTTTTTGTATATATAGGTAATAAATTAAGCAGTTCTGATAGGATATACTTATCTATTAAATTTAAATAATTTAGGTTGAAGTTGTATAAAAGTTTTTATAATATTAGTTCAGCAAAATGGCAAATGTAAATAAGAGATGACAGTGTTGTGTGTGTGTGGGACCATTTTGTAGATGCAGGTGACCACTATGCGAGCTGCAATATATCTATGTAAGGCTTAATTATCTTTTAATCATCCGAATTTGCAAAAACATATGAATAAAAAGCATCCCACGGTTCGGGTGATTAGCAGAACTGGTACCTAGTTATATTTATTATAATGTTTTTTTTTAAATATTGCTTCGACATTTTTCAACCCATCGGCTATCAATTATGTAGCTAAAATAGAACTTTAGATCACAAAAATTAAATTGAATGCCATTTGAAAAATCAAAATTCATCATCGTTTCCAAAATACCTACACGGCTTTTAAAAAATCAATATAGCCTACTGTGATTTTTAACTAACTATCTATGTAGATATTTGAACTAAAAAAATATATTATTATGCTTATAGTTTTTACTCATTTTAGCTTAAAATACCTCATATTAGCGGGAAGTTTCAGGTATGGGACTGCAGGGTTAACCGTTTACACATTTTTTAAGATTATATCAAACAATAATCAACTAAAGTAGGGCTAATTTAAAAGGTCATATTTGTCAGATCTTAAATCTAAGAATGTGAAATGGGATCTAAAACGCAGTAGCTCCATATAAACTTGTACGTGTCTGGCATCTGCCAAATGTCGTCTACTAAAATGGCCTTAGTACTCACTACTCTCTACTCACCACAGTACGTGTCTGGCATCTGCCAAATGTCGTCTACTAAAATGGCCTTAGTACTCACTACTCTCTACTCACCACAGAGTACTTTGTAATATGCTACTCACATATTTTGCACTGTACGTGAATTATTTACTGAGACCGTGCTTGGAAAAATAACATGCTGTTCTTTAGTAACAGATAATGACCTTAAAAACAGCAAAGAAAGACATCGACACGCGGGATTTGAACCTGCGACCATTTCCCTAAAGCCGGGACGCTCTTCCGCTGAGCTTCAATCCCGCGTGTCGATGTCTTTCTTTGCTGTTTTTAAGGTTTTTCCAGATTCCCAAGCACGGGGTGAGTGCTATAACACATAAATAAACAGATAATGACATCTGTTATTTTTCAGTAACAGTAACAGGATCAACAGATATCTGATTCGACCTGTTATAACCCAAGACTATATAGGAGTTTCGATGATAAAGCAGCCTGAGCAATGTTGTTTTCATAGTTTCAGTGCATGGCACTGTCATGTTCCAACAGACTTGACTCAATTTGAAAAACTGTTTAGTAGTTTACCCTATTAGTTATTACTATATAGGCATTAACCAAAAAACTATTTTTTATATCGTTTACTAGCGGCCCGTTACGTGCTTCGCTACGTATCGCCATTTATTGAATTCATTAATTGTTACAAAAAATGCGATAAATGAAGAATCGCTCTACCGATTATGTGCAAACTTTACATAAACCATCTACTAAATAGTTCGAACAATGCCTAAACATTTGGTTTGGATAGGTGAGCCCGTTCTTGAGTTATAAAATTACAACGAAAAGTGGCATTGATTTATGTATATATATATATATAATATATATATATATATATATATATATATATATATATATATATATATATATATATATATATATATATATTATTTCTTTCAAATTTTATCTCAATCGGTTCAGCGGTTTAGCCGTGAAAGCGTAACAGACAGACAGACAGAGTTACTTTCGCATTTATAATATTAGTATGGATTTATAATAAAGATTCCGCGTTTTATAATCTAAATTTACCACGAAAACGCTCTGAACTGTCATGTCGTCTTAAATGAAATCACGCCGGGGCCATACATACCTACGTTACACTATCATTTGTATGAAAATATTAAAAATAATATAATATTTAACCACGGCGTGACGTAACATTTCCAAATTTGCGTTTAGGTACTGTCACGTGATTTAATAACTATTTTTGTCAAAATTATATCTTAAATATATAATAAATAATCCTTTAAAAAAAATATTTTAGTTTCTTGTTATATAATATCATAATTATTTATTAGAAACTACAAGTGTGTCTTCAAGTGGATCCGAGAATGGTTTAGATTCACATTTGAAACCAATAGGTGAAGCTGCGATTGGGTTCTATCCGACTAAATAATTGAACCGATTTTGACGAAATTTATCAACGAGATATTTGCAGACCTGGAGTCAAATTTAGGTTAATTAAAAAAAAAAACATCCCTAAAGGGCTTAAATAGGAGATAAAATTTGTATTAAAAAACTATATCGACATGTTACTGTATTCGCGGCGGGTAAAGATGATTGGGTCAGTATATTCTTCAGTTTGTCTTAAGTATGTAATTTTTACGACACAAAACAAGGAGGTAGGTTGTAAGCACTCGAAACTATTTAATGAGCTGTCTACGTACTAACTAGCTCGAATAATTCAAGCCTCATTTAAAAACCACACTAAAACTGCAAGATTCTGATATTTTCATGTAAGGACAAAATGTATATGTATCAGACTGACAAATTAAACGAAATGACTATAAAGAAACAGTAAATTAATTACATTTCAAGTATGATAGCCTTTTTTAGGTACTGTTTCCTAATACTAAAACTTTCGGACTTTTTTAGTCGACGGAACTTAGCCTTAGCCTTCGTGTGCATAGACAGATGGATACGATTTTTTGTATATGAATTTTGAAAGTTTTAAGAAACGTCGCCATAAGCTAAAGATTCTTTGCTAGATACAGAAAAAAGAAATCCATTAAATGCCAAATACAATGAATGTTACGATTTTATACCCTTAGATAGCAAACGAGCAGATGGCTCACCTGATTGAAAGAGAAACTATCGCATATAGACACCAAAGATGTTAATGGTGGGTTCTCTTATCCATGCAAGGAGATGGCAATGCCACATGCATAAATCTACCGTCTACTTTATCCTCCAAACCGGAACACATGACAAGCATTGACGCTATTGCAGCAGGAATAGATAAGGCGGTGGTGCCAAATACACGGCCAAACTTTGCAGAAATCTACCACCTAATAGTTACGATGGCAGTGACACGCAAAGCCAATCGATCGCCTTTTATTTCCTCCCTGGCAGAACGGCACATGGTCTATTCTTCAAAAGAGCCCGGACCAACACGAAGGGGAATTATTCATTTGTCATAAAATTGGTGTAGGTACTTATTTTTTCTATACCTGCTATTTTGAAGGCAATAGCTTTATTTATTAGTATCTTATGTGATACACGCGTATTGCATGTATACTATTGAAGTGAGCTAGCTACATTTCAACTAATGAGGTAGTTGATCTATATAAAAAAATGAACCCTGTTCGTTGGTGAAAATGTAAGAGGTAAAACGCATTGCGAGGCGAACCGTTGCTTACGATGGTAAAATATGTATACTGGTCCGTTGGTTTTGTTTGCAAAGGCGTACTACCTAATATCTATAGTCTACACTTGTAAATAAAATTCAGGTGTTTAATAACAGTTTTTACTAGTACATATGAGTTGAATGTTTGCACGTTTTTTTTATAGAAGAGGGGGCAAACGAGCAAGAGGTGCACCTGATGGTAAGTGATCACCGCCGCCCATGGACATCTGCAATACCAGAGGTCTTGCAGTTGCGTTGCCGGCCGCGTTAAGAATGAGTAAGCTCTTTTCTTGAAGGTCCCTATGTCGTATCCGTTCGGAAATACCCCTGCCGGTCATTGGTTCCACAACAGAGTAGTGCGAGGTAAAAGTGTCGGGAGAATCGCACAGTTGTGGATTTCCAGACATCGAGATGGTGAGGATGGAACTTCAAATTTTGACGCGTTGTCCGATGGTGGAATTGGGCGGCAGGAATTATTCCAAACAACTCGTCGGAACACTCTCCATGATATATACGATAAAAGACACAGAGAGAACCTACATCTCTGCGCAATGCCAAGGAGTCAAGCTGTTTCGAAATAGCCTGGTCGTCAACGATTATAACCGCTCTACGCTGAATGCGATCAAGAGAAAGAAGCTGGTACTGGGGAGCTCCGGCCCAGAGATGCGAACAATACTCTATGTGAGGCCGAACCTGTGCCTTACAAAGTTGAAGGCGATGGACCGGTAAAAAGTAGTTTCGCTCTGCTGAGCACACCGAGATTTTTGGAGGCTAGTTTAGCCTTGCCTTCCAAATGACCGCGAAACTGAACGTAATTCGATATGTCAACTCCCAGGTTCCGACAGTAGCTGAGGCTGTTAGGAGAGTATCCTCAAATCGAGGTGATACGACGACAAAGGGCGTCTTTTTTGCGGTGAACACGCAAAGCTGTCTTCTTGGGGTTAAAAGTAACCAGGTTTTGGCAACACCATTCCGAGACATCGGTAAGTCGATTGTCGACTTCAGACATAAGTTTGTTTCGGCACTCTTCGACGTGTTCCCGAGAAATACCGCTTCGGCCGGAGTATGTAGCATCACCAGTACTGTCATCCGCATAGCAATGTATGTTGCTAATTCTCGTCATATCATTGATGTGCAGAAGGAACAGTGTCGGTGATAGCAGCCTTGGGGAACACCAGCATTGACAGATTTAAGGTCGGAGCACGCACCGTCGACAACGACCTTGATGTTCCGGTCAGCCAAAAAACTGGTGATCCACTTGCATAATTTCTCGGGAAGCCCATAGGAAGGCAGCTTCGCGAGAAGCGCTTTGTGCCATACCCGATCAAAGGCCTTTGCTATGTCCAAACTAACTGTCAATGCCTCCCCCTAGGACTCAACTGCTTTCGCCCATCGATGAGTTAGGTATACTAGAAGGTCACCGGACGCGACGGAAACCGTACTGACGGTCGCTAATCAGCTGGTGCTCTTCTAAATACTTGAGGAGCTGAGAGTTGATGATTGTCTCCATAATTTTGGAGAACAAGGAGGTTATGGCTATGGGCCGATAGTTAGACGGGTTAGAGCGATCTCCTTTTTTAGGGGTGGGATGCAGCAAAGCTGTCTTTCGTGAATTCGGTACCACGCCGAGTGAATAGGAGAGCCGGAATAGGCGTGTTAATGGTGCCAACTCTGGAGCTCACATTTTCAGCACAATCGGAGGGATGCCATCCGGCCCACTCGACTTGTGGATGTCCAAGTAAAGTAGTGCTTTACGCACAGATGACTGCCGAAATTGTGGTTCTGGCATAGAACTATCACACTACGGGATGGTAGGCGGTGCGTTCACTTGGTCATCCAGAGTCGAGTTGGCCGCAAAGAAGGAGCCCAGGAGGAGAACGTTATTCATACAAAAAAAAACTAATTGTAAAAATAAAACGGTTAGACCGATGTTATTGGGACTTTCGTTGCTAGCCAACAGATTTTATCAGCAGTCACTAAATCTACTTGTATTTAAAAAATAATTTATTAAAAAAATCATAGAAAAAAATAAGACTCAAATGTACTTATGAAAACGCGGACAAATCTGCTAACATATCTAATCTAATAGAATAAATTGAATTAGAACAAGACCAGATATCAGAAGAATTTTATTCAATAAAAGTTTTCACAAGTGATTTTGACACATCAATAGTTTCTTTAAGAAACGTTTTTTGGTCAGCAACACAACTGCAAGACCTCTGGTACTGCGGATTTTTTTTGGGCCGGGCGACGGTAATCAGTTACCATCAACTGCAACCTTTGCTCCAGTAGTATAAAAAAACGGCTAACACTGAGAAGATTCGGCGGAAACCCAGCGGGCTTGTCTTTTTTCATGTATAATTTTTTTAAAGTAATATTATTACACAATGTTTAATTCGTAAATAAGTAATTGTTACAAAAACAGTATATAAAAAAACTCACATGAGGTGCAGTTAATCCGATGCTTTCTTACCGTCTACATATTCAGATATTTTATAACCTATTTTACAGTTTTATTTCAATAAACTTTCTGAATTTATCTGGTAATCTCTAATAGCATATAGCTTACTGTAAAGGATATACGTAAAGACGAGATACAGTGAGATACCACATACCTGCAACGCCTTCAGCATAGGCACCTTATCAAGCAGCTCTTCGTAGAGCTTGCGTTTCTTGAAGGCGCTCTTGAGCAGTATACGGCGGAAGGTGTGCCGGTCCATGGCCCATAGCGCGCCTGCGGACTGCGCGCGCACCGACGCCGCACGAGGCATGTTGTACATTAGCGCCAGCTCGCCGAAGGATCCGGAACCCGCGTATGTGTGTACCACCTACATTTAAAATAAGTTTGTAAAACATAGTAAAAAAACCGGCCAAGTGAGGTCGGACGACTCGCGCACGAAGGTTCCGTACCATCATAGCAAAAGTATACAAAAAAACACGTTTATTGTATGGGAACACCCCTTAATATTTCATTTTTAGTATTTGTTGTTATAGCGGTAACGCAAATAACATACATAACTTGTGAATATTTCGGCTTTCTTGCTGTCACGGTGTATGAGATATAGCCTGGTGACAGACAGACAGCGGAGGCTTAGTAATAGGGTTCCGTTTTACCTTATAGGCACGAAACTCTAAAAACGAGCGAGCCTTATAATATTCGCATAATATAATCTGTAACTTCTAACATCCTCGTAAATAATTTGCTGCAATCTCATGACCAATTCTCATCGCGCGCGCTTATTGGTTAATTCAGATAGTGCTCACGCAATGGTCAATTCAAATAACTGCTGCTTCCCCAGCTTCCTATTAAACACTTCTGTTGTATTTCGCGAAATCACACCCATAGATTTCAGGAATAACACACAGAGAAAGATGTAAGACATAAAAAAACGCAATTTAAATGCAGTAAAACTGCAGGAGCCCGACCACTTCACGAACCCTGTATCAGATTTTCATTAAATTTATATGATGGTAAAAAAAAGATATTTAACAAATCCGTTTATAAATGACAGAATTTAGATAGATTCGCTGGTTCACACTAGGCTTAATTTAATATTCAACTGGGGCTTGAGAAATCGTTTAAGCTTTGCGTTGCGTTAATAAAACGTTTTACTTAATATTAAAAGGTTCGCTCCTATCATCTCCTAGTATAAAAATAAATAATAGCACAATAAAGAGAAAAGAATCGGTAACATATTTAGGTTTGGTCATTGAAAAAAAATTATACTTTTATAAATCATATTAACTATATCGGTGAAAAGGCTAAGCGGAATTTCTTATCCTTTGGGGGCATATCTACCTCGACATGGGGTTTAACGTTTAACACTTTAAAGATAATTTATAACTTTTTCAGCGTGGGCTGATAAAGTTACGAGTGGTGCGATCCAGCGCAAACTACTTCAAAATCAGCGTCTAGCACTAATATTTCTATGCAAAGCATATCGCACTGTAAGCTCCGAAGCTTTACCCGTTTTATCAGGCGTCTTACCAGAAATTCAGCGTCGGGATTCAATGTATTACAATTCTAGGAATTTTACTAACCTAGAATTTATCAACTCGCAAGCCCAAACAAAAATACGTCGCCTTTTTAATCCCGTAATCGACGTTACTAATGAATTAATTGATGAATGGCAGTTGCGCTGGTCTTGTTCAACTAAAGGACAGCATTTATATAACTTTTTCCCGTGCATCCGGGATCGCTTAAGTAAAACTTGGATAGAAATAGATTATTGTGTTGCACAGTTTCTCACTAGCCACGGTAATTTTAAAGCTAAATTATTCTCGTTTAAATTAGTTCCTTCTCCTTTTTGCGAGTGCTCTACATTAAACTGTAAATATGAACAAACTGCACATCACATTCTTTGGGAGTGTAATCTTTGACAAAACGAACGTCGCCAAATGCTTGATAGTATCCAATGTATATCCGGTGTAATTTATTACTCCGACCTTGTGGGTACACGTGGGAACTTCCGTGCCTTCAAACGATTTTGTCACACTTACTACTGGAAGTAAAATTAAGTAGGCCATTCTGGTGGGTCCCTAATTTCCAAACTTCCGTGGTGCAATAGCAAACAGGCTTAACATCACATAACTTTTGAACGGCTGGACCGATCGAAACGCGGTTGATGGCATTCGATTGGATTTTGCTCAACTTGACTTATGTTTTATAATTTTTTTCTCCTTTTAGTAGATATGCCCAAAACTGATGGTTTTAACACTAGGTGGTAGAGTTCTGCATTGTCTCGCCCGGGTCTGGTACCACCACCTCACCTATTCCTGCCGCTATAGTGTCAGTGTCACTGTCATGTTCCGGTCTGTAGGCTGAGGTAGCCGGTAAAGTATGCGGCATTTGACGTCGCCACAAGGTAGCAACGCACCATAAACTTTGGTGTCCATAAGCGATGGTTAACTCTTTCTTTATATTACATGTTTTAAATAGTTTTAGTATATTATATACTTTGACTACTAATATGTAATACCTTTATATATATATATATATTAGGGTGATTCATTTGCGACAAGCATTTTTTTTTAGGTGCTCAAGCAAAATTTTGTTCTACATATTGAAAAAAAATTTCCACCAAGTTAGAGCTCTTAATTCGAGTTTGAAGTGCTTGCCGTTTTAATTTGATTTTTTCCCATTAGAAATGCATGTAAATATTTTTATTTTTTTTCAAATTTCTAATGCTTGGACACATTTAATGATATTGGCATTCTGATTACTGAAATATATCCAGGATTCCACGCTCTTTAAATGACTTTTCGTCAATTTTAATGTCGCCTGCTTTGGTCCACTGGTACCATCTGTCAAAGTTATGTTTTCGAATAAAATGCACATTTTTTTGTTTTTACAGCGAAAATTGATTGATAGATGGAAAAAATAATACATATTTTTATAAAAAATTTGATGCTCTTCAAAAAAGGTCGTAACTTAAGTCTCTCAGACTCATAGTTTTTAACTTGCAGTAACTTTTGTAACTAAAAATGTAGAAAAATGATAAAAAAATTACAAATTATGATGTTTAAATTCAAGTTTTTGTTTCAAATTTATTTTTCTCATTACATTGTCAATTTTACTTTTTGTACTTTTATACCTGACATGTTACACATACTGACATACAGACACACATACACACACAAATAAATAAATAACACAATAAGCGGGAAACAAAAAAGTTAATACAAAATTTTAATAAATTTGTAATTTATCATAGTTTATATTTTTATTAGAAATACAATCGAAAGAAAATGAATTGTTATTTTATAAACTTTAAATGGTGGAAATTTTTTTTTCAATATGTAGAACAAAATTTTGCTTGAGCACCTAAAAAAAAAAATGTTTGTCGCAAATGAATCACCCTAATATATATATATATATATATATATATATATATATATATATATATATATATATATATATATATATATATATATGTCGCAGCCGAAGTGAAATTGTCAAATTGTCAATAGCCGTTAAATTATAATCTACCCAGGGATTTTATAATTTGGTTAGGTTAGGTTAGCAGTTAAATTATAATATCACTTTGGTAAATTATAATCTAACGGTACTGAAAATTTCACTGCGACATTGGAATCTCGGAATCGGCTCCAACGATTTTCATGAAAGTCACAAATTAGGGGTTTTTCGGGTCAAGGTACAGGAACCAGGTACAGGAAAAAAAAATCTATAGGAATCGATTTTACAAGGTTCCAGGTCCAAGAAAATCTCGGTTCCCAATATATGGGTATGTGAAAAACCGAGCAAAGCTCGGTCAACCAAATACAGGAAACAAATATATATTCTATAGGAATCGATTTATCAAGGATCCAGGTCCAAGAAAAGCTCGGTTCCCAAGATATGGGTGTGTGAAAAACCGAGCAAAGCTCGGTCAACCAGGTACAGGAAAAAAAATATTCTATAGGGATCGATTTATCAAGGTTCCAGGTCCAAGAAAAGCTCGGTTCCCAAGATATGGGTATGTGAAAAACCGAGCCAAGCTAGGTCAACCAGATATTATTTAATAAATAGATAAATTGATATTTTTTATAACCTAGGTATAGTACATACCAATCAAATGACAATTTAGAAATTAGAATTTTTATAGGCAAGCGATGGTTACCATTCGAAAACTCTGTGTTTGTTCTCTTAATGGTATGAGATAACCATCGCCTATCTACCAAAGATGTTAATGGCGTGTTGCTATAATCACAAGTTTGCCGGCTATCTTACTTCGAAAGCGACAGTGACGAGAACAGACGAAAAACTGAGGCACCAAACCGAGGCAAGTCGTTGTAAGACTTGGGACTCTACAACCTAGTTGTCATGATTGGTAGTGACACTTTTTCGCCTTTACGAATTGTCTGACAAGAAGGCTGGCGGTCTCTTCTTCAAATGTTACCCGAATCAACACGACTGACTCGCAATCGATGAGACACAGGTTCAATTCCCAACAGGAACAATCTTGTATGATAAGGCTCCCCTAATTAGAAACATCTTCCTCACTATTTCTGACAGCATTAACATTTAAGGTGTTGGAATGGCAGGGGTTCCGTAATCATTTGGAGAGTAATGCCAAGTTAATTTAAAAAAAAATAGGGGTATTGAATCGTGCCCGACGACCTTCACGTCTGGCCCTTTTAACATTTGCGTTTTACAAAGCGCAAATTTAACCATACACAGAGCATTTTTTGAACCACAGTATCTAATGCTCCAATTTGATAAAATTCAACTTAAGACTGGTAAGGCTTGTAAACAATCCAGCTCTTAGCAGTCTTGAACCAGTATCCAAAGAGACATTGAATATCTATGTGTATTCTGCCTACTGTATAATGGGAAGTATGTATATTGATGAGCTATTAAGTGTCGGCATCCACGTGGAATTTGCTCTTACGCCGTAGTGAGAGATTCTATCCAGTTTACCTGGTTTTGGGACAATTTGGAACAGTTTCAGAAACTGAACCCTTAGTTAGTTCAGCTCGACGCACTTAAACAGCAAGTGGTGTGGTGTTTCCTCATTGATTAAACAGGCTTTACATACTATTATTACTACACAAACTTTTTCTCTTTATTTTATCCAATTCCTGTAATTGCCTTTTTTATTTATTTGTAACAGAAAAAACAAGTTGAGGCAGGAGCAAATACTAGAATCAATGTAAAACAAAAATCACTGAGGCTTAACTTTCAATTTGAAGCAAAACAAACGGCGTCTACAGGAGAAAATAGCCGTCCGCCGTAAAAATGTGTTGTAAAGAGCGTCAGATAGACAACGTCCAGAGGGTTCCGTATGTTTTTCTACATGTTGGTCCGGGACCCCTGAGAAGAATAAGATCATCTGCCATTCTGCCAGGCAGTTCATAAAAGGCGAACTATTAGCTATACGTCTCACTACCATTGTTACTACTAGGTGGTAAGGTTCTGCAACGTCTCGCCTAAGTTTTAATACCACCGCCTTATCGATTTCTGCCGCAATAGCGTCAATGCTTGTCACTGTCGAGTTCCGGTTAGGAGGTTAAGATAGACGGTAGCGGAGAAATATTAATAGGATTCCGGTTTGTCTTAATAGCCGTTTTCACGAACCTTAAAACTATTCCTCTAGAGTAGCAATAGTCGTACGTGCTTTCCGAGACTCAGAGATTTAAAGGATCAAGCATACTGAGACAGAAATCCGGTCTGTCTACAACGAAAAATACAGCATAGCACATCAGGACGAGCCGCAGCGGGGCGCAGCGGGTCAAATGTTACTCTCATTTCTTGATCATCATAACATGGATCTTGCAAATCATATATCTTTTTGAAGCTTTAAACTAAAATGGTTATTAGTTCTGCGTCCATAATTACGTTATTTCATAAATTAATACTCAATTCCTAGGGAAACATGTGCGTGCTTCTTTTTATAGTTTTATATCATAAGATAGCAAACAAGCAGATGGGTCTCCTGATGGAAAGAGTCAACCATCGCCTATAGACACCAAAGATGTTTAATGATGCGTTGCTAACTTGTGGCGAGGTCTAATGCCACATGCATAAGTTTACCGGCTACATTACCCTCCAAACCGGAACACGACAGTGACTAGCACTGACGCTATTGTGGCAGGAATAGGTAAGGCGGTGGTACCAGACCCGGTTAAGACAATGCAGAGCTCTACATAGTAGCCACGATGGTAGTGACTAAAATCATTAAAAAGTGGCTTGTCATGGCACACTTCGATGGGGCGCGGTGGAGCGTATTACATTCATCGAAATCGGCCGAGATTTTCGCGATGAGGCGTGGTCGGTTGAGGCCCCCGTCAGTGTGCTCGTTTCTTAACTGAACAATGCACCGTCACTACCGCCGGTGACGATAAACCTTTTATGGCCTTTCACTCCCCTATTCCATAGTTAATTTACCAAAGCTTCATCCGAAGCCAAGTTTAAATTCAACTCTTGGCTGTGTGCCGCGTCTGAAGCAAAAACTTAAAAGACAGCCCTTAGTGCCGTTAGACCAAATTTATACTTTAGCTGAATAGCCAGCTCACCCAATAATCGGGTGTCCTTTTCATATCTCTTCAGGATATTAGCTACTGCCTTTTACGGGCCCCCTTTGAAGAAATATCTATCTGACTTCCTGTCAGGCATTTCGTAAAAGGCGAAAAATTGGCCTAACATGACACATCATTGTGACTAATATTAGGTGGTAGGGTTCTGCAAGGTATCGTCCTGTCTTGGTAACACCGTCTGATTTATTACAGCCGCAATATCGCAGTGCTTGTCACTATCGTGTTCAAATTTAAAAGGTAAGGCGGTAAACTGATGCATCTGGTATTATCATCCAGCTACAAGGACAGCTACTCGTCGTTTACAACATGACTACAACTTTATAACATGAAAGACATTAGCTTATTTGCTATCCATAGGATATATATGATACTGCCAATAAAGTAAAAAAATGTGGGCAAGATAAAATTACAGTTCCACATGTATTTTGTGAGGTAACGGTACCCTAAAAGTCTGCGAATAGGTCACGGCGTCATTGATACATAAATAAGTAAACATATTTTCTCCATTTTTACACTTCAAAGTTCAAACAACTGAGAGCCGAAAGTTTTTGATTGATGTACGTACAGCTGGTGTTATTGTTTCACGCACGGCCGCTCACCGAAAGGTTTACTAGTTTTAATGGTAACTTATTTGGTATTGTGAATATTAAATGAGTTATCATTAAAACTATTATTTTACTGGTAAAACATTGAAATTTCCCCCGTGTTGGTCCGGCTCCTTTAAAGAACAGACCAACTGCCGTTCTGCTATGCAGGTCGTAAAATACGACTAATTGGCTATACAAGTCACTACCGTGGTGGCTAATAAGTGGTAAGAGTTCTGCATTGTCTCGCCCGGGTCTGGTACCATCGTCTTATGTATTCCTGTCGCAATAGCGACAGTGCTTGTCACTGTTGTTTTCCGGTTTGAAGGATAAAGAAGCCGGTGAACTTATGCATGTGGCATTAGATCTTTGGTGTCTTTAGGCGATGGTTGACTCTTTCCATCAGGAGACCGATTTGCAATGAATAAGTCTACTTACTCTCCAGATCGGAACACAACATTGATGCGATTGCAGCGAGGAGTGGTAAGGCGGTGATACCAAATACCCGGGCGAGACTTTGTAGAATTCTGCCACCTAGTGATCACGATGGCAGTGACATGTATAGCCAATCGGTCGCCTTTTACAACCTGCCTGACATTACGGCAGTTGCTCTATTTTTCAAAAGAGCCCAGACCTTCAAGGGGACCTGAGTTCTTTGAGAAACCCGGGTTAACACGGGAAATGACTTCGATCACAATAATCGGGCGATGTATGACGACGTGGGCGTGGGAATGGCGAGTTCAAATGCAAAGATTTATAAAAAACATTTTTGAAAGCAGCGGCGCAGCGAGCTGTGACTTCAATCAATACCGGGGTACCGATCACCCCGTCGCTCGTCGTAATTCTGCCGTTAGTTGATTTTTAATATCATCATTACATAGTATAAAACGAAGTCGCTTTCTCTGTCTGTCCCTATGTCCCTATGTATGCTTAAATCTTTAAAACTACGCAACGGATTTTGATCCGGTTTTTTTAACAGATAGATTGATTCTTGAGGAAGGTTTTAGTATACAAACCTTCCCGATATTCCCACGGAAACAAAAGCTACGCGGGTGAAACCGCGGGCAGGTCGCTAGTAGGATAATATAAAAGCTCGCCTGATGTAAACAGGAACCATCGACAGGACTTAAGACTCAAAATACGTTAATGCTGCGTTGGTATCCGTGTGGCGGGTTGGTAATGCTAATGCACACATGCTAATATTTCCGACTACCTTACCCTCCAAACCGGAATACAACAATGGCAAGCGCTTGCGCTATTTCAGCAGGAGTAGATAATGCGGTGATACCTGACCAGGGCAAGCCGTTGCTGAATTGTACCACCTAGTAAAACCTAATGATCTTGAGATGCGGGCTTAGGGGCGAACTATTCGGATGTCATCCGGGTAAAATGTTGTCAAGAGTTATCTTAGACGGCATGTTTGTATGTCGAGAGTTGAGGATGTTACTTCTGTCTTAGACGTGAGGGATTTGGCGTTTATGTAATGTTAAGATGGACTTTATAATTTTCACTGGGCAATTACATGAATTGATCTAACCATTCTAACCCTAACGTAAGAAAATTACATGAGTCAATGAAACTTATGCACAATATACAAGTAGGGATATATTATATTTAATAATACCCAGACTCAAAAATATGTAATCACACAAAAGCTTGTCCCTTTGGAGAATCGAACCCGAGCTACTCGTTGGCTTCTTTGCGTAGTCAGGTTAATTAAAAATCTGAAATATTTAAAATCCCTATATGGTGGCTAAACACGGTTTCCGTCTACGGGTTTTATGACTTTTCCAACAATTTCTTAAACTCGTTAAATTTATTAATTTTTACGCCTTGGAGCGATTACTCACTGCAACCGATCCGAATCCGAGAGAAAATATAAATCTAGGAATTTCGGATCGTAATCGAATATTGTTTAATGCGCTATTTATGCATCCAGATGTATCCGAATCCATGAAAGTATGAATCTAAAAAAATTAAGAAAAACATATCAAAGTAGTGTCATTTATACGCAGAGCAACACTAAACCTTTTATACCATTCATTGTCTTTTCATTTGACATCAACTTTTGACGCTGTTATTTTATATTTCTTTCCCTATTTCTACTTCGGTCTAATATTTCACTTCAAAAAGGAAAGTCACGAATAACGACCAAGGGCCTAATTCACGTAATCAAGCGGCAAGCGAGTCGAAGCATTTAAGACACTTCCACATTTTCTTACATATTATGCCGCGTCGTAGCACGTCTCGACGTTCTATCGTGTTTATGTGTGAGAGAGCCCTAAGCGCTTTGACTAAATTACGTGAATTGGGGGGCAAATCAGATGACCAAACTCGAATGCCTCCCATACAAATAATTCTACGGCTTTACAGCTACTTCGGAACACTTCTCAGATTCGGATCGGATGGAGTGGGTAACCGCTCTTAGACATACGTCATCAAGTACGTATTACGTAAACGCTCTTGTCAACGGCTCGCCGACATTGCATGCCAGGGGACACATTATATTTAGCAATTAGTAACACTGTATTAATATAATTCGTTTTTAGCTTCCCTGTTTTGTCAGCGCCTCTATTATAGAATATACCTTGCCTTCCTGCCTAGGCAAAATGTAAAATGACGAGCGAAGGCTTATATAATTTCATTACCATTGTACTGTATTGTTTGTAGTATTGTATTGATACTAGGTGGTAGGATCCTTCAAAGTCACGCCCGTGTTTGATGCCACCACTTTCAATATTTTTGCCGAAATAGCGTTAACACATATCATTGTAGTGTTTTTTTTATATCATAAGATAGCAAACAAGCAGATGGGTCTCCCAGTGGAAAGAGTCAACCATCGCCTATAGACACCAAAGATGGTAATGGTGCGTTGCTATCTTGTGGCGAGGTCTAAATCTACACGCAAAAGTTTACCTCCCAAATCGGAAGACTACAGCGACGAGCACTGACACTATTGCGGCAGGAATAGGTAAGGTGGTGGTACCAGACCTGGACGAGACAATGTTCCGGTTAAGATGGGAACGTAGCTTGAGAACGTGGACTGTGGCATTTCTACGACATTATAAGAAAAGAACGCAGCAATAATCTTTGTTTTTTTATATTATGGCACAGGAAATAAGCAGTAAATAATCATCGCCTATAGCCACCAATATTGTCGATAATGAGTTGCCATTCGTGTGGTATGGATGTAATGCGCTGTAATGCATGCGGCGTGTGGCATAACTTATGCCTTATAACTTATGCGAAATTCGACCATAGACTAAACAATAAAATCTCCTTCGAATTTGACTGATTTTAGCCGTAAAGAAAATAGATAGTATACATGTGTGTACATTATGATGTAAGTCCCGTGAATATAGTGTGTCTAATGTTTATTTTTATTAATTTATGTATTATTAATGCATTTTATTTAAAAATATTAGGTTTCTGCAGTCCTTTGTAATGTAAACTTTAAGTGTGCCAAGTTTCATACTCCAATGTTCACGCAATTATCTTAAAAAGGGGTCCAACATTTTTCCTTCGCGTATTATTAATATAGATTGCAGCAGGAATACCTAGGCATAGCGGCGATAGAACACCCGGGCATGACATTATTGATAACATATAGCGGCATGAAGTGATATGATGATATGGCGATGGTACCGATCCTAGGCTAGATGTTCCAGGAGTCTAATACGTAATAGTCCATGATGGACCGTCAGGTGTTCTATATGTTTGTGAAGTGTATTTTCAATATTAATAAGACCTTAAGGTTTCATCCGTGATAACGTAGAAATTGTGGCCATAGTCGTGTCATCGAATTAGATAATTCTACAATAACACTACATACTAACAACAAATTGACTTACCTTCTCGACACCATCATCCCCCGTGACCAAAACATCGAAGACTCCATTTTCGATGACGTAGAAGTTGTCGCCATCATCACCTTGCCGAATCACGTATTCGCCCGGCTCTGACCGCTTCTCGAACATGGCGTCGAGAACCTAATAACAAAATGTTTTTTATGTTTTTCGGTCTTATTAATAATCAACTTTGATCGTGTAAATCAGAGCTCATTCTGTCTGTTTTTTAACGTATTGCTACGTCTTAGTCAATGCGATGATAAAACGAGTGCTAATCTATACACATTTTCAATTCGGCAATTTGTTGACGGCAGCGGTAAATGTCAGACAGTATATAATAGCGGTATATAATAACGACATTTTAGACCAGACCAGACTCAGATACTTAGCAATCGCATTGCCAAATTTCATTTAAATCCCTTTAGTGGTTTAGCTGTGAAAATGTAACAGACAGAAAGACTTTCCATTTATAATACTACCTAACGGTACGTATATCTAACGAAATCCTATCGAATAAAGTAAATTTTTAACCAGCATGGTGAAATTTACTTTTTCGATGGGACTTCCGTAAAATCCTTATTAGTGAGCGTCTACATAGCAAAATGAGTAAAGTCAGCTAAATTTCAAGTCAATCGGATGTACAGTATTGTGGTATTTCCAGATAACTATATCGAATAAATGCGATGTTTAACTAGCAGTTCCTAACAACTGCAATAGCAGTGATATTTCACGACCGAAAAGTCACAACAGTCGTGAAATTCAATGTGTTCCCGAGTTTCATTTAATGAGAATCTTTTATTAAGCTGCAGTCATGTGGAAGCTATAACGTACGTGCAGTCGAACGGAACAAATTAACATATGCGTTGTCCACTTTTTATTGTCATTAGCTCAAAGTACAAAAATTCATCGTGTAAATTAACAATCTAAAAAAGTGAATACGGATGTAACATTTTAAAGAAAACAATAAAAACAGCTCATACACGAATAATTAAATTAAAAGTTGTTTTTTATTTCACTGGCGTTTATTTTTCGTAACAGTCTAAGATTCCACTACAGAACGACCTTCATCGAGCTGGTTAATGGATAAAAAAAGTATTTTATATCCCATTAAATATGTCAATAAATATATTTCAAATGGGTTGACTAAAAATTTCAGTCCAGAATATTCTTTTTTAAACATTTCACTGATTTGGTCAACCCGTTTGCAATACGAGTACCTACTCGTATATTTATTGACATATTTTATTGGATATAAAATTCTTTACATCCATTAAACAGCTCAGTGAAGATCATCTTATAGTGGAATTCTATACCATAATAATGGTACTTTAAAAAGTTAAACCGATTTCAATTATCAATTATACTCATCTCTTAAAAAATACTGAACCAATTTTGATGAAACTTGATGTTACCTAAGTTGGAATATACCTGATTTAAATCAAAAAGAATTATCTTTGTACGGATTTTTGTTCCCCAGAAATTCGTGGAACTAAAAGTCATATGAAGGAAATGTGTAAATACCATATTTTAAACATAATAGGTATAGTGACCCATCTAAAGATGAACAACTTAACAGTTCGTTATCAAATCAAGTTTGACTCTTATTATAACTAACAATTTTTATACCCAGTTTCTTATTAAGACGGAAAAATGTTACGGTGCAAAGTAAACACATAAATATTAGTGATGGGCCGAATGTGGTTTGAACCGAATTCGAACTTCGGCCGAACATTCGGTGAAAATAGAAAAATTCGGCCGAATTTCGGCCGAACTTCGGTTTAATTTTGGGGCGCTTTCTTAAAAGCGACACGTCGTGACTTTTTTACGAATTTGCTTAAAATTTAATTATTTTATACTAGCTATTTACCTATTTTACTACTTACTACTAGCTATTATATTGTCCGCAGCTTCGCTCGTGTAAATTAAGAGAAAAAGTATCCTATGTCAAAAAACTGCGTCTAATTCATAAATTGTGTCATAATCAGTTAATCCGTTCGGAAGTTATCGTTGACGAAAAAAATCTGGAAAAAGTGTTTTTTCGACATAAATTCGAAATTTTTTCAAATACAGTTTCAAAGATCAACATTAAATCAAATTTTCAAAAGTTACGGCTTTTCAAATATTAATATTTTGTTGTTTACAGCAAACTTAGCATGTTTAAAATGACTTTCAGACTAATATACCGATTGACTTAACAGTCTAATCAGCTGTTCTTTCTATAAATTGCGTAAAATAAGCAAATTGCATCAAAATCGGTTGATTTATTTGGGATTTAGTAATATCGAAAATTCAAAAAATAACTTTTGATATTGCTTCGACATTTCTGATTCTGTAAATTACGTAGCTATGAAAATATTTTAGAGGTCAAAAATTGCGTTGAATGCCATTCGAAAGACCAAAATCAGTAATCGTTTTTAAAATATATAGCATTTCAAAAATTTTGAAATTACTGTCATTTACAACGACTTCTACGTACTAACGAATATTTGTAACAAATTTATGATTTTTGAACTCTGAAAAAAATCTGTAATGTGCTAAGATATAGATAAAGATCTAGCAGAAAGTTTCAGGGATGACCTGCCGGGTCAACCGTTTTACAGATTTTTTGAACTCTTCGAACTCAAAAATCTATGCTGAAGTTTTTTCATTTTTGTTTTTATGTTTTTTTATTTAGCGGAATGTTTCAGGGATGGCCTGCTAGGTCAACTGTTTTACGGATTTTTTTTCCGAAAGTATAGTATAGCCTATGTTACTCGGGGATGATTTAATATCTTTCCAATGGTGAAAGATTTTTTCAAATCGGTTTAGTAGTTTTTGAGTTTGGATGATACAATATACAAAAATATAGAATACAAATTTTTCCTCTTTATAACATTAGCATAGATTTCAAGCAAATTAGAGCAAAGAAGATACTTTCTTCTAGTGCCGAATGTTCGGCATTTAAACCGAATTTCGGCCGAATGTCGAAGTTCGGTTCAAGTTGCCGAAATTCGGTTAAACCGAATGTGAAACGAATTTCGGCCCATCCCTAATAAATATGTTGACTGTTTGCGATTGTCCATTGCGTATGAATTTACGACACACTAAACAAATAGAAATATGAGCCATGAACGGCAATATAAGATTAATTGAGAGATATTTACTTGACGTCGATCAACTGAATAGTCGATATTTTGGTGCAAGTAAAATCTGTAACGCATATTTATAACGTAGTTTCGCTCGCAAGGAAGGAAACATGTCACGGCAATTATAATCTTTCTTAACATTTTTCACACGTGTCCGGACTCCTTTGAAGAATAGATCAGCTGCCGTTCTGCTAGGCACTTCGTAAAAGGCGACTGATTGGCTATACGTGTCACTACTATCGTGACTACTAGGTGGTAGAGTTCCGCAATGTCTCGCCCGGCTGATATATTTGGTACTACCACCTTACCTATTCCTGTCGCAATAGCGTTAATACTTCTTGTGATTGTCGTGTTTTGGTTTGGAGGGTAAGTTAGCCGGTAGACTTATGCATGTCGCGTTGCCAAGCCCGCCACACGGATAGCAACGCACCATTAACAAATTTGGTGTCCACAGGCGATGTCCAGCCGGGCACTTATTCAAACCCGGGTAACGTTATTTTATCAGAAAACTAAAAAGAAACATATCTTTTGAATCGCCCTACCCGGCAATTGAACCCGAGACCTCATGTGGTCAACACCGACACCGGATCACTAGTTCTATATATAATACAAATAACTAATGTATAATACAAAAATATTATAATCTATACAAATAAATTACATTGGAGTGTCTGTTTGTAACATGTAAATAACCGTTTTTTAATAAATGCATATGGATGTATAGTGTATACACTGTACATGTATACCAAAATAACATTTTTTACCATTTTTATCTGTCTGTCTGTTTGTTCCGGCTAATCTCTTTGGAACGGCTGAACCGATTTTGACGGGCCTTTCACTGGCAGATAGCTGAAATAATAAGGAGTAACTTACGCTACTTTTAATTTCGAAATTTTCCACGCGGACGAAGTCGCGGGCTCAGCTAGTATAAAATATAATATAGTTGTAAAAAAATAATTACTAATTAATTACAAGATAGATTATCTTGATTAAACTCTTGAAATACTTATTTGCAGATAAACTGATCTAATCAGAATTAACCCGAAACCAGATCATGAGAGCATAGCAAATAACGTGTATTTTCAGGCGAAACAACGGGCAAGCAAGCATACAAAAATTTATTCGTTAAATGAACCTTATACGTTTACATTATTCGCTCACATTGTACATAGATACATACATACATATCGCCGGACAAACATAACCTAATCTATCCCCAAAGTAAACAAATTAATTTGCTTACAATATGGGCGCCAGTTAACGATACTATTATACATCTACATAGAATAAACACCCAAACCCAAAAAACCAACATAATACATAAATGTTTGTTTCTGTCGCGAATCGAAATCGTGCCCCATGGATTGTGTGGTTCAACTCGCTTACCACGAGACCATTATCAAGAGGGTGGTAAATTTGTGAAAGGTAGAACTTTACCCTGGGTATAAATAGAGATGTATTGACAAGTTTTTATCAAGTGATCGAGAGCGATACTTGAAGCGACCCGTGCGAAGCGAGAAGTGATATTGTGTAGTGTTCTAAGTCTGTTAAGTACAGTGAGTGACTAGTGTTAATCAGAGTATTTAGTATAACATTGTGTTGTCTTGTATTGTGTGTATTTGTGTTGTAAATACACGGATTTAATATAAGTGGTGTTTTCTTACAATTACGAACCCGCAATATGTAACAATATATAACCTACGCAACAACTCAGATATAATGTCATTGTCTATTCCCCGTGTTTCTGGCCTTAAATAAATAATACTATAATATAGGTATATAGATAAAAAGACTAATGCTTTTATTCCTATTTAATAATTTTGAAACCTATTTTAAAAGTAATTGATTTAAAAAAAATCGTGGACGTCCAGATGTCTGTATGCATGAATTTATTTATATTTACGCACAAACAAAAATTACATAGGTTTAACTTAACGCCTAAGGGCATTCTATGCGAGTCAACCTCATGTATTAAGAAAATAATTATAAGAGGTGCATATGCCACGATTACGCTCAAAATAATGTATGAGTACCATTTTTTAATAGCTTCAGTATATTTGGAAGTGTTTCCTATTGAAAATATCTAATTCAATGTTGTTTAATTATTTTTGAAACTAAACGAGAGTAATGAGGCGTGCACTATTGGATTCCCTAAGCTTTTCAAATCTAATTAAATTATTGTTTTCAATTAAGTGTATGCAAATATCTAACAAAACATTAGGTAAAAAAAGTCACATAAGGTTATGTTTTAGTTACTAGCTTTAAAAATATAAAATACCAATAAAATTTTTTACATCACTAGCTGTGCCTCTACTTCGTCCGCGTGAAAAAATTTCTAAAATAAAAGTTGCCCATGTTACCCCTTATTACTGTGGTTTAAAGGATAGACAATCCCGGGGAACCCGCTTATTTCCCGTTCCCGTAAGATTTCCGGGATAAAAACAATTATAAGTCCTTTCTCGGGTCTCAAACTATCTTTTTACCAAATTTCCTCCAAATCGGTTCCGTGATTTAGTCGTGAAAAAGAGACAGACATACCAACAGAGTTACTTTCGTATTTATAACTAGCTGTTGCCCGCAACTTCGTCCGCGCGGACTTCGTTTACTCCGCACAGCTCCTCCCCTTAGGTGATAGCGTGATAATATGTAGCCTATATGTTGACCCGACCTGTTAGTAATATTCATGCAAAATTTGAAGTAAATCCATGCAGTACTTTTTGAGTTTACCCCGGACATACATACAGACAAACAGACAAAAATTCTAAAAACTATATTTTTGGCTTCGATATCGATTGTAGATCACGCTCCAAGTATTCTTTTAAAAAAATATTCAATGTACAGTTTTGACTTTTATACGATTTTATTATATGTATAGATATAGATATTAGTATGGATTTATAGATTACAATCCATTCAAAATCCATAATTTTCGAAAGATTCCTCACAGATATTTGCATTTTCACAACGTGAAAGAACGACAATTTCATTACTTTGAAGTTTAAAGCTGTGACCTTCTCTTAATTGTGAAAATTATACAACAAAGCGAGTATTAAAAGAGGAATAAACAAAGTAAAGTGGAGTCTTACTGGCATACTTAAAAATAAAAGAATACCCTCTTCTGTAAATACTTTCCTTTGAAGAGTTGACATATTTTATGACTGAAACCGAGTGAAATACAAAAAAAATACTTTTTTTAACAGGATTGCAAACAAGCATCTCCTGATGGTAAATAAATAAATAAATATTCACGGGACAAATTACACTTATTGATCTAATAACCCCAAAGTAAGCAAATAATTTGCTTGTGTTATGGGTGTTAGTCAACGATGATATTAATACATAGAAATATATAAATAAATACCAAAATATATTTAATAAACAATCAAACCCGAAAATACAAACATTTATGCTCATCACACAAATGTTTGTCCCCGTCGGGGATTGAACGCGAGCCCTGTCAATTGCGTAGTCAGGGTCGCTAAATTACTCGACTAATGGGGCGGTCAGACGGGGATGGTGAGAGATAACCTCCGTCTAGAGACATACAATATGTAAATGATGCCATTATGTCCTCGTTGCTTACCTCTAATATGAAAAATTTTACCTGTTAACTTTCTAAATCAAAATACATTTTTTTTACAAGAAGATAGCTCTTCACGTAGAAAGAGATAACAATCACCTACTACAACAAAAGCGGTCAATGCTACGTTGCTATCCGTATGGCGATAAATTTTGATGATAATGTGACGAATGCAATACTGTTTAAATATTAGGTATAAAAAATAATTAAAGAACAATGAAACCGAATAGCAGGGATTTAACACCACATGGACAAGTTTATCAGCTACGTTAACCTTCAAACAGAAACACGTCAGTGACAAGCACTGACCCCATGTAGTTCCACACCCCTGGGAAATGTTGTAGAATTTTACATCGCAGATCCTAGTGGATAGGAATTATAATATGTGAGTATTATGTACAAATAATATTGTAATAAACGACAATAGACGTAGTTATAATCTACTAAGTTTTACGACCAAAGACTGGATTTTTAATACAAATCAGGAATTTTTAACACTTGCAACCGCCTTTTCGATTTCAACCCCTGGTAACCCTAATCGCAGTAGGCAAGGAGATAGTGACATGTTTTGCCTTAGTTCACCTTTTACGATTTGCCTTGTAGACACTGAAGATAAGAAGGCATGGGTCTTGTGATACTTGTAATGACTATCGCATGATTCTTGCGATAGCCTTAACCGACAGCTTTACGTATTGATTCGAGGCACCAGACCACACTCTTGTGCTGCTACTATGGTTGTCCCCTTAAAAACCCTGAAAAAAACTTAATTCATGATCAACGTCGACTAGGCTGACAAGTCAGTAAATGTATGTTTATTTGGAAACTAGATCGCAGAAAATGTTTTATATTCTAAAAAAAACCATTCCTAAGACGGCTTGTACTCGCATACATATAATATCAATTGACATTCAGAGAATAACATAAGATTTGACTGCATTACAACGACCTTGCTAAAAACCTTGTGAAACATCCGTGCGTAACATATTTACATATAATTATTATTGAAAATGAGTGTATTTGTCAAATGAAGTAACCATGAAAGATAAACTTTAAATAAAAATATATTACATACTTTGATTACGACATCAAAGCATTCTTGAGGAGAATCAAACAGCTCTCTCTGAACACTCTCCAAGACAATAATTTAAACGTAGTAATGTTAAAAAACGTGACATACGTATTAGAATAAACCAGATATAAGTTGTTCTTATTTGTGAAACGCCTCCTCTTTCGCGCGTGACATATCACACGCCATTAGCAACAACCCAGGCTCATAAAGTACGATTCACACGAACTGGCTCGCATCGGCCCACGTCGGAACGGGAGCGTACGCAAGTCGCGAAAACCGTACGCGTGTCGCGGAAGTCGTCCGCGTGCCGCGAAAGTCGTATGCTTGCCCCGGAAGCCGTAACCGTACCGCGGAAGTCGTACGCGTGCCGCGGAAGCTGTACGCGTACCGCGGAAGTCGTATGTGTGCCACGGCAGCGGTACCAGTGCCGCAAAAACCGTACGAGTATCGCGACAGCCGTACGTCACTTCAATGATTCGACTCACTGGACGGTTGTTTTTTTATTCACATTCCACGACGGACGTACGGCACCAAACGCATACCAAGGCATGCCAACGGAGCAAGCTATCTGTTCGGAGAAATACGAAACATTTCGGAGCCGTGTGGAGTTGTTGGGTCGCCGTGGAACGTGAATGTGACGGAAATATATTCGGCTCGCATCATCCCGCGCTGGAACAGGAACCTACGCATGCTGTACGTGTGCCACGGAAGCCATACGCGTGCCGTGGAAACCGCACGAGTGTCGGAGCATCCGTAAGTTACCTAGCGTACGTCACTTCAATGATTTGACTCACTACACCGTAGCTCCCCATTCACATTCCACGACGACCGTACGGCTCCGAACGGATGACGACCGAACGACGCATGCGGAGTCGTACGGAGTAGTTGCGACTTGCGAGTTGTCGGGAGCCGTTCGGCGTTATCGAACACGAATGTAATAGAAATATGAACTGCAATTCTTGTTGATAAGTTTCAATTTCCTTTATCGCATTGTAAAGTAAAATACCTTCCGCGCCGAACCGGTGCGAGCTAGTCGGTCTGAATCGTAACTATCTTTGGATTAAAAGTTACTGAAAAGTTACAATAGTAAATGTTTAAGATACTAAACTTTAATTTTTTCCAACTTAGTTTGGCCCAATTTAAAAGGTAGGAAAGTTTTTATCTCGATTAACCCTTACCCACTCATTACAAACCTATACTAATATTATATATGCGAAAGTCTATCTGTCTGTTACGCTTTCACGGCTAAACCGTTGAACCAATTTTGATGAAATTCGGCATGGGGTTAGTTGAATACCCGTGGTCAATTATGCGCTACTTTTTATTATAAAATTAACCCCTAAGAGGCTGATAATTTGTATGAAAAACTATATGGAAGACATGTTAATCTATTCGCGGGCGAACTGCGCGGATCAGCTAGACATTTATATGACTAGCTGATCCGCGCTAATGAAAAGACAACGACTTCAGAAAGCAAACAGCAATATTCCCGATATTCTGAAATATATGATTTCAGTCCATTAGGAAATTCATATTTGTGTATGCGTCTTGTGACTATGATCTGACCAAACAATTGTCAATCTATTCTTGCACTATGAATACATCGATTGCCTGTCACAAGCAGCTGCTCGGATGATGTATTATTATCTAATGAAAATAGAATATAGTTGAAAGACGTGCGTTACGTACCTATGTGAGAGATACTTGGATGCATGCGTAATTACTTGTTATTACTGATATACGAAATTGGAAATGTTTCAAGATTCTTAATAATTTTCTCGAAAATATATTAAAGAAAAATTTAACTGAAGTAGCGAAATATATTTTGAACTATTTTACTGATTTGGATCTTTTTTATTCTCTTTAACGCATATATGAACAACACCACGTTTTAATTCTTTTACTTTTGAATCAGACAAAAAATATACTTTTTATTCAGAATAACAAATAGCATAATCTATTTCTTAACTCTGGATATAGAAGCTTAAAAATAGGATAGGTGCAAAAATGTCCTATTTAATTCCGAGCATCATCAGTAGGTGCAGGTAGCATCATCAACTGGCCAAGAGCGAGTCGAGTTCGCTTATGAAGAGTAGCGGCTAATGTATAATTTATACCCAAGTATATTTTAATGGCAGCAAAAAAAGTTTAATATTTTTTCAATACACAGACAGAAATATGTTATGAAACTATCGAGACTATTCCCAATTCCCTCATAACCTACATGTTCGAATATGTTCAAGTCAAATTTCGTAAGTTTTTATTAAATTCTATATTCCCATTTTTTTTACAATTTTTCACTTCATAATTAAAAAGTAAGAGACTATTTACCACTTTATAAGCGAATATTCCTCAAAATAAAAACTTTTTTAGACGTCCAATCCATTTATAAAGACCTATCCAATGATACCCCAAACGCACCATTGGCACTTGGCAGGATGTTATGTCATTGCTCGCTATCCTACTCATCTTCAAAAACCGGACACACTAGTGACAAATATTTAGGTTAGAACGGTAAGCAAAAGAGTGAAGCCAAACCTAAACGAGACGTTGCAGAACTCTTCCTAGTTGTCAGTGAAATGTTAATACTTAGTTCGCCTTTTACAAATTGCCTCGTAGAAAGCTAGCTAGTCTATTTTTCATAAGGTGCGGGCAATTTCACGAGATCAACACGGAGAAAGCCAAAAACCACAAACCACATGAATACTAATAAACACGCCATTGGGAAGGAAACGTGTCGCCGCGCATGTGAGCAAACGTTCCTATCACTGTCAAAAATGTCATACATTTGTAGATATATTATATCGTTGAAAAATAGAAATATACCATTTTGTACAGATATATCGTACCGAAGTAGAAGTAAGCTACACTGAGAAAATTAGAAATCGTCTTGAAAGGTGTACCCATTTAATCCGTGCCAAAAACAGTCATTGTCTTTATGCCGGCTGCAGTAACTAAGATAGTACTAACTAAATTGTTGAAGAACTCCGCCTAGTTGTCACGAATAACGACGTTGATGATAGCAAAAAATAACATCAGAGTAAATCATGCCTCCAGATATATTGAAGCCGACTGTACCTTTTTCTTATCAAAACAAACTTTTTGCTGCGGAAAGTATATTTTTACGAATAAATATTAGCTCCAGGGGAAATTGTCTGTTTTAATTAGATTCAATACACGTTCAACACGTGTACAGCTTGTTTGTAAAAATCTATTTAAAAAGACGGGACGTTTATAAATTTATGAATAGTTATGTTTACTGGATACACGTAAACACGTTTAAGTTTACGACAACGAGTTTAATGTAAAAAATACTACAGAACAGGCTACGGCGGCGTTTTTATATGGAAAAGACAAGTAAAGATGCATATAACACAAACTGTGAGACAAACAATTCGTGTATATCCATACATTATTACAAATACGAAAGTCTATCTATTTGTTACGCTTTCCTGGGTAAAATGTGAAACAAATCGGTTAATAAATGACAAATGACCGAGCTCTAAATCCTCCATTTTGGAACGGTGGTTGATATACACATTAATTTTGTATTTTATATCATTAGATAGCTATCAAGCAGATGGCTCTTCTGATGAAAAGAGAAACCATCGCCCTTAGACACCAAAGATGTTAATGTTGCGTTGCTTTATAACACAGTGTAACTGACTATTTTTACGAAATGACAGACAGAAATACATTATGAAACTATCGAAACTAAACCCATATCTCATAAACTACATGATCGTTGAAACCAATTTTCGTTTGAAGGTTTACTTAAATTTTATATTCCAAATTTTTTTTTACAATTTTTCACTCCATAATACAAAAGTGAGGGGAACACATTTTTTTACTTCACACTGGCGGGGTCTTAATGCCACATGCATAAGTTTACCGGCTACCTTACCTTCCAAACCTGAACACGACAGTGACAAGCACTGACGCTATTAAAGAAGGCATAGTTAAGGCGGTGGTAGACCCGGGCGAGACAATGCAGAATTCTACCAACTAGTAGTCACGATGGTAGTAATTCATATGGACAATCGTTCGCCTCTTACGAACTGCCTGACAGAACGGCAGATGGTAGGTATATTCTTTAAAGGACCGCACTTCCTTGCGGATCCGTTACTACAGAACAACCTACGACGTTTTATTATAGAAAAGAAAAGTAAATATGCGTATCATAAATTATTAAGCCGCCATCGGTGAATATCTATCCATAATCCATACTAATATTATAAATGAGAAAGTCTGACCGTCTGTCTGTTACGCTTTTACGGCTAAACCGCTGGACCGATTTACATGAAATTTGGCATGGAAATAGTTGAAGATCCGGGGTCAAACATAGGCTAATTTTTTCAAAAAAATTAGCCCCTGAAGGGCTGAATTAGGGTGTGACATTTGAATTAAAATCTAATTCGACGACATGTTAATATACTCGCGGGCGAAGCTGCGCGGGTCATCAAGTATTATTATAATTGCGAAAGGCTGTCTGTCTGATCCATGCGTCAATATTTTTTCAATTTCAGAATATTTATAACACACATGTCTGAATAAGGAAAAAATACTTGTAAATATATACCAGAGTTTTTCACTTAGACAAGATTAGACATCTAATAAAAGCTCAATAATTTATATTTATCCAGCGAATATTTATCCCTTTCAAAGGTTATATGTTAAATTGACGTTAAAAATACAAAATTGCGTATCATAAATACTCCACTGAAATGTATCATATTTTGAGCTTGCGAAAAACAGCGCACGGAATTTTACTTTTCGAATGTCAAAACAAAAAAATCGTGTGTGTGTATGTACGCACGTAAAAAGTTACCTATAATACTTCTTTAGCGTTTCTCAAGATATCATTTTAATAATTTTATCCATGGCGTTATTCTATAAAAAAACGTATCTAATACATTGAAAGAAAGTTTTATTATAACGCATCTAGTTAAATAAATTTTATTTAATTATTATAAAACAACAATTTTTACACTATTAAAAAATAGACAAATACTTTTTGAAAAACTAAAATGATGTTTCACGTTGCCGGTTTTTCGTGACAGTGCGCGCGCATCGTAAAAATTTACTCTCATCATTTTTCCCTAACGCGTCAAAATAAGTACTATGCGTTCCAACTGGGAATAGTACTGTCAGGATACCATATTGTTGCGCATTTTGCAAAAACTTCATCAGTGATGAGTATGGTAGCAAAAGAATAGTAACAAAAAAGTAATAAAATTTTTGACCTAATTGGTATATTTTCTATTTAGGTTCCCATTGGTCCATGCTAGTATGTGTTAAACTAAGGTGTAGAAAAGAAAGGAAAATATTAAAATACAAGATTTATTTTTATAAGTAAAATACTTAACCAAATGTGTCTATCGGATTTTAAAACGAATCTTAAAACGAATTTGATTCGTCATCATTGGTGTACGAATGTTTTTTCTCGCACATAATATTGCATAACTCTAAAATTAATTATGCGTTTCAAATTGTTTATAATGACATTGTTAAAATAAGTACTTATGTAGATACATGTAGTATGATATGGAATGAAAAAAACGATTTTTTTGTTGGCAACAAGCGCGAACCTATTCTTAGTTGGAACGCAAAATACCTATTACTTCAATATAATAATTTAAATCCATGTTTGTGGAGTCGCAACACTTGCACACCTATGTCCCGCGGCTGCAAACTTATAAAAAGATATAATATACAGTGTGTAAAAAAACCCTGTTCGATCGTCAAAGGCATTATTTGGTAGCTTAATCTATACATATAATAAAATCGTAGGAAAGTCAAAACTGTACATTGAATATTTTTTTAAAAGAATACTTGGGGCGTGATCTACAATCGATATCGAAGCCAAAAATATAGTTTTTAGAATTTTTGTCTGTTTGTCTGTATGTATGTCCGGGGTAAATTCAAAAAGTACTGCAAGGATTTACTTCAAATTTTGCATGAATATTACTAACAGGTCGGGTCAATATATAGGCTATATATTATCACGCTATCACCTACGGGGGAGTTGCTATGCGGAGTAAATGAAGCCCGCGCGGACGAAGTCGCTGGCAACAGCTAGTAGAAACATATTTGTGTCATTATTTTTTGGATATCTATACATATAATAAAATCATAGGAAAGTCAAAACTGTCCGGGGTAAACTCAAAAAGTACTGGATTTACTTAATATAGTAAAAATGGATTTACTTCAAATTTTGCATGAATATTACTAACAGGTCGGGTCAACATACTATATATTACATACATATTATCACGCTATGACCTACGGGGGAGAGCTGTGCGGAGGAAACGAAGTCCGTGCGGGCGAAGTTGCGGGCAACAGCTAGTTGATACATAAATTTTTAAAATATTTGCTTGATTTGAGGCGAAATTGCTCAATTTTAGTACTAAAATGAGGCACTTTAAGCTACGATATTTTTCTTATTTTAATATTTTTTTTGATAATGTCATTGACCTATCTATATACCTCTTTCGAATCTGAAAGGGTTTTTTTGACACCCCGTATACCTACCTATATCGGGCAAACTATTCTTAAAATATTTAAAACATTTTTATTGCAAATTAAATTTTCTACAACTTTGATCTTATAATATTTAGACGTAAAAATAAAAATAACAAAGTTATAAATGAATTTTTGTAAACATATTTTTATCTATTATGGTAAATGTCAGAATAGCGTCGCCTCTTCGAAAAATAATAATTTACTACAGAGAAACAGCCCTTAATAATTAATTTCCTCTTAAAATAGGTACAGCCGCAAGCACCTCTAGGGTATGCGAAACACTTGTAGGTCTAACACATAAAGCAACTCATATCTTAGAAGATGTACGTAATATCAATATTTGATAAGCTCACGGATCATTGGCTTTGAGGCACTAAGTACGAGCACCAACCAATATGCGATCAAAATGTCATAGTCAGATCAAGAAATAAATCATTATTCAGACATAGGCTTTTCACAACGGTCAATTCATAGAGGAACATCCGTGAGTAAACAAGAGTTAAGTACAACAGTAACAACTTGAGTAAACAACAGTTTTACCCTGCGGAGACAAAGAAAAAACCAAAAAACAGTAGTTTGTATCATAGGAAACATACAAGCAGATAGCTCAACTTATAGAGACAACTATCGACTATAGACATCAAATATGTTAAATTTCCATTTTTCGGTAATATAATGATACGTCGCTTTGTAACTATCTAGATAGGGACTCGATGACGACAAGGAAAGATAGTATTACGGCGAGAAGAAGTAAGGCGTAAGTACCAAACCCGCCAGCTCCATTACAGTGTAGAAAGAGCGGTGGCCAATACGGGAAGAAATTACATGAGAAGTTTCATAACGATCTCAGTTTTTATTTCCACGCATTTCAAGATACAACCTTATTTGCTAATGACTGCAACACAGTCTACGATTAATGTAGTTATTAAAGTTATAATTTAATTTTGTACACTTTTGAATACATCAAATAAAGATTATTATTATTTGCGACCATCTTGATCTGTACATGGCTACGAAAAACTTAGAGTACACACCTTAGATTCACAATCATTATATATGAAGGTTTAGACAGATGTGTAATTGGTAAATACATGGTAGCAAAAAGTAAAGAATAATATAAATTATTCTTTACTTTTTCATAAGACGGCAAACAAGCAGACGGCTCTCCCGATAGGAAGAGAAACCACCGTCTATTGACACCAAAGATGTTAATTAAGAGTTGGTATCCGTATGGGGGGTCATAATGCCAGATGCATAAGTTTACCGGCTACCTGACCTTCCAAATCGGAACGTTACAATGACAAGCATTAACGCTACTGCGACAGTAACAGGTAAGAGGGTGATACCAAATACTCGGGCGAGACGTTGCGAAAGACCTAGTGGTCATGATAATAGTGACATGTTTAGCTAATCGTTCATCATGAACTGCCTGGCAGATTGGCAGATGGACTATTACTCTTAGAAATGGAAAATTAGAAAATGGAGTCCGGTCCAACACGGGGGAACGGATGAGCGGAAATCCTATGTAGGACGTTAAAATATTACATTAAAATATGAGAATTTTATAAAGGCAATCACGCCTCGCAATTAAATCTCCTTAGAAGTATCATCAAGTGTTAAATTAAAAGCAACTAACTCAGACAGTCTAGTATTATAAAACATCTATAAATAGGCCATCGCTCAACACTTCCAACAACCTTTTAATGATTTGACCCTTCATTATAATTAAAACCTTCTTGACAGTGGATCAACATGATCTAATTATAAGCCATAAGTTAATTATTCCAACTAGCCATTTCGATATCAAATTATTATTTATTTACTGGCTTATTATTACCCACCTGCTTCGCAGACGTAAATCATTTACGATAAAAATAGAACTAAAATTATATGTTTCATAATTTGCACAATCATTGTATACCAATTTTCCCCAAGATTTCGCAAGCCGTTCTCGAGTTATAATGGAACAAACATACATGCAATTTTCTTAAACAGTAAAATTTATGTCTGTGAATTTTCAAATATATATCACGAAATTTGACAGTAAAATTGAATGTACAGACAGACGCTACATATGAGTAGTATACAAAGTGCCACTGACACAGTCAATTTAAATTTATACACGGCTTTAACAAACCGTATAAAGACTGTAATATTAAAATAATTGTTTTTACTAAAAATAAAAATAATCCAAGACTCACTTGTTAGTATATCATACTAAGGTATTTTTATGATACCTGTCATGATTTCTAATTATTTAAACACTTTTTAGACATTATTAAATTAATTGTATGGGATTTAACTTAATTGATTTGATTACGAGTGAACGGAATGGTAGCAGTCTATTCCGTTCAATCTCGTTCTTGACATTCGGAAAATCTGCATAGTAGGTATATAATTGTAGTTCGATAGTGAGTTGACCGAAGAGCATCGGAACCGAAAGGTCCTTTACATTAGACTATAAATTAAAATGTACTTATGTTAACGTATATAACGATAAATTCAGTCGTAATACGTTTGTTAGTTTAGAAATTGTGCTGTAAATCCTGAAGATTCATATTAAACGCGAATATTATAAGCAGAGAATGCGTTTTTCTTAAATTCATTTTCGTCAGCGTAGAGCTAGATTGTAAGAAGCTGGATTAAGGTTTCGTTGTCATTCCCGATGTAGTATGTGTATACTATACATAATTGTTGAAGGAATAACAATACATTTAGTGATAACGCAACGTTTAGTAAACCGAATATAAAGCGCGTATAAAAATGATGAAATATAATATATTATCACATGTCTTAAACTTTTGACTTTTTGGAGTCATTTTTAACTTCTCGTACGTACGTAGACTTCCTGAAAATTTAAACCAAGTCGGTTCAGGAGATTTTTAAAAGGAGAAATTTTTAAAAAACCCCAAAAACTTTTTGGCGAAACAGTATTGTTTGAAATTAACTTCCAGATTTATACACAGATTGAATATAAAAACCAATCAGATCTATTCCTCTAAAAAGTACGTCTAATGCATAAATTGCATCAAAATCGGTTTATCCGTTTGGGATAATCGACGAAAAATATTGAAAGAAGTGTTTTAGACATAACTTCGAAATTTTTCAACAGACCATTTTTTGGCTTTCTACGATATTTTAGTACTAAGAAAATTACGTCGAATGCCGTTTCAAAAATCAAAATCGAATTTAACATTCAAAAATAACAGCTTTTCAAATATTAAACATACGTTGATTTAAGCAAACTTGCTTAATATTTTTTAAATAACTTTCAGGCTAATACACCGATTGATTGAAAATCTTACCAGCTTTTCTCCTTTAACAACTGCGTCAAATATAGTTAATTGGATCAAAATCGGTAAATTCGTTTGGGATTTATCAATGACGAAAATTTAAAAAAAAATGTTTTTTTAACACTGCTTCGAAACTTTTTAACATATAGATTATTTAGCTAAAGCAATTTTTTAGATCACAAAAATTTAGTTGAATGCCATTCAAAAGATCAAAATCGATCATTGTTTTCAAAATACACAGCTTTTCAAAAACCAATATACCTACTGTCATTTTTAATAAAATAGATGTTGGGACTGAAAAAAATCTATGCTTATAGTTTTAACTCTTTTCAGCTTAAAGTACCTTAATTTAGCAGGAAGTTTCAGGGATGGCCTGCAGGGTCAACCATTTACAGTTATGTCAATTAAATGGTTATTCTTTCCGGAACTTTGTAGATTTGCATTATAATTTCCTATATGATTTTTAATTACGTTCATTAGTTCAATATATACTATATTCATTCCAATATCTACTGTGTTTTATGGATAAGATACATGAATAAGAATGTGTTTTTTCAAATAAATGATTCCATATTTATACAAAATCGTTACTAGTTCAAGTAATATTGCTATGTTATGTAAATTAGGGTCGTTTTGTAAATGCAGCTGAGCGTATAATGTTTCTCCTTGTATGCTGATATTAAACAGATCCGTTTATTTACTACGATTTATAATAACGAACTGTCTCCTGCGAATGTTTTGCTTTAAACCAAGGCGGCCCAAATGATTTTGAAGGGCTACAATTTCGAATCTGTGATAGCCGGCGGGCCAGCTATTTCTTGAATGTTAAGGCGATTACACCTGCGAACGACCTTGAGTTAGTGACAGGCGCAGCGTAAATACTATTCCGCACGCCGATATCTCCAAAAGTCAAAGAGTATATACAGTGGGTGCAGATACGTTTTAACATTTTTGTTTAGCTATATGAACTTTTATCATCATGAATCAAATGAATGTTAGCAAACTCAAAACTCATAACCGATAATCGGTCGTTTATCGATTCATTTTATAAAAACGATAAATATCGAAAGAGAAAACAGTAAATATCGAAAATCGACAAAAGGAATATTATTTGACAATTTTACACAATCATGACTGTTACGTATCCTATTATCTTATAAAAATAATAAAATAATAAATTTAAGTTTTTGTTTAGAAATTTCATAAGAAAAAGTAGAGATTTAATTTAATTGAAACCATATCTGTATGCTTTCAATTAAATTAAAAGGAAAGTTTTAAGCAGGTTGATTAATTTAGACTATTTGTATGTATAATATATTTAATTTATATTTATTTCATTTCTTATGATAGCAAACAAGTAAACAGTTTTCTTGATAAAAACATATAAACATCGCCTATAGACACTAAAAATGTTAATGGTGCATTGCTATTCTTGTAGTAGGGTTAGAATGTTACATGCATATGCTTACCTTGCCCTCAAAACCGAATCACGACAGTTAAAAACACCGACGCTATTGCGGCAGGAATATGTAACGCTGTAGTTCCAAAACCGGGTTGATGTGTTGCAAAAAACCAAGGTCGAAAAAATAACTAATGATTATAATAACTGCCTCGTAGTCAAGGGGATAACCTAAGGTTTGGTTTAAAGTATTTTTCGAAAATTCAAAAATCTAAGTAGCAGCTTGGAGTCTGGTGTGTTACCACTTCCATGCCTCGGATGAGCACATAAAGTCCTGGTTATTGCTAAAACAACAACAACGACGATATCGATTCACGCCATCAGGACGATATCAGGATGGATGCCGCTGTTGATTCTGGTTTACAGAAGTTACAGTTGTGAGAACGAGAGGTGGGCCCATTGCCCTATATATTCACGCCAATCCCTTTACGAGGTATGCAAAGAGAACCGAGTGCAATAGTGCGAGTGCTTTCAGCCCCTTAATACCCTCTTTTACCTTTCCTTTTTCCTTTCCCCTTAATACCCTCTTTTACCCTTTTAATGGATAAAATAAAAAAAAAATCTAAAATATAAATTTCTTTAATTGTATTAAAAAGCATAAATACTAAAATTTTAGTAATTTTTACGACAAACAATTCATTTTTCATACAAAAATTAACTCTCCTTTTACCCCTTTATGGGATGAAATTCAAAAATGCGTATTTATTTAATCGTATTAAAAAGCATTAATACTAAATTTTAAGTAATATACATTTTTTTTAAAACAATCATTAACGCCCCTTTTATCTCTTTAAGAGATTAAATTACATCATAAGAACAACCTCTGTAAAAAATCAGCCTTCCCGCTCCAAACTTATTATCTACTATAAAAAACGTTCAAGCGTAAACGAAATGTCCAATTTTTCAACAGCACAACCTTATTACTGTGCCAAACGCACTATCTGTATTATTACTCTTTGACTCTAATGTGGAGAGCGGTATACGCTGACGTGCGACACAGCCTCCTCGTACAAACGCTATCGGGAGACTGACTTTTGGAGCGAGCGCTGTCCGCGAATGAAATAATAAGGTTTTTATTGATTTAATCGCACAATATAATGATTTTGTAAAATGTTGAACTTAAATTTTATAAAGCAATAAATTGTCTGTAACAAAGTGAAAAAATCACCAAAATCGTTTCAGTAGTTTAGAAGTTATAAGAAAATTGTTGCGTAAAAATAAGAGAGATATTCGATTTTTTTTCGTCAAAAATAACAATGAAATTTGAAAAAACGAACTTAAAATTTAAAGTTAATTATATTTTACGTACAATGTATATTTTTTTTAAATTATTGGATTAACGGTTTAGGAGAAGTAGGCTTTCAAAGAGAAGTATATTTCGTAGTTTGGCGTATGTTATCGCCTTAACTTTGACGAAACCGCAGTCGTTCGCGGATAATTAAATATATGTTGGCGAGCCACCGTGCGGCCCGCGGGCCTGGGTTTGGGCAGCTTTGTCCTAAACACTATAAAAAACACCACCATCGATTTAAATGAAGAGCTAGATTACCGGCTGTTCTATTTTACGGTTCGGAATACAATTCAAACGCGGATAAATAAATATCGCTAATAAGGATTGATCCAATCCCAAAGTAAGCAAATTATTTGCTTGTGTTATATGTGTTAGTCAACGATACTAATGCATAGAAATACGTATTATATAAATACTGTAATGTACATGATAAATATCCATACTTAGAAATACAAACACCTATTGCTCATCACACAAATGTTTATCCCTGTCAGGAATCGAAACAGAGCCCCATCGATTCGTAGTTAGGTTCGTTAACCACTCGACTAATGGGGTGGTGATAATATAGGAAGAATAGCTTCTGTGATATAATATACATAATTGTACCAGAACTCTACTATACCTAGTCTTGCCATAAATATTGTTAAAAGAAAAAACGTAATTCAATTTATGTACAGAAAACATAAGAAAATTTAAAAGATATAATGATATTATTATACAAACCGTTTACAATAAGAAAATACATAGCGTATGTTGGTCGATGGTTAGTTGAACTTTCAGAGCCTGCCTCTAAGAGAATGTGACATAACGTATCCCTTTGTAATTGTTCAGTGGTTCGAGGGTTTCCCTTAAACCGGTAAAACGCAGTCATTCCTTGTTTTACGAAATACGAGATTATGATGTCTTTAGGCTTCAGGGGTATGTTACAACTGACACGGGATCTTTTGTGGGTGGAATTTTACGGTAATACATTTGACAAGATCCTATACGAAAATATTTATATCAGTACATTTTTGTTTCAATCCCACCGTGTAATGTAGTTTTCCAAGCTCATGTATTGTGTTTATTAAGGATATTGATTCGAGACTTTTTTATATATTATGAGATGGCAAACAAGCAGATGGCTCTCCTGATGGTAAGAAACAACCATCGTCTATAGACACCAAACATGTTAATGGAGCCTCGCTATCCTTGTGGCGGGATCTTAATGACACATGCATGATGTCTAAGTTCCCTCTTAATCAATGGATGGAGCTGTATAATGAATGAAAAGTATTTTATATCCTATTAAATATGTCAATAAATATATTGCGAATGCTTTGACTAAAAAAAATCAGTCAAAAAATTTTTTTGATTATTTCTCTGGTTTGGTCGATAGACAAATTTCATACACAATAAAAGTATGAGACCTATAGAATATGCAAACGTCACGTTGACTATTTTTTCATAACTCTTGGGTAAGCAGGTGTAAACATGTAAATCTATACTAGTAACCTGCCTACCTAAGAATTGTCACGGGAAAAAAGGCAACGCAACGTTTGCATATTCTAAGACTTTATACTTTCGATTGGTATAGAATTTATCTATTAACCAAATCAGTGAAATGTTTTAAAAAAATTGTTAATTAATTATATTCTGGACTAAAACCTTTTAGTATTTTTTGCAATTTATTTATTGACACATTTAATGTATATATAATACTTTTCATTCATTAACCAGCTCGACGAAGCTTGTCTTATAGTGGTAGCTTGTCTTATCCTATACAATATGATTTTTGAAAAGAATCTGACACTCTTTGAAAATCAAACATAGTTTAAACATAGTAAAACTGCAACTACCGCCTTCTAATTTCCTGTATTCTGGAACCCTGAATCAGAACCTCACTAAACTTATATGGGACCAAACGGTAACTATATCCTTTCAAAATAAAAACTAGTTTTTTTAAATCGGTTTATAAGTGACCGAGTTCCGTGGTAAAAAATATTGTTTCGCCAAAATTATTATTGGGTTTTTTTCAAAATTTCGCAAAATCTTCTAGGACGACTTGGTTCAAATTTTCAGGAAGACTAAGTTGAGCAGAATCCAATCGAATGCTATCAACCGCGTTTCGATCGGTCCAGCCTTTCAAAAGTTATGAGATGTTTGTTTACATACACACATACATACATACAAACATACTGACGTCATCGCGAAAAAAGTCGGAAAAGATTCCTAGGACCTCAAAACGTGGAGATCCGGTGAAAACTCGATTTTCGAGAATCGGGGCAAATTCAGTAGCTTTCTATCTACGTACATTACGTACTACGTAGCGGGAAGTTAAAAACTAAAAAACACAGCCGAATTTAAAATCTTATTTTTTTTTGGAAATTCAGTTGAAAATTACCTTTCTTTAAGCAATTCGTACAAGATCACAAAGGCTAAAACATATCACTATCATTGTGACTACTAGTAGATAAGAGTTCTTTAACGTCTTGCAAAAACAGAAGAAAATTATTTTTGTGTTATAGCACTCACCCCGTGCTTGGAAAAACTTTTTTTACATCATAAGATAGCAAACAAGCAGATGGGTCTCCTGATGGAAAGAGTTAACCATCGCCTATAGACATCAAAGATGTTAATGGTGCGTTGCTATCTTGTGGCAAGGTCTAATGCCACATGCATAAGTTTACCGGCTACCTTACCCTCCAAACCGTAACACGACAGTGACCAGCACTGACGCTATTGCGGCAGGAATAGGTAAGGCGGTGGTACCAGACCCGGTCGAGCCGATGTAGAACTCTACCACCAAGAGTCACGATGGTAGTGACGCGCACAGTCACTCAGTCGCCTTTTACGACCTGCCTAGCAGAACGGCTATTCTTGCTAGTTGGCCTATTCTTCAAAGGAGCCCGGGACCAACACGGGGAAAACTTTAAAATAAACAAAGAAAAAAGTTTTAACAGAAGAAAAACTGAAAAATATTTTGAATATATATATATATATATATATATATATATATATATGTGTGTGTGTGTGTGTGTGTATACCAAGGCCGGTACCGCTAAACCAGAGGTGACGACAATGTATAATAACGACCGTAATGCACACTTACATCATAAAATGCAAATACCCTACGTTAAAAATCGATTTGACGAGTATACGACGAATTACCAAGAGTCAAAGTAGCTTTTCTTGTAGTGCAGTTAATAGGTATACGTAGGTCACACTTTAAGTTTTGCGTAACTTAAAAAAACAACATGATATAAACAAAATATTATGTTTATTGCTCTTCAAAATAATCTCCTCTACATTTTAAACATTTTTTCATACGATCGAACCATTTTTGTAAATCAGGAGGACCACAGATCTGAAGGCTTGTTTTCTACGTGCTGATTGAACGCTATCACAGCCTCTTCGGAGTTGGTAAAAGTAAAACCTCCCAACAAATCTTTGATTTTGGGGAAATTACAGAAATCACAGGGCGCTAGGTCGGGGCTATGCGCAGAATGAGTGACGAGATGTACTTTTTCGGAAACTAAAAATGACTTTGTTTTGTTGGCCGTGTGTGAAGAATCGTTATCATGGTGTACGAGAATGCGGCTTTTGGGTCGCCTTTCGCGAACTTGTCTAACACCCTGGGTAAACAAATGGTAAAATACCACTCGGCATTAACACTCTTTTGATCTTCAAGTGGAATTGTACAGATGGGACCCGTAGCTGAGAAAAAAAACGCGATCATTTTTTAACCAAGGTTTCTCGCCTGTCTCACTTTTGTTGGCCTGCTCTCATTTTCAAACACCCATTCGGAAGATTGCTGTTTTTTTCGGGTTCAAAACAATAAATCCACGTTTCGTCTCCTGTGACAATGTGATAAACAGCATTAGAATGGCCGTGGTCGTACTTCAGTAGCATCTGTGAGCACCACTCCACGCGAGCCCGCTGTCAGTTTATGAGGGATCCAACGACAACAAAGTTTTCGAACTTTCAATTCTTCGTGTAAAATTTTCTGAATTTGGCTCATACCAATCCCCAATAGTCCTCGAATTGTCTCATAGGTAATCCGCGGGTTTTCTTCAATTAACCGCTTAACAGTAGCTACATTATTTTCGTTGACGGCAGTTGAAGGCCGCCCTTCACGAAATTCGCCATGTAAAGAAGCTCGACCTCTTTCAAATTCAGCAAACCATCGCCTCACGGTGCTCAAACAAGGTTCTTTTCTCCCAAAAGCATTTTGAAGACAAGCGGCACAGTCTTGTGGAGAAAGAGAACTTTTAAAATCATAAAAAATCATCGCTCTAAAATCTTTCCGACTTAATTCCATTTTCGTTGCGTACGTAGAACTTTGACGTTTGATAAACAAACAATTGACAAATCATTTCCCGCCAATTATTTTTTTTATTACTAAGAAGGTTGCAACGTTATAAAAATATAACATTCGAAATTCAAATTAGTTAGAAGTGCAAAACTTTTAGTGTGCCCCATGTAGCATTAAATCGATGATTTTTATCGGGTGCAATGTTGTTTTCTATATTATAAACACGCCAATGTAGGCTAAATTATTTAAATTATTTAGTGTAAATGAGTTGTATATGTTGTAAAATTATTTAAGTGTCAGTACAATTCATATAAGTATCAGGAGGACCACGAATGACTTTACTACAGTCAAATTGATACTCTATTAATCTGATCGTATAATCAGGCTTGGTCTTGTGATGGTGATGTCAATCCTCCGTAACCTTTGAAGAGGGTTATGAATGTGAAGGAAAAATTATCAGAAAACACTGACATAAAAAATTATGTCTGCAATTTGCATACATCAATCTAAAATTAGGATAAAGCTTTGTTACCTAATAAATATGTTATGTAATGTAATTAAGCGCAACGGCCATGTTGAATTGTTATATGTAAATATTATAAATCCACAGTAATATTATAAATGTTAAATTCTGTCTGTCTGCTACGCTTTCACAGCTAAGCCGCTGAACCGATTTTGATGAAATTTAAAACTCTATGTTCAACAAAGGGTATTTTTATTTCAAAAATTTGAAATACCAAAGGGGCTGAAAGTTTTATGAAAAATTATATTGACGAATACTCTACTCACGGGCGAAACTGCGCGGGTCTGCTAGTTAAATATATAATTAAATTATTCTATTTATAAAAATTACAATCCTATAGATTTTTAAAATGCTTATTTTTAATCTTCCATTTCCCTAAAATTTAGGGAATATTTTCGCCGTCGACGGCTACGTCAAGTCAACGGCCGGCCGCGCGTAGACATTCAGATTCTGGTGGCTCCGACATCAAATAAACGTACCGCTATTTGATTAGCCGCCGCCGTTTTTGATCGACATTTTGTGATGCCATAGAACAATTTCAAACACCATTAAAGAATAATTATTTTAATTGGGGAAAATTTGTTTCTCTATACCACAAAATAATAACTTATATTTTTTATATTGTTACGAATAATCTAGAAGCGTGTAGAGTTGGAGCGCGCGCGCGTTAATTATCTAGAAATAAAAGAAAGAGATAGCTACTCCTATTGACAAACAAATAGTTGACCGGGGCTATGCCATAATGGACTTTGTGGGATATGGCATAAGGTTAAAAGTAGCGTGTACTAGGATTTATGACTCATAACATGTTTACGATAAGAAGTGATTCATTGTTTCTCGATACATTTAGATTTTTCTGGATCCAGCTAGGACTTTCCCCTGCCTATAAATACAGAGATGTTGACAAACACAAAGCAGTTTTTATCAAGCGATCGAGAGCGATACATCAAGTGACTAGTGCGAAGCGAGAAGTGTTTTATTGTGTAGTGTTCTAAGTTCAGTGATAGTACAGCAAGTGACTATTGTGTAAAGTGTATTTTAGTATTACGTTGTGTTGTGTTGTGTAAATACACGGATTTAATATAAGTGGTGTTTTCTTACAATTGCGAACCCGAGTACGTAACAATATCATAGGTTAGCAAACAAGCAAATGGCTCTCCTGATGGGAAGAGACAAAAATCGCCTATAGATACCAAAGATGTTACTGGTGCGCTGCTATCCTTATGACGAGGTCTTAAGGCGAGGCACCGAAGACAAACAGAAAAAAAATGGTTTGCTTAATCACATTTTTATGTATTGATTGTTAAATAACGGTTTAACAAAAAGTACACGATATACCTGAAGATATTATCTACGGAATGTACTAACTAATTACATGAATAAAGTACTTTACACGATCATATAAAATTCCGATGATATAAAACAGGCTAAAAAAATCTCTAAAACAAGTACTTTGTTCATAATATTTTTAATTTTCCACATAATTTTTATATGGTGGTATTTAGTTTTAAATACAAAAAAGAATGGTTTTCAGCTGAAGTCCTATATTCATTTATCTGAAAACTAAACCGTTTCCAGCGGTTTCAGAAGATACCGCGCCGCCCACTTCCTACAGTATTGGCGCGCATCAAAATACCTCGCCTTAATGTTTCATGAAATCAAAATTAATAAATGTTTTATTTAAGTAAACCATTACCGACAATTTTGACGTGTCAACATTTTTTAAAAATTACTACCGGATCGGAACGCGGCCACAAATGCATAAGTTTATCGCCTACCTTACCCTCAAAACTGGAACACAACGATGACAAGGACTGTATTGGGACAGGAATAGACAAGGCGGTGGTACCGGATGTGATTGTACTTAGCTACCTAACGATAACTTTGACGATTGAACAGGTTTTTTTTTCAAAAACTAAATGCCTAATTTCATAATGTTCGGTCAAATTGTGTTTGATTAAGCGTAGTCTTAATTTTCATAATGTACAAATATACATTTTTCATATTTAGATATAATATATTGGCCGCAGACACTACCTAAAAGTCTGAAAGTTATATTTTAAATCAGTAGGAGTAATACATCCGATATAAAGCGTCAGTTGGTATTTTTCTAGTCCAACTAGGCTGCTAGGATAAACAGCGTACGCGCGAAGTAGTTTGATAGTAGATAGAGTAGTTTGACCAATTAGAACTTTTATTTGACGCGACGCAACGAGGAAACGTTTGTCGCGTCGAATAAATTTGACACAAGTTTTTCATATGGGTCGAACCTCTCTTTTATCGCGCGTGACGTATTACACGCTGTTTATCCTAAGCGGACAGATTATACGTGTTGTGTAATATTATCGACTGTTCGCAACCTCGAGGCGCAAATCGCAATGTCGTTAACTGATGACTCGTGAACAACGTTTTTTCTATTATAGTTAAATTTGTTTTCCTAACATTTACGTCATAATATGTTCGATACTATGAACAAAACTTTGTTGTAATATTTAATAGAGCAATTTATCCAAAAATACTGAACTAGTTAATAAATGAATAAAAAAAAGAAAATATTATCTAAAATTGTAATAGTAACTATTATAATATAATCTGTGCTAAAGTATCAATTCCGACCGTTAGCTCTTACCATCAGATAATAATTATTATTAATTAATTAATTAATTAATAATTAATTAATCAGTAGTCTACTTGTAATTCTGAAAAGAACTATATTATGTAAATTTTATTTAATATAATGGGAGTAAAAAGTTGATTCTATGCCTAGCCGTACTTTACAAATCCTATTTACGTTAACCGTATTAAAAGAGCATTTAACTAAAATGTATCCAACGATTATCTCTTACATAAGGAGGTTTATCTCTCGACGATTATCTCTTACATCTCACACCTCTGTTTGTTCCGAATCCTTCCTAGCTAAGTTTTGTAAACACTATTTGTAATAACGCTAGTGATTAGACATTTGACAAAATTGACCATCACATTTTTATATTAGTAGTACCTGGATGACCGAGATTTTCTCAATATTTTTTGGTAAAAAGATGTTTTCTAAAATTGAAACCTAGCTAGATCGATTTATCACCCCCAAAGCCCTAAATACGATGAATATTTAATATATAAAAGAATTGCTCGTTTAAAGGTAAACTAATAATGCCAGTAAAGTCTACACTATATTGGTCCGGATCCCATTCGAAAATAGACCATCTGTCATTCTGCCAGGTGGTTCGTAAAAGGCGAACGATTTGCTATACATGTCACTATAATTGTGACTACTAGGTGGTAGAGTTCTTTAAGCTTTTCCCGAATATATTATACCACCGCCTTATCTATTCCTGCCGTTTCGGTTTCTAGGGTAAGGTAGCCGGTAGACTTGTGCATGTGGTATTACCATCCTGCCACACACCCTAGCAACGCACTATTAATATATTTGGTGTCTATAGGTGATAGTTTTTTGTACCAGGAGACCTATCCACTTGTTAGCTATTAATGATATATAAGGATAGCAAAGAACCAAGTCATATTTGGTAACAACAGATCAAGTGCGTAACATTATGATTATCATTTATCGGATATAACACAGTGATATTTCATACATATCATAACAAATTGCATTAAGCCGGCATCTCTCAAGTATAGCGATTGCGTCATCCATGTGGAAGCTAAGCCATCTTATGCCTATCAATAGAGCGAAACGGTTGATTAATAACGAGATTGATCGTTGAAAAATACTTCAGCCATCTATCTTCAAAGCCAAACCCACACATCAATTACTTCAAAGGCAATATTAGGTCGTCATAATGATCCTCTACTAGTAAACAAGCAATATATTTACATAATATTTGTAATTAAGTTCTCGAAAAAGGTTCTAACGAAATTTCAATACAGGTATTTACGGGGGCGAAAAAATCGATATTGCTTAGTATCATGTCTGGGAAAATTCGTTGTCTCCAAATTATCAATTATCACGTAGAAAGATTACCCCGCATTAGGTTAAAGCTTTGCTCGACTACGCCAAAGGCTGCGGGTTTGAAACCGAGCTACGTACAGTTTCTATTTTGTTTAGTTTTTTGTTGTTTTACGTTATTGTTATCTTTCGTTTTTATATGGAAATCGTCGAAAATTATATCGAAATTATTTTCACTGTTATGAATCGGATTTTTAACTGGCGAGATGGGTGGCGATTAACATCTCCACATTTGCGCACCTTAAGCGATAATCGGTTATTATCTGCGATAACCGACACGGACAGCTTAACGTGCTCTACGTTCATACAATACCAACTTAAAATCGGCAATATTTAGATTTTTAACTTCATGAAAATGTTAATATTTTCGTTAGCTTATGTGATTAACATGAAATACATGAGCCCTTCCGTCCGTCCGTCCGCACGATTGCTCAGAAACCCTTATTACTAGAAACCTGTAATTTGAATAATTTGCATGACTTCTATAATCGAATTATTCGAATAATATCATTCACAATCGCCCATCTTTATGAAGTAAATTCTCTCTCTCACTTCAACATTACAAACCGGATCCACGAGTGTTACCCGACATATTTTTCTTAGCGATCTCATCACGATCGCGTTAATTCTATTTTTATGCCCATTTTGACATACCCAACTCTCACTTCCATACAATAGTGTTGAGATAAACACATGATTAATAAATATAAATAAATAAATATTCACGGGACAAATTACACTTACTGATCTAACCCCAAATTAAGCAAATTATTTGCTTGTGTTATGAGTGTTAGTCAACGATACTAATACATAGAAATATATTATACATAAATACTAGAATATATTTAACAAACACCCAAACCCGGAAATACAAATATTTATGCTCTTCATACAAATGCTTGTCCCCGTCGGAGATCGAACCCGAGGCTCGTCGATTGCGTTGTCAGGGTCGCTAACCACTCGACCAACGGGGCGGTCAAGACAGGCACTCTGACTTAAAACTGTGGTTTTAAGTAATATCCCTAACGCTCCATTCACTATGTTTCCCACACGCACTCTTCTTTTGACATCAGCGGTGTACCTTCCATCCCTGCTAAAAACACATCCAAGATATACAAATTCATCCACTTGTTACAACGCTATATGATCAAATACAACTCTTACATCCGTTCTGGTTGCTTCTCTTTCAAATACTAGAACTTTAGTTTTCTTCGCATTCAAATGCATACTATTACATTCATCTATTAATGTGGGTTTACATTAAAATACTATTAAAATTGATCCGTAATAATGCTTCTTCACATGAAAAAATATCATCCGAGCGAAGCTCGGTTATAATTAGAATTATTCTAGCTAGTAATTAGAATTATTCTTTAAACGCTATATCCGTTTAAATGTATCTGTATTTTGTACAATATATGCCTTACAATAAGCTTCCAGATGCTGTTAAAGATATAACAATAACCAAATTTAAAATTATATTATATCAAAACTATATAAAAATGTATATTGTAAAACATCGGAATATTTGGAAGAATAAAAACATGGGGTTAATTGGTCGTCATAATAAAATAGATTATATTTTAATTATATTTATTATATTATTTATATTATATTATTGTAATATATTAATATGAAATATTAAAAAATAATGCATCAAACCGTTTAAATACATTTTAAATGCATGTAACCATATACCTTACCTATTCCTGCCGCAATAGCGTCAGCGCTTGACGCTGTCGTGTTCCGGTTTGAGGGTAAGGTAGCCGGTAAACTTATGCATATGGCATTAGACCTCGCCACAAGATAGCAACGCACCATTAACATCTTTGGTGTCTATAGGCGATGGTTGACTCTTTCCATCGGGAGACCCATCTGCTTGTTTGCTATCTTATGATATAAAAAAAAATATACATTACATATACATACGTACACATGTATGCTCGTGAGGGATATAAAAACGTATATATGCAAAAAAAGATAAGCCCGCTGAGTTTCTTCCGACAGAACTTCTCAGTGCATGGCCGCATTTTCGACCCGGTAGTAACTTATTTGTAGTGGTAAAAAAAATTGTCTGACAAACTGCGTTTATTATATTAAAACTAGCAAAAAGCAGAGCTTTGTAAGGGCTCGCAAAGTTATACTATCTAGTAATATTGTTAGAAAAATATTTTTATGAGAATTACATCCTTTAATGTATAGACTTTATTTATAATAATAAAGTATATTATCTTTTAATGTATAGAAAAATAAATAATAAAGTATTGCATCTCTCGCATTGTATATCTGTTTTGTTAATCTTTCACCTACCGTTCTTTCTACATGTCCGAACCAACGGAGCATGCCCTTTCTCATCTTTACACCAACACTTTTTTTCAAGCATAACTTCTATCTCACTTCAACATTACGAACCCGGTCCGCGAGAGTTGCGCGACATATTTTTCATAGCTATTTGTTTCATCGACTGCGTTGTTTATACTTTCATGCCCTTCTAACATACCCAACTCTCACTTTCATACAATATCGTTGGGATAGGCACATGATTATGCAGGGCAAGACGGGCGGGGACCCTGACTTAAAACTGGGCTTTTAAGTAATCTCTCTAACGCTCTATTCACTCTGTTCCCCGCACACATTCCTGCTCTAGACCTAAAACCCCCTTGTGCCTAACACAACATTCCTACGGACTTCCCTTGCGTTCTCCTTTCCATGTTTTACTATACACCTTCGATGCTAAGCTGATCAAACTGATGGCCCTATAGCTATTTCAGTCTATACGTGAACCCTTGCCTTTATACAAGGGCTCGATGACCGCGCGCCGCCAGACAAATATAAAGAAAAGTATTTTGTAAAGTAGTCTCTTAATAAGTTCAAAAATCATTAATAAAAATCTTTAAACCGGATGATCCTGCAATCCATCCCTGAAACCGTGTTTAAAAGGATAATGTTTTAATTTTTAAAACTTTCGAATTTGATTATTGATTTTGATCTTTCACCGCAAACAGTTTTTCGATCAGCCAGGCCGTTTAAAATCTGTGAGAGATTTAATCACGTGCGCACATACAGATATATACTAACGTCATTGAAAAAATATAATCACGTTTCAAGAATCTCAAACCATGGAGATCGATGAAAGCTCGATTTTTGAAAATCGCGGTTAATAATTATAATTTTCTGCGTAAAGTTTTAAAATCTTTTAAAAATATTTTTAAACATGTTATTTAAAATTGCTCTAATAATACTATACAAATATGAGACAATTTAAACGCAGAAATCTTGCAAACAGTTGATTTCCCACTTCCAGTATCTCCCGTACTCTGCATCAGATCTTCGTCAAATTAAAATAACCTGAGAAGTATCTAGGTACTCACTGAAATAAAAAAAAATCCTTATCGGTTCAGCCGTCTTCGAATATAATCAGTGAACATACTTAAAAAAAGATTCCGCCCAAATAGGAACCTCCTTCTTTTTGGGTAGTCGGCTGATTGAAATTGCTGGAAAAGTTGAAACCGAGTTTTTTTTTATTTATTTTTTTCACGGGACAAATTACACTTACTGATCTTACCCCAAAGTAAGCAATTATTTGCTTGTGCTATAGCCGTTAGTCAACTATACTAATACATAGAAGTACATATATAAATACAAGAATATCGAACCCGAGATTGCGTAGTCAGGGTTGCTCGACTCGACCAACCGGGCGGTAAAGACTGGAGTTGATGCTACAGAAGAGCAGCGCAAGGTAAAAATTGTCTCCAGAATTGCATAATTATAAATCGTAACTCACAAAACATCAAGACGGCAAGATTTAAATTTTAACATTATCTGTTTTATTAGTTACAATTTGCTTACTTATTTCACTAATCTGGAAAAAGTGATGACTCAAAATTTGGAGGCGCCTACCCTCAATCGTTTTTAACTCGTTAGTTTTATAATAGATGGCGTTACTAGAAATAAGATTCTAATACAAAACGTATCTTCTATCGATTTTAACTCGTCAGTTTTATAATAGATATCGTTATTAGTAATAAGATTTTAATACAAATTGTATCTTCTATTTTTTTAAGGTCTGTAAAATGGTATTTTTATGGTAGATATTATATCTAGACATGAATTTAAACTACTACGTCGAAGCACAAACCTAAAAGTCCTATAATTTTACAGTAAAATGTACCACAAGAGTGCATAGAAAGTGGCCTAGTGTAATTATTACTTGGACATAAAGAATACGAATGCACGAAACGTAAAAATTTCTTTGCGAATCTCCAAAATTTCATTACTTAACGCGACGTATGAAAATATATTAAACTAGCTGCAGCGTGCAGCCCGCTGCATTATAAAAGTTATTGGTGAATCCCGTGGGACCACTTAATTTTTCCGGGATAAAAAGTAGCCTATGTGCTATTCCAGGTCACCATCTACTTGTGTGCCAAATTTCATTCAAATCCATTCAGTAGTTTTTGCGTGATTAAGTAACAAACATCCATCCATACATCCAAACTTTCGCATTTATAATATTAATATAGATTACATACACAGAAGTTCCTGAATGTAGAAATTTGATTTCAGACTATTTCTAAACCCTAACCCCATTCGTGATATAGACTGATGGTTGAATGTAATTTACGTGTCGTGACGTACGGCGCTAAAATTAATAGCTGTTAAGTGTTTAATACTGCGACTATTGTGCCAGGAAATATGTCCTCTTTATTCCACTGAATTACGCCGTTTTGAAGAGTATTTTTTAATTTTTATTATCACAAGATAGTAAACAAGCAGATGGCTCTCCTGATGGAAACAGACAATCATCGCCTATAGACAACAAAGATGTTAATGGTGCGTTGCTATTCTTGAGGCGGGGTCTTAGTTCCACATGCATAAGTTTGCCGGCTACCTTCTTACCCTCTAAATCGTAACACGACAGTGACAAACACTGATGCTATTGCGGTAAGAATAGGTAAGGCGGTGGTACAAAACCCGGGCGAGACAATGCAGAACTCTACCACCTAGTGGCCACAATAGTAGTGACTCGCATAGCTAATCCATACATCTATACAAATAAATAAAATTGGAGTGTCTGTTTGTAATATTAAAATAACCGATTTTAACTAAATGCATATGGATGTATACAGGGTACACATACCAAAATAAAATCTTATACGATTTTTGTCTGTCTGTAAGTCAGTTTGTTCCGGCTAATCTTTGGAACGGCTAGACCGATTTTGATGGGATTTTCACCTTTAGATAGTTAATGTAATAAGGAGTAACTTAGGCTACTTTAAAAAAAAAACACGCGGTCAAAGTAGCGGGCACAGCTAGTCGTATATATAAATGCTTGACAGGACGGATGGCAGAATATAACATATTCTTTAAGGGAGCCCGAAACAACATGGTGGACATTTAATTGCATTAAAATTATCAAAAATACACTGGAGGAAGCAGAGGTGGGCATGTTCAGTCCCTAAAAGAATACAATTCGCTAATTAAAATATCTAATAATTATAAATCTATGTACAAACCTGTTGCATTTGCTGTGCATCAAGAGAGCGGAACAGTAAAATGCCGCGCACCGCCTCTGCCAGGCGAGCTCTCTGTGCGTCTGACTTGGGGAACACTACGGGAGCTCCTTCATCTGAGTCATCCTCCTCCGGGTCATATGTCTCAGCGAACACAGACTTGCGTCGGTTGTTAAACCGCGCCACCGGCGGTTCTGTATTCCACAAACATACTATGATTAATCACGTTTGACTTTACAAATGATGTTTAAAATCACATAATTTGAATTTGACCCCTTGTAATGTTATACGTACAGCCTGTAAAGAAACCTGTCCGAACCGAAAACGTATTTTTTTATAGCAGAGGGGGCAGATATAGTCTAAGATATTATCAAAAAAAATAATAAAAATAATGAAAGATTTTAATATACCACAATATTTTTATAAATAGAATTTATAAACATACTGTGGTATATTAAAATCTTCGTTTTTAACCTTCAATTTCGCTAAAATTTAGCGATTATTACAAACTGTACAACACTTCGTCGAGTAGTAGACGCGGCCTTGTAGTCGTGTCTGTGGACTGTGTCTGTCGCCATTTTTATCTGGCATTTTGTTGCCATAGTACTATTTTAAATATAATTTAAGATTATTTATTTTGATGGGCGAATATTTACTTGCCTATATCCGCAAAATAATAATATATACATAACAACGTCTTTGACAATCGGACAGATTTTCTTTAAACACTGTATAATATACATATACGCCCATGGTTTAGAAGAACAAAATATTAATTCTGGGTTCACTAATATTCCATGTTTTCTCTATAAATATAGAGTGACTTTATTGTTTATTTAACCCGATGTGTGGAAGTTTGTTATAGAGTTATTCTCAATTACACTGTGGAATTTATTGCCAGCAAAAGTTTTTTTGGCTGGCGCAAGCGAATAAAATGAAAGGACCTTAAAGAAAAGAGTATATTCATTCCTAAAAGGACGACAATTTCAAGTCATCATCTCTGGTGTTGCAGCTATTGATAGGCGGTGGTGATCACATTTCTGCTTGAGCTTCCTGCTTGTATAAAAAATAATAATAATATTGTTTAATTAACATTCAATACACACAATTCAAAATAGGCTAACTGCCGTTCAGCCAGACATGTCGTAAAAGGCGACCGATTGGCTATACGAGTCACTAACATCGTGGCTACTAGGTGGTAGAGTTCGGCATTGTCTCGTCTGGGACTGGTACCATCGCCTTACCTCTTCCTCCCGCAATAGCGTGAGTGCTTGTCACTGTCGTGTTCCGGTTTAGAGGGTTGACTCTTTCCATCAGGAGACCCATCTGCTTGTTTGCTATCTAATCTTATACTATATATATATATATATATATATATATATATATATATATATATATATATATATATATATATATATATATATATATATATATATATATATATATATATATATGGTATAAGATAGCAACCATCAGGGTCAATCATTGCCTATAGACACCAAAGGTGTTAATGGTGCGTTGCTATCTTGTGGTGAGGTCTTATGCCACATGCATAAGTACTGCATAAGTTCTTTTAGCTTACGGTTTATATATATATTTATACTTATTTATCCAGGAACATTTATAATTTGCATTAGACACAAACGCAAAAAAATTACTTTACGTAATAATACGAGGGTGGATTAAAAAGTATTCGGCCTAACCAAGAAAATAAACACATACTAAATCAGTTATATTTTTATTTTTCTACATAATCACCATCAAGTTCGATGCACTTTTGCCATCTCCCATTCAAAGCATTTAGACTGTTGAAAAAAAATGATTCTTCCTTAGAGTCAAAATATGCGTCTACTGCTGTTTTGACTTCGTCGTTTGTCAAAAATCTTTGACCTCCCAAGTGCTTTTTTAGGTTAGGGAACAGAAAGAAGTCTGACGGTGCTAGATCAGGTGAATAAGGCGGATGCGGTAATAGTTCAAAGCCATAATTGTGGATTTCAGTCATTGATTGCACAGACGTGTGAACACGGGCGTTATCTTGATGACATTTCTTCTAAGCATTCCTGGACGTTTTTCTTTTATTTCCTGTCGTAAACTACGTAGTAAGACACAGTAGTAATAAGAGTTTAGACCCCCTTTCAAGTTAAAAAATCATAATCACACCCTTCGAGTCCCAGAATACTGAAGCCATTACCTTATTTGCCGACAAAAGCACCTTAGCCTTTTTGGGGTGTGGTGAACCAGGTCTTCTCCACTGTTTTGATTGTTGTTTTGTTTCTGGCGTACATTAATGAACCCATGTTTCGTCTATTGTAACAAAACGATTCAAAAAATCATCTGCATCCTTTTTTGTTCAACTGAAAGCAGTTGCAGAACCCACCTCGCAGACACTGGAAATACAATTTGTTGACTATGATATTTTGAGTTTGTTCATAAGAGATGCCTATTATCTCTGCTATCTCTCTAATTTTTAATCTGCGGTCTCCCATAATTAAATCTAGTACTCTTTTAATATATTTGTCAGTAGTGGACATCAAAGGCCTTCCAGATCGGGGTTCATCTTTCATACTCTCTCTGCCACACTTGAATTCTGCTTTCCTTTTTTGACGGATGAATAAGACAGAGCAGTATCCCCTAATGTAGTGACCATATCATCATGGATGGCTTTAGGTGATAGCCCTTTCTTATGGAGGTACTTAATGATGGCACGCTGCTTGATTTGCTCCATTTGCAGAAAGTATGTTGAATTGCTTTGTTAAAAAATTTATAATTATTGCACACGTTTCCAACTACACACAATTAACTACTCTGAACTGAACTAAATAATGTGGGTTATTTGATTTTTAGAATTGAATGGATCTGTGTTAAGCCGAGTACTTTTCAATCCACTCTTGTAATAATTGGTTGTAATCATAACAGTTTAGTCACAAAAGCCTAAATAAGCTTAATAATCAGATATATCATTTTATAAGTCATTTTAAAGCAAAAGGTAATTATGATAGGGATCCAACTAAGAACCATAGTCTATATATAATAGGTTTGATCATAATATGATTGACTCTGGATAGGTATCTCTAATATAGAATTTATTGCAATAATAAGATGCAAAATAACATTTGCCAAATGGTAGCATAGAGTTCATTTTTGTTTCGTTTTAAATTGTTGTTATGGATAGTACTTAAAATATAAATATTTTAAAACAACTAAGTTAATGTAAATAGCTTAACTATAAGTTAGGCAAAATATGTGTACAGCAAAATTTGTAAGTACAAGATGAACTAGTCTTATTTCCTTATAATTATTAAGAGACAACTGTCATCTATTGGCACTAAAGATATTAATTAAATTTTGCAATCCACTTGGCAGGGATGGAAGCTGGAGTACAGTCCATGCTGTGCTATAAGGTGTTCTGTACCTATGTAATTTTAGAACAGAGACTTTAATTCAACTTTTTGAAATTCATATAATTAATGATACACACTTCAGAAAGCTCATGAGCCTATAGTTTTGGCAATATATTTGCAACATATTGTAACTCTATACTTTGTTAAAAAACTCTATGTATAATTCCAAAAGTTTTTCTTTTTTTATAATAATCTATTCACAATTCACAAATTAAATAAGATTTTGAGTAAATTCTGAAATTCTTAGCATTTCAATTATTAAGGCAACTGCTGGGAATCTCATTAGGGCACAAGCTCAGCTGGTCTAAGAGAAGCTTTGTATCAAGATCATTGAAAAAAACCCAAGATGCACAGTGTCGAACAAAACTGACACTCAAAACTGTCCCTAATTTCACATAAGTAGTTATAGATATGGCAAAAATATATGTTTTTGCATATCTAATCTTAAGCGCAAGTTTTATAGTTGTTTTTAAAAAGCAATGTACAAAAAGTAATAAAATTGAAAGTGTTGTGATCGACGTGATTCTCTTTGAAATGAGCGCACAATTTAAAATTGTGCGCTCATTTTTAGAGGACGTTTTTGAGACACTGATTGTGTATCTTGGGATTTTTATATCAATGATCAAGATAGAAAAGCTAATATTTGAGCTGACACCGGTGCCTATGAACCAGGTTTCACCTTTTGTGTAATGTCTGAATAAGAAATACTGGAGACTTTTGTGGACCGACAAGAGCTTAGACAATTGACTCAAAAATATATTTCTTTAATGTGAAAAAGCTTTTTACATTGAAGAAACATTTCACACTGGACACTAAACAAGATATATACCTGACATGTTTAGGTATAGCATCTTCATTTCTGGAGTGTATGACTTGTGGTTAATTTAACGTACCAAAATCTACAGGTGGAATTTGAAAAGTGGATCCTCATAGCATATTACACTGATGAAGCCAGGAGGGATATCTTATCAAAAATGTCTATATCATGTATACTCAAAGTGCCTACCTTAACAGCTCACAAATGCAGATTTGTATTTAAATTAGGGTAAGTTTATGTCAAATTCTACGGTTTCCTTTTGGCAGAGAGTTCACCAACAAGAAATTGTACATAGAGACACCTGAGAGTAACAAAGGCTCTGATTTGAAATAGATTGATATAAACAAAGACACCACTACATAGGCTACAATCAAGTAAAAGTGTTATCAGCACCTTTTTCAACTTAGTAAGGCCCCCAGGGGTCCACAGGAGACTCGACGGGGTCTACCTTGGCGTAACCAAAATGAGGGTACCACAATTCGTAAGCGAAGTAAAAATATCAATTAATTACCCATTCAATTCTCATTTTTTTGAAAACTGTTAATTCATGGTTGGAACTTGGTTGCAATGCAACTTCCATAGTTAGATCTAATCTTCGCATTTTTTTAAGTTTTGGGAGTATAATAGAAATTTAGATCCAGGGGTCCACCAGAACCAGCAAAATTTTGAAGGTAGTCTATGAGGAAAAAAAAGTTTGGGAACCTTTGAGCTAGACTAACATATACTTGCTGGGAAATCCTCTTATGCTACCGATACAATAAATTGCCTGTTGAACCTAAAGACCGAAGAATGTTGTATTCACATAATGGAATAGATTGCACAATGATAACTTAAGGAGTTGCAGATAGAAGCAGAGGGATTCCCTCCCACATAACCCGGTAAGACAGGTGCTATGAGATTGTGAATGATGATAAATTAAATATTTGTCTAAACATATAGAAACTACCAACAAAGCAAAAAATTTCTTTTAGAAACAAGACTCAAGCTTTTTTTAGCACTTTTATTTACTTGTATATTATATACAGCCTACATATATATTTAAAGCTGTATTGTTCAATAAAACAATAATGTGAATATCTGTTTTGTATTAGTAATATTCATGCAAAATTTGAAGTAAATCCATGCAGTACTTTTTGAGTTTACCCCGGACATAAATACAGACAAACAGACAAAAATTCTAAAAACTATATTTTTGGCATCAATATTGATTGTAGATCACACCCCAAGTATTCTTTTAAAAACATATTCAATGTACAGTTTTGACTTTCCTACGATTTTATTATATGTATAGATTAACATAATATTCCTAATTCATATTATAATATAATATTTCTTTCTGGATTCCTTCACAATATTAACCTTAACTTTGTCAAATTTCACACTCATCCACACAATTGCCATAAAAAGGGGGTATAAAGTTTTAACTTCACATATTAATATGTAATGATAGAACTGCTGGTATCAGCTAGTAAAATTCAGTTAAAACCCTTTTAACTCAATACAAGGTCCTACCAAAGTAACATACTGGTTGATATAATGCAAATATCCTATAATTGTGTTTATAATAAGTAATATGATTACAGTTCCTCTTTGACTGCCTTAGTAGCACTACGATTTATGTAGATAAAACAAACATTTCGCTACATGTAATGGTTATGGCAATCAGCCAAATTTTACAAAAGATTACCAGTCCTAGTAGCACCTATGTAAATTCATAATTCACTTACTTTTCTGTATTTTTAAATCAGAAAAGCAATGTCCTACTGAGATTTATAAGGCTATCAATCAAAAGAAATTATTGCTCGTAAAATGATAAATATTTTTTGAGAATGCCATAATAATACTGAAATATGTGTTGGAAACGTTTTACCTTGCCAATTTATGCAGACAGCTATAGTGAACCCTACTTTGATCTGATTGTAGAACTTATGAAAATAAAATAAAAATATTTTTTAACTAAGGGATTGAATCCAGCTTGCAAATAAATAAATAAAAAAAAATTTAAATACAAGTTTCAAATAAAAAAAGAACTAAAAACAACAATAAGCTCAAGTAATATTTGACATTAACATATTTAAGGTATGTTTTGTCTCATCATTTTATATTGTATACTAGCTGACCTGGCAAATATTGTTATGACATATAAATTATTGAAATACTAATATAGCTTTTAAAAATAGGGGTTGGTTATAGAACAGTGTAAATATAGTGTTTTATGTACTTTTTTAAGCTACATTATAAAAAAATAAAAAATAAAATGTTAGGAGTGGACAGCCCTAATCACTTAGGGGTATGAAAAATAGATAGCCGGTTCCCAGTCCTACTCAACGTGTTTATATAAAATTTCTTTAAAATCGGTCAAGCCGTTTTGGAGGAGTATGATAACTAACATTGTGACATGAGAATTTATAAGATTTATGATGTTATCCTATACTTTATACAACCAAAATTTGTAATATATTCTGTATGTAATTGGTTTCACAAAAACAGCTCTAACTTTGACAAAATTTTACATTAATATAGATTAGATTTACTATTAAAATTGATCTAGATAACTAGTTGTCATTGCCGTGATATTCTGTTTTGACGTGAAAAATATCATTAATTAATGTTCGGTCTCTAAACTTGTATTGAATTAAAATCATAATATAAAATATGAATTGTAATATTGGGGTCATAAAATAACAGGAATAAATAGCATCTTTAACTTTATGTATTACATTAAAGATCTACATACATATGAACAAACTTACAATTATAGGTTCCCTTATAATGAAATGTGAGTTATCACGCAAGGGGTAATTTTGAACTGGAAATATACCTAATCTATACAAATAAATAAAATAGGGGAGTCTGTTTGTAATATTAAAATAACCGCTTTTTACTAAATGCATATGGATGTATACACAATACATATACCAAAACAGCTTTTTTTTTACAATTTTTGTCTTTCTGTCTGTTTGTTCCGGCTAATCTCTGGAACGGCTGCACCGATTTTGACGGGACTTTCACTGGCAGATAGCTGATGTGACAGGGAGTAACTTAGGCTACTTTTTTCGAAATTTTTCTACGCGGACGAAATCGCGAGCTCAGCTAATACATAAATATGTACAGTTGGTATCAATATAAGTACCAACTTACGGCCTGGCCACGGAAATTCGCGCCTGCAATTTTTCGCGCGGCGCGAATCATGTACACATTCTATTCCAAATAGTGTTGGAAGTGCAAAACTACTTCCCTCCAAGTAATATTGAGATAAAGTTGAAAAAGTCATCTTCCTCTCGAACATGAAAATAAACACATGAAAATCCACGCTGCGCTAAATTCGCCTCGCCGTATACGTCGGTTCGCGTGGCCGGGCGGTTAGGCAAACACAATTCAATCTTTCAAGCGGAATGCCTAGGACTAACACTGACCACAAGAGCTATCATGGTAAGAAAATTAAATCACATATCTGAAATTACTAACAGCCAGGCAGTATAGAAATCACTCAAGTCCAACTATACTACCAAAAGTCTAGTATGTGAATGCAGAAACCAAACAAGTATTTCAAAGATATGGTGCTATGCATAAAAGGACACAGTGGCTGCCTTGGAAACATTGCTGTTGAATTTAAAAAAAAATTAAGAGAGAAAATATAGGACCGGAGTCAATTTGTTTAGAACACTGACAAGAGGAATCACCAAAGTAAACCATACAAAACACTGGGAAGTGACAAAAGGACATAGACAATACAAACTAGCATTTTCCACACTTAATCCCAAACTTACTAGAAAATTACTCAGGCTACCTAGAAGCAACCTGAGAAAAATATGTGATTGCATATCACATATTTTTGCACACATGCATGCGATGGACCTAACAGACAGTCCCTTATGTAGTGCATGCTTAACCAGTGGGGAAAACACCGGACACATACTGTCAGAGTGCAAATAGCTAAACTACCTAAGTTTTTCAGAGAAGGGACTACATATGAGATGTTAGGAATCACCATACTGAAAGAAACTTGGTTTACAGGATTAGCTACTATACAAAATACGCAAAATGGGCTGTATTGCGGCTAAGTGTGGTGTAGCCCACTTTGATAGATAGTCAGATAAACATTTGGTTGGGAGGTTAGCAAAAATTACTATGTAATCAATGGGACTTATGTTTGATTCCAGAGACAGATTCCGCCAGAGACAAACATACATGTAAAGGCATAGATTACTGTATTTCCCGGTCAGGTTTGGGTGTTTATTAAATTTCAGCATTTTATATAATATTGTCTTAATATTGGTGACTAAAACAAGTAAATAATTTTAATTAAATAATTTAGACTTTAAGAAGCTTTGTTGTCCTACTAATATTATAAATGCGAAAGTTTGTGAGTATGTATGTATGGATGTTTATTACTCTTTCACGCAAATACTACTGAAATTTGATTATGATGAAATTTGGTATGTAGATAGCTGAAGACCCAGAATAACACATAGGCTATTTTTTATCCCGGAAAAGTTAGGTGATCCCGCGGGATTCACTAAAAACTTTCATAATGAAGGGGGCTGCACGCTGCAGCTAGTAAATAATATTTTGATCTTTCAAAAATATTATGAACATTGCAAGTTACATAAAACCTCTTTCAAAAAGTGGCAAGTTGAAATATGAATTTAAATACAACTACTTTATAAGGAAAATAATAACAGAATTATAGAAAATAATGTTTCCATTAAACAATGATGATAATTTAGGAAATATCCTCAAATACTGATATATTCTAATGAGATGATTATGACTATTCGTAACCACAATAAAAAATAATTAATGTAATCTATTTTTATTTTATTTTAAAGAAATTGATTCTCTTCTATGGTGTTTGTAGGCAATGAACTAAGTTATCTATACAAATAAATAAAATTGGAGTGTCCATTTGTAACATTAAAATAACCACTTTTTCCAAAAACATATAGTACATGGTACATATACATACATGAAATAATATTTTTTTATAATTTTTGTCTGTCTGTTTGTTCCAGCTAATTTACACCGATTTTGATGGGACTTTCACTGGCAAATGGCTAGTGTAATAAATAATGAGTAACTTAAGCTACATTCATTTTCGAAATTTTGCCACACAGACGAATTAATTGCCTGATCTAGTTATAGATTTCTAGAGGTCACTAAGGTACACTGAGGCCGAGATAAATAGACGTTACTTAGCATCAGTCCAAAGTATTACTTTGCAAAGTACTACTTTGACTTGTCTAAGCCGAGTACCTTATCGACACATAAATAGACAATACTTTCAACATTACTCAGCCAAGTACAGGCTAAGCCTAAGCACAAGCGAAAGAATTACTTTCGTATGTTTCATAAGAAGCGTTTCTAATTTACTTAATGTTTTCAATTGTTTCTATGTAACTTTTTAGTAAAATAAATAATTCAAACATCAAAATTAAGATTACATAAAATCTAGATATAAACAAATATATTTATTTCTTATATAGATAGGACTTGAAAATTACAAAAATCTGAAAATACAAAAATTATTATACATTGCGTTCAGCATTCATTTCAAGTTGATATTTGAAGTTTTAAATGCTTTGTTTAACATTGATTATTTATACATCACAATAATCAACGGTGTTGATAGTTTTATTTGGTTTTGTGATTTTTGTTTAAAATACTTCTATTGAAATTTGTAGCTGTATCGAATTTAAAAAGATTTTCGGTGATTATATGTTCAACAAGTAGATATTTTATTATTTTTGGGAGCTATTATTAACTTATAATTCGTATTACAATTCATTTTGACAACAGTAGAAAATTTCTGATAGGATTAAGAAAACAACCATATATGGAGTACGAGAGAACTTTTATTATTAACCTCATCCAACAAAATAAGAAATAAAATCCATACACATTTTCTAAAAATATATTACAATACAAGTTCTCTAAAATAAAATAAAAATCTAGGGTGCGTATGCTTTATCGGAGTGTTTGCTGATAAAATAGCTAGAAACAGAAAGTTTTAGCTGTTGAATTGTATTTGTTTTTTCATTAAGTGTGTTTTACAAATATATTCAATGTAATAAAAATATAGTAACTATGTAAATTTCCTTTTTTCATACATGTTATGTTTTCGTATAATAGAAGGCATTAGACGAATGACACACTAAGGGCAACCCTGCACCGTCGTCATCATGACAGGAATTCTTATATCATTAAGTAATAAACAAGCAGATCGCTCTTCTGATGAAAATAGAAACTGATTTCCAACTGGGATAGGTAAATCCTTATTTGATAATGATTCCAAATACAAATAGCTGTCTTCCGTATTGATCTAGGCCCTTTTTTGTAAAATAGATCAACTGCCTTTGCTAGGCATCTCGTAAAAGACAAAGGAAGGCTATCATCATGACTACTAGGTGAAAGTGATAGAGTTCTGCAATATCTTGATCGGGTTGTGGTATCATCGCCTTACACATCCATGTGGTAATGAAATGTACCAACCCTGTGCATTTTACTGTCGTTTTTGACGTGACAACGTCTTATAATTCGATAGAGCTGGCTGCACGCACGAAAAAACATGACTCATGCGGCGTTACCTCGCTCTGAGGCGTTCCGTTTAAGGCTTGGAGTACAAGCGAGAGCTTAAGACGTTGTCACGTTCAACTATCGTCTGTAAACCAACTTTACAGACAACCAATTTTTTTTTAGTTTGGAAGGTAAGATAACCAGTATACCTGTAGCATTCCAACTCTGCCTTACGCACAGAAACCCATCTTCAATATATTGGATGTCTATAGGCGATGAATATCTCCTTCAATCAGAAGAACCATCAGTATTTTCACTGTCCTATCAAATTATTATTACAACGCCGGTTTCCTTACGAGGTAAACAGTGTGAACGGATTGTCTATAGACATCCCAGTTCACCATGATTCACTGGTTTTGTTGATTGGCGGTATGAATGGTGATCTCATTAACGCATTTTTATCGTCCATTTCGCCCCTCAGCGATGACCGGGATTGATATCTTTAATGTTCATCCGAACCACGAGGATGTTAGCTTTAACCACCTGCCAGGCTCTAAGCTGAGTTTTCGAAAAAATCTTCAATAACAATTTTTCCCAACTCAGATATCAAACCCATAATCTATATCAAATAGGCTAAGCTCTAGACGAGTTAGTCACTATCTTTTTTGGTGCCCACTTCCACAAAAATATTAATATTTTTTTTCAAATTAGAGCTTATTATTACAAAAGAATTGGCGTGATATTAAATCAAGACTATTAAAAAATGTCAAAGGGATGTTAAGAACATGCTAAGTCGTCAAAAATCTATACAATGGCTTAGCCAAGCAATGGCTAAGTATTAGGTTGACTTTTATCGAAAGTATTGTGTTAAGTAATGTCTATTTAATGGAATTTCATTAGCTAAGCAGTTGCTATGGCTATGCCAGTGCTAAGCAATGACTATTTATCTCCGCCTTAGTGACAAAGTCTAAGGAGCTTAGATTTGGAGAGCTAAGGATAAATATTATTTACTCAAAATGTTTTTTGCATTGACATATGTGTGTACTTAAACCTATTCTAATCATTTCTTATCTATTTCTACCACCACCACATTGTTAACATCATTTATATAGTTATATTATATCCATTAGTATGGCCAAACAGTACTTACAAAATATAAATTATGAGGTAGGTACCATAATTTTAAATAAGCAGAATAGGTAGTAACACTATTGTTACTACTCTATTCCATTAGATATGTCTTAGTAATTAAAGTCTGGATAACTAAAGAAGATACTAAGTTACTATTTAAATAGTCCAAGAAAGCATTTATACCTCCATAATAGAAAGCAAAAATTCTTACAATTAACTACGTAAACTACTTTATTGTTGTATTCGTTATGAGGTAAACTACAGTTGTACTACTGTATTGTTTAAACAACAATGTTACGCTAAGAGTAACATTTTTAGGCATTTTTAAAAACAAGTGCAATGTATTCATCTTGCTCAGTAACTAATATGATTTAATAGATTTCAATAAACAAGATGTTCATTGTCTTAAGATTGGGAGTGATGTATTTAAACTAGGAGTCAAATCATGGTAAGAAGCAATAATAACAAACCCTATGAAATTCAGCTTGCTTAGGATAAACCAAATGCTTAATGTGTGCGATGATAGAGAGGTTTGACCAATAAGAACTTATATTCATTTAATGCCACAACAAATGTTTCTTTGTTGTATTGTGTCCAATAAATGTGTTAAGTTTTCCTATGGTTACACCTTTCTTCTGTCACTCACAACATATACCATCTGTAGGCAGGAATTTGTAGTGGATTTAATTTTTATAGATTTCATTCTTTCATTGATTTTTAAGGGATTTATTTATGAATCCTATTAATAAGATTGCAAATACAGATAATAACATTTTAATTGAATTTTGGTATTACTTTTCAAAAGAAAAATAAGCAGAAACCTCTCTAGGTTTAAAAAACAATGTGTATTTAGTTAGCTCTTTACAAATAAAACCTGTAAACGTCTACTACCTATACTTTTAACACTACTCAGATAAAAAAAGCTAAGCACGTATATAACATCTATTCATATTTAAATCAAAATCATGTGCTATAATTGCGATGTCTGCCTACCAACTAACCTTGTTGTCGCAGTGCCTTCAGAGGTTATACTTTGAGAAAATAGCAAAAATTGTTACCTTCTTCGTCTGATATTATGGATTCATCGGGTGTTCCTGCAGACGGACCCCGCACTATGGTCGTAGTTCTGTTGTTCTGTAACCTTGTAAAGAATTCGACCGCGTAGTTAATAACGTCTCCCGGCTGCTCCAATAGGTAACTTATAGTAAATTCCAATAAGATTTCTCTAAGGTCATCAGGGACTTGGATGCGTCCGCTTTGAGGCCTGCTCATTTCTGACCGCGCCGCTTCGCCTTCTCGTTTCTATCCTTCTTAGAGAACGTCAAAGCGACTTGTCTTGTTAATATTTCAATATCATAGCCATTGAATTAGCTAAGCGACACACCAACGAGCAATCTTATGGTGAAATATAGCACTACATACAAATGTTAGTAATAAACAAAACCACACTATTTTAACTAAAACACTGAAATAATAGTCTTGACTACGAATAATAAAATTTTGATGACACACTTTTTTCAAAATATTCTTCGTCCTCCAGCCTGACAAATATAAAATCTCCTTTCACTAAAAAGTAAAAATGGCGAATTCGGGATTGTTGCCCTACTTTACTGACCATAACCACAGAATCCATAACCCTCTTTTATTTATTTTTACATTGCCAGCTCAATAAATGTATTTCAACCAGAGACAAGTAATTACATCATATTATAATATATAATTTTTTAATGATACTACATACTTCGAAGGAGATACTTAAAAGCATGTAGCCTTTTATACATATTATATATTATACGTACTATATCAGAACAAATTTTTTGAATGAGTGTCGAAACTCGAACCTTTGATTTATAGTGTTGCCGCTTGATAGTCCATTATCGATAGAGTTTCAGGACCTCAGTTAGTACAATACTATCAATAAACAACCATACAATTGATAATATTCATGATTAAAAAAAATAAACTATCGAAATTATAGATACGATCGATAGTATTGCTATTTCATATTGCTATCGATTATATCGATACTATCCAAACTATCGATAGTCAACTTTATTCTAATACTGACCGATACTATCGATTGTACAAACTATCGATAGTATCGAATACATCGATAAATGCAATATTGTCTAACAATACTATTGATAGAATCGATACTCTGTTTTTGTCCAACGATTGATACTATCGACACAATCGATAGTTTACTTACTTGCAGCGTTTAATACTATCGATACTATTGACATTGTGGCGTTTCTAGATTATCGATTTTTTAGCGACACGACTGTAATCATGTTCTTATGAATATTCAACATTGTGGGAAGAAAGAAAAATTGTATCTCTGGATTTTGTTTATACTTATAATGTGGTGCAGTCTGCAGACTTACAAATTACTGGCCTAGTAAGTATTTGAAAATTATAGTTAAAATGTTTATAGTCTATTTCTCGGCAACTTCAACTAAACCGGGATGGTTCCTAGACTATAGCGGCGGCCTCGGTGCATACGCTGCGTCGATTCATACATTTGTTTCACTCGCTCGCCGCGTACCTCGCCCCGCACGCGATTCGCTCGGCAAATTTCGTTGGTCACCCGCTGGTCGCCACGCTGCGTGGCATGTTTAGTATTTTCCCATACATTTGTTTCAGGCGCCAGACGCATCACCGTTCGCGCCGCGCGAAAAATCGCGGGCGCGAATTTCCGGTTGCCAGGCAGTGAGTCATTTTTTGAAAATTAAACGCAAATAACATACAAAAAAAATTGATCGCACAGTTAAGAACAGTTAACAAACAATTGAAAAAGCAAAGAAAAGTATTAAAAAATCTATTTCTCTCCACCATCTTAAGACAGCCCATTGTAATTTGTATTTTGTTGTTGTTTGTTGGTATGTGGCTTCTACCGTTGTTGGTAATTTTTAATATTAAAAACTTGACGAATGGCAGTTGTTAACGCCCATGTCAAAAAAATAATATTTGTAATGTCACTGTCAACTGTCAAATGTTAGTACAATACCTAGTCTGTGGTTAGTACTCAGTTGGCTGTCATTGATTGAGAAATTTTAAAATGCAAATTCTTATTATTACCTAATATAAACATATAATAAATAATAGTAAGACAGATATGAATCCACAGAAGTTATTTTCATTCAATTTTAAGGAGATATTAATTGATGAAATAGCATTAAGTGGGCTCGAAGGTATTGGATTAGATTTGCTATGGAGAAGAGCCGAGATACGTTTTTCATCACCTATTACATTAAAACTGAAGATACGATTGTGGAACTTTATCATAAACTGTGAATCATTGTCTTTTTATGATTTAAAGCAACCTGTACCTATTATAAATATATTAGATCGATTTTCGACTATCGACGAAGTCAGTGGGCATCTGTTGGATCCAGTAAGTTAAAAAAAAAAAATTATTGTTTTATTGGGGATTGCGTTAGAAATGGGCTGAGGTTGGGTTTAGAAACGTGCCGCATCGATAGAGGAAATCTGAAGCTGTGGGGGGCTTCTAGAAGGCCTGATAACCCCCGTTAGTTTTTTTGCCGAAGACGCGTATTTTTTTTCTAATTTCGTATATTTTTAGGTTAGGCACGTAAATGTTTACGATAAACTGTAGCCCGCCCGTGAGTTTAGCTTCCGTTTTTTTTTTATACAAAGATATAATATTTTTTTTTATACAAAGAATACCAAATCTACGCAAAATTTCAATATCCGGAAATACGTATTTTTTTAGAAAAATAAATATGAAAAATTTTTGAAAATTACAAAACATATTCAAATAGCTTTGTTAGTTTTTCAGATATAAACTGGTCATCAAAAAAATCGGCCCACCCTGTTTTTGTTCGTTATTTCTCAATAATTTCGTAGATAAGCCATTTCTCACAGTTGTTTTTTGTTTTGAGGGTCGGATAAGATGTTTGACACTCTGTTTGTCATAAATCCTATGGCACTTAACGGTACTTGATTATTTTTTGTTCAAAAATACTGCTAATTGCTGATTTGACGGTTTACGTCGGTACAAATTAAGCTCGTGTTTCCAGTCCGAAACAAACTTTTCTCGGGATATCTTGTTATTTACGTTAAGTTTATTTACTGAAGCTGTAGTTTTGATTAATTTTGCCTGAAAATAATGGATACTACTGAAGCGGAGGCAGCGCAAGTTGTGGCTCTACTGCAACAGGGCTTAAGTCAACGTGTCGTGGCTAGAAGATTGAATCTCAGCCGTTCTGCAGTTCGACGAGTTTACCAAAGGTTTCTAGAGACTGGGCAGTATCGAAGAAGATCTGGATCTGGCAGACACAGGGTGACAACTCAAAGGGACGATCGCTTTTTAGTGGTATCGGCTTTAAGAAATCGACACCTTTCTGGCGTCGATCTCCAACAACGCTTACGTGAAGATCGGGGTGTGGCTATAAGTGACAGTACTGTTAGAAGGAGACTTCGAGAGCAGAATTTAAGACCACATAAACCAGCAACGGGACCACTTTTGACCACAGCTCATCGTCAAGCAAGACTTCAATTTGCGCAAAATCACATTAACTGGACTATAGGTCAATGGGAGTCAGTTCTTTTTAGTGATGAGAGTCGAATGACTTTATACGGTTCTGACGGACGTCGTAATGTAATGCGACGACCGGGTGAACGTTATGCCCAGTGTTGCATAAGAGAAACAGTCAGTTATGGTGGGGGCTCTGTAATGTTTTGGGGTGGGATATCTTTAACTGGACGAACGGAGCTGGTTTTCATAAGTAGAGGTGCTTTAACTGCTGCACGATACATTACGGAGGTTTTAGAAGACCATGTGGTGCCTTATGCTGGCTACATCGGGGAAAACTTTCAACTTATGCATGATAATGCACGGCCACACATAGCGCGCAATGTCACCCAGTATTTAGAAGAGGTCGGCATTCGTGCTATGCAGTGGCCCGCCCGAAGCCCTGATCTAAACCCGATAGAGCACATGTGGGACACCTTAAAACAAAAGGTAAGAGCACGGAATCCAGCCCCTACCACATTGGGAGACCTGGAAACCGCCATCAAGGAAGAATGGGAACGAATTCCTCAAGAGACCATTAAAACCTTGATTAAATCTTTAAAACGGCGAATGCAAGCCGTTATTCGAGCAAGAGGAGGAAATACCCAATATTAAGATGAAAAAATGGTGACGATAACTTTAATGATTAAAAAAATAAGTGAGTTTGAAATTTTAACTAAAAAAATGTGAAATTAATGATTTTGACTTCAAATCCTAATTAAATTGATTTTTTTTATAATTTGAAGGTTTAAAGTACTTAAATTAGTGTAAATAAACATGATTAGTAAATTATGCGTGGTCGCAGCGAAGGTTCCAAAAAAAATCAAATTTATTTAATTTACTTTAATAAAAACTTAATATTACATAAAATTATATCGAAGACCTAATCTAAGCTAACGATGACAATTGCCCGAAGTGTGGAACAAGAGTGATGCCTAATTTAACTAATTAAATAATCAAGCCGCGGTAACGACGTCACTTGCTGCACGTTGCGCCGAGTCAGGTCCCGTGGCCCGTGCCCGATGTTGCAAGGAGTGATGCGCATTCAGCGGTCTTCATATATCACGATGGCGTAACACCTCCCCCGTAGAGCAGCGACTATTGAAGACTTTCGTCGTAAATTGAGCTGGGGGTTGATGAAAATTAACCCTTCTTTGTTCGGGGGTGCCTTCATAAATGCCATCCTCTTGAACGCCGGTTAAAATGTTAATTTTTCTATGACAGATTTTCCTGTATGATATAATTCCAATGATGACGGATGCTGTAACTATTATAGCGTAGATAGGTATCGTGGTGTGATAGACGATGTTTCCATCTTGTTTCAAAGTTACTAGGTCTTGGTGAGATATTTTCAGGTTGCTCGCTTGTAGGTGGTCCAAGTTAATGGTGTTCAGCTTCAAAGATGGTACTTCGGAGTGATATATTATTTTGTCTTGAGGTAGATTCATTATTTTCACAGGTTGTCCTTTAATATGGTCTTCCGAGTTTGATATCCTGAAGTCGGATGTTTCTATGAAGCAGTTGTGTGGTATGATGGCGAGGTAGCTGCCTTGGAGTGTTCTATAGTGGTCTTCTTCACATGATAAATGAGTCTTTGTACGATTCGGAAATATCATTGTATAATGTGCTTCATCCAATTTCTCGAGGGCTGGCTTGTCTAAGGATACATATGTTAGGGTGCATAATTCCGTCTTCTGTTGTACGATAAGTTGCTGGACACAATCGCGTGTGGTTTGATTCCTTAGGCTCCATTGCTCTTCACATAAAAACCATTTACTAATCTTCGGGCATTCAGCCTCTATGTACCTTGAATCTGTTTGATGGATCGCTAGGAATGGGTGAGGTGGTATGAGGACTTGGGCGTTCTTATTGGGAATTATAGATAACTTATACATATCATACGTTTCTTGTAATACTACTGGGAATCTATAAACTATAACTATATTATTGTCTGAGTAATACGAACCAATTTTTAGGATATCGTAGTACTCCCTAACATCTAAGTCAATTATTTTAGGTTTACCGTATAAAATTTCTAATCGGTTAATCATATACTTAATAGAATTCAGGTTTACTAAAGAGTGATGTAAGCTAGATATTTTAATTAGTGCTAATGCATCTTGAAGCTTGAATAATTCTTGGGATATCGAGTCAACGTTATCTCCTAAGATTAGAAATACTTGTGCCAAATGGGCGTATTTTATTAAATCATTGTTAGTCATTATTTCTTTCTTAGTTATTTCTCCTAATAGCGTTTCGATTTGATTTTGATTTTCTACTAAATTATTAATAATTTTTGTATATTGTGTAGTCCATTCTTTTGACAAACTAACGTGACTATTCAGTTCTGAAATTAATTTATTTTCATTTTCTTGAAGGGTTTTTAGAACATTATCGTAGCGCAATGCGTCCGTGTAATCTAGATTACCCGATATACTTTTAATTACGGATCCTAGCCCGTCTATTAACCCTCTTTTGGTACGGTTAATTCTAAATGTTTGTAATTGTTCGAATACGTTTTCAATCTTATATTTCAGATAGTCTATGTGAGGTTCGTATAAGTTCGCTGTTTTATTGTTAAGGTCAGGCGTAATGTCATCTAGTTGCTGTCTTACTAGTACTATTTTATCTTGTAAGTCTGATAAGTTAATATTTTGTATAAATGAATGATAGTGGGTCACTATTCGCGTGGGGCCAAGTTTAAATGGTAATAGTCCAGGTCCATTGTCTAAATTCTCTAGTCTTATTTCTTTGGAGTCAGTTCTTGGTAGAATGAGAATTACTGTCATTGCGGTCCTGTAACAAGTACATGTCATGTTTAAGATGTTTTGTCAGGTTTGTTGCTTTTTGGAATTCTCTTAAGTCGAGACTTAGCTACTGGGCCGCGTTTTTTCTTGGTATATATATGTATGGGGAGATCGGCAATAACTTTATCTTGGGTGTATCTTGGGGCTAATTTTTGTCTTGAAGCGAGAGGATTGTGAACAAACACTTGCTGGTCAGGAGAACATTCTATTTCACTCTCTCTATTTTTATTCCTACTGTCCATAAGATTTGTACGCTTTTCTAAAGTCATGTCATGTATAAGTTCGTACGTCTTAGTCATCCTAATTTTATGGTCAGTTATATATTGCTGTAGTAATTGTGAGTTAAGGTCAATACAGAACGGGTCTCTGGGGTCAAAATGTCCAGTTACTATATCGATTGGCTTACATTTAGTAAAACTATGAATAGAGCTATTGTAACCAAGTATTGCATAAGGCATAAGGTTAATAACGGATTCATCTTTTTGTTTTAACTTAAGAATACGTAGATGCTCTAGTATTGTAGAATGGAACCTTTCTACTATACCATTTTCATTTGGAGCATCCGGGGCAACTCTATGATGATGAATTTTGTGTAATCTTACAAATTCCGAAAATAACTGATTTGTGAATTCGGTTCCATTATCAGTGATGAGCATTGTGGGTAACCCATGGTGTGTACAAAATTGTAATAATGCTTGTATAATACTGATAGCTGTACTATCTTTTAAGTGATAGGCCTGCGAATACTTGGAAAATGAATCGACTATTGTTAAGAATTTTTCGTTTTGGATGGACAAAAGATCTAAATGCACAATTTCGAACGGTTTAGTAGCTGGAGGAACTATACGGAAATGCTGTTTAACAGGATTGCGGTCATATTTAGCTTGCCCGCAGACAACGCATTCATTGATGAATTTTGTTATATGCTCTCTCATCTTAGGCCAATAATATCGGCACGATAAGGCTGAGAAGCATTCATTGATACCACGGTGGTTGGTTTTACCATCGTGGTATTTGCTTATTATCTCCTGTTGGGATAGGTATTCCTTTACATTTTCTAACTCGGTTTTTGTAAAGACCAATTTCATGGCTGAACTTTTAAAAGTGTTTTGCAAAATTGGAATAACGGTGTACATCGCAGATACAGGGTGAATAAGTAAACCTGTTTTGACTTTGGGGTTGACATATTCTCTAACCGCGTTAATTATATCCTGCTCAATGTTTGATTCCGAAATCTGAATTTCAATTCGTGTATAAGTATCAAAAGGTTTTGATATAAAAGGCTTCCTTTTAATATCACCAACAATCTTAAAAACTATCTGTTTTAGAAATTTATTTAAAGGATCATCTACTATAGGAATGTTTAAAATTGGATTTTCTTCAGATGTATGTACTGTAAGAGTTCTAGAATCGTCAACGATCTCGTCAGCGGTAATGGTTCTAGAGTCGTCTACTGAAAGGATTTCCGATAAATTAGGAATTAGTGAAGCTAAATCCTGTAGTTCTTCGTTATTAATCTCTATACGAGATAGTGCATCGGCATTTGTATTATATTTTCCTTGTTTGTAGATGACCGTAAAATCATACTCGCTTAATTTTAATTTCCATCTTGTTAAACGGGCGTTTGGTTCTTTCAGACTCATAACCCATTGGAGGGGTTTGTGGTCTGTTATAATTTTGAATTTTCGACCAAAAAGATATGGTCTAAAATATTTGGTAGCCCAAACGATCGCCAACAACTCTTTTTCAATTGTGCTATAGTTAATCTCACTACTGTTTAAAGTGCGGGACGCATAAGCTATGGGTTTATCTGCTCCTACTAATCCTTGAGATAAAACGGCACCTATCGCTACATTGGATGCATCGGTGGTTAAGATGAAATCTTTTGAAAAATCTGGGTATTGTAAAATCGGATCATTAGTTAGTAAGGTTTTATACTTTTTGAAGCATTCAATATATTTATGATCGTTAATGTTGACCTTAGAGCCTTTTTTTAAACACTGAGTCAATGGCTTTGTAATCTTAGCAAAATCAGGGATAAATTTTCTGTAATACCCGATTAGGCCGAGAAAACGTTTGATTTCGGTTGGAGTTCTGGGAAGTGGATAATTCTCAATCGCCTTGATTTTATTAGGGTTAGGCTTAACACCATCTTTACAAATGACATGTCCTAAAAATTCAGTCTCTAGCTTTAAAAATTCCGACTTGTCCATTTGAATTTTAAAATTGGATTCACGTAACCTTTTGAAAACTTTTTCTAAATTTATTATATGCTCCTGAAGGGAGGTACTAAATACCACTATGTCATCTAAATAGACCAAACAGACTTCGTTTTGGAGATCTCGGAGTACGTTGTCCATCACCCTTTGGAAAGTTGATGGTGAATTTTTAAGACCCATAGGCATTCTTAAAAACTCATAGTGACCGTTCTCGACATTAAATGCGGTCTTGTGAATGTCGGCGGGGTTCATTTCCACCTGATAAAAGCCACTAGCTAAGTCAAGGGTGGTAAAGTACTGACATCTACCTAACTTGTCCAAAACGTCGGTAATATTAGGAATGGGATATTTATCATCAATTGTTTTCTCGTTAACCTTCCTAAAATCAACGACAAGACGCCATTTCGTTTTACCCGAAGCATCAGCCTTCTTAGGAACAATCCAAATTGGAGAGCTCCAGGCAGAATCTGATGGTCGTATAATATTTTGCTCGAGCATTTTATTAATTTGATCTCTGACCTCTTGTCGGTGAATGTGCGGATATCGGTAGCTTTTGGTATGTACAGGAACTTCATCACTGGTCCTAATAGTATGCTTGATCTTGTTGGTGAAAGTTAGAGGTTCACCCTCAAGATAAAACACATCTGCGTATCGTGAGCACAAGGCTTTAAGGTTTGCAACTTCTTCGGGGTTTAAGTGTTCTGTACGGAGACGTGATAATACTTCTTGAGAACGATTCGATATTTCATAGGGGTTATAATTCTGACAATCTACATTAAATACTTCTGCACTAACAGGCCGATCCATTGAAAAAATTAAATCGTTTTTACTATTATTAACAACCTCTATAAATCCACGATTATTTTTTACCTTAGTCACACAGTCGCGTATAAGGCAGTTCGATATTGTCTGTTCACAAACTAAAACTTCACCGTCATGTACATTTATAGGAATTTTAATTATCTTAGAAGATTCGGCTGGTATAATATCTTCATACAGGTTAGCATTTCTAGAGTCGTACATTTCTATTTGGTTCGTTGCAAATCGAGTTAACAGTAGTTTATTCTTCAAGTCGATTTTCGATTCCCATTTTTCTAGAAGGTCTAGGCCAATGAGTCCGTCAAAATAATTATGGAACTTATATATGTATAAAGTTATGTCGTCTCGTTCGTTAAGTTCGGAAAAGCAAGGTAAAGTTATCGAGTAGTTGTTGCGTGTTGTCGCATGAACGTTTGTCACTTCAAAAGGCTCATAATTGCACGGCAAATGTGAGAAAAACTTTTGAACGCTATCAGGGCTAATAAAAGATTGATTGGCACCAGTATCAATAAGCAGTTTCAATGGCGGGGATTTAATCTTAATGTAAGGAAGCTGTCGTTGCGTTTGTAAGTTTAGCTCTATTTTGGTTTGTCGGATTTCGTAGCTATCTGAAAATTTTGCTTATCTTCAGGGGTAGAAGGTCGATGTGTTTCCTCTGTCATAGGGGGCTCGTAATAGGGTTGTAGTTCGCTAGGGTTGTAGTAGTCTTGGTAGGGGTAGTCGTCATAGTAATAGTCACTATAATAGTCGTATGCGTTTTGGTCACTGTCGTGTGTGTAGTAACTGTCGTAGTTATAGTCTAGTTCGTTCAAGTTAACTTCCCTCGTTTTGAAGTAGTTACTAGGGGGTGGATTTCCAAATTTCTGCCAATCATGCCCACTTGGTGGTAGTGGCTTAGATGTGAAGTGGCTGACTCCACTCATAGGACGTGAATTTCCGTAATTGTATGTCGGTCGAGTTTGCTGTCTGTGGGGCATCATAAAGACATTACTGCTAGGATGGTGATTAGGTGGAGGAGCTGAGAACATCTGTTGGGTACGCGTAGGCATGCGATATTGTGGAGCCTGATAGTGATGATTAAAACTAGGCTTCCAACCAGGTGGTGGTTGTGTGGGGCCGGAAAATTGTCGCGGTGTGTCAAAAATAGGTTGTCTAGAGGTACTAGCCATGTTCATAGGATTTGTAAATTGTCGAGAAATATTAAAGTTATGATTTTGTCTATAAGATGTCTGTAAGTTATGGTTAGGGCTGTTGTTCAGTTGCCAATCTTTTTTGCTCGATCCTCCCTCATTACGTTGTTGTAAGTATAATGTATTTATTTCCTCCTGAACAAATTCGAGAGCCTTTTCCATTGATTCGGGCCTCATACAACGAATGCGAGACCCTAAAGGTTCCTTGAGACCTCGCAAATAAGATTGTAAGGTTAATTTCTTATAAAGTGTTCGCTTGGCTTCAATAGTGGTGGCTATACTCTCGTGAAGCGAGATATACGTCATAATCGTACTGAACAAGTTTTGGCAACGTTCGTAAAATTCTTGGGGGGTACTAGAACCTTGTGTCTGTAATGATAAGTCACTGTAAAGTGCGGTTTCGTCTCGATGGTCAGCAAAGTTATTAATCAAAGCATTCCTGATGCCGTTCCAGCTATCAGCTATGCCTTGTGAGTTTATTAACCTGGCGGCAGGTCCAGTAATTTTATTTAAAATACCGTTGAGTAAAGTCAGGTTTTGGAGGTCATGTCCCGGAGTAACGTCAAAATGTGCTATGACTATCTGATCACATAAGTTTATGAACCGTGTTAACACATGAGGGTTCCCATCAAACTCAGGTACAACCCTTAGAGATTTATGAATTAAATCCAAAGTGTCTGACATTTCTAATGAAGTATTTAAATGTCTATGCTCGTCTATTACAGTAAGCCTACGCCTATTTCTATTACAATCTATTTTGTTCCGCGATTTTCCTGTGTGGATAATCTTGGAAAATTCTTAAATCAATTCCTATAGTAAAACACACACGTAATAAATGATTATAAAATAAAGAGGCTTAAAATTTAACACACAAAATTATAAAATTTTTAAAAGTTTCACGTACAAGAAATATAATAGTATAAGAATGACTATGAACTAGGAAAAATGATAAGGAAGAGAACTGTGAGAGATTCAAAGCACTTACCAAATCATCTGGTCTTTATGTCTAACTGATTTTATTTGGTTGGAGTCTATGTCTTGATTCCTCCTTGCTGCGTACACACACACGTAGATTTCGAAATAGCCAGTAAAGTTAAGGGTCGATACTAGATCCCTAATCTAACTATGCACTGGCTATCCTACCGACTGCGCCAATTATGCGTGGTCGCAGCGAAGGTTCCAAAAAAAATCAAATTTATTTAATTTACTTTAATAAAAACTTAATATTACATAAAATTATATCGAAGACCTAATCTAAGCTAACGATGACAATTGCCCGAAGTGTGGAACAAGAGTGATGCCTAATTTAACTAATTAAATAATCAAGCCGCGGTAACGACGTCACTTGCTGCACGTTGCGCCGAGTCAGGTCCCGTGGCCCGTGCCCGATGTTGCAAGGAGTGATGCGCATTCAGCGGTCTTCATATATCACGATGGCGTAACAAGTAAATCATTTTAGTTATTAAACAATATGTTTTCTTTTGCCAATGAAAACGCATAATTTGCGGTGAAAATGCAGGTGGGCCGATTTTTTTGATGACCAGTGTAGTAATCTTCTTAAATTGATGACAGATCCCAATCACACACCCCAACTTCCACATGGTCTTGTTTGCCCTACCCCTAGAGTGTTTTTAAAAATCGTTAAGGTGCCGAAGGGAGGCAGCACCTCACCTTGCGAGCCGTAGTGGCCGAGGCTGGTCACCACAGGCGACCAAAAAGGCGAAGCTGAGAAGGCGAGCAATGGTGCCTGTGCTTTGTTACGTAATGGTGCAGGGGCTGCACTTCCTGCAGCGCTGTAGCACATGCAATCTGACTTATATACTCCGTATTTATATTAAGCTGTATGTTATAGAACCTTAAAACATATTTTTAAGTAGCAAAGCACATGTTCTAGAAAATTAAAAGTACCTAACTTCAACATTAAAAAATAAAATAATGTAATAAAAATGTCTTTTTTGGCGAAGGGAGTGGGGGAAGGGTGACTACGATTATTTCTCTCTTCTCTCTTTTTTTCTCCAATTTAGTGGCATTATTTAAAATTGTTGGGACATTTTGTATGGCAGTTTTATGACAAAAAATTCATTAAAAATCTATGTGTTTCCAGCGGGGGTTGAAATTAAATTAAAGTTTGAAATAAAAAAAAGGGTTTGTTTAAATTAAAATCATAATTTTATTTGCCATATTTTAAATATTAATAAAATTATTCCCAAGAAATATGGCATTTCATAATAACATATTGTAGAAAATCATAAAAATTCTTTCATAACAACATATTTTTTCATAAATTCATAAGACATTTTTTTTTCATAATTGTTATAAAATATTACCTATTTCTGTAATAAGTTGGGTAGGAGTCGACGGAACCCCACTGCGCGGGGCTTCTGTTTCTGGGTATGGGATCTAAAGAGAACCTAACTAACCTACTTCAACTGTGGCATTAAATAATTTTTTTTTAAATAAAAAAAGAATAATGGAACCCCACCTCACCATCATATATTATTACTGAAGCATTATTGAGTGCTTTAAAAAACTACGACTGAAAATAGTTTTTTCCCAATTTTTTTTTATTTTTAAATAATAACATAAGCCTCATAAAAAATCACTCATAAATAGTAGGGCTGGGCCGAAATTCATCTTACATTTGGTTTAACTGAATTTCGACAGATTGAGCCGAACTTCGACATTTGGCTGAAATTTGGTTTAAATGCCGAAACTTCAGCAATAGAAAAAAGTACTTACTTCCACTATTTTGAATGAAATATACTATAAATACTAATATATATATATATGTGAAGTTTTGTATTTTTATATTTTTTTATGTATTGAATAAACTGAATGTTTGGCCAAAGTTAGAATTCGGTTCAAACCACATTATGCCCATCTCTAGTAAAAAGAGATAAAATGTGATTTTTTTTATATCATACGATAGCATACAAACAGATAATTCTACTGAGTTAAGGATAACCATTGCATATAGACACCGAAGACATTAATAGTACATTGTGAACAGTGTGGCGGGATACTAATGCCACATGTATAATTCTACCGTGCCATAACCCAGGCAAGATAATATTTGTCCTAATAATAACCATGGTGGTGGCCTTTTGTCTTTTACATATTGACGCCTGGCAGAATGGCAGGTGGTCAAGGTACGTATTGATAAGCCTTGAGAAATGCCATCATTTCACTGTTTGATCTATACTTGATAGTATATAGCGAGCGCAAATACGTCCATACGGCGCAAGCTTGTGAGCGACACTAAACTCTTGCTTTGACCTGTGTTCAAAAAAAGCTCATGTTATAGAAAATTGAGAAGAACCTAACCTAACAAACAAACTTTAACATTAAAAACATAAAATAATGTAATATAATTATCTTTTTTGGCGAAAGGGGATAGGGGACATTATTGTGATTATTTTTCTCTTCTCTCTCATCTTTTTTCTCCAATCTAGTGGCATAACTTAAAATGTTTAGGTCATTTTGTATGACAATTTTAAGACAGAAAAAAATCATAAATGAACTGTGTTTCCGGCGGGGGGGTGAACACCTTACCCTCACCTTCTCTCCCTATCCATGCACCACTTTTATAAACCGTTATCTATTTTTTTTCCAAATTAATCCTATTTTTTACAATAAATTGTTTTTTAATTTGGTGAGGCATTAGAAACGGGCCTTACAATTTTCAGGTTGCTCAGTGGTCAACTCTAATGATTGAGAAGAACTTCAGGCTTTTTCAAAATGAGATGTCAATAATAAAATTATTATATATATTATATATAAGTACATTGAATATTTTTTTAAAAGAATACTTGGGGAGTGATCTACAATCGATATTGAAGCAATAATATAGTTTTTAGAATTTTTGTCTGTTTGTCTGTATGTATGTCCGGGGTAAACTCAAAAAGTACTGCATGTATTTACTTCAAATTTTGCATGAATATTACTAACAGATCTACATATTATCACGCTATCACCCACGGGGGAGGAGCTGTGCGGAATAAACGAAGTCCACATGGATGAAATTGAGGGCAACAGCTAGTAGAGTTATAAAGCTTAGTTATGTCAATTTGTCCATAGTTAAATTAGTACTCAGTAAATACACCACAATGTATTTTAAAATTCAACCTTGGCTGTTAATTGATTCAAGGCTAAGGCAAATAGTTTTGAACCCTATAAATGTGTGATATTACTGTTTCAGTAACACTTTTATATATTTCATTGTCTTCAATCTGGTTTACAGCCTGAATATCTAGATGGACCATATGAATATCATACAGTTGAGAATGAGTATGGCTCCTGTGCTAACTATAATACAAGAAAGTTAATAAAAAGGGAAGTAATATCATCTATGAGCTATGAGGAAGTTATTAATGTATATGGGAAAACTTTGGTGATAGTTGCTTCTTTGGAAGAAAGGTGGAAGGCATTAGTGCCTCATTTACCAATAACCTATCTGAATCGCCTTACTCCAGTACATTATTGCATTTTAGAACTAGTTGGCAGGGGCAGAGAAAATGTGAGTATTCTTAATTGGTATATTTTGTATTTTGATATATTTATATACCTTATGCTTTAGGAAAGACTACTCAGATTATGAGGTCCTGAATTTGATCCCAAGGTTGGGCTAAATTGTTATTGAAGATCTTCAAGGTTTTTCTCGAAAAATCTCAGTAGTCACTAAGTCTGATTGATGGTGTGTTACTATTCCTGTGTCATGGATGAGTATATAGAGCTGTATGTCCCAGTTATTGCTAGAAATAGCTGATACTTATTATGAGTTTGGTAGAATGCGGCAATGGGATTGACCCTTATCTTGCCAACCGTCAATCTGATGGATAGTGATGAACTGGAGAGTCCATAGAAGTTTGGTTTATTCTGTCTACTCTGCAAGGGGACCGGGCGTGATGATACATAACATAAAATTTTACAGTACTCTATAAGTTGAACATTGTAATGCCAAAATTCGAGTTATAGAGGTTTTGAGTTATCAAAGGTTTTGACTTAGGTGGATTTCAATTTGACTTGTAGAGACTAAGATTCACTCTAATTAATTTTGAGTTAGAAGGTGTAAAAAATAAAAAATCAAGTTACAGAGGTAACAATTGTTTGATTATTGTTAACAGAGTATTCATGTGTAAGCCAAATTGTTTAGGATGCTAAACCTTAACTGGTACTATATTTCAACAAAACATGTTTTGTTTTTTTGAAATATAGTGCCAGGTAAGCAATACATTTAATTAGTGTTGAAAAAGTCGGTCAGAATTGGTCAATTCAGCAACATCTTTCTTTTTTGACAGCTCTTCACAGCTTCAAGCGTCTCTAACATTTTAACAAGACTTGATATTTTTAGTTTCACACCACAAGTACTCTCATTTCTTGTAAATAATACAATGTCGCTGTCCAATGATATCAATTTATTTTTGAGTTACTGCGGGAAAATATGTGCCAAAGTGGCTTTTCAGGGCTCACTGATAATTTCGACTTATAGAAGGTTGAAATTTCCAGTAATAGATGTTTTGAGGGTTGAAATATATTTAAGTAATACTTTAAAAAGCTGATGTATTCTTATTTTTTGCAAATGCAAATAGCTTGATTATTAAAAGTAGTCTTGTGTATTTTTGTTGAGATAATATTTTTAAAGCATATAATTGAATGAATGAATAAATGTGCTATGATTATTGGCCCTTTGACTTGTATCTTTAATCATCTATTTTAATTTTTACAGGGACAAATGACTGTTGGAAAGACAAACTTAACTAAAATTGTGAATGAATCAAAACTATTATTTTATAATCGAAGACATTTAGAGAAATTAGATTTGATAAAAGAGCAACATACTACACAAGTAAATGGGGGTAAATCCATGAAGTGTATATTATTACGGCTGAAGAAATTCCACAAGCCACCTATACTATCTTTACCAAAAATCGGAACAGTGTGTAATATAGTACAATACCTACGAGAGAAACCAGATTTTAGTGAGAAGACTGAAACTATGATAAAAAAGGGATTTATGACTGCCCAGCTGAGCAAGAGATTTCAGAAAACATCTAATTTTTTTCAGTATGTACGTATTTAATGCAGCAAACTAAATATATGCAGCAAAACAAACAAATAAGCTTAAATTTGAAATAAGGATGCCACGAATATTTGGTTACTATCGGTATATGGCCTACTCGGCCAATTTCTTTGGTATTTGCTATTCGGCCTACTCGGCCACTTTTTTTGGTATTCGCTATTCGGCCTACTTGGTTACTTTCTTTGGTATTTGCTATTCGGCCGCTTAGTCACTTTATTTTCGTTGGCAATTCGGCCGAATTTTAGGAACTTTTGGCTGACTACCGAAAAACGCACATAGTACTCAAATATATATAATATTTATTTTACCAAGTCACATAACAATTAATACTTAATTCATCTGAGGTACATAAGTCTTTATGAATGAAAACATTATTTCAGCATTTTTCGACGAGGATTCTTTAAACAAGCCGGTAGACAATATTTTTAGCAATACAATACAACAAGACTATTAGTTATAAAGTTATAACTCACACGAGTCAATATGCACTTGGGCAAAGTACTTCTTTTTTTATATCATAAGATAGCAAACAAGCAGTTGAGTCTCCTGATGGAAAGAGTCAACCATCGCCTATAGACACCAAAGATGTTAAAAAAAAGTATCTTCACGCCCGTATCCCCGAAGGTGTAGGCAGAGGGACAACAAGTGCACCCACGATTAGCCGAAGATACTTGATCCCACAATGTGATAGGTGGCAAGCCTATCGCCAACCGGGCACTTTCCAATCCCAAGCAACTTTGTATTTCTCAGAAAACTGAAAAAACACTTTTTTTAAGTGCCCGACCCGGGAATCAAATCCGGGACCTCATGTGGTCGACGCCAATGCTGGACCACTAGACCACAGAGGCGACAATGTTAATGGTGCGTTGCTATCTTATGGCAAGATCTCTAATGCCACATGCATAAGTTTACCGGCTACCTTACCCTCCAAACCGGAACACGACAGTGACAAGCACTGACGCTATTGCGGCAGAATTAGGTAGGTAGGTAGGCCCGGGCGAGACAATGCAGAACTCTACCACCTAGTAGCCCCAATGGTAGTGATTCGATAGCCAATCGGTCGCATTTTACGACCTGCATGGCAGAACGGCAGTTGGCCTATTCTTCAAAGGAGGCCGGGACCAACACAGCGAAGAATGCGGGACCAACACTGTGTGCAAAAAGGTTAATTTTCAATTTTAAAGCGCAAAATCATGTATAATGCAACCCTCATCCAAACATCTATGCTTATCACATAAATGTGTGCTCCTGGCGGAAATCGAACCCGAGCCCTAACCCGAGCCATTGTGTCGTCAAGATTTTATCCACTCAACCAACAGTTTGGCCGTTCATTCATCACTCACTCTGGAAGAACTTGATTACCTAGTTGTAAAATTAATTATTGGTCAAAATACCTTTAGCAAGGTTGAAGTCAGATCATTGATATGAAAAACCCAAAATGCACTCTCGAATAAAACTGACACTCAAAACTTTCACTAATTTCACATAAGTAGTTATAGATATAGCAAAAACATATGTTATGGCATATCCAATCTTAAGCGCAAGTTTTATGGTTGTTTTTAGAAAGCAATGTACAAAAAGTAATAAAATTGACAGTGTTGTGATCGGCGCGATTCTATTTGAAATGAGATTTTTAGAGGACGTTTTTGAGACACTGATTGTGCATCATGTGTTTTTGAAGTGAAAACTTCTTTAGGCGCGTTGAGCGTTTTGGTAGAGGGTAAAATCCTCGGTTCGCGTCACCGACATGCTAATGATAATAGTATATCTATAGCTATGTTTTGCATATAGTTTTAATTACTCTCAACTTAATAGTTCCGTTTTCACTTCTATCGGCAGTCCCACGACTGCTATTGTTTTTTTATATCAGTGAGTATTTAAAATGCAGGTTCAAGGTGCTTCTAAGGAAATTTCTAAACTTTTTTCTAACCTAAACATAATCTTTAAAATTGACTTATTTTGATAGAGAATTTGATTATTTTTTTCACAGGATAGCTTCCAAATGAAATCGACAAGCACAGATTAAATTATATTGCGGTAGTAATAATTAAAAGTTTGGTATCAGACTGAGTCATGGAGTTCCTAGACTGTACCACCTTGTAAATAGTCAAAATATTAGTGACACGTATTAGCCTTCTCTGGCATTTTACGAGATGCCTAGCAGGTGATCTATTCAGTGGCGTAGCTAGGGTGTCACCTATTGAGGGCATTCTGATGTCACCCTTACTTAGAAATCTGTTTATGGTAGTAAGATGCGTTGAAGAAGATGGTCGAGTGGTAAATGCGTGTAAAGTTCAAATTAATATTTTCACATGTGTTGAATAATATAACTAATCACCGCTCACTATTTGTGCTTTGAAGTTAATTTGTTCTTGTTGGGCACTTTTTTGTTTTTTTTATAATATGGATTTTAGGTTACATTTTATCCCAGTTGGGTGTAACCCTTTGAGGATATCATATGGGCTGTATTTACTTATGCAGTAAAAGTCTCCAAAACGAGGGTTTTGCTATGACAGTAATGGCACTATTCTTTATATGATGATTGGCAAATTGTTGTGAACATAAATTTTAATTCGATAATGCTTCTTAGAGAGTTCTCAATATGATTTACTAGGTGGTAGGGTTTTGCATTGGCTCACCCGAGTCTGGTGCCACTGCTTTCCTGGTATCTATTCCTGCCGCAATAGCGTCAGTGCTGTAAGGTAGCTGGTAAACTTATGCATGTGGCTCGTCACAAGATAGCAACGCACCATCAACATCTTTGGTGTCTATAGGCGATGGTTGACTTTCCATCAGGAGACCCATTTGCTATCTTATGATATAAAAAAGATCTTTTGTGTTCTTTCCATAACCAGACCACATGTCTGTAACCCTGGAATATGGTTTATTTTTCACTTTTTTTTATAAATTTTGTATTTTGCTGCATTTAGCTACTTGGGCCTTACACATACATATAGTACATAGCTGGCTAAATTTATTCTAGCTATCCTAACTCTTCTCAGAAGGTTATAAGAAAGCTGATGTTGTCATGAGCTTCTTTACGAGTTTTTGGGTTTTTCGGGATACATGGCCTCTGTTCGGCCACATTCGTGCTCTTAAGGAAGCTCTTAAACCCTAATTTTTATTTACAGGAAGACAGGGAAGTCAGTATAGATGGATATCAAAAATCTAGAAATGGAAAACAGAAACAGACAGTAAAAAAAAGATTTATAAAACTTCACCTATTAAGTGATAGTGATTCTCAATCCGATGACGAACATAATAAAACACCACTTAAATGTGAATACAAGGTTGGAGTCAGTCTTATGCGGCAGGCATATGAAAGGTTCTTAGAAGCAGGTCTTAAAGGACTTACTCAAATCGAAGTAGCCCAGCTTTTGGGTGTGGAATTTTATACAATCAGGACTATTTGCAGGATATTAAAGAGTAGACATCTTATACGAGAATTCTTCGAAGATAGAGGCAGACAAAGAGTGTCCAGGTAAGACAACTTTTATTTATTATTAGCAAACACGCAAATGGTTCTCTTGATAAAAAAAATATAAACATCACATATTGACACCGTATTTGTTAATGGTGCGTTGCATTCTGTGTGGCAAATTTACAATGCCACAAGCTTGAGTTAAGCAGCTACTTTACCCTCTAAACCGGAACGCGACTATAACATGCATTGTCATTATGGCAGCATAAATTGGTAAAGCAGTGATATTAAATCCAGTCGAGATGTTGCAGAACTTTATCACCTAGTAAATAGTCAAAATATTAGTGACATGTAATTAGCCTTCCGTTGCTTTTTACGAGATGCCCAGTGAGACTGAAGTTTTCTTCATAAAGTAATTTGTATAAATACAGGGAAGAGGACATGTAATATGTTTTGAGTAAATTAGCTTTTAAGGAATAATGTACTTTTCCGGGATAAAAAGTGTCCTCTATGTTCTGTTTCGCCTTATTAGTATTAGCTTTTTTCGGCTTTTAAGAAACGTTTAGCTGTTGGCTGTTAGTTGAAAAGGAGCCGGAATTAACATTGGCCACTATCATTGATACAGGTGCGAAAGGAATAGGTAACGCGGAGACACCAGGCCAGGTGGAAACTTGCAATACTCTACGATTAGTAACATATGATGAAGCTAGACACGTTTAGCTTTCGCTTGCCTTTTATGAATTAACTAGTAGGAAGGATAATGATTTTAAACGGACCCAGGACAGAACGGACATGACATATAAAGAAAGACTTGTATTTAAATTGAATTTTACAGATATGTAGCAAGTGCTGCAAGGGAAGAAATGGACAAAACTTATGAAGAGGAGAAGAAAAAGTTTCTACAGCACGTTAATGACGTCAAATCAGATGTTACAAACAATTTGGACAATGCAAATAAGCGAAAAAATGATGATTCAGATGATATTGATTCTATTAGTAAAATACCAAAGAAAAAGGCAAAAATGCAAGAAGAAAATAAAGACGCTGCTGTAATTGAATTGAGTCACATTGACGGTCTTAAAAATACAAATCACGAATCATTAATAAAGGCAAAAAAGCCTCCAACATTAAGGCAATTGAAATTTGCTAATGGTATATTTAAAGTAATAAAAGAAAAACAATGTGTTATGGGCTTTCAAGCATTAAACACAATTGTTTCTAAAGAGATAGGAGAACAGCCGATGGACACAAAAGCTTTAAAAGTTTTCATTCAGAGATTAATTATTGATGGACAGTTGAAAGTTATAAAAATAAAGTGGCCTCGTTTTGAGGATAAGTTTTCATTTGTGATATGTGGACCTAATTGTAAGCTTACAGATCCTGTAATTAAGGCAAAATATAAGGAAATTTGTACAAAAGTACCAAAGAATGCCTTAAAAAAACCAAAGACCCGTGAACCAATCACCAGACCTCTCTCACAGTTTATTTATCCAAGATATTTAAAAATTCAAAAACTGCATAAACTTATTACCGAACTTGTATATTTTAAAGAGATCAGTAATGAACACTTTCCACCTGGTTTTGTTACTTTATTTTCTATAATTCCTGAAATGACCGTCGAATTTGCTTTGGGTAATATAAGCACTATTGACGTACCTGAAATCGCGAATTTGAAACTAGATGAAGAATCTCTTTCAACAAAATTAAAAGATGCTCCTCAAAATATTTATCGTATAATTACACAATGTAAAAGCTTCATAAACTCAATTCGTATGAGTCTTAAAATTCTTGCTGTTTTGGGTCTCATTCAAATTATTGAAAAACCATCTGAATCATTTGGCCATCAGCTTTCTATAATAAGCTATGTCTTCTATGTAAATAGACGTGCTAAAATATTGGATACATCAGGAAAATGGCCCAGAGAAGATGACTTAAAAAGTCTTGAGAAATCATTTTACTTTTCTGCCTGTGTTGATGTCGATGAATATTGGGAAGAAGTCATGACCATTAGTTGTAATACCACAATCATTGTTGCTAGACCTGAAAGTTATAAATTAGTATTTCCTCCTAGAAGTGAATTAACTGTACAGGAATTTGACACTGGTGAACGGTATGGTGATGGCTTAGGTCCTTGTGGATTCGACTCTAGTATTTATATGGATATACCACGTTTGTGGAGAACATTCACTGCAAGAACACAAAGAAAACCAACTAAGACAAAAAAAACAATAAACACTGTGAAAGTTAAGCCAAAACCTTCAAAAGCTACAATTGTTAAAAGTAAAACAAAATCGAATGCAACTTTTTCCGATCAAATTGATGGTAAATCTAGTGCTAAACTTGGTCCAAAAGTTAATACAAAGTCTGTCCCAAAACCAAAACCTACAAAGAAGTCAATTGCAAATAGTAAAATTAAAACAGAAAACATGTATAAAATACCTATACCCCGTAAGCGTAACAGGACTCCAGTAGATAACACTATAAAATGGACTAACTTTGATGATAGGATATTAATGATGTGTAAAGTGGCAATGGCAATAATAAGTCCGGTATCCCAGCCTGGCTGTTTAAGAGTAAGAAATCTTGTTGCTAAAGATTTGCTGATGCTATATGATCAACAAAAAACAGCTAGTATGTGCCATTTACGAGCGTCGTATCTTGAAACAAAATCACTATTAACACACGAAAAAGATTGCATATTGAGTGAACTTAGACGACGTCGACACTTAATTAAGGATTATGACGGCCTTCTTAAAATATTGAAATCAAGGTGCAGTACAACAAACAATTGCAAATTTGTTAATGACGCAAGATTACCAATGTTGGAACTTATTACCGTTATAACTCAAATTATTAAAATGAAAAGCTTCGGTCAAAAAGTGCCGTGTATAGCAATGGACATTGAGGATTTTTATAAAAAATATACAATTTCAACAAAACCACAGATAAGTCCTTATAGAACATCCAGTAATAATGAACTTGAGTTTGGTGCTGTCAAGGAAGGAATAATTCAATCTGTCATGCTATCATATGAAAATAAACCTAATAAAGATACAGCGAAGAAAATATACTCTGTATTTAAAGGGTATTCTGAAAAAGTTTTAAGAACCGCGATAGATCAACTAAGAAAGGGTGGAATAATCGTTGCTAGAGAAAAATCGTCAAATAATCTACTTAATACTGTAGATTTTGAAGACATAATTCAGTCGGCATATAGAATATCAGCTTGGTATCAACGTAAATGGAACAAGCTTGTATACGAATTTTTGGACGGATTATCTAACAATTTGGATAGTGAGATACCACAGAATGGTTTAAAGGGGCGTGCAGATTTAAATTGTTTGTTTTGTGAAATGATTTCCTGCGATGTTTTGGAAATAGTCTCTGATACTGTTCCCGTGGTCACTGGTGCTATGGGAACAGCCGCTCAGGAAGAACAGATGAATATGATAGATATAGAAACAAAATATGCATTGAAGTCAGGATTGATTGGATGGAAAAACAAACGAAATATCAGAAAGTTTTCAGAGTTATATCAAAATTTTACATGTGAACCTTTTTTTGATGCTATGTTAAAGTAAGTAAATTTAGGTTTTGTTTTGTTAATATTAATTTATTTACAGTGAGTAACAAAAATCCTGTTTGACACAAACGGACAAGTAAAAAAAAAATGTAATTCTTTTTGTATTAATATAATATTTTAAAATACTCCAGTTTTGTACCAAAATTATGTGATTTTTCCCTTAAATTATGCAAATAATTGAGGGTTGACAATACTGACAATTTTTAATTTTATGTAGACACTTAAATACTTAAATAAGTTTTATTTGATTTGGGTCATGTATTAAATTATTATTCAAGATTAATTATTTTGTATAGATGTAGGTAAGACGAAGACGGACATACCATGATCAGATTGATCAGATGAGTCTGAAAGTGATGTCAAGAGTCTTCATGACCGGTGTGTTTGTATAAAGAGAGTAAGGAATGTGGAGGAAGCAAGAAAAAGCTGCAAGGATTTCTCTGCCTATGCCCTACGGGATCTGGCGTGAAGATATGTATGTATGTAATTATTTTGAATCGGGAATTTGCATCTATTCAATATCCACAACATAATTCTACATGTATGATCTCATTAAAGATACCAAATTAACGCCTTTGATGATCGGTCAGTGTTCTTGTTATTAGCTGTATATTATTAATACGTTGCATCCCGTAGCCCGCTGTGTGAAAATGGTAACAATACATTTTTCCGAGATAAAAAATAGCCTATGTTTTAAGTCTGAGTGTTAACAAAATGTTATTTAAATTCAACAAGCTAATGAGTGGTGATGCAGTAATAAACAACACATGCACGTACTTACGCACGCACGCACGCACGCACGCACGCACGCACGCATGCATGCATGCATACTCATACACACTCCAGAAAGATATCATATGTTCCCATGTCACATATGTTCCCATGTATACACACATACGCGCACACACATATATGTACACATATGTATCCATAGACACATATGTACATAGTATATACACATATGTGTACATTGTACATGCACACACAAATAACGTATGTTCAATATTTATGGGTTTTCTCTCTTCATCAACATGTGCCTCCTTGCCAAATTTAATCAAAATTGGTTCAATGGCTAAGCCGTAAAAGCGTTACTAAAAGATAGACCTACAGGCTTTTGCATTAAAATATTAATGTATGTTATAGATGTTATATGAAATTTCCACAACCCAACTTATTATCAACTTCTTTCGTAACAACATACATAAAAAGAGTTACAGTACGCGTCACGTAAAAAGTACGAGGTGAGGGGAGTTCTGTACATGGGTAATATAATAACGACCAATCACAACTTAGCGCGCGAAGCAAATGACAACTAAAGAACCAATAGCGCACGTGCAAAACCCCGTGAAACAACGACTTCCCCCCGCAACCATTCCCCGTGTTGGTTCCGGGCTCCTTTGAAGAATAGACCAACTGCCGTTCTGCCAGGCAGGTCATAAAAGGCGACCGATTGGCTTTGCAAGTCACTATCGTCGTGACTACTAGGTGGCTTGTCTCGCCCGGGTCTGGTACCACCTCCTTACCTATTCCTGCCGCAATAGCGTCAGTGCTTGTCACTGTCGTGTTCCGGTTTGGAGGGTAAGGTAGCCGGTAAACTTATGCATGTGGCGTTAGACCTCGTCACAAGATAGCAACGCACCATTAACATCTTTGGTGTCTATCTGCTTGTTTGCTATCTTATGATATAAAAGAAAACCACTACTACAAAAGTTTTTTAATACTATTCGTTTTTTTAATTATTGGGCAATAATACTACACATTCATTTTAAAATAACATTATACATATAAGACAGGGTTATAATAATATAACAGGTACACTTATTCTGGATTCAAAACTTAATCACACAAGTTACTCAAGAAAAATGATTTAAGTTTAGTTTTTGTTTTGTGTAATGCTTTTTAAATATTCAAATATTTTTTTATGTATAATTCATATTATTTAACAATCGAGGAATCCACAAGCTACTTGTTCTCTCCCCGTGCACATTGCTTGCACGCGGGAAACAAAATCGGTTCGTAGAAACATCTCGCTGGATGTTTTGCTAAATTGCTTAAAGATTCATTGAAAAGTTTTCTTTAGGTATATTTCACTTAAATTGTATTTGTACGGGCAGTATTTTACAATGCTTAACCGTCATTATTAAATTAAAGCTTTATTTTTGGAGACATTCTTTAATATTTTTAACTGTAGGCTATAAATTTGTTTCAAATAGGAGGTACTATGCGTTTCAACTGAGAATAGGAGTGTTAGGTCGCCATATTCTTCCGCATTTTGCAAAAAAAAATCATTATTGATGAATATGGTGAGCAAAAAACACTAACAAAGAAATTCTAAAAAAAAAAATTACGTTCTAATTGGTATATTTTCTATTTAGATTCCCATTCGCCCATGCTAGTATGTGTTAAAGTAAGGTATAGAAAAAAAAAAGAAAAATATAGAAATATAAATATTTTTTAAACAAAATATTCAATCAAATGCGTCTATCGGATTTTAAATCCTTTAAACCGCTTATATAACGACTTTGTCGGCGATATAAAATTAATAACGTGTTGCAAATTATGTTTATAATTTATAGGCACTTCAGGAATAGGGAGTTTATAGGCACTTCATTTCTTTTAAATAGTGCCGTAAATTGTGCCATATTATATGGCTCGAAGTTGTCGCTACCCGACTTGTTATATAAATTCCATGTAGATTTGTTAGTTATCCTTTAAATAAATAAATGTTATATATATATATATATATATATATATATATATATATATATATATATATATATAAAATTTATTATATATATTTAATATATATATCCTTTAAATAAACAAAAAATAATTAAATTCACGGGACAAATTATACTTACTGATCTAACCCCAAGATAAGCAAATTATTTGCTTGTATTATGAGTGTTAGTCAACGATACTACTTCATAGAAATAATTTATAAATATTGGAATCTATGCATATAATAAAATCGTAGGAAAGTCAAAACTGTACATTGAATATTCTTTTAAAAGAATACTTGGGGCGTGATCTAAAATCGATATCGAAGCCAAAAATATAGTTTTTAGAATTTTTGTCTGTTTGTCTGTATGTATGTCCGGGGTAAACTCAAAAAGCACTGCAAGGATTTACTTCAAATTTTGCATTAATATTACTAACAGGACGGGTCAATATATAGGCTACATATTATCACGCTCTCACCTAAGCGGGAGGAGCTGTGCGCAGTAAACAAAGTCCGCGCGGACGAAGTCGTGGGCAACAGCTAGTATTTAATAAACACCCAAACCCGGAAATACAAGCATTTATGCTCATCACACAAATGCTTGTCCCCGTTGGGGATCGGGGTGGTCTAAGCCGTAAAGTCATTAGGTATCACACCTACAAAAAGTCTATCGTCAAGGACCTCACCTAAAATTATAACGCTACTATGACACTTTACGGTAACGTAAACGGTCGTGCCAATTTGCCATTTACAACGTACATGCTCTTAATGATTCTTTGACGATGGTTATCACAGATGGTTATCTCTATCACTTGCCTTCAATGAATAATATTCACTACTCTTCCAGGGAATCTTTTGTCTCATCTAAGATAAATTACCCAAGTGTGGACAACAATGATCAACTGTTGTCCTTCATCGAAAGTACTGGGTTTAAAGGATGCACATTTAAAGAACTGCAGGTAATATTTTATGGTATAAGATAGGGTTGTTGCTGATGCTGGTTTTACTGTATCAGCGGATGTTGATGCTGCTATTTTCCCTATGTTTGTTCGGGCTCCTTTGAAGAATAGACCAACTGCCGTTCTGCCAGGCAGGTCGTAAAAGGCGACCAATTAGCTGTGCGTATCACTACCATCGTGGCAACTAACTCACCTATTCTTGCTGCAATAGCGTCAAAGCTTGTTATTGTCGTGTTCTGGTTTGGGAGAAAGGTAGCCGGTAAACTTATGCATGTGGCATTGCCATCTCGTCACCTGGATAGCAACGCACCATTAACATCTTTGGTGTCTATAGGCGATGGTTTCTTTTATCATCAGGAGAGCCGTCTGCTTCTTTGGTATTTAATGATACAAAAAAACATAGTCTATTGGTGACCATATTGAGTTCACCGAGACCGAATATAGTAATCAATACACTATGCAGTAATTAATCACTGCCGTCCATTGCCGGCTGTAACACCGGAGGTCACAGCAATTGCATTGCCAATAGAAATATTTAACGGTGGTATTTTGATAGAATATATTCTCCTTATATTGGGGCTTGATCGGGCAACTCTAGTGCTAGAAACCTAGTTAGTAACCAGTAGTCATTTTGGTAGTAATAGGCTTGAACTTTGAATTTCGTTCTTATTATACGAGATGCGTAGGAAAAACGCACATGTTATATTTATAATGTCTTCCTAACAAAAAATTAATTCGACTAAAATTTATGCGTGGTTTGACATTAAAATCATTGAGTGTGCAATCAATCATCCTTATTTTCGTGGCCTTATGGTTAGAATTTAAAAAAAATGTGACTACCCTCGGAGTATACCCATTCCAATAAAAAAGAATTTGTATGATCCATTAAAAATAAATATACGCATCAAATTGAGAATCTCTGCGATTCTTGACTCCCTAAAAGTTATTTAAATTTGAGTCTTTGTAATGACACTCTCTCTTCAAGGGGCGGTGTTACAGCCTACCCCAATTGGGACCGGACGACATACATACGATAACTGTTCGCCATATTGTTGTGCTCCTATTATCGCACTTCTAGAGGACAGGAAACAGGAAAACACGCGCTCGCGATTCTCGTGAGCAGCCTGTATTTCGGCGGCATCCTAACGAGCTCCTCGAAGTAAACAGGCCCGCCTCCGCTCTCTCTCAAGCCCATCCACCTTTTTTTGACGCTCGTCTGCCTACATGCTGCATTCTCATAAGTTATGTTTTCTATAATCCTTGGATTTTCCGCAGAAACATAAACCCGTGTCATTCAGCGACATATAGGCATAGGCAGCCCTTCCCGGAAGCAGCCGTAATCAGTCAGCATTTGCGATGTGACATGGTCATGGGTGGTACATAGAAGGGCTAAACCCAACACCTCCCATGGCCCTACTTAGGATGTCATGGTTTGACGGTCCGAATTTTAAGAAATTGCGCGACGTTTCTTAGGGTCTCTTCGTCATGCAACTCTTGTCTCCCTACAAGTAATTTATATCTCGACATTTTCCCTCATGTCACCTCTCCTATGAAGGGTCGGACTACATTATACGTTACTCGTTCGCCGAGTCTCAACGTTATGGCTCTTCTACTATCTCCAAGGGTCTCCTTATTCTATGCCACCGGTGCGCTTATTTCCTAAACATTCTAAAGTTCCCCGATGAACGTACCATGTACGGGTAGTAAACCGGCCCTGCCTCAGATCTCTCCAGATTCCCAATCAATAAGTCAATAATAATCCACATTCATCTCAATATTTCAGGAGTATTTAGGCATCGAGACCAAGAAACTACAAGAAAAACTAACTGAACTAGAAGCCGCAGAAATTATTAAAAGGATCGGTTATTTCGAAAACAAAATCATGCTTATGAAATTCGCTAAGTCTCGTTTGCTACAAGTGGAGCAGTTTGCTCATATGATACCCGCACCATGGATGGATTTGAGCGGGAAAGTACGACGTGATATATTTTGTAACTGGGCAACAGTTATAATGTACAAAGTTTTCGAATGCCCCGGATATTCTATTGCTAATTTGAGTGATGTATACGATTGTATATCAACAAGAAATATTCAAGATATCTGTCATTTTCTGCAAAAATCCGAATGTGTCGTACTTAAAACCATTTTTAAAACTGAAGTAGATCTGTTCTCGACTGATGACGATACAGTTCAAGAGTTTTTAGATTTCAATCCTTTCGAAGCGCCCGAAAATATTTTTGTCTTTCCAGTCAAAAATTCTTTGTCAAGATATTCGTATATAAGGAAAGTGATTTTACAAGATAAGTGAATATATATTTTATTACTTGTTACATGTTTATTAAAATGATAAGGTTATATGCGTTGTTGATTTTTATTTTTCTATTGGCAATAGACAAGACTGATGATACAAGACACACAAGGTCTTTCAACACTAAATATATTGTGATGTAATTATTCAGGTTGACTGGTAAAAGACTAACTGACATACTGAAGGAGGGTGCTCAGTACTCAATACTGATACTGAGTATGTAAAAAAATAGGTACTCAAATTTTGACCTAATTATCCAATAAAAATGTTTAGTATGGACACCTGCGCCCGGCGCATAGAAATTCATAGTTTATAAAAGCGGTTTACCGAACTAGCAACAAAATTTCTTGGTACAAAGTGTGGTGACCATACTTTTTGAATATTACTACACTAATTTCGTTTAGTTTTACTACGAATTTAAGCATTATTCTCATTTTATTGTATTTTTATATTTTACATGACCATTAACCATCGTGTCCTTAAATGTGTACAATCTTTTCCGGTCAAGCTGTATTGCACAGGTAGCTGAACCGCAAAACCACGGGTATTGGCTGTCACATTGGCAGAAGAAAACGGTCAAAAAAACTATATAAGCTTTAGATGTTCCCTTAACATGTACCTATAATAATAATAATATAGCCTTTATTCAGATCAACTTAGCCTATTAACAAATAAAATTGAACAAACAAATTATTTAAAACTTAATCCAGTAATTGTATCTTGCTAACTTTTTGAAGATCTGTTTGCCAATCGGCAAAGGCCTCCTCCAACCGTTTCCATTCTCGTCTTCTTGAGCCACTCTATTCCACGTTGCTCCTGCAACTTCTTTAATATCGTCGTCCCATTTTTTCAGTGGCTTGCCTCTTTTCCTTTTACCTCCCCTAGGATACCAATTTGTCACTTTCTTACTCCATTTATCATGGCCTCTTACCATGTGCCAAGCCCATCTCCATTTGAGTCTTTTAATTTTTTAATTTCATATCTATGACTTTTGTTTTATTTCTAATCATGCAGTTTTTTAGTTTGTTTGATCTCTTGACGTTTAGCATACTTTTTTCCATTGCGTGCAAGTAGCTAGTTGCTAGTATTAATCATTACGTGGGTTAAAATCCATGACTGGCAGCCATACATAAGTATGGGTAGAATGCATGTGTTGAACAGCTTTTGATATTTATTTATTTATTTTGTATAACAAAGTCCACAGCTCTTAATCTATTTTAAATTTTACTTATTAGAATTATTCTTAAAGCCAATTACGGACTTACATTTTTTAATATTTACATATAATTACGTCACTAAGTAGTAATGACGAGGGTGTGAGTGTGTGTATATGGATATGCGTGTACTTGCGTGTGAGTGTGCATATGTATGTCTGTGCGTGTGATCTGCAATGTGGTTAAAAATATACATATAATATTTTTACATACATATTATTAGTTTTATCAGAAGCTCGGTTATTTGAACAGTAATAGACGAGAGTTATGAAAGTGGACAAATCGAAACAGGTAGGTCTCGGTAGTAATGTATGGAACCAGGTTCTCTCTTTCCGTCGATAAGGGGTAGTGAATATATTCATACATACATATATTTACAGATTATATATTTATACATATATTTATAGATATATATATTTTATATTAAACATATAATTTTTTTTTTAAAACAGTTTACAAATACGTTATATTCTTATAACTCGTCGGTCGCTAGCAATACTGTGAAGAGCAGAGTGATTAATATGCAGTTTGTTGTCTTTCATAACTTCCTTTAAGCTCCAGTATCTTCTCCAACCGTTCGTTATTCTTCTATTTACTTCCTCTCGCATAGGCTCTTTTTGAAATATGATTTGTCCTAGGTAGACATATTCATCAGTATAGCCGATTATAGTACTTCCTAGATGTATCGTGTCTTTGTTCCCATTTGTCATCACTTTGGTCTTGTCTGGGTTAAGTTTTAACCCTACTTTCTCACTTTCTGTGGTAAGGTCTTTTATCATTGTGTTGATCTCTTCAGACGTTCTAGCGAATAACACTATATCGTTAGCGAATCTCAAATGTGTTAGTGATTCACCGTCTACATTTATCCCAAAGTTTATCCAATTAATACGTCGAAATATTGATTCCAGAACAGGCGAAAAGAGTTTTCGAGATAAAGGGTCTCCCTGTTTGACACTTTTTTCTATTTGGAATGGCTGACCTTCCTTTTCTAGTTGGATTTGGGCTGTACTATGACTGTAAACGTTCTTTATTAATCAAATGTACTTATGCTCTATCCCTTGTCATTAATGCTTTCCATATGCTTTCGTGTAGTAAAGAGTCAAATGCCTTGCTGTAGTCAATGAATGCGATGTAATATTTAAGCTGGTACCTACTCATTGTATTTTGCTATAATTTGTCGAACTGTAGGAATGTGGTCGATTGCTGAGTAATCCTTGTTAAATCCGGTTTGTTCTATAGGTTGGTGTTCGTCTAGTAATTTTTCGATGCGTTTCAAAATTATCTTAGCAAATATTTTATAAATTTTTGACATAGGGCTTGATGGGCGATAGTTTCTAATATCGTGTTTATCACTTTTCTTATATAACAGGACATTGTACGAAAATAACGCAGTAGAAGACAAAATTGAGTTAGTAGATAATTCAAGCATTCCTAGCGTTCTTCAAGTTGAAGTAGAGAATGCGATAGCCAGTCAAAAGGTTGATAAAACACCGGGACCTGATGGTATAGACAATGCAGTCTTAAAACACAATAAAGAAGTTCTAATACCCGTCCTTATAGATATGTTCAACACTATTTTAGATACAGAAATAATATCTGAACAATGGACAGAATCGAATATCATCCTGTTATAACATGTACCTACATGGTTTTAATTGGCTAGATGCCAGCTTACATTTTAAGCTAGGACACAGCTGTGGCAAGCTCGGGTTTTCCATTTTGTTAGTCAGGGCGCCTTAGGCCAACGATTGACCAAATGGGTCACATTTGGTCAATTGTAGTCTATTATTGAGGCCACAAGCTGTTGAGTTCTGAAACGTCATGGTCAGGTTTAGTACCACCCCCTTATCTTTTTTGCAGCAATAGTATCAGTGGTTGTCACTACCTTTGTGGTTTGGAGGGAAAGGTAGCTGGATAACGGAATACTATTGCATGTAGCATAGCGTCTCCGTCACACGAAAGACAACACGTTAAAATCTTTGGTTTTGGGTTCCTATATTAGATGAGCCATCTGCTTAGTTTTTATCCTAATATACAAGGTGTTGATCTGCAATCTTGCCATATTTCTAGAATCCATAGTAGGGCCATACTCAACCACATAAAAATAATATTTTAATTCCAAGTATTATACACAACGAAAAAAATAATTTTGAAAGTTGAGCTAAATAAAACTGACTCGTGAAAATGTAACTAAACGGTTTCACACTAGCGTTTCATGGGGACGTACTTGACAACGGACGCTTTTTAACCGACTTCAAAAAAGGGTGGAGTTTATAATTCGTCGGAATCTTTTTTTTCAAAGCTTTTAGTTTATCAAAAAAAATTTTTTTTTGTAATTTATTCTTCAAGTTTTGTGTTTTATAAGTGATGCCTATAAACTCCTGTAAATTTGGTACGATTGCAGATCAACAGCCTATATAAAAAAAGCATATGGACAACGTCTCGGGCAATATTCGTAAAACTATGATCATACAACTACAACTAGCTTGCTTGCTCCATGGCAGTGATAACTTTATCAATTGTTATAATTACAGATGAAAAATTTTTATAATAACTTTTTTTTCATTATGAAAGTATCTTGTCGGTTTATTATCGCCATCCAATGCCACATGAACGTGTGACTGTTTTGAAACACCTATTTGTTTTGAAGATGGGTTGTCAAACTTATATAGTTGAGTAGATAAACTATCAAGATAGTAAGTTGTCGACTGTCGTACTTTAAAAGAATGTGATTTTTATTTATGAAAATGACTCCACTTTTATAGATATATTAACACTATATATAATAGAATAAAAATGAAATTTTATTAGAAAATGGATTTCTCTAATAGAAATTTCATTTTTATTCTTCGTTAAATAGATCTCATAAAAGTGGAATCATTTTCATAGATGAAACAAAAATCACATTTTTTAAGTTACGACAACTTACATAAGACGCGTCGATATCTATAGTGAATATGAGGCAAAAATAGTAAGGATTTTATAACAGTAGTACATTCTTGGTCCGAACCGCAAGGGACTGGAATATGCTTCCTGAGTTTGTGTTCCCCGACGAGTACAACCTGGGGATCTTCATGTGAAGAGTGAGCAGGTACATTCTAGGGAAGCGCGTTCCATCTAAGGCCGCATCTTAGCATACGACCAGGTCGTGGTCAAGCGCTTCCATACCAGGAGATCGTGGTCAAGCGCTTCCATATCGATAATTACAAAAAAAGTAGATTGCCAGACTTGTTATATTTTTTATATTATCATTGATCAAGAAATATGTAAATTAAGCTAGCTAATGTATTTAATATACAATTACGAATTTAACTGGATACGTCTTTCAAGGTGATTTCTTACGTTAACATTGCCGCTTGCATTTACACCCAAAAATACAAAGATTTTGTTCCCCTTGTTGGTCCCGGGCTTCTTTGAAGAATTGGCCAACTGCTGTTCTGCCAGGCAGGTCGTAAAAGACGACTGATTCGAGTCACTACCATCGTGGCTACTAGATGGTAGAGATCTGCATTGGCTCGCCTGGGTTTGGTACCACCGCCTTACCTATTCCTATCGCGTTAGCGTAAGTGTTAGTCACTGATGTGTTCCAGTTTGGAGGGTAAGGTAGTCGGTAAACTTATGCATATGGCATTAGACCTCGCCACAAGATAGCAACGCACCATTAACATCTTTGGTGTCTATAGGTGATGGTACATAGACGTATGGTCTTAAAATACTAATGCTTGTAAATGGCAAACTCTTCAGATATATCATGAAAAATAGATGTGCCATGCCAAATGATAGTGCCATGTGTTATTTTATCATGCCGACAAAGAAGCCAAGGCTTATAGGATCCCCCTGGAGTGATTTTATTTTACCGGTAAGTACAACTTTTTTTTATATCATAAGATAACAAGCAAGCAGATAGGACTCCTGATGGAAAGAGTCAACCATAGCTCTAAGACATCAAAGATTTTGGTGGTGCGTTGCTATTTTGTAGCGAGGTCTAATGCCACATGCGTAAGTTTACCGGCTACCTTATCCTCCGAACCGTAACACGTCAGTGACTAACACTGACGCTAACACGATAGGAATAGGTAAGGCGATGCTACTAAACCCGGGCGAGCCCATGCAGAACTCTACCACCTAATAAATTGTGTAAAAGGAAGCCGTACAAACGCGTTTTGAATTGACGAATGAACGCGCGGTATTTGAACTGACCAATAAGCGCGCGCGGTGGTAGAGTCTTCGTGACCAAAATAATTACAATATTTTTTTGCCTTGGTCATCAGATTGTACCAAATTAATCATTTATGGGTCAGATATAACGTCAGTGCTTATCACTGTCGTGTTCCGATTTGGAGGGTAAGGTAGCCGGTTAACTTATGCATGTGGCATTAGACCTCGCCACAAGATAACAACGCACCATTAACATTTTTGGTGTCTATTGGCGATGGTTGACTCTTTCCATCAGGAGACCCATCTGCTTGTTTGCTATCTTATGATATAAAAAAAGATTTATTATTAGTTATTTTCCTCGTGTTGGTCGGGGTTCCTTTAAAGAATACAATGACTGCCATTCATTCAGGCAGATTGTAAGAGCCTTACCTATTTCTGCCGCATTAATGCTTGTCATCGTAATCCGGTTTGGAAGGTAAGGTAGGCGGTAGGCTTATACTATTATTATGGCATTGCTATCCCGCCACATGGATAACAACGTCCCATTAACATCTTTGGTGTCTATAGGCGATGGTTCCTCTTTCCATCAGGAGAGCCATATGCTTGTTTGCTATCTTATATTTAAAAAAATATGTTACACATCAAAGCTCGCTTTCTTTTTTAAGAATTAATTAGAAAAATTAATTGCATTAAATTGACCCGGAATAATACATGGAAATTATATGTATTGTAAGTAAAGAAAACAAATATTTTCGACACCACTCATAGAATATTTTAACTCCAAATATTTTACAAGTATACCTAGTGCTGACCATTATATTATTAACCCTTTTTTTAAGCTGCATTCCCATCTGCGATAATCTGATACCAACTAAAACTATACCTAGGATGTAAAGCTTGGTCAACGCAGTGCATGTGACACACGGGGATTTCCAATACAACAGTCGGTTTAAGGTTAGGTTCATGGGAGTACCCAGGTTCTGAGCTGGGGGGGGGGGGGGGGGGGGGCATATCAGCTAATAGGGACAGACCGAAACTAAATTTTCAGCCTAAACCAAACTTCAGGTTCAGTGTCGGTTTAACGATCGAAACCGAAACCGTTATATTTTAAGACTATATTTTTATCTTATTATCTACTAGCTGACCCTGTAAACGTTGTTCTGCCAACTTTCTTTCTACTTTTCCGTTTTTTTCTACATTTTGCACCTTTTACCTGACCTGAATCTCCATGAATATTTTAAAACCAAAATTAGCCAAATTGGTCTAGCCATTCTCGAGTTTTAGCGAGACTAACGAACAGCAATTGATTTATATACATATACATACATATATATATATATATATATATATATATATATATATATATATATATATATATATATATATATATTTATCGACAACAGTAGATAGTAGGGAGGTTACTAAATTCCCCATCCCTGCCCCCCCCCCCTCGGTAAGCCCATCGTTAGGTTTGTTAAGAAAACAGGCGGAAAAAGTTTCAATATTTTATTTACTAAAGAAAAGGAATACATTTTATCCTTTGCTAAAATATTTAGCATATATTAATTATATTTTAATGAGAAAATGATCATAACATTTGATGACATTGAAGTATAAAATATAGAAAGTGCGTAGGCATGCCTTCATATTTTGTACATCTATATCCCACAATCTATCCGTCTCTAGTTATAAAAAAATTGCACTCTATAAATACGGGCAGCGAATACGGTGTAACAGTCCTATCACTGCGTTTGCATTTTGCGTTATTAATATAATATTATAAAACTCCTACTTAACCTATGGAGTGTCTAAAAAGCAAACAAATTCGGCCTTTAACAACATACTGTTAAAGTTGTGATTAAGGCTATTGAGAAGGTAACTTATAAAATATGTAATGCTGTGTCTTCTCAACCTACCGTTAGATTGTAAAGAATGTTATGAAGGTAAAACTTACCTTCAATAATAATTATTAGACTTTTTCAAATTTATTAAGGTTTATTATTGTAAATAGGGCTTGTTGCCCTATCTAGCAGAAAGATCTTTATAAAGTGAGTTGTATTCATAGTGGCGTTAGATGGCTGTGCGTGGATCTTTAAAGTTTAATCAGCTTAAGCAATTCAAGCGCAGCGTTGACGAGTGTTCTTGCGTTGCGATGACTAAACTTTAGAACAACTCAGACCAATGTGACGCTAGTATAATCAATAGTTAGTAAGTACTAAATATAATTTTGTTGGTCTACATAATTTTGCGTTATAAAAATGCGTTATTATAATGTTAACAATAAGATTTTTTAAATAAAACTTATAATGACTAAAAAATTAAAAGTGTAGTGGATTATTATTAATTTTGTTTTGATTCAATATTTGTAATATATTTTATTAGAGCAATTACAGAGCACTCGCGTTTCCTAAAACTAAGATAACTTTACACAATCCTTATTAATATGATCTACCATTACATTTTTTAGTGTAACCACTTAAAAGGTATATTGGTAGTGTGTTCTGATTTATTTACCGGATCGAGATATCGGCACACATACTATCTAAATTTTGCAAAAGATGATAGCTGCGACCGTTAGTATTTTTTAAAATATTTGAATATAAGAAGTGCAAAAATAAACTTATAATAATAATATTTGTTTTTGGAGTTAGGTATCTAGTCGAAAAAATAATACCGTCAGAAAATCTAAAACAAAGAAAAGGCACCGACTGGACTTGATATCGCAGACCATGTTCTTACCGCTAAGATATAGTGTCCCTGGTTCAACTTATTTCCTTGCTGTCGTTTATCGATATGTTATATCGATATTTTCGGCATATACTTATTATGTTAGGGTATTCCTATTTCGCATAAAATGCTGTACTACAGACGAAAAAGCCAAGATACAACGATACTGACAAGGATTAAATTTTGCGGTCTCTCACACGTGTCCTAATAAGCGACTCAACGCTTTGTAATAATGAACTTTGAATTGTGATAACCGTATTTCGTTTTCTGAACTAAAGACTTTACGGTATTTTCTACAATACCTATATATAAATTTATTTATATGCACCACTAAATGCCACTTTTTAATCGATTCATTAGGATTATTCTATCTATCATACGACTGCAGACAAATCCACGATATATAATAGGTTATTGTCTGTGACATAAGAAAACATACAGTCTGCCTTTGAAGACAATTTTTGCATTTAAGTAGTCAAAATGAGTGTAAGGTCTGTTTGGTGCGTTGACAAGAGATTTTCTTATTCTAAGGTTTGGTGACACCAAATCATTTTAGACTTTGGAGGTGAGAACTACTGCAATTTTTGGCGCTAAAATATTGTGTTTTTTTACTCGCGTATCTACCTATACGAAAAAAGGAATTAAATACTGCATCTTTATGGAAATCACCAAATTTTTATTTTATTATATTTAGGAATCTTATCACGTTTAATTGTGTAGAGCAATATTGTGTCAAGAAGTTTACAAAAAATCATTTAAATCAGAAGCATAAAAGAATCACGTAAGTAATAATTAATTTTATCTATTGCGACTTATTCTGCATATCATGGTTAGGTTGAGAAGAACATGATTCCTTATATATAATAAGTTTCGGATCTAAATCGATTTCTTTATACAGTAACTTTTTTTATTTCATAAAAGTCTTCAATTTCTAACACTAAGGCTTCGAGTCTCAAATAATAAAGAAGCGGCCTAACTATAATAAACTACAATACGATACGTTCTAATATAATTCTCGATAAATTAATAATTTACGCTTACAAGAGATTTCTAGGCATGTTTTGAGTATAAAAGGTGGTTCAGTAATTTTTAACGTAGAAATGGTTATTGTACACTTCATCAATATTTAATTAAAAAAGAAAACAATTCTTAACAATTTCACCACTTCAAAATTTTCTTGCGCTTAAATTCTAACGCTTATCGCTATAACTTCGACAAAAAGTATAAATTACATACATAACTCCCCTATTTACATTTAAATACTAGCCCTTCTTACGTATGTACGAGTTTGCGAATTTTGTACCAACGAATTTCTAAAATGGTAACATTGAACTACGCATTTGATAATTTTCATCTATATATACAAATAAAAGTAAAGAGTCTGCGATTTCAAAATAATCGGACAATCTTCGTTATGTGGTCTCCCTTGACTTGATATTTGCAGAATCCGTACCAACGGAAAAGCCACTGAACTAAAATATTATTAATAATAATAACTAGGTTATTTTAAGTGCAGTGTGTTATTTTTATCATATTAATACCTACCTAAAGAACCATTTAAAAAAATCTGTCTGTATGTCATTCTGTTTGTACAGGGTAATATCTAGAACGGCTAGATCGATTTCAATGGATATTTCACTGAAAAATAGAGGAGTTTACAGGGCAGAACTTAGGTTAATTTTTACCCAAGTGAGAATAACGAAGTAATGATTTTGAATCACGCATAAGGAAGTCACAAGTAATAGCTAGTCTTCAATATATTTAGAATACTTAGCTTAGTATACTATGTAGGCAAACAGAAAAAAATTGTCCGTAAAGCATTTAAGTCTTAATCTTGTCAAAAGATATAATAAACTTATGAAACTTGTTTACTGATCGTAAGCGCAGATGTGCTTGCACGCATTTGCTATGTACCTACCTATCCATGGGCGTACTGAGGGGGGGTGGGGGGCAGGGGGGGGGCACCTACTCACCCTAGATTTTTTTTATCTCTCTACTGATTATCTACTGTTGTAGATAGAGGATAAAAATAGTCTTAAAATGTCACGGTGGCCACTTGGGTACGCCCATGTAAGTACCTATTACAATACCTATGTAACTACATAATTTTTAACGCAGTTTTCCTGTATCTTCGGAACCCTGCATCAGATCTTCACTAAATTAAAACGGGACAACGCGGCGAGTATACCCGTGAAAAAAAACTAATTTTCAAAATCGGTTCACAAATGAACGAGTTATGAGTCAACAAACATAAAAAAACACACAGCCCAATTGATAACTTCCTCCTTTTGGGAAGTCGATTGAAAATGCTTAATGACTTATACCTCTAGATCAGTATTTCTTAACCTGACCCCAGGGGTCCGCGAGTATGTGTACGGGGGTCCGCCATCTTATCGGTGAACATTTGAATTAATAAATAAATGCCAATTTTTTTATTAAGGGGGTCCTTGAAATTGTGCTTTTTTTTCTAGGGGTCCGTTATCTGAAAAAGGTTAAGAAATGCTGTTATGTGACACCAACTTTGCTATATTTTAGCTCTTCCCGCACTCACACCCCGCGACGAATCGTGGCTTTCGTCTGGGGTGTGGATACCGTATTAAACTAACGTTCGGTCATTCGGTCATACATATGTAATGTGATCGTACTGTACGTACCGTAGGTAGGTACATAATTTTAAACCAACTAAGCGATTGGCCGAATCAGACATTGTCAAACAGCTTTGATGAAAATTGAATTGCAATTTTAATGTCATTAAATACTTGTACTTATTAATCATGTTGGTACTATTATTAATAGGGCACTTTTTTAGTTTCTATCGAGTTGAAATGCGAGCCCCAAATATATTTACGTTTTGCTATTCGTTTGACATGTACATTTAAAATTAGAACCTTTTTTTTAATATCATTATTTCTGATGCTTAATTTTATCTGATTTAACTTGATATGAAAAGCTTTTAAGTTGAACGTAAAATAAGCATTTAAAGTGTTTGTGTATACCTATCTTCAGGTGCTACACTGAATATAGTGATATTCAGTGTATGATTATTTAAAAAAGAGTAGCCTACATTTTTTTGGTACCTATTCATATAAACACGAGAAAGTTTTAAGGTAATGCATGAGTTAAGGACCCAAAGATAATATGTGCCTATGTAAATTATATAGAATACATTGTTGTTTTTTGTTCGTCATTAAGTTCGTCAAATACATATTTGTAATGTTTTGAAGTTATACAACTTATGCCCGGTTCCTATCGTTTCCTATAATTTTACTTGTAGTTAACGTATTCTACGAGGCTTAAGTTAAAACTGTTACTGTGAAAGTTAAATTACCAAAGGGTCCAAAAAACTTGTGGTATAATATGACACACCAGGTTATTATTAAATTGGTTGCTAATAGTTACTGCTGCGGATGATGGATTGTTAATAATTATTCTATGAACCCGCCATTAAGCAAGTTTAGAAAAAAACAGCGTATCTTTGACGTTTCGTTTAGACGTGGGAAGTTGCGCGCGCTAATATAATACATATTATTTTTGGTATATTTTTTATTATAAAATTTGCGATCGTTAAAATCAAATTGTTATTGACACAGTTTAAAATGTTACCAGTTTAAAAATTCGATAAAATTTCCACAAGACTGTAGACAAGCGCCTAATTACAAAAATGAATATTTTTAATAATTAAAAAAACGATCTGTGCGTTAATATTTATCAAATATATACGAAATTGGCAGTTACGCTTATAATTAAAAATAACAATTTACTAATATGTTAATAATAATTACACCTATAAATAAATAATGTATTAAAAGTTACGGCATCTTTGGTATATTAATTGTGAAAGTAAGAATAACAAGGCAGTTATTAGAATGCCTATAAACAGTATTTATAAAATTACTATCGTGGTCTTTCAAATTACAGACCGCTGGGAAAATTCATTCCTGACAGCTTTCTGCTGTACAACTGACAGGTGTCAAAGGGCATTTTCGCAGCGGTCGGACTACAGCTGCCGACAAAGCCAAAGTAAAAGCTATCATATTTTAGTTCCGTTCACATACTTGTAGGTCCAGTTATACGCTTAGTAGTTGTCCTTTATATCTCAACAGAGAGCCTTGTAATGCATGGGAAGTATGCCTTAAGGTTTGTACCGAGTCACAGTGATAGCTATCCCGTGTGCTCACAATATACGACCTTAATTTAGACAAGATAAATCTCACGCTATTTAAAAATCTTTGAGTATTATTCAGCAATGAAAGCCCTCTGTTTAGTAAAACTAGTTTAGAATTTTGACAATTTTTTAAATTAAAATTTATTACATTTTGGTTTGATGTAAAATTAATTATCGTCATTTTTTACAAAATCACGTATAACTAAACCTAGCACACATATGTACTCGTATATTGTACAAATTACAATCCCGTCACACACACTTAGGCACTAGTTTATTACAAATAGAATTGACATTTCTTTACATACATTCAATTGTCAACAATTAGTGAAAATGAGTATAAACTCTTCGTTTTAAAACAACTCTAGCTAGTGTTGAAAGCTATAAAGAAATGGTTCTCTATAAAACAGCAACAGGAACGTTTTTGAACAGAACTATTAACGTTTGGCCCACATTTCTGTTTTTTTTTAAATTTAGAATAAATTGTTCGATTACAGAGAAGGTTTTATTTAGAATAAGAATACACTGCAACATGTTGTCTAATTAGAACAAACTTACAAAGACCGATAACTGAAAACATCAAGTTTGTACCGTTTGGGTAACAAATAAGTCGCAGTTAATGTTTTATTTGTACTAGAATAACTGTTTAATAGGTAGTTACGGTTAGTTTTAAATATTTTCAGTTAACGATCTTATACAATGTGATATACCTACAAATATGCGCACTTAGAAATTAGTTTGATAATCATTGGTTACTGAATCCATTTTATTTCTAAAAATAAGGTCTGTCTTATAATTTTTATTGTGTTTGCAGTCTTACGAGTGACTGGGCCACTTGATAGAAAACAGTCACCATTGTCCATGGACGTTTGCACATAAAAGTTAGTTTCCAATGCGATTGGCATTGACAACTAATTTTAAGAATTCTGTTGACTCTCTAGGAATTTTGTTAACTCTCCTTCTAAGATCCTAATATCAAAGATTCTCGGATAAACCTTGAAGGATAAGCTGTTCCAGAGCTATCTGTTTGTATTAATAAGGTACGGAAAAATTGAAAAGTCATAGATGACCGTAAAGATACCTATGTCATTTTTTATCTCAATGGCCTCAAGTGATTTAATGATTTCGTAGTAATAAATTTTACGTACACAATATAACCTTTACGCCGCTTCTTGCGATCAAGTCCTACTAGGTGAGACCCACAGGGCTCATATTTTCTTATCAATTTTATAAAGAACAAACTTACAAAGACCGATATTGTTTGAATTATATTTATATATATATTTAGTACACCGAACTTGTCTTTATAGCATCTTCTGGGTCCAACCAATCGCACGCAGTTCCATGAAACCTTAAGAACTGCACACTACAAGATCAAGGCAAATTCCATGTTAACGGCAATGCAATAGCCAACTCTACAACTGTGCAAGCTCATTGGTCAATTCGAATATCACGCGTTTCCCTGATTTCCTGTGATATACTTCGGTCACATTTCACGAAATCACTCATTAAGATTTGCAGAAAGATAGGTACTAGAAATTAATGTATTCAGTGACCAATACGTAACATATTAATTTTGGAGTGTGTATTATTATGTATATTCACAAAAGGATGTATACAAAATATTGCAGTGTTTTAGCCTTAGTGTCTCAGAATGTATGTACATAATGATCATTAGATCACAGTTACTTTACAAATAGCGCACCAACAATTCAAATTGGCAATATTGCACCGGAGTGCGCTTACACTATCGTCATCTATGTATACAATCGCTAAGTCTATAACATTATCGAATAATTATCAAAACGATCTCCTAATAATCTAGATACACCCATAAGAAGCACTTTTAATGAATGAGTTAATCAGGACTTTACATGTTATTTATACAGGGTAAATATAACTTCATATTATGTTTCCTTTGTTATGTTTACAGGTTAATGATTACCGTAAACAAAATGTCAGATGTAACTTGGCAGGGGTCAGAAGTTGTTCAAATATGAAAACTAGTTATAATAGAAGTAACGTTGTATTGCCTGCTTCTTCAAGAAATCTTGCCACTTGAAACTAGTATCAATTTACAAAAAAATATATATAATGTTAATGAAAATGTAATAAAAATACTAATTTTATTACATTTTCATACTTTAGCACTTAAATGAATCAAAAATGATATTGCATACGTATAGAAATATTTTTATAAAAAAAGTTGACATTAAATGGCTATAAATAACACAGTGGCCACAATAGGTACTTTTACCCTATTGTACAATTAGTGTTTATTTTGGCAAATTCTTAGAATACTACATATCTTACAGACCGGACCCATTTAACCCGTGTAAGGACCCTTGATCACACATGATTTTCTGGGCTCTTTTAAAAAGTTACAAATCGGATTGAATATGTTGGGTAACAAAAATTATGTAGTCATTTGAGCATATCTCTGATGAAGTTTACAGATTCAGGTGCATCATTTTAAAGTAAAGATTGTCGCGTTTTTTTTCGAATATTAGAACCAACAGCTTTTCCAAAGCACAAAAACCCCCTACATGTTTTGCTACAAATAAAAAATAATAATATTTTTCGGACTCTGAAATTGAATTCCGCCGGATCTTGTCAGTGTGTTGATCCGGTGGTAGTTAAAAAAAATGTTGAAAGTTTTATTGAATAAAGTACTTCAGATTTCTGAATAAAAATTTCATGATCTGAGCTAACCTGGCTAAAAACTAGACGAATAAGCTAGCGTAAGCTAATACGTCCTGTGTTATAATCAACGATAGTAAAATATACTTCATAAATAACCGGATCCGGGAAAACAAGGATCAATTTCCCTGTCAGGAATCAAACCTGAGCCCCATTAATTGCACAGTTAGAATCGTTAGCCAGTTGACCATTTGGAATGGTGTAGTTTCTAATATAGTTCTCTTAGATATTTAAAATGAAAGATATTTAAATGAAAGTTGTTATAAAAATGTTATAAAATAAACCACAATTCATTTCTTCCACCTAAGGATTAAAAAATACTGCCAAGTTACATGTAACATCTTTTTGGTTTAATAAGCGATACTTCGCTAATTAATAACACTACAAATAGTTGCAAAAAAGCGATTTGTGAATCCATTGCACTCTTTCTCATAACTGTGCGAATACTTTAAGTAACACAGACGGAGGTATCGATTTCAAAGGCAAAAAGAAGAAAATTTGCAATGACTCACAACTTCATACTAACTAGTCGTCAACATTACCAACAAACTTATATCTTCACCTAAAATATAGGTAAACTATTTATACTCTAACAATCTACAAATTTGTTACATTAGTTATCGTACATACACGACTCGATAATATTGTTTCGCCATTTAAAAAAAATATTCTTTGCCATCGTCACTGATCATCACTATCAAATTTAGTTTTCGGATAATCACAAGTACGTATATTTTTATCATGGAAGAAATGTTTGTCACTGTCATTGTGACTTTGTATACAATCCAAGTCGAATTATCAATAACACTTAACTTCCCAGCCTATTTTTGCCGCAACATATAAATAGGCTTTATTCTAATATACAGGCAAATTTCGTACGATGTGCCTAATATCGTCCAACAATAAACTGATATAGTTAGGCCGAATTTACATTACGATACTAGTGGCGTAAAATTAGTTTCGTAACCTTAGCTCCATTATCAAATTTGCGAATGAACTTCATAATCTGTTTTTAATAAGTTCAGCATTGTTATGCCCAAACTGGACATTAATTTGTAATAAAAATGCTGAAAAACGTTTTTCCGAAAATTTTATTTAGTTTACATAATACATATGTTTCTTTGTAAATAATAGTATTTATTTTTTTTAAAAAAATCCTTTAATTCCATATAACTATTACAAGAACAATGAAACTTCATTACATACACATATAAATTTATTAAAACTAGTTTTACGTAACTACTTTTGCAATGTAATTTCGTAACGCTAAACTACCTTGCGACTCAGCGTTTAACAAAATTACGGGATTTATGAAACGGACGGTCACTAGCCTGGGTATTAAGTATTCCACTACAAGGATTTTTCATTTGTTCATCGCCAAGTCATTAGTCAGTTTAGCGAACTATACTATTTCTATATCGGTACAACAATAACCCAACTACAGTCCAAATAAACTATCACACACCACTGGAATGTCTTTTTACACTTTTGTAATAGTGATAGGGGTGGAATACACGTGATAACTGTGTTGACAGAACGGAGATGTAAGATATGGCTGCCTATACACTTTTCTTTCAAATTTCTGCCATATGTAGGAACCCCTTTTTCGGAAACATTTTATACGGTTTAAACTTTTATACGCTGACCATTCTACCAAATGGCTCTAGATAATCGAGACGTATCCTAACAGAGACCACTTATCCTTGTTGTATATCAAACAATGCAATGAACTGTTTGACGTAATTATGGTTATCAATGATTTTTAACAATACCAAAATACAGCGACAGTAATGTATGATAGCTAAAATATATTTTATGCCTATCCATGTAGCGTTTGTGATTCGGTATTATAAAACAGTGGAAATGTCCTCAAACAGTACTTTCCAAACTTTAAAATTTTTGACAGATTATTATTTAGTATTATTTAACAGTGCATATGTCCTAGGACAGCACCTTCCAAATTTTAAAACTGAGAGATTGTTATACATTTTTATTTAATAATGCATAATATGTCCTGAGACAGCACTTTTAAAATTTTACAACACTTGAAAGATTGTTATTCAGTATTTTATTTGTCAGTGCATTAGTCTTGAGACAGAACTTTTAAAAATGTAAAACTTAAAAGAGTTTTTAGCTAATAAGCTTAATTACTAATAAGTAATTCATTAACCACAGAACAAATAGTTCGAGACATTTATTTGGAGGCTAAGATCGAAGTCTCTGTTTATAATCTACCGATTTTTTATGAAATATTAAAAATGCTATAATAGGGAATGTATAGGCATTTAAAAGTAATTAAAAATAAAATGAATATATTGATATCCATAGCCGCTTTAAAAAAGTAGATTGAGAAAATAAATGACTTGAGGTGGTCCTTCGAGGCCACCAGGTGTAGATAATACAAAGAATGATGATGGTGACCACTGACCACTAAAAATTGCATTTTTTTTTAAGTATAAAGATGACATTTTTTAGCACGAGTCTTTATTTTACAGATTCACTCTGAAGTAATTTATCATATCATATATCAGTTATATATTTATAACAAGTAGGCAATTATTTTTTCATCAGTTGATCGGTTAAATCATAATTTCCTTAGAATATTATATACTTTCTTAAAAAAGGGTAAAATGTGCTTCATATGATCACTGAAGCTCTTGTTGTTAAGTTTTCAACATTAAAGAATGAGTAAACTTTTGTTGAAGATTCACAAGCCCTATCAAAAACACTCGCCTTTTATTGTTTCCTCGTAATTGTGCTCTGCTGGAGTAAAAAAAATAAATGTTTATTACTATAAAATATCAACCACAATGACAGAATTATGAAAGTTGTAGAAGTGTCACCTAGTAGGGCCATAAAGTGAGTCCATAAGGTTACAAGTCCGTTCCGTGTACCTTGTGTCCGTGGGGCGTGTGGCGTGCGAGTGCGGGCGGAGCGCGCTAGTTGCGGTAGATGTAGGCGCAGGTCATGGGCGCGGGCGGCGGCGGCGTGGGCGGCCGATCGGCGGACGGCGACGGCGACGACGACGGCGGCGACGGCGACGACGACGACCCGCTCGCGCCGCCGGACCCCGACCCGCTGCTGCGCTGGGACACTGCGCACACATCACAACGTGCCTTTTATATAATGCCGACGCTTTTTTTCGAAATGAACTTAAGCAGTTGGTCCAAATGACCGTTACTGCGAAACCGGGCGTGTAATCCCGACGCTCTGAGGTTAGGATATATTATGATTGCGCACTAGCCATATTTTTTAGGGTTCCGAAGTAAACAAAGAACCCTTATAGTTTCGCTATGTCCATCCATCCGTCCGTTACGATAGCTCAGAGATCCTTAGTTGTAGAAAGCTGTGATTTGGCACAAATATACATATTGGTCACATCAACAAAGTGGTAATATAAAATCTTGAAAATTATTGTATACCTCGGCGCGACTGTGCATTATTTTCGGTTGAAAGAAAATGTAAGGCTCAACTAACTTCAATCACACTCAGTATTTGATATTGATAACAATTTGATATTAAAAGTACATGATTATAAAGAGAAACCTTAATTCTTAAAATTATCGAAACTTTATTTACTCTAAAAAATCTTGTTAAAAAAAAATTTTGATAACCGTCAGTTGATTATTTTATATCTGTAAACACGATATAGGTTGATTGGCTTTATGAATTCAGTTTATTTTATTATCAATATTATTTAATCCACTCAGAATAGATCCCTATTGAAAATCACTTCATTCGGATCTGTTTTTTTTTTTATAATAAATAATTAAAACGTAATTAAAACGTTGCGGCGTACACTTTTGGATTTACCAAACTTTTTTTTCAGGGCTACCCTACATGTAAAGTGGGGATGCTAATTATTTCTTACGTACCCCATTGTGTGAGGTATCGTTAGATTGGTTTTTAAAAAATATTGTAGATTTGTGAAAACAAGTTTTTGATTAAGGGGTCTCATTTGTAAAATATTAAGCTTTCAAGTGCTAATTTTTGTTTGAATCAAGTGTCCCCCCCTGCAGGCTAAGCGGTTGGTTTTGGGGGTGGAAAAAAAAGATGGTAGTAGTAAATATAATGAGATTGAAAGGAAAACTATCACGGCATAGAAGGCTTTACAAGTTTTTGAGTAATAGTCGACCAATTTATAAAATGTACTTAGAGAAGTTTTTATAGGCAGTGAACCTATGGTGCGGACATATATTTGTCATTGACGTTGAATAGCTTAAGTTCTCAAAATATGAAACTATAAAAGCCCTCTTTTTAGTCCACATTATTGTGATGGGCAACTTCGGAACCTTACATTGCGCATGGCCCGACACGCACTTTACCAATTTTTATATCATAGAATTTTAGAATTACCTGCGTGACGACATTATTACGTCACAGTATGTCAACTATAAGCAGGTACTACTACCAACTAATAGGAAGGTAGGTATACTAACTATATTATGATTAACTATGGTAGGTTTCTTCACGGCTAATGTTAATGCTATGGCGGCTGCGTGCGTTAGGAATATGTGGGACTAATAATAATAAAAACCATCGCCTATTGACACCAAAGGTATTAAAAGTCAAAGATACATGTCGCGAGATTATATAATATGCTATAATTTAACTTGATGTCTTAAAATTGCAACATATTAAGACATCAAGTTATATTATGATATAATATTATAAATTTAATATTTTTAACCGTGCGTTAAAACTCAAATTAATTTAGACACAGGATGTTTTTTTCAATTTCACAATTTTTACGCAACTGTTAATTCTATTTACTAAACGTTGCTATTTCGTTGTAATTTTTTTCACCAAGAACCTAGTGCTAAACACTAGACAAGTCAGTGAGATTGTAATGTTCTTTACAATCTAGTTTACAATCTAGGTTGATGATAATACACCAGATAATGTTATCAACTTTCGCAGTAGTGATGTAACCTCGATGACCGTCATCCTAACACTAGTTGGCATGCTGGTTCTACCGCTAAGCTTTTCAATATTGTTAAGTGTGACTGTAAATACTCACCCAGAGTGTGGTGGTGGTGTGTATTATGCTTATGGTGATGCATTTGGTCGCGCGTTTCCGCCCCGCTTGTTTCTCAGAGGTACACTTTTTTCACTGAGCGCGTGGTCGAGAAGCCGTTGTCGTTGCCCCGCCGGTACCCATCGCCCTGCGGTCCGAATATTCCTGCGTTAACTGACATGCGCAGTGAATATGGACGCGTGAGTACATGGAATTAATGAGGCGTTAGTGAGTTACTAAAATGTAGTGAGTTTGCTTATACAGGGTGGACAGAACACTATGAATCATTACTGTGGCATTAGTTAACAAAAATACAAGTTCCAGTTTATATAACATAAATTAACAGCAAAAATTAACTTTTACTCTGACTAGGAAATAAAACATTTGAAGCAATAGCCTTGCTTAGCTATCGTTTATGACGTCACAAAAAGCTAAAACATGATAAAAACGAGACGATATCGTCTGATCGTCTTGTTCTAACCCTTCCTTTAGGAGGGCCTTTACTAAGTTTGAAATTTGGACGTATTTAGGCGTTTCAAATTGTGTAAATGTCCACTTCTAAAATGAGTATTATAAGAATAGGTAAACTCACTACATTTCTGGCATGAATTAAAAAGCAATGACATTATGAATTTTAGACCATGCTTAGACTACCGATTAGGTATTATCGACATATAAGATAAACAAGAATTCGACTGCAATAGCCTAAACTTTATAAAATTAGAAAAATGTGGATTGTATAAGATATAAGAAATCGGAAGTCTGCGCACATCTTAAATATGATTAACGATATGATTAAAGCACATTTATGATTAACATTGTTAAATTACAATTACATTATGTGAAAATATTTAAGGTGATTGAAATTTAACACAAAGTTTTAATTAGCTTTTTATGCAGAAAAGAAACAAACAAGCGCTATATCACAGCGATATATTATCGCAATTGTGACTATCACAATACGATAAAAGATTAGATTTAGGGTAAGATAAGTAGTGTTATCTGAGTAAGTTCAGACAAAATCAAAAGACTTATCTTATCCTATGGTGTATGTTTTGTCGTTGGAGATGTTTTTTTATATCACACGATAGCAAACAAGCAAATGGTTCGCTAGAGAGAAAAAGATAACAACCGCTTTTAGATATCAAATTATATTATGTATGTATTATAATTTGATATTATTCGTCATTAGTATGGCAAGGATGTAATGCCACATGCATATTTTAATGGACACATCAACCTCAAGGCTGAAACGCAACAAAAACAAGCATCGAGGTTATTGCGGCTGGAATAGATAGCTTCAAAAATTAAATACAAAATTTTTACGAGCGGTTTCCGAACAGCAAATTAATTTTAACAAATAATTAATGTGTTTGACATAATTTTGTACAAGCAAATGTTAAACACAGATTAATTGCTTGTTAAAATTAATTTGCGTTTCAGAAACCGGCCGTTAGTTATTGAGTTCTTTGTAATGCAAACGTAATAACGTTTTGCGATAATATGCGGCTGGGGAGAAATACTTATCTGCTAAAAAGAACAGTAAAATATTTTTAAACATTATTGGGTTTTCGAATAAAGAAATAAGCTACATTGCAAAACAGTCTCTTACGTACCTACACTTATTTTGATCGGTTTATAATGGTTGATCCAATTTATTCGTACACGTAAAACTACTGAACGGCTTTTGACGAAAATCTGATTTTTCTAGTTAAGTATATCTTACTCTTGAAAATAACACTATAAGATACATACATATCCTTAAATGTTTAATGCTTCCAATGAACGAACGAAATCGCAGTTGAATGCTCCTAAAATGTTTTAAGTAGACCGCGACTAAAATTACTTTTCAACTGACGTTCCAATAACCTGGAGGTTATCAATCTGTTACTATTTTTATTAGTTGTGAACTCGACCATTTGCCGACTAATTCGTAAAATATTTTTTGTTTGGGATGGCATCCATGGGATGGCACAATGTGATAAGTAGCAAGTCTATCGCCAGCAGGGCGATCCTAGGCAACATTGTTTTTATCAGAATACTGAAATAAATACATTTTTTTCATTGCCGGACCCACAACCGAACCTAGAACCTCATGTGATCGGCGCCGACACCGGACCACAAGATCACAGAGGCGATATTTTTATTTATTTATAATAATTAAATATATTTCAGTTTTCAATATTAATACATCTATACTTAATACAAATAAATAAAATTGGAGTGTCTGTTTGTAACATTAAAATAACCGCTTATTATTAAATGCATATGGACGTATACACGGTACATATACCAAAACAACATTTTGTTACATTTTTATCTGTCTGTCTTTATGTGTACCGTCTCTGGAATGGCTGGACCTATTTTGACGGGAATTTCCCTGGCAAATAGCTGATGTAAACAGGATCAACTTTGGCTACTTTTATTTTAGAAATTTTCCCATGCGGCCGAAGTCACGGGCACAGTTAGTATTGAATAAACTCATGGTTACCATTCTCGTATATTTCTATTTTTTGCCTACTCAAACCCAATAAAGTTTAAATATGTATAATAACGTATGAATGATGATATGAAATATTTTTTGTAACTCAAATATATAGGATTGCTGCTGAATTACATATGTAATGATATAAATTGTTACGATAATATGATGATTTCTTCATGCAAGTATATGAATATAAATTTAAAGCACATCGATTAAAACTAAAGTGACATTTACTAAGTTTAACATTGAAATACACATATCCTATATAGACTCTGCTGCTTTATCCAAAATCTAGAAGCAATTTAGGTAATAGAGACGAAAATGTTATTTAAATTTCTTTTATTAATTAAGTTCTTGGTACGTGTAATTAAGAACTCGTTGAAATGTTTGAATTCTAATTTTAAATTGAACGTAAACTATTTTTGGTCCTCTTTTGCATACGCTCTTTTTTCTTTGCGTTCTATCTTCTTTTGCTCATTGCATTCACGCTAAAGAGGTCTACTATAGAGCAATTATTTATTTTATATTAATAAACAAAAACATCTGTTTTGAAAAATTTGTTTGATTAATTTTAATGAATATATAGAAGGTTTTTAATTTATGCATGTATGTTCAAACATTAAGTCATGATTAAATAGAGACAGATGAGGGTAAATAATATATAGTTTAATTTCTTTATTGGGTATTGCAAAAAATAATTATGTAACTTAAGACCAATGAGGTATGTACATATTCTTTGATTATTTGATGTGTAAATAATCAAAGGAGGCATTCCATAATTGTATAATGTATAAGGGGCCGTTCATAAAATACGTTCGCATACAAGGGGGGGGGGGGGGGTCTGGCTGAGTGTGACAAGATGTGACAAGGGGGGACGGGGGGTATACGGCAACGTGACGTTCGCCGTTTATTATTTTTTGACATGAACGCTAGTTCTGTGGCGCGACTCTAGCGGCGTTGCGATCCGTCACAACGGGTTTCTTTGTTTTTCCAATACTTAAGACAGTAACGTTTCCACGTACCCTGCGCGTAATGTTATTATAATAACTAAATAAATATTTTTAATTTTCAGAATTTGTGTACTATCATTTAGAATTTATCATACTCAGCAGGGGGGGGGGGGGTCTTAGTTTTTGTGACGAAATATTTCTAGGGGGGTCACAAAAAGTGTGACACAGCGTGACAATGGGGGGGGGAGGGGGTCAAAAAAAGCTGATTTTAGTGTGACGTATTTTATGAACGGCCCCTAATATATGGTGTTTAATGTATTTCTTTTTTCTCTTTTCTCCTGGCAAAGGAGACTGGGCCATTAAGCCTACCGAAATAATGACAAAATTAAAAGTTTATAAATAAAATAATGTTTTATAAATATACAACAGTTACGTTTAAGTTGGGGTGTGTTAACTAAATAGTTAAGAGTTGTTTAAAATAGACAACACGGAATAATGACTCGTTTATCTTCTACAAGTGCCAGTGTGTTGTTTTTAAGTATTTTTTTGTTAATTTCTGTTAGGTAAATTTTTAAATTTAAAAAAAAACTTAAAAAGTGTTAATGGAAATATTTCGGACAGATGTTGATATAAAAAAAATACCGTCACATCGATATTTCCGAATTGGCGCAAAGAGTGAACTCATGATTACTCAACGATATTAAGTTCCATGATGTGATAGGATATATCGTATCATCATTCAATTCGGTGATGGCACCGACCACAAAGCTCATAGACACTTAATAACAGGCGAATGGCTTCTGTCAACACATCTGGCTTATAGTTCCGATGTAAATGTTCACGCGCCATTGAGTATGGATTGTGTAATCAGTGTCGGCCAATCAGTACTGTACATTCATTCTGTAGTTCTGTACATCACTATCTTTCACTGTGGCCTTGAGTTAGCCAATCACGACACTGCAACCTCGCTTCGTATTACCTCAGCTAGTTGTCAGGATGCGTCCAATACGGAAAACCAAACATTAGCCGTCTATAGGCTGTGTGGTCGGTGGTGGTGGGTGGTGGGTGATGTGTGCGAGCTGAAGAGGAGCAGAACTGACATTGACCTGGTGCGAGCGCAGCGTGCCGAAGTTGTCGCGACGGTAGGCGTCGGGCTGGAATTGGAAGAGCGTCTCGTGGTGTGGGTGGTAGGGCGGGTGCTTGCGCAGCGTGGCGCGCGGCGAGCCCGCCGGCTTGGGCGGCGCCAGCACCGGCTCCGCGTACGTCACCTCCTCCACCTGCTGCAGCAGCTTCGGCTCCGCCTGGATCCTGGGGACGGGGGCACTTCATTTCTTATGTCATTTGACCGCGCACTCACTCCAGGGATTAGAGATTCTGAATACACTATCGATGGAGCTGGGTTTTAATTCCCGACGAGAACAAATATTTGTGTGATGAGCATAAATGTTTATATGATTAAATTTGGGTGTTTATTAAAAATGTTTCAGTATGCAATACAGTGTGTAAAGAAAATCCTGTCCGATCCGAAAGGGGTATATAGGTAGGTCGATGACATAATTAAAATCGTAGTTTAAAGTGCATCATTATAAGTACTAAAATTGAGCAAATTCCCTTAAACCAAATAAATATTTGAAAATTTATATAAATAACGACACAAATATGTTTGTATTAAGCTACCAAATAATACCTTTGAAGATCCGAGAGGATTTTTTTACACACCGTATAATATTAATTGCTATGATTTAGAATCGTCTATAATACCTACACCACAAACAAATAATTTGCATTGAAATTTATTAAAAAACTAGCTGACCCGCGAAGCTTCGCCCGCGAGTACATTAATAAGTCGTCCAAATAGCTTTTAATAAAAATTTCATCCCCTATTTCAGCCCTCTAGAGACTGAGTTTTGAAAAAAAAATTAGCCTATGTTTGACCCCGGATTTTCAACTATATCCATGCCAAATTTTAGCGGCTTAGCCGTGAAAGCGTAACAGACAGACAAACTTTCGCATTTATAATATTAGTATGGATTAAAGGTACCAATTTAAGACGAACTCAATAATCAAATATCAAAAGCTACTGAACGGATTTGGATGTAACTGGCACACAGGTAGATGATGACCTGGAGTAGGATATAGGCTACTATGATCCCGGAAAAATCAGGTAGGTTTTTAAATAAACTCTCTTCAACATTAAACTTCAAGTGGCGCATTACTCCCTCGATAACCAAGCTCTGTGGTTTCAGACTACCTTCAAAACCTTCGTTCGGATGAGTCTGTCTGGTGGCAGTGAAAAAACCACACCACCACGACCCTGACTTCTTATTTCCATCTGTTACCATAAGTCGCACGATGCAAACATACTGGTGTATCTATGTAGGTAGATATTTTTTTTTATATATATTTTTTTTGTAGTAGGGCTAGGTTACTAAGGGCGTTAGGGACTTAGGGAATTAGGATTTTAGCCTAAAATTCTGTTGGGTTTGTAGGTTTCTAAAAACTATTCCCACCATATTCATGTGCAGATAGATATGTAGTTAGAGCTATCGAAGGACAAATGCATAGTAGACTAGACCAGAGTTAGCGGCCGCACAAAGATTTATAAGGCCATCTGTTTTAATCCGCAAACAATCTAGATCCTGATTAAGAGTGATAAATGAGTCGAAATCCTGACGTCTCTTACTCTCCCACTTATCGTCAAGATACTGTCTTAAGCCGAGGTTCGGTTTCACAGGAGACACGCTTACGGTGGGCTCTAAGCCCACAACCCTTAAACTCTAGTGTAACACTCTGCCCGCCCAAAAAAAGCCCGGTATTGCAGTAACGGTTATACAGACCAACTGCTTAAGTCAATTCGAAAAAAAATATTTATTTACTAACCACACCCCGCAGTTAATAATTAAAATAAGGCAGTGATAAATTTTGCCAAATTTGTTGATTTGTCTTATAATCTACTTTATGTGAACTATAAATATTCCAAAACAAGCAATCAATATCTTATATTCAAGATTACAATAAATTTTTGATATTTTCCTACAAGACTTCTTAAGTGAAGTTATAAACAATGATGTCACGCGCTTTGATCAATGACGTTCTATCAGGGGCGTAGCTACCGCCGTATCTGCCGTATCAATTATACGAGGTCCCCGGGTTCCGGGGGGCCCCCAACGTGCGTAAGCAAAAATTAATACAAACTTCCCAAATGGCAAAAGCGTTGTGTAGTGTAGTGTTGTGTATCAGTGTGTTGTGTAGTGGGTGCTTGTGTAGTGGGATCCCCGACCACAGTCCATAGACACCTAATAACAGGCGAATAGATTCTGTGCTCACATCTGGCTTGTAGTTCCGATATAAATGCCCACGATGCTCTGCACATCACAATCTTTCAATGCCTTGAGTTAGTCAATTACGGCGTTGCAACCCCGCTTCGTCTTACCTCAGTTAGTTGCAAAAATGCATTCAATACGGAAAATCAAACATTAGGCATCTACGGGCTGTGTGGTCGATGAGTGGGATGTCGTGTACTGTGGTGAGGTGTGGTGTGGCGTGGGGCAGTGCGGTACCTGTTGATGTTCTGCCGCTGCTCGAAGTACTCGTACTCGGTGTCGGGGTAGGGCATGTTGTCGTCGTCGTCCTTGCGGCAGCGGCGGCCGCACACGTAGCCGGCGGCGAAGCCCGCGCCCAGCGCCGCCAGCGCGCCCGCCGCCACGGCCAGCGCCAGCGTCTCCACCGAGTACGCGCCCGCCGGCGGGTCCGCCGCCAGCACCTCGGGCCCTACATACACACACACACACACACTCATATACGCACACAGCACACTTCTGCAAACTAAGCAGCTCTCTTATACTATTTCCATTTCTTTATTTTCTCGATGGCAGATCGACGCCTATGTAATTTTGTGTTATTTACGTTAAAATGTCTCACAAATAATACTGTACTTCATGGACAGGTGATGTGCTACACATAATGATTACTATAAGAGCTATATCGATAAACGTATCACGATAACGGACCCGTTTTTTACAAAATGTAAGAAAATAAACTACTGCCGGATACTTTTGTACAAATTTATGAACTATAATATTATATTATATATAAGTATAGTATTATATTTCATTACGAGATGTTACACGTATAAATTCTTGATTGATAATGCCTACTTCTTTAAAATTTTCGGAGCTGTTGTAAAATAAGTAGGTATAGTTAGGCACACAACAATGAAACAAAATAACTATAACGACAGGTTATCTTTATTTATTTATTTTAATCAAAATCTGCTGAATCGTCACTGTCACTCGATGAGTTCTCCCCAACATTTATTATAAGTTCCTGTTATTGTATATTATCGAATGTCACATGAATTTCCCAATCCGACGCTATAATGTTTTGGATTCTTTTTACAACTTTTTCCAGTTTTCGGCAGTTACTTCCGTACAAGCATTTTTTAATAAATTTAACATCTTGTTTGCCGTAAAAGGGGGATGGGTATTGTTTCGAGCGGCGTGTCCTTTGATTTGTGTCCATATTAGTTCTATAGCATTGTACTGGCAATGATACGGCGGAAGTCGAAGAACCCAATGACCACATTCGGCAGCTATTTCGTCGATAACATATCTTTTAGAGAGGCTTTTTTTCGATTTTAAAATATTCACTAATTGTACTTTTAATGAAGTACTATCCACATATTCGCCATAACGTTGAAGTCAGTCAATTATCTCTTGTTTTTTATTGGCCTACGTCGGCATTTTATCAATTTGCCTAGAGTGATATGTAGCGTTGTTCTTCGGAAGGTTCTTCCAGAGATTGCACCATTTCTTTAAACCATCCTTCGTATATCTCCGCGTTTATTTCTTCGTAATAGTCCACTGTTTTGTTGGATTTAAAGCCCAGTAAAGCATTTGACATGAATCTCTTTTCCCATTGGCACTGAACTAGTGGAAGCGGTGGCGTCGTCAGTCCAGTTCTTAGTTTTTTAAGGGTTGAAATTTCTTTGCGCAAGTAATAGTCATATATATGACGGCGAATATCATCAGCGTCGACGTTGTCAACCGATGTCACACGACGTGGTTGGCGTTTTTTCATCGGCGTACGAAGCTTATTTTCCTGTATGCTGCTTGTACTGTAAGCTTCGGTACTAATTTTTTAAACAGTAGGTCCACTAATTCTTAATGCGCCCGCAACACGCTCTTGCACTTGCGACAGTATAACAGGGGGCCACCATTTTGATACTTCAAAATAGTTACGAACCTTGATCACCAGTTCTCTCGCCTACTTTTTAGAATAGATCCTTTCGGCATTTTGATATTTGACAGCTGGGCAGCAATCAATACGGAACACAAAATACACACCGTAACGTATGGATAATGTGAAAAACTCAGCGAACAGAAATGTAGTGACTCACGACCGTGTTGTTGCGAGTGACATTAAAATAAACACATAACGGCTCTGGGTCATTGAGAGTTCTCATCTCAAAAAAATATATTTGAATGTTTTTGTTATATTTGTCTTAGTTCAAAATATAATAAATATATGCGATCGATATCATTACTTATTTGGTCACAACACTACAGCTGTTAAATTAGAATTGTCATCGAGAAAATAAAGAAATGGAAATAGTATAGTAGTAGGGGAGCCCAAAAGGGAATTTTTGCATTTACTCGGGCGTGTCAGACTAACATAGAGGGGGTACCTCGTATACTGTTGAGGCTCTCCACCCAACATAAGCCCTTTATGTGGGACAGAAAAAATTTTTTCGTTATTCTTACGTTATTTCCTATACAAAAAAAAAAATATTTAAACGCGCTCGAGAATGTCAAACAACGTTTTCTTTGAAAATTTGTGACCCTACCACGCCCTTACGATACACTTGAATTGGCAAGTTTTGAGAAATTTTCTAAATTTTAGCTGGTAATTAACTCATCATACCATAATTTGACGCAAGTTAGTGTTTCCATGTCACAGTATTTTTAAACGTTTTTTTTCTTATCTGTGGATTTGTTTCCCCACCATTGAAATGAAAACCATTTAAGTTCTAATTTAATCTACAAAATTCAATAGGTCCCTACGACGCTCAAGAAACTACAGATTTAGCATCTTGGGCTCCCCTACTATAGGCTCAGATTAAAAAACTGAAATCTTTTGCCTTACATTTTTGAAGTTTACTCCTTACGATTTTCATATTTAGCTCGCGGTATGGAAATTTTATGAGTAATAAAATCGAGTGTTAACTAAAAATGAGGCGTTACGCTCCTTTGCACACCTTTTACATCAAGATTACGTATGTGTGTATACAGGCTGTTACTTGTTAGTGTAAACACCGTTATCCTTGAAACCAGTGGTTTGGTTTCACTTATAGAATGTAAATTCAACGAAAAAAAAAATTTTTTTTGTAAAGTCTCCATTTTTCCTCAAAAATATTCCACCTTACAAATGCACGGCAAAGTGGACGGGGCACGGGAATTTTGTGAAATACTGTGTAGACTGTAGGTAGTTAAAATGGACGGCCAGTGCGGCAGGTCAGCGTCCTTTACGCATGGTATCCATGAATTTACGGACGATGTCCGTAAATTCATGTCAGCAAGTCAGGTTCTCCAATTTAATCGGAGTAGCCAATTTTTTTTCCAATCATTCTAGCCTGTTTAGAAAGCCCAAAGTAACGAAACTGAAAATTCTACATACCTTCATTGTTATTCGTGTTTCCTTTGCCATCTTTGTCTTGCACAATACTGATTACTTCTCCTTTGTTCTCTCCTCTCGTGTCGTCATACAGCCCGGAGCTTAGCCCACCAACAGCCCCTGCATCTTTACCTAAAAGCATTTTAAAAGTTGTAGTATAGTAGAATTAATTATTATAAATGCGAAAGTCTGTCTGCCCGTTACGCTTTAGGGCTGAGTCGCAGAACCGATTTTAATAACATTTGGCATGAAAATAGTTGAAGATCCGAGGTCAGATTTAGGCTATTTTTTTTCAAAAATTAACCCCTACTTAAATTAACCACATATTAAACTATTATATTCTCCCGACGTTCGGTTTACTCTCCATATTCCATAAGGGAACCGGCGTGATGATAATTTAAATATAGACGGGCTGCATTTGCAACTGGAAATGTTTTTGTTAACTTTTTTTTATAGAAGAGGGGGCAAACGAGCAAGAGGTGCTGATGGTAAGTGATCACCGCCATCCATGGACATCCGCAATACCAGAGGTTGCGTTGCCGGCCTTTTAAGAATGAGTAAGCTCTTTTCTTGAAGGTCTCTATATCGTATCCGTTCGGAAATACCCCTGCCGGTAGGTAATTGATTCCACAACTTCAACTTCCCACTACGTATGCAGATAAGGAAGTTATTGATTTTGCCCCGATTTTCGAAATTCTAAATTTCACTAGATGTCCGCGTTTTGAGGCCCTAGGAACCCTTTCCGACTATTTTCATGATGACATCAGTATGTCTGTATGTGCATGTGTATGTATGTAAACATCTCATAACTTTTGTACGACCTGATCGATCGAAACGCGGTTGATGGCATTCAATTGGATTCCACTCAACTTAGACTTCCTGACTAAAAATTTCACTAAAAATTACATCTAATGCATAAATTGCATCAAAATCAGTTTATCCGTTTGAAAGTAATCGATGACGAAAAATTTTGAAAAAAGTGTTTTTTTGACATAACTTCGAAATTTTTCAACCAATCATTTTTTGGTATTCTACGAAATTTAAGTATAAAAAAACTACGTCGAATGCCGTTTCAAAAATTAAAATCGCATCTAATTTTCAAAAGTTACAGCTTTTCAAATATTAAAATAACGATGTTTTTAGCAAACTTACTTAATATTTTTGAAATAACTTTCAGGCTAATACATCGATTGACTTAAAAATCTTAACAGCTTTTTCCTTTAAAAACTGCGTCAATTACATCCGGTAATTTCATTAAAAATTACATACAATACCGTTAACTATATCAAAATCAGTTAATTTGTTTGAGATTTATCAATGACGAAAATTTTTGAAAAACATGTTTGACACTGCTTCGAAATTTTTCAACCTACTGATTATTTAGCTAAAGCAATATTTTAGATCTAAAAAAATTGAGTTGAGTGCCATTTGGAAGATCAAAATAGATCATCATTTCCAAAATATTTTGCTGCTGCATACATTTTGCATTTCAAAAATTAATATACTGCCATTTTTAGCAAAATAGATGTTTAAACTGAAAAAAAAAAACAAAAAAACTTATAGGTTTTACTCTTTTAAGTTTAAAATACCTTAATTTTCAGGAAGTTTCAGGGATGGCCTGCTGAGTCAATCGTTTACAGATTTTTTTAAACTTGGATAGTTTTTTCTAGACATGCGAGTTAAATGGGACCTGATCATTGATATATTAAAAAGGAAGATACGTTACGCTCTAACATCGCAATCGCTAAACCTAGGCTCGGTCTGCTGAGCGCAAAGTGATGCGATGAACGTAGTAGACTACGCTTCTCTCACTTACTTTTGTATTATACTATCTTACTCTCACAAACATGGCGGACCAAACAATAATTTAATCTTATTTTTAAACAAATTGTTTTAGCCGTACTTACGAATGGAAAGTAATCCCGCGTGTCTTATTTTTTTCCTTGAGTGATTATAACACTGGTTGAATACACAAGAAGTCATTTTGATGCGTGTTTAATGGTAAAAACAGTCAGAAAAATAAGCATATGATATCATATTCCGCGCGTGATTGATGGTCACTGTGTCCACGGACCTAGTTTTGTAGGACCGGGCGCTGTAACTAGGTAACGTATCTTCCCTTTTTATATCAATGGGCCTGATGATTATGTACGCGGGAGCCGAATAACCACTAGATCACAAGGTAGACAGAAAAATGTTGCATTCTATTCGATCGGTCAAGCTGTCCAATATTTATGACTTATGAGAGGTTTACATACACTTATACACATTTATACATACGACGTCATTGTAAAAATAGAACAGCTTCAAGGAACTCAAAACGTCGAGATCTGATAAGAATTCGATTTTTGAAAATCGGGTTGATATCAAGAACTTTCTTGAGACTTCTTAGCAGGAAGTAAAAAAGAACCAGCCAAGTGCGAGTCGGACTCGCGCACGAAGGGTTCCGTACCATCATAGCAAAAAATATTAAAAAACACGTTTATTATATGGAGATTGGAGACCTCTTAATATTTTCATTTTTTTTTATTTTTAAGTAATTGTTGTTATAGCGGCAGCGGAAATCCATAATTTGTGAAAATTTCAGCTTTCTAGCTATCACGGTTTATGAGTTACAGCCTGGTGACAGACAGACAGACAGTGGAGGCTTAGTAAGTGGGTTCCATTTTACCTTTCAGGTACGGAACCCTAAAAGTGCGTCACAATGTTTGAAGTAACTTACTGTGAGGGCAAGCGGCGTGGCTGCCCGTGCTGACGCTCTGGTAGAAGGAGTTCTCGTCGAGCCAGCGACTGACGCCGTGCGAGTAGGCGCGACACCGCCCCGCCTGCTTATCCCACGCGCAGTATGGGTCTTGCAGTGCCACACATTCGCTGAAACAAAAAATACCGTGTTTTATAGAGGACTTGGATCACGGTGTTGGATGATATAAGACTGTTCCCTAAAATTTAAAATAACGATTTGGGGCCGATCAATTGATTGTAATTATTAACTCCCCCTCGTCAGCAAAAGTAAGTAAAGCTCCCCCCCCTCTTTTGTCTGGTTTATTTCAAGTTTAGAAATAGGACAATAAATATTTTTTTAAGCAATAAATGTCGTCACTTATCAGACCTCTCTGTACCCATGTCATCAAAAATAAGCAAAGCAAAGACCCTTATGTTTACGTAATACTTGAATATCCCCTTTGCCTTGAATCAGCCAAGCGACCAAGGGCAAAAAATTAGTCGAATTGTGTGTCCTTTATTCAACAATTTTACTATTTAAGTACTAGCGCTTATCAAAAAACATCATAAACATTTTATAATTTGCTCTAATTTGTTTTTCTGATTTGGCGCTCGCTCGCTCGCTTTTCTCGCTCTATTCCAGGACCGGCTCCGATCTGCATGTTTACTATTCTATAATATAAAAAAAACATTTTTTTATACTTTTGGCGTCATTAAAAATACATTTTAATTTCATGTACCTAAATAATTATGTAAATTAACTTATGCGTGTGGCATTAGATCTCGCCACAAGATAGCAACGTATCATTAACACCTTTGGTGTCTATAGGCGATACTGACGCATCAGGAGACCCATCTGCTTGTTTGCTATCTTGTAATATAAAAAATAAAAAAATACAGTAAAATAATAAAAGGACTGAAAAAGAATAGTCAAGGATTTCTACACGTAATGAGCGATTTAGACAATTTAAATCTGTAACTGTTGCATTACGGAGATCAAGGGCGGATCTAACCTTTGGTTCAGGGGGGGGTCACATATATAAGGGCTGGTCCAGCCTGCAATTCAGGGGGTCACATATTTGAGATTCAGTCATGATAGGCTCTAATCCTTATATAATCCTAACAAATCTATACCTACATCCCTGCCCAGGAGGGGTCACGACCCCCATGACCCTCCCCTGGATCCACCTTTGACGGTGATGCGCGCGCATCTTAAAATTTCCTCTCATAATTTTTTCATAATGCGTCTGAAATTCGTAATTCTTTGGTTTCTGCCAACTACTAACACTAGAATGTAACGTTACTGAAGTAATACTCACGAGCATGAGCTTATCTTGTCACTGGAGCAGCGATGCAGTCTCAAGCTCAACACTTCCCGGTCAGATACGGCGATAAGTCTAGCGGCGTCTCTCCCGGCGCGAGCGACCCGTAGCGCCCGCACCGGCTGTCCCGCCGCGAACGCCTGCAACTCCTCAACCACCACGGGAACTGCGCGCTTATTTGATTCGTACGATACTGCATTGATTGCTTTGATGATTTTCCCATTATCTGAAATATTAGATACATCTACATGTAATTTCTTGAGCGTTTCGGAGATAAACGGTGATGCAATGAGTTATTTTTGTTAGTGTAAAAGATTATCGCCTCTGTGGACTAGTGGTCCTGTGTCAGTGTTGATTACACGAGGTCCTGGTTCCGGTTCCCAGTTCGGGTAAATTAAATGTGTTTTTCAGTTTTCTGATAAAAACAACGTTGCCCGAGATTGGATAAGTGCCCGGTTGGCGATAGACTTGCCACCTATTTGCCACATTGTGGGATTAAGTACCTATCTTCGGATAATAGTGGGTGCACAAGTTGTCGTTATAACTCTACCTGGATCTTCGAGAGCCCGTAAAGATACTTTTTTTACTTTTTAAGACTATATTTTGCTCCGTGTTGGTCTGGGTCCTTTGTATAGTGTAGAATAGAGCATATGTTTTTCGTGAAAAACAAAGGATTGACCAATCGTGTCACTATATATTACGTGTCACACTTTTGTAAAGTACAACACGTTCGGCTTAGATATGTTATCACACCACATTCTATCACGCGCCGTACACGTGAATTACTACTATATAAGCTTGAGGAATTTCCCAATAAAATTACGGTTTAATAAACACATTTATTAACCGACGTGTGACTGTCATTTAATCAACGTAATAGATATTGGTGACCCCGACGTGATCCAATATTACGTTGATTAAATGACAGTCACACGTCGGTCAATAAATGTGTTTATTAAACTGTAATTTTTCTGGGAAATTCCTTAAGCTTATATAGTAGTAATTCACGTGTACACCGCGTGATAGAATGTGGTGTGGTGGTGATAACATATCTTAGCTGAACGTGTTGTATGTTACAACTTACAACTATCTAAATGTTAAAACAATTTTTACTCTGACTTAGTAGTTAGTAACATCGCTTTACACTTTATTGCCGCTATAGCATCAATGCTTATCAATGTCGAGTTTCTGTTAAGAGGGTAAGGTAGCCGGTAAAATGCATGTGGCATTAACATCCGAACACACGGATAGCAACATACTATCAATATCAGATGGTGCCTATAGACGATGGTTACCTCTTTTCATTAGTAAAGCCATTTGATTGTTTGTTATGCTATATATTAATAAATAATACATAACGATTTAATTTAAATTTCAATGAAAAGTATATTTCAAACATTGCGCGCTACATCACACTGTTTGTTAAATGATAAATACATACCATCCAAAACATAACTTGTAAAAAAACCCAAATCTCGCAACTAATTTTCTACCGTAAAAAATTGTGAGATCCATGTTATACCAAGTCGGTTATTCCCTATTATATATTATATATAGTTTATTTAGTCTCTACTTAAGGGACCTTCTGTCTTCAGTTACTACTTTAAGTTGTTACCGTATCAATATTAAAAATATTTTACGTTTTAAATAAATAGATTGACTTGGCAATCGCACTAAACAATCTGATATAAAATAATAATATATATTAGTTCTGAGGTTCATTGTGTTTTTATGCGACTATAAAATCGGCGCTTGTTATTTTGGATTTGGTTTTGCTATGGTTGGAGATTGGAGCACCGGTAAACTAGGTATATGCGTTTTACCTTATTATTCTATGCGTTTTACATTCTATTCACATAGCAACAATAATGGTAGCAAGGCTTTATACACAGCTCATTTCTTCCCGCTTAATCATTTAAAGAACTAAACAAGCCGATTTGTTTGACCTGTTGAAACATTCTATTATTATATTGATGAAAATATTTTTCTTTTATTTTAAAAGAGAAATAGCATCAGTAAAATGACCTACTTGAGATTAAAAATATAGTGAGAGATTTTTTGCAACCAAAAAATAAAAATAAACGTTTCATTTTAATTATATTGTTTTTTTTTCATAAATTTGTATTTTCTTACCTGTTCCGATAAATAGCACATCGTAAGCTTTTCCACCCGGCGTTTTCACTTGAGGGTCTACGGCGATTTGCGTAAACCGATAGCTGAAATAAAATTTCGAAATTAAAATTTGTTACCTACTTAAATTACACATCATCGATTTTTTTGACTGACATTGTTTTAATAGATATCAAATTAGAAACATAGTTACATGCATAGATATATTACATGTCTATACTCAAAGGTTACATGTTTCTTTTCAAGGGTTCAATGTTTTCATTTACTTTAATAAGTCATAAGTGTGAGATATAAACTGATAGATAATTGATTCCGCTCCGTTAGAAAAAATATACCTAGTGTTTCCAAATATGCATATTTTTTTAAAATTTTTTTTACAGGTTATCAACATATTTTTATATCGCCACGATTATCAAGTGAACCTGACCACGCAATCGGTGCGGCTTGGGTTCGATTCCCAACAGAGAAAAACATTTATATTATGAGCATAGATGTTTGATTTAAATGGGTTTGTATTAAATATATTTCAGTATTTTTGCATGTATTTCAATGTATTAGTGTTATTGAATAGTACCTATATCACAAACAAATAATTTGCTTACTTTGGGGATTAAGTCAATGTTAATAAATAATAAATACTTTTTCTCAATATTCTTTTAAATATATATATATATATAAGTACGATACTCTACTGTTCATGGGCGTGCCGAGGGGCGAGGGGGCGGGGCAGGGAGGGACAGATGCCCCTGGAATTTGTTTACCTCTCTACTAAGTAACTATCTACTGTTGTAAATAAACATATAATAATATAAATATAGTCTTAAAAGGGCCAGAACCTGGGTATGCCCATGCTACTGTTAGTATGCATGCTACTAAACTAGGTCAGGCCTGTGTTTTAGACACTAACTACTTCCCGATGCAAAGGTCAACAAGAGGTACGGTAAAATACAAAGAATGTAAAAAAAACCTTTTAATGATTGTTAACTAACTTCTAACTATTACTTAGTAACACTTTAACTGTTCCTATTATTATTGAACTATTATAATTAAATTTTCTATTTGTTCGTAATTTTGTGATTTTTACCAAACTGTCAGTTTTATAACGTGTAGTTTGTATATCGATATTTAAAAAACAGTTTTGTTTAATATTCGTTATTTAAAAACGATAACTTCACTTACTGAAAACTAGTCCGAATGACAATAGGCTCCCCGAAGAAAGCAGGCACAGATTCGTCCATCAGCGCGTGGGTTTTGATAAAGTTCAGCGTCTGGTCGGGCAATTGTCTCGAGTCGTTATTGCAAGTTCCCGGTCGCGGTTCAGGAACCTAAAAAAATAAGAAGACTAGTTTAAGATAAAATTAAAAAAAGTGGAAGAAAAGTATGTACTACTAAATATGTTTTAGAGACAGTGGTACCAGAAAAAACTTTTTTTGAAATATTTAATAGATTCAGGCGTTACTTTGCGGAAATCCATAATTTAAAGAAGAAATTATGGTATTTAATTTACAAAATTTCCGTGAAACCTTATATGGAACTGCTATGATGCAACTGAAATGAAAGGTAGTGTAAGGAATGTGGCAAACTTATCCAAGGCCTAAAATTAGAGAAGACCACAGCGACACGATATTCCACCCACTTCCACCACACTATCTTACACGTCAGAAGCAAAGGCAGTAACACACAAATTATGTACTTAACGCACGTTTCACTTCGCAACCGAAGCATCTTCAGGAAAGTCGAAAAGCACTTCACTTTATGAAGGGTGAGGCATTAATTTAATGTGTAGGAAAGTTTTTTCGGGGTTTTCATAAAATAATCAAGCGATTAAAGCAAAAAACAAATACTGTTATTAATAAAATATTTTTCCTTCACCAAATTTAAATGTTCGAAGCCCCTTAACTTTATTAGTTACCCGATTCGAAGTTTTTCGAATATAGAAAAGATTTGTGTCTCGTCAATACGAAGCTGCTCACAAAAATTTAGCCTGTTATAAATCAAACGTTTGTTCCTGGAACCACGGCCTATTATCTCTAAGTTAATCATCCTTTCGCCCTTAGATTTTTTACAATACTCTTGCGAATCGAATCTTCGCATTCTGCGATCTTGCGCAGAAGTATGTTACATACAGTGCTGGATTATGACAATTTGATACCTGTGCATACCCTAGAGGGGTATGCACAGGTATCAAATTGTATAAGTAAACTAGTATCTGCTGAAAAGAAAAAACAACGTATTTATAACAACAAAATAGATTATAGCATTACCTCCAACGTCAACGTTTCTGGTGCCCCCCAAAACATGATGCTCTAAGCGTTTGCTAAATTTACTTATGGGTTAATTCGCAACTGGCGTAGTGATGATGTCGGTTTAGCCTTCTTTTACCTTTTGCCCAGCTGCCACGACGAAATTCAGGGGGTATATTCATTGAAACTCAAACTACTAAGTGTTTTTGGTTAATGTGTACGGTCTAAGTAAAATATTGTCAAGGTGCTATATCAACTAGGTAAGGGATAAAGTTTTCACCACTACAATACATTAGCCCCAAGTTGGTCACGGGCTCCTTTGAAGAATAGGCCAACTGCTGTTATGCCAGGCAGGTCGTAAAAGATTACCGATTGGCTATGCGAGTTACTACCATTATGACTACTAGGTGGTAGAGTTCTGCATTATCTCACCCGGGTCTGATACCACTGCCTTACCAATTCCTGTCGCAATAGCGTCAGTGTTTGTCACTATCGTGTTCCGGTTTGGAGGGTACGGTAGCCGATAAACTTATGAATGTGGCATTAGACCTCGCCACAAGATAGCAACACACCATTAACATCTTTGGTGTCTATAGGCGATGGTTGACTCTTTCCTTCAGGAGACCCATCTGCTTGTTTGCTATCTTATGACATAAAAAAAATTAGTCTTTCTATACCTTTGCACTATTAACAGGTAGCCAGTTGGAGTTGATAGCACTCTGCTCTTTGAAGGTCCCCTCGAAGGTGTCAGCGATGTCCTGCATGCTGAACGCACACACCGCGCTCCCGGATATGCTGTTTGGTGGTGTCGTGAATGTACCGTAGATTAGCTGGGCATTCAGACCCCCGTACACGCCTTCTATAAGTTCTGTTGTTGATTCTGCAACGGGAAAGATTCTTGTTATAACATAGAATAAAATATGAGAAGAGAGGATGGTAAGAATCATCCGATACATATAAGTAATCAGGTACCTTTTTATCGTACCGATTTTTCATCTAAATCGTTTTCTTTTGAAGCTGTAAGGCTTTGGAATACTGTTCCAATTAATATCAGGAATAGCCCCTCTAATTTTTCATTTAAACATTCCCACTTTAAACACCTGGCAGAATAATAATGTCGCACGCTATGGCAGTATGTAGTATAATATTTGTAGTATAATTTTTATTTAAGTCCAATATGTTTTAGTTACGAAATTATGTTTATGATAAACGATTATATTAGGTTTTCTATGCACCCCGTTCCTCAATATTGTTCTAATTGATTAATGTTGACTGGTAGAGAATGCCATGTAGCATTAAGTCCACCTCTGTACATGTTTGCGTATAACTTTTAATAAATAAATAAGTAATAAAGATATTAACTTAGTTGTCTATTATCGCACAGCATGGAGTTAGCTTTCGATCACAGCAAGGATGCTTAACACGGCGATAATAGACGATTTCAGTCACACGTATCGCTTTTTATTTTATAGCTCGTATGGCATGAACCCGTACTTTAGTCACGCTATTCGGTGTAAAAAAAGACAATTTAGGTCATGGAAAGCGTGGCTATTTGTTTTTTATCGGTTCTTATATCCTTTTGAAAATACTTTATTTAAAAATTTAGTTACGTGTCTGTCCTTTATATTGTAGGATAATAAAAAAACAAATGACTCTCCAGATGCAAGGAAATACATATCTAAACGAACAAATGTAAAGAAGAAAGATTCCATTGTTTGTATGTTTGTAACTAATAAACTCGAAAATTACGATTTTAAGAACTTTTTAATTTATGAAACGCTACATTATTCTTGAGTATTATTGGCTACTTATTACTCAACTTGGTAAAAGGAAGTACACAACTGACAACAGCTACTTGCGTATAAACGCTAAGAGCTCTGCTTAGGGCATGCTTAGGGCAGAGCATAGGGCGACCTAAAAAGGCGATAGCTTTTTCACAGATGTAGCTCAACCCTTTGAGCTCTGCTTCATTAAGACGGCATCGCGATGTCGCCAGCTACGTATCCAAGCACTTGATATTGGAATGAATGATACCTAAATCATTTGATAACCTTATGACGGCCATAAATTTCGCAGCCGGCGACGTCGTCGTGGATGGCGTCTTAATGAGGCAGAGCTCAAAAGGTTGAGCTACATCTGTGAAAAAGCTATCGCCTTTTTAGGTCGCCCTATGCTTTTTTGCCGCTCAGTACCGCCATTTGCTAGAATGAGAAAAATAGCGACAATGTGATAGCATGCGACGGAATCCTCAAGGTGATCGCATTCCCGCTATTTTTCTCGCTCATGCAAATGACAGTTCTGAGCAATAGAAAAGGATAGGGTGATAGATAGGCAATAGCGTGCTGCCAGATGTAGTCCAACCCTAAAATTCGATGATGTTTAACATCCGTTTGATGCCTCATATTAAAATTGCTACCTGGAATACGATAATGACAAGCACTAGCTCGCTATTGCAGTAGAAAAGAATAAAGCGATGGTACTAAACCCGGACAAATATTTTTAGAAAATTATCACCTTGTAATTAATTATGGGTCCTACACTTTTCATCGTCGGCACTTGGTGAAATTCCATTTTAATGTAATATTTTATCACTTATACATTTGTACCGTTTCACAATAAAGCTATTATCATTTATTACCAACCGGTTTCGCTTACACAAGCATCATCAAGGCAATTTATGATAAGCAAGGCAAGATATGATGATAGTTACAAACTAAATACAAATTTATTTTTTTTGCGAAACGGGTTGGTAATAAATGATAATAGCTTTATTGTGAAACAGTACAAGTGTATAAGTGATAAAATATTACATTAATTATGGGTAGTGTCAAATTTGGCCTCTAGTCATCTTTTACGAACTGCCTGACAGGAAATCAGGTCTAACATTTAAATGGGAATTGAGCAAACAGGGCAAATTAATAAAAAACATTGAATTATAACTTACGAATTTCATTAAAATAAAACGGAAAATCCCCAGCGACAGAGCAGTTCAGCCGCGACTTCAGGAACGAGGTCCACCGTTGTTTGAAGCGATGAGGGCCGCCGCGATCGTCGCGACACACCCGGGCCACTCGGGAAAATACCGACTGAAAAATACCGATTGGTATTTCGTTACTTTGGTTTTTTAAACAAGTACAGGTTTGTTAGCTTAAAGATTTCGGGCTTTAAGGCAAGTTCCACAAGGCATCATGCAAAACCGTAGAGAGCGGAATTTTAATACAAATTTAAGCTACTCGCCCTCCTCTCCCATAGAATTATGTCTTAATGTCGTGTTAAACAGTAACAAATAACGCACATTTTAAAGTTTTTTTACATCATAAGATAGCAAACAAGCAGACGGGTTTCCTGACGGAAATGAGTCAACCATCGCCTATAGACACCAAAGATATTAATGGTGCGTTGCTATCTTGTGGCGAGGTCTAATGCCACATGCTTAAGTTTACCGGCTACCTTACCCTCCAAACCGGAACACGACAGTGACAAGCATTGACGTTATTACTGTAGGAATTGGTAAGGCGGTGGTACCAGACCCGGGCGAGACAATGCAGAACTCTACCACCTAGTAGCCACGATGGTAGTGACTCGCGTTGCCAATCGGTCGCCTTTTACGACTTGCCTGGCAGGACGGCAGTTGGTCTTTTCTTCAAAGGAGCCCGGAACCAACACGGAGAAAAAAGTAGACAAAAGGAGTTCCATGATATAAAGGGATCCATAATAAATAGACAGTGGCCATCATCTGATAACCACCACATCCTATTACCCTATCAATGTTAGTCAGAGACTGCTTTTTGAGTATTCACAACGAACTGCCATAACTGTGAACGTATGTTGTGAATATCATCACATCCAATTACACTATTTGTTGTGAATACTCAAAAAAGCAGTCTCTGGCTAACAGTGATAGCGTATAGACCGGGCTCCCAGAAAAAAACTTTTTTTTATTAATAACAAGCTGTATTTGGTGAACAGCTTCGTTTTGACGAGACAACCATTTTTTCTATCTTCGAAAAATCTCAAATTGGGCAGATAATAAAGTTATGGGGCTTTGAAAATTTTGATTCGGTGAAGAATCGGAATCGGAATTCAGAATTATGAGATATTTAAATTGATATTAATCAATTAAATAACAACCTAATTTTCTCGGAACAGCTTGTTAATTATTATTGTTATTCAAGGGTAACACTGTCCTACACGTAAAGTAGAAACTTTTCTTAGTCCAACACTCTAAAGTTTTCTTTTTTATCTATCTTTATTAGTTATCCGATTCTAGATTTTTCGAAGATAGAGAAACTGTTGTCTTGTCAAAAGTTTGTTTCTGGTGGTGGTTAGTCAAAACTGGTTAGTAGAAACAGTTGCACAAATCTTAAGATAATCTTGTGCCATAATGGGTGTATGCCGCCATTAAATAGGCATTTCTTCGATGTCGGGTAGGAGCGACCTCAGTATTGGTAGAAGGACTCCGAAAGCATTTCCGCAGGCGTATCACCTAACGTTTGCAATTCGCAAGCGTTCTGCGATATTTTTTAAACGTAACGAAAAACTCATCAAAAATGTCGTCAGGTGGCTTGCTGATCGTTAGCTGCATTTTTGCAATATCACAGCACCAACACTAATCAAGCGGCAACGACTGCACTAATTTACAAGGCTATTATGTGCCTTAAAATAACTGAACAATTACGATAATTTCGCATTGCGAGTTACGTGATAACTCCGCCGTACGGACATTAACGGGCGGACACCTGGCCACTACTGCACTATTCACCTGCTTTAGTAGAAAAGAAAAAAATGAAAGAATTAAAGAGCCTTTCATTAACTGCCACAACAAGAGCATGGCTCCTAATTTAAGAAGAATAAGAGTCAGACAGAAGACAATGTGAATCTTCGTCATAGAGCGGTAATATAGCCGAACCACATCTATAAACTATCTGTACAATTATCCTTAAATCGTTCATTTTCATAAACAGACGTTGTAGTAATAAGGTAGGTAACATAGGTAGGTAATATAAATTATAACAAATGTACCTTTCCGCAATTGATATATTCCACCGCTGTCTCCCTGAAGAAGAAGTACACGAAATTTCCGTGTACTAATGAATTCACGAAATCAGGAGCTGTGAATAACACAATTACACTTGATTAGTTTAAATCAGGTAGTCGAACTAATGCATACGTAAACACACACTATTAACTAAATTAAGTCTGATATTAGGGCTGTCGCAAATTAGTTTACCAAAATGTTATTTATTACATAAAAGGAAAACTTATTTTCAGAAAATTATTTAATTAGTTTTACATATTTAGTTAAACTGTTAACAACTTTTTAGGTTAATACGGGGTTATATACGAGAGTGTAAGGATGCTTGTATTTCTGGGTTTGGATATTTATTAAATATATTTGAGTATTTATATATATATTTCTATGTATTAGTATTATTTACTAACACCGACATTACAAACAAATAAATTACTTAATTTGGGGTTAGATCAATCCGTGTAATTTGTACAGTGATATTATTTATTTAGGTGTTATTTATGACATTTAATATATTTCTCTTTTATATTTCGCAAAGACTAGGCAATTTAGCCCATTCCGGCAGCCGTATCACCTAACGTTTGCAATCCGCCAGCGATCAGCGATGACTTTTGTACGTAACGAAAAACTCATCAAAAATTTCGCCAATTGCTTGTTGGTCACTGGATGCACTTTTTTCTATGTCACAACATCAACACTAATCAAGCAGCAACGGCTACCACTAATATACAAGGCTGTTATGTGTCTTGCAATAACTAAACAATTACGATAATTTCGCATTGTGAGTTACGTGATAACCCCGCCGAATGTATTAGGCGCTTTTACCGTCACTTTTGTCTCGCGGTAGTACATCCATGTGTGTGTGGAACCTATAATTCGTAATAATGTAAGTGTAATTCGTAATAGTGTCAATGATTGTCGCTGTCGTGTTTCATTGAGATGTAAAATTACAGAAGAGAGGTAAATTTATGCCTATGGTATTAATCTCTGCCACAAGGATATCAGCGCCCAGTTGGTCGAGTGATTAACTTATATCTATCGACTCCGCAAACGATGGCGCTCAGGTCCCATTCCTAACAGGGCCAAATAATGTGATGAGCATAGACATGTGTATTTCTGGTTTTGGATGTTTAGCTGATTATTTTATATTTTATAGTGTATTTCCTTATTATGTATACAATATATTGTATTCACGTATTGGTATCGTTGACTAACTCACATATCACAAGAAAATAATTTGCTTTCTTTGGCGTTACATCAATTCGTGTAATTTATTCAGCGATATTCGCATTTTTGATTTCTACAAACGATGGTTATCTCTTTCTATGAAGAGTATCGTCTGGTTATTTGGTGTAGGTAATTCGATATAAAAAAATTCTGAATGCATACTACAAAATAAGCGCTACTTTACACGCAAGATAATAATTGCCTCTGTCGTCTAGTGGACCGGTGTCGGTGTTGACTACATGAGGTGCCGGGTTCGATTTCCTGGTCGGGCAATTTAAATGTGTTTTTTCAGTTTCCTGTTAAAAACAACGCTAACCAGTATTTTATAAGTGTAAGTTGGCGTTAGGTTTGCCATCTATCACATTGTGGGGCAGAGTATTTTCGGTTAACCACTGGTACAACAAGACCTCTGGCTATATCTTCGGGGATACGGACGTGAAGACACTTATAATACAGATTGATAAATAAAACCGATAACGTCATTTTAAATGATCCTTTAATTTTTTTAAATTCCCTTTTCCTCTTTAATTCCAAAATAATTGCGTTAACCCTATTACGTAATATTTTGTCTCTAATATAAATACGTTGTAATCTGTTTACGGCGCTGACGCATCACATGTCGATGCTGCGACAGGAATATCAACAGGACGCGTTCTAAATTCAATTAACGGATACATTCGACGGCCATATTTGACGGCCGGAAGTGCAAACATACTTGACATTCGCTAAGGTGACGATGTCATGCACAGTACGATGTACTTTATGTAGATGTTTATATGCTATCTGAATTTTTATACATTAGCATTATACAGGGTTTAAGGGACGGTCTGTTGAAAATCATGGATAGCAAATAAGCAGATGGATCTCCTGATGGAAAGAGAAACCACCACCTATAGACATCAAACATGTTAATGGTGCGTTACTATTCGTGTAGCGGGATGACAATTCCACATGCATAAGTCTACCGGCTACTTTACCCTCCAAACCGGAATACGATAATGACAAGCATTGACGCTATTGCGGCAGAAATAGGTAAAGCGGTGCGTGGCACCAAATACCCGGGCGAGTCGTTGGGAAAGTCACCACCTAGTAGTCATAATAGTAGTGACACGTATAGCCAATATCGCTTTTTTTATAGAAAAAATGGTAAGTGATTACCGCCGCCCATGGACAGCCACATCACCAGAGGTCTTGCAGTTGCGTTGCCGGCTTTTTAAGAAGGAGTATGCTCTTTTCTTAAAGGTGTCTAAGTCGTATCCGTTCGGAAACACCCCCGCCGGTAATTGATTCCACAGAGGAGTAGTGCGTGGTAAGAAGTGCCTAGAGAATCGCACGGCTGTGGATTTCCAGACATTGCATCGATAATAATAATGTAAGTGTAATTCGTAATAGTGTCAATGATTGTCGCTGTCGTGTTTCATTGAAATGTAAAATAAATGTTGGGCCATTGTAATTGAATGGACCTGGCAGGCAGAACGGCAGTTGATCTATTCTTAGAAGGAGCAGCTCGGACCAACAGCGGAGGACCAAATATGTGTGGAATTTTTAAATTTTTTTTGACGAATTTTTTAACTTTACTCACTTGGCTCACTCTGTCCTTGAATGGAACTGGCTCAATAATACTTTTTTTATTATTAATATCTTTTTAACAAAAACTAAACCGACAAGAAATTATGCGTCGTCATACACTAAAATCGGTGAGTTTTTTTTATATCATAAGATAGCAAACAAGCATATGGGTATCCTGATGGAAAGAGACAACCATCGCCTATAGACACCAATGATGTTAATGTCTGCCTGGCAGAACGGCAGTTGGTCTATTCTTCAAAGCCCGGAGCCCGGAACCAACATGGGGTAAAATGAGTGAATAATAAATCATGTTTTCGTACACTTTTGGGTGTCTTTTTTACAAAAATTATATGGGAAAACCCTCGGAGTACATTCTATCCAATAAAAAAATCAAAATCAGATAACTCTGTAAAAAGTTACGCGTGATCATACAATAAAATCAGAGAGAAAAATTAATCACCTTTGTTTACGTACCCTTATAGTAGGGTTTTTTTAATTATATGGGACCTTTCTCGGAGTATACCACAGACCACATACTTAAATACTAATAGACTCGCCATTGGGAAGGAAATGTGTTGCCGTCTCCTATTACTGTGAAAAAATTCATACATTTGTATGTTATATCGTGGAAAAAATAGAAATAAACCATGTTGTACTATTTTATCGTACCGAATAAGATGGACATCGTTTATAATATCCTTGAAGTAATTTTATTTCATTGGTAAGTACTATAACTGTATATTTCTGTGTGTAAATGCTAGCTACACTGACAAACTAAGAAATGGTCCTGAAAAGCGTATCCATTTAATCTGTGGGGTATACCTGTTCTAATAAAAAATAATTATCATAATCGGACTACTCTGTCCGTCTGTCTGTATTTATGCGTGGTCAAATATCTTCTAATATATATAAAAATCAATTGCTGTTCGTTAGTCTCGCTAAAACTCGAGAACGGCTGGACCGATTTGGCTAATTTTGGTTTTGAATTAATTGTTGAAGTCTAGGGAAGGTTTAAAAGGTGAAAAAATATAGAAAAAAATAAGAATAGTTCAAAGGCAGAACAACGTTTGCCGGGTCAGCTAGTAAAAAAATATACGCGTCGAATCGAGAACCTCCTCCGTTGTGTCGTCGGTTGAACATCGCGATAGTTTAAGGTATATCTAATATATAAAATTCTCGTGCCACAATTTTAGTTACCGAAAAGGCTTGACCGACTTTGATAGATTTTTTATGTATATTCAGTAGTTCTTAAAATATGTTTTTATCTATGTTTTATTCCCCTAAGTAATAAGGATGGTCCACCCCAATTTTTTTTCATGATGAGACATTGAAAATGTATACAACCTTAATTTTTCAACCTTCTACCAAGGTTTGCCGGATCAGCTATTGTAAGAATAGAAAACATATAGCGTGTATTTTGATTTTTGAACTTACATAATACTAGTATATTATATTGTGTACATACAATATTACGTTCAAACATCGCAAATGCTAGCGAGTATAAAAGGAAAATATCCTGTATTTCCATGAAGAAACTCAAAGATGTAAAGTCTACAACGGCGAGTTTTGATTGAACATGAATATTGAATTTATACAAATGTTCTTTTATGCGCCCTGTAGCGTCAGGAGCATTATGGCTTTTATGGCTATTTTAATGACATCGATGTCGTTTCTATTTAAATTTGCTTTATAACATTGATTTCTTTTCTATTTTCAAACAGAATTTCAAGGACGTAAAGTCCACAACGCTGAGTTTTGATTGTACATATACATATTACATTGAATTCATATTTAAGTATTCTTTTGTACGTCTGGTAGCGTCAGGTTCATTATGGCTTTTATGGCTATTTTAATAACATCGATGTCTGTTCTGTTCTTATTATTTAAATGAATTTGATGTCTTTCCTGTTTTCAAGAAGAAACTCAAAGATGCAAAGTCCATAATGCTCTTTTATGCGCTCTGTGACGTTAGGAGCATTTTGGCTTTTATGGCTATTTTAATGATATTGATGTCATTTATATTTTTGTAATTTTAATGTCATTGATGACTGTTCTGTTCTTATATTTAAACGAAATTGACATGTTTCCTATTTTCAAGAAGAAACTCGATGATGCAATGTACATAACGCTCCTTTGAATGAACCATCCGTCTTTTACCCAAGTATTTTATGAAAGGAAAGCGACTCTTCAAACTTCTTCCTCGGAATTTGTATCACTGCCTTAAACTTTCCAGTTGCACAAGCGTCAATTTGTCATCGTCGTGTTACGCTTGGAAGGTAAGGTAGTCGGTAAAGTTACGCATTTGAAATGAAATCCCTGTCACGCGTACGGAATAGCACCATTAAATTCAATAGGTGCTAATTGTCACTTTTCATCAGGGAGTTGTCTATGTATTGGCTGGCATATAGCAGATATATTAAAAACTAAGAATTTAGAACTGAAAGTCGAACCCAGGACCTCATAAATCATAATTGTGTCAAATGGCGTAACTATGGAATTAATTAAATTTATAGTTAACTGGATTGGTACTAACCATTTAACGTCATGGAATCATATGGTTCTGTCTGCAGCGGCTCCCGATATATGATGGGTTCCATCCCACTGAAATCCGCGACGGTACCTGAATACAATTCCCCATCTGTAAAAAACACATTTTCATTAGTATTTAAAAGTAAGTAAGTAAAGTATTTTCGTCTCGGTAATCCCGAAGAAGCACAACAACAAGTGCACCCACGACTAGCCGAAGATACTTACGGCCGGTTTCCGAAACGCAAATTAATTTTCATAAGCAATTAATTTGTGTTTAACATAGTTTTTACAAGCAAATAAATGATTTGTTAAAAAAAGTTTAATTGCTTGTTAAAATTATTTTGCGTTTCAGAAGCCGGCCGTCAGTCTCACACACTGTGATAGGTGGCAAGCCTATGGCCAAACGTATCCAATCTCGGGCAACATTGTTTTTATCAGCAATAACTGACATCAGAGTTCCTTACAGGCACGCATAGCAATTCCTTATTTTGAGGAAAATGCAAAGCTTGTGGTTTATAATTTATTCTTATTTTTCACGCAACGCAATGTAAAGCGTACATTGCTCGGACTCGTTGTTCACTCGGAACTCTCGAACCAGCCGCAGATATTTTTGCGCTGCATGTGGCTGGCATTACTTATTTTGAGTATTCCTCTTATTTTTCCTATTTTTTTAGTATTATTTCTGTAGGTTATTAAAATAGAACAAAACATACAAGGTTAACGTAAAAAAACACAAAAAAAAACATACAAGTTTCAAACAGTTCTCATCTCAGCATTATAGGGCAAATTCGTGGTTTCTACTTTCTGTAGCGTGTCCCTTACATGCCATATCTGAAATACGTAAAGCGAAAATTTTGGTTCCCTTTTTAAGTAATATGTGTAGGTATATGGAGGAGTCAGAGATTTCGCACATTTAATGCTTGTCACTGTCGTGTTCCCGTTTGGAGGGTAAAAAACTTAGGCATATTGCATTATCATTCCGCCACACAGATAGCAACGCACCTTTAACACCTTTGGTTTCTATAGACGATGGTTGTCTCTTGCTATCAGGAGAACCTTGCTTCTTTGCTTACCTTTAAATAAATAATACTCTTTCAAATAAAAAATGGTTTTTCCAAATCTGTCCTTTAGCCTTCGAGTAAACGGCAGGTTTGAAACCATAAAGTTAGACTGGGTTTGAATGCAAAACTTAGTTTTTATAAATTCCATGGGATCAAATATAAAAATATATTATACTAGCTGACCGGGCAAATGTTGTTTTGTCATATAAATTACTTGTATTGAATATTTTGGTGGCGTATTTGAGGGTGGATGGTGGTTAATTGAGATAAAAATTATCATACCTTTAAGTTAGACCTAACAGTAGATGTCTACAAAATTTCATTGAAATCGGTTCAGTAAATTCATAGTCCATCGCGGACAAAAAACGTGACACGTAATTTATATGTATTAAGATTTATACAAAATATAAAATAATATCCGAGCCTTCGTTGAGTCGATTCCATTTCTTACACAGCCTTTTTCCCTTTTTTATACTCGTATCATATAATAACTAACAAGCAAATGGCTCTCCTAATGGAATGAGCCAACCAACCTTTAAACACCAAAGATATTAATGGTGCGTTGCTATCCTTGTGGCGGGGTCTTCAAGCCACATACAAAATTCAGAATTCCAGAAATACTGGAGGTTGGAAGTCGGTTGTTGCAGTTTGACTTCGTTTAGATTATACGAGATGCTTTTGTAGGACGGCAGTTAATTCATCTATTTTTCAAACAAAGAGCTTTCGTTAGAATCATATTTGCATAAAGCCTTAGCGTACCTCTTCAGGGATATGGGCGCGATTGTATTTATTTTTCTACACATTAGTGTAGAAAAATAAATACGATCATGCCCATATCTTACTTACGCCCTTAAATAGAAGAAAGCTTCCATTGTTTGTGTGTTATTAATATCTATAACTCCAAAACTACCAATACCTCCTGGTCTAGCGGATAGCCTATTCGGTTCAGATCATGAGTTCCCGGTTTCGATACCGGATCAGGCAAGGGTTTATTGAAGGTTTCCGAGGGTTTTCTTGCAAATCCAAAATCTCAGTAGTAGTTCGGAGTCCGACGGGTGGTGTGTTATTACTCCCGAGCCACGGATGAGCACGTGCAGCTTCCGGTCCCGGTTATCACTAGAAATAGTCGATAGTCGTTATCAGGCCGGTAAAATGCGGCACTGGGAATCACCACTCGTCTCGTCGACAAACCGGTGGATCGCGGTGAACTAGAAAATCTATAGACGTTCGGTTTACACTGCCTACCCCGTAAGGGAACAGGGCGTGATGATACATTTTTTCTAAAACTATTAAAACGATTTTAAACATTATTTCTCCTATGAAAAGCTGCATTATTCCGGAGTGACATAGAATACTTTTTACTCAACTACGCAAAAGGATGTAATGTTTTGGGCAACAGCTACTTATTTATAATGCCATTAGTGGGATTTATGCTAAAACCATAAAAATACTTTAAGTGGTTATACGAAGTATTTTTTATTCATAGCTTTTCAGCCTTTATACGCGTACCAATAAATTTTAGACGACTTATTTATTAGAATACTTCCAGTGAAGCCGCGTATAAATTTTATTTGGATCTAACCACGGTTATTTAGGGTACTCCAGAGAATACCTCAACAATGAACTGAATAAACACAGACGGACGTATTATCTATCTCATACTGAGTGATTATTATATAACACATTTAGTACATACATATCTTAACGCCAGATTCCTTACGGGGTAAGCAGAAAACCCGAGTGCCATACATCATGATCCTTGCAGGCTTGTCTCGCTTCCTCCACATTCATCACTCTCTTCATACACACACGCCGGTTGCGAAGACTCTTGACACTACCTTCGGACAGTACTCGATCAATGTGATCATGGTATGTCAGTCTTGGTCTTCCCTGGTACCTACATCCTTCCACATTCGCATTATAACTAAATCTGGTTTTGCTAACCTTTCATCTACCATTCTTTCTACATGTCCGAACCAACGAAGCATGCTCTTTCTCATCTTTACACCGACACTTTCTTTCAAACCTAACCTCTCTCTCACTTCCACATTACGAACCCGATCTGCGAGTGTTACATCACATATTTTTCTTAGTGACCTCATCTCGACGGCGTTGATTCTACTTTCTGACATACTCAACTCTCACTTCCATACAACAGCGTTGGGATGAGTACATAATTATGCAGGGCTAGACGGGCACCCTAACTTAAAATTGTCCTATTAAATAATCTCACTAACGCTCCATTCACTCTGTTCCCTGCGTACACACTTCTTTCAATATCAGTGGTGTACCTTCCATTCCTGCTAAAAGCACATCAAAGATATACAAACTCATCCACTTGTTCCAACACTACATCATCGACCACAACTCTTACATCCGTTTTGGTTGCTTCTCTTTCAAATATTAAAACTTTAGTTTTCTTCGCATTCAAATGTAAGCCCATTTTCTTATACTCATCATTCATAACTGTGACCAGTGTTTGCAGCTCAGATGGAGTTGAGTCTAAAAATACAGCGTCATCTGCGTAAAGCAGGCAGTTCAACACATTTAATGTTAGGAAAAAATTTAGCATAATTAAACAGCAAATGATTTCACTTTGCTCTGATAACTTTGAAAGTTTGAACAAACCAGACGGAATTATTATCTATATCATACTGAGTGATTTTTATATGTATAATACATTAATTAGTGTTAGGAAAAAATGGAGTATAATTAAACAGCTAATGATTTCACTATCCTCTGATTACTTTGAGTTTTTATGGCGCACCAAAAACCACTCCAAAATAAATGTAACACCTTTTCTCTTGCTTTCCTGTTTGTGAGTTGGATTTCGTGAATCGCGCTGAAAATCAGAGAGTTTAATGTAGCTAAGTAGAAATCGTGTTCTATTTCGTTAACACTCGCTGCAGCGATGAAATAATAATAAATCGTCCAACCAAAGTCAAAATTAAGCAGCGCTGCAGCGATAACATATATTCGCGACCAAGGTTATAACCGTCGTGAATTTCATGGCGCTTACGCGTTTCATTCAACGAGCTCCGATGTAGGTGCAGTCCATAGATTGCACTTTAGTGAAACACAAGCGGCGTAACTGGTCCAGTACTTTAGTACATAGAAGTCTTTGATGTAATGTTTGTATGTAATAGAGAGCCGTGAAAGTTCACCTGCAAGGAAATCACCATCCTGCCATACGGACTGCAACGCACCATTAACATGATTGTCACTTTGTATTAGAAGAGCCGTCTGCTTGTTTGCTACATTACAACATAAAAAATAAAGAAAAATATTTCGAACTATTTTTACAGCTGGGTTTAAAACTGTTATATGCATCCTCAAATAACAGAATACACGATTTCATAAATCTATTCCGCAGCCAGTAAACCGCAAAGGCTCTATAGTCACAGATAACTATTTTGAGTTACAGATTTAGCATATCTCAACATATTTACCCACTGTGATAATAAGGGTCGTTGCGAGATTCCATAACTCAATACACACCCACCAACACAACGTAATGTGCGATTGGTTTTACGTGACCAGAATCCGGCTGACCCGATTAATTACCCATTAATATGGTTACAGGGGACGTTTTATGCTAATCGGTTAATTAATATACGTGATTGTCTAACACGGGTGGTGGACTGCGATCCCTTATTATGTATAGATGCTTCATTTGAGGTTAAAATGAGTTTTAATTCTGGCAAAATCTCATCGAGTTTTGATCTAGAATAGTACATTATTGCAAAGGACGTGAAATAGGCATTAGGCTAGTTGAATAAATTTGAAAAACTGTTTAATATTTCAGCTTATTAGGTATATTAAACAAAAATATATTTGGTCATTTTAACATCGTAGATTTATAATAAAAATTTCGCGTTTTACAATTTAAATTTACCACGAAACGCTCTGGACTGTCATGGCGTCTAAATGACATCACGCAGGGGTCATACATACAATACATACGCTATGGTTTCTATACAAATTTCAAAAACAATATGACGTTTTACCATGGCGTGACGTAACACTTCCAGATATGCGTTTACTGTCACGTGACTTAATGATTATTTTTTCCGAAAATATATCCTAAAAATATTAATAATCCCCAAATATCTATACAAATAAATAAAATTGGAGTGTCTGTTTGTAATATTAAAATAACCGTTTTTTACTAAAAGCATATGGATGTCTGTCTGTCTGCCAGTCTGTCTGTCTGTCTGTCTGTTTGTTCCGGCTAATATCTGGAACGGCTTAACCGATTTTGAAGGGACTTTCACTGGCAGATAGCTGATGTAATAAGGAGTAACTTAGGCTACTTTTAATTTCGAAATTTTCCACGCGGACGAAGTCGCGGGCTCAGCTAGTTTTAAAATAAATATTTTAGTTACATATTTGAAAAGACCTACAAAAAATATAGACGTAGCCATTGTAAACAATTTGAAACAAATCGGTGAAGATAACTGTTGTACATGTGTGCGTAAGCCAACGCCAACACTTGCAAGCATCGTAAAACATTACGTACGTGTGCTAGAGATTAGTGTTGCAAGCATTGGCTTTCAAATTTCCATTTACTGGTTTAATATTTTACTACATTTTATAATTTATAATGCGTTTCACTTATATTAATTATATTTGATATATTATTTGTATTACTATTTCCTACGTCAAAAACAAACAAATTTAGAAGGTCTTGAAATTTATTTATTTTATCTACTGTACATATGCCATTATGTTAATGCATAACTATAACAAATATATATTGCTATAACAAATAGTTTTTCCTAAAAACTGCTTAAAAACATCAATTTCGACTAATTAGGTCTTGTCAGCCCCTTAAAAACAAAGATAATTTTCGACTTGGCATACAATGAATTAATTGCAATAATATTAAATCTATGAGAAAACAAAATACTACTATAAACAAAAAAATGAACGGAATAAATACATAAATACACACACACATATATATAACACGGCGAGCCATGTTTTATAAATATGCATATATGTAGTATATACATATATAGTACGTTGAATCCAACTAAAACAATAATTATAACATTAACATATATTTTCTAAATAAAAGGGACATTTCCCCAATGTTTGGGGAAATGTATTCGTATGTTAACTTACCACACTGTCACAATGCCGCTTCAAATTTGTGTTCTGAGAAATTATATCAAATATTATTTCAGTTTTGTTAAATTTATGGAAATTTGGATACTTCCTTGTGAAAAGTGATCCCGGAAGACTTTTTTCAAAACATGAATTGTTTTAACATTTGTTTATCACACAGGATGGCATGATTTCAAAATAAATATTGTCACAAAAAGAACGTTTCTCACTCTCTCTAGCTCGCGGCCGACTAGTAAGACGCCGGCTTCATATTGCTGCATCGTCATCATATTCGTGACTCACGATACGAGCGCTTGGCTACGTCTATATTTTTTTGTAGGTTGCATATTTGTTGTTATTAATCACAATAGAAACTACAATATTTCCAGCTTATTTTAGTACAGTATTGACATACCTATGTGTATTTTTCTGGTCGGAAAAGGTTTTTATTACTCCCCAAATAGCTGCTTAACCTTCATGTTGACAATTTCATATAGCGCTGTCGCGTAAATTTTGTGGTACCTACATACATGTATTATTGCTACTGGGTCAAAAACAACAGGTACCTCTAAACTATGTCAGCTTGTACCATTTGACATATTTATTTTTAATCAGTATGTGATTCATATTTAAACGTATTTCCTGACAAAAAAAACAAGAGAAGGTTGCCAAGGTACTTTAATTGAAATACGTATCACACACAGAGAGATAGAGAGAGAGGGGGACACACACAAACACACAAAGACACAAATATCGTAAGGTTCCCATAGTCTAAAAAACCTAAAACCTAATTTTATATTGTACTAGCGACCTGCCCGCTGTTTCACCCGCGTTTTTTTCCCGTGGGAATATCGGAAAGGTTTATACACTAAAACCTTCTTCAAGAATCAATCTATCTATTAAAAAAAACGCATCAAAATCCGTTGCGTAGTTTTAAAGATTTAAGCATACATAGGGACATAGGGACATAGGGACAGACAGAGACTTAGTTTTATACTATGTAGTGAAGTATATTTTACGTTAAAAGTAAATAAGGGAATAAAACAAAATAAAGAGATTTTTACATCAAAGAAATTACCTATAACGGTCCAATCCTTTGTTTTACAGCCTCCTCGTTGGGACACCATTTTAAACAACAATCAACTCTATTCTATTTAAGCAGATATCAAAATGGCTTGGAATTGATACATTGCATGGTCGGTCGTGCCCTGCATAGTACCGCAATGCAGTACCCCGGTCGTTAAGAGAAAACCATTGCAGTAACAGTCAACTAATATGTAGTAATTAACAATATAGTTCTAATTGGCGAACATGTACTACCATTTCTCTCGATGCGTTTAGTGTTGTCTTAACACTTCGCGAATATTAGGTACATTTCGAAACACAACCCGTGGATCGTTATTAATCGACATCTAATAATATAATGAGGTAAAATTTGTAAGTTTGTATGTTGGAGATAAGATTCGAATCTAAGTAATACATATAACTATGAAGGCAGGAATCTATATTAATATTACAAATGCGAAAGTTTGGATGTTTGGTTGGATGGAAGGATGGATGGATGGATGGATGGATGGATGGATGGATGGATGGATGGATGGATGGATGGATGGATGGATGGATGGATGGATGGATGGATGGATGGATGGATGGATGGATGGATGGATGGATGGATGGATGGATGGATGGATGGATGAATGGATGGATGGATGGACCGATGGATGTTTGTAAATCAATCACGCCAAAACTGCTGAACGGGTTTAGATGAAATTTGGCACATAGGGAGATGATGCCTTAGAGTAGCACACATCCTACTTTTTATCCGGGAAAACAAGTTATTCTTGCGGGATTCAGCAGGCTGCACGCTGCAGCTAGTGAAGACTTTACAGTTAGAGAGAAAAATAAACGAACAGCTTATAAAATAAAATTTTATTAAAAGAGTTAAAAGTATAATCTACACAAATGAATTAAAATTGTTTGTAATATTGAAATACCCGGTTTTTAGGATTCCGAATTAAACTAGGGATCCTTATAGTTTCGCTATTTTCGTCCGTCCGTCCCCACGATAGCTTAGACATCCTTAGAAATCTGTATTTTTGCATGAATGTACATATTAGTCACGGCAATAAAGAAAGTATTCCATATTGGGCACCCGCTTAAATGGCACCTGAGACAATGGCACCTGAGGTATTCCACATACGGCACCTCTCGATATTGTTGGTAGGTGCAATTAGTGGAATATTTTATTATTTTAAGTTTTATTCCCCAAATGGCACCTACGGATCAGTAGGTACTAGTGTTGGGACATACTTAGGAAATGAAAATTAAACAAATCGATTACAATCAATAAATACTTTTATAACACGATAAAAAATAATTTCTTTTGTTCTTAATCATTTTAATATCACAATCAGTTTTCTTAATCACATGCAAAATCAGTCCTAAGATACAATAGAATTCAAAAATATAAAATACTTTACCATATTACCTAGCTATGCGTCGTATAATTTTTATTTATATCGGAACCTTTCGGACAAATTCGTTATCCTTCGTATGCAAGTAGGAACGCAATTGGAATGCATTTTTAGCGCAGGAATTCCTCGCGCCTGCGGTGAGCGTCATCGTTTAATCTTTGTTTGTTAAATGAAGACGAAATAAAGAAACTGATAGTGGTAATAAAATGATTAAAAACATAAAGAAGCTACATTTTTATCATGTAATTATAGTTTGTATTGATTGTAATCGATTTGTTTAATTTTCATTTCCTAAGTATGTCCCAACACTAGTACCTACTGATTCGTAGGTGCCATTTGGGGAATAAAACTTAAAATAATAAATTATTCCACTAATGGCACCTGCCAAAAATATCGAGAGGTGCCGTATGTGGAATACCTCAGGTGCCATTGTCTCAGGTGCCATTTAAGCGGGTGCCCAATATGGAATACTTCCAACAAAGAAGAGTGCTAATATAAAATCTTGAAAAGTATTTTTTTTCATATTATCATATATAGGCTTTTGAAAAATATTGGAGAATTGTGAAAACAATTTTCACCAACCAAATCAAGTGTTCAAAGTCAAACCCCCCATCCCCCACCCCTGTGTCAGCTAAACCACCTAAACAGTTGGTTTTGGGGATGAGAAAAAATTCACGGCAGTAGTAAATATAATAAAATTAAAAGGAAACGTATCACGACTTTGGAGACTACAAGTGTTTGAGTAATAGTCGCCCAACTTATGAAACGTACTTGGAGAAGTTTTATGGGTTTAAATTTTACTATACACACACACACACACACACACACACACATATATATTTATATATATATATATATATATATATATATATATATATATATATATATATATATATATATATATATATATATATATATATATATATATATATATATATATATATATATATATATATATATATATATATATATATATATATATATATATATATATAGATGTATACACGATACTACGGTATATTTTTTTACAATTTTTTTCAGTCTGTCTGGCTGTTTGTTCCGGCTAATCTCAGAAACGGCTAGACCGATTTTGACGGGACTTTCACTGCCGGATAGCTAATGTAATAAGGAATAAATGAGGTTACTTTTATTTCAGAAATTTTTTTACGCTAACGAAGTCGTGTGCTTTTTTTATATCAAAAGATAGCAAACAAGCAGATGGGTCTCCTGGTAGAAAGAGTCAGCCATCGCCTATAGACACCAAAGATTTTGCATTTTGCATTGCAATTTTGTTGCGAGGTTTAATGCCACATGCATAAGTTTACCGGCTAACTTACCCTCCAAAACGGAACACGACAGTGACAAGCACTGACGTTATTGCGGCAGGAATAGGTAAGGCGGTGGTACCAGAACCGTGTGAGACAATGCAGAACCATCTATCATCTAGTAGCTACGATGGCAGTGATTCGCACACTTTTTGCCTGGCGGAACGGCAGTTGGTAAATTCTTCAAAGGAGCCCGGGACCAACACGAGACAAAGCTACCAACAAGTGAACGTACAACTAGTCTAATACTATGAATAGGTCAAGTTTGTAAGTTTGCATTTTTTTAATAATATTCGAAACTAAGTTAAGGTATGAAGGTAGAAATTAAGGTAAAATCGCAGTTAAGTAGACTTTCCAGACAGAGATTCCCTCCGTGTTGGTCCATGCTTCTTTAAAGAATAGACCATCAGCCGTTCTGCCAGGCAGTTCGTGAGTCACTACGATCGTGGCTACTAGGTGATAGGCTTTTGCATTGTATAGACCAACTACCGTTATGCCAGGCGCCCGAGGGGCTAGAAGTTTCACTATCATAGTGACTAGGTGGTAGAGTTTCGCAACGCCCTGATATATTTATATCTGTGTGCTTTATTGTATTAGTACAATATGAATACAATAGGTAAATTTAACGTCAAAAAAATGCACTGAAAGTCGAACACTACCTCAACGTTTCCCTTATGAAGCGTGCTATATGCTAGGTGGTCATACTTAAAAGGTTAAGAACCACTGCATTGAACGATCAAGTGTTTAGCGAACAAGCGTAGCAAGCCATTCAGCATTAATTTTATTTACAACGCAATAAAAGCCAGTATAACGTCTAAAACTCCACATCTTTTATTCGTAAGTAAAAGATCGTATCAGAAGATGAGACGACAAACCACATACACAATATTGCAGCGGCTACCCCACAAACCAAGCGTTGCAATTACAGTTAAGAGTATGGGGGAACTACTATATAATGTGATTTTATCGCTACAATTTATTTTATATCACAAAAAAACAAGTAGAGAGCTCTTCTAATGGAAGACACTAAAGGTAGTAATGGAGAAAGTACAAAAAATATCATGCCGTTTCTCTTGCGGGTTAGGTAGAGCGAACTAAAAACCTGTAGACTTTACAGTTGTTCCTGTCGTTGCAGTTTATTAATTTAATAACGATCATCGTTTATTTCTACCGATAACCGGGACTGATAGTTTTATGTGCTTATTCGAGGCACACAGGAGTTAAAATATTACAATCAAACTTCAAGTTGCTACTGAAATCGTGACTCTTGATAAAATAACCTCGAAAAAATGCAAAAGCATTTTGTTCCAATAAGGGGAATGAGTTCTAGACAGCATGATCCCTAGACCTTGTGAAGCAGTCGTAATTATTACTATTATATTTATAGTACTTTTTTTATATCATAAGGTAGCAAACAAGCATCGGGTCTCCTGAGAGAAAGAGTCAACCATTGCCTATAGACACCAAAGATGTTAATGGTGCGTTGCTACCTTGTGGCGAGGTCTAATGCTATATGCATAAGTTTACCGGATATCCTTACCCCCCAAACCGGAACACGACAATGACAAGTACTAGCGCTATTGCGGTAGGAATAGGTAAGGCAGTGGTACCAGACCCGGTCGAGACAATGCAGAACTCTACTACCTACTAGCGACGATGGTAGTGACGCGCATAGCCAATCAATCGCCTTTTACGATCTGCCTGGCAGAACGGCAGTTGGCCTTTTCTTCAAAGGAGCGCGGATCAGCATGGGGGAATATTACATAAGTATTGATGTAAATTAAAAACAAAAGCTCAATTACTTACTAGTTCCCCCGGCTTGGTCCAGGCTTCCTTTGGAGAATAGACCATCTACCATTATTTCGGGCAGTTCGTAAAAGGCGAACGATTGGCTAAAAGAGTCTCGTCCGAATCTGGTACCACCGCTTTCCTTATTTCTGCCGCATTAACTTTAGTGCTTGACACTGACGGGTTCTGGTTTCGAGGGTACGATAGTCGGTAAACGTATACATATGGCATTAAGACCCCGTCACAAGGATTACAATGCACCGTTAATATCGTTGATGTCCGTGGGCGATGTTTGTCACTTTTTACCAGGAAAGTCGTCAGCGTGTTTACTATCTTATGACTTAAAAAAAGTTGGGTACTACTGGGCCAATCAACAGTCGATCATCCCAGGCAATTTCCACTGGATAATACTTTGGATGTTGGATAATTACACATAATATACATATGTGTAATTATCCGTACGAATTTTATAATTGCGAAAATCTGTCTGTCTGTTACGCTTTCACTGCTAAACCACTAAATCGAATTTGATGAAATTTGACAAGGAGATAGTTAAAGTAGTATCGTAAAAAATAGAAATATGCCATATTGTGCTATTTTATCGTATCGAATAAAAAGCTAAGACTTAAGGAATACCTCTGGAGTGATTTTATTTCATCGTTAAATTTTGAAACGCGGTATTTCTGGGTGTAAATGTAAGCAACTTTGATAACCTAAGAAAATGCCTTGAAAGGCGTATCCAGTTTAATCCGCGCAAAAAATTTATATACTTATTCAAAAACTTAATCGTAAACAGTCATATGATTTTTTCTGTGTGTATTTTATAAAATAATATAAAAAAGTTCCGTTTAAATATAACAATTCTTTGCCATTTACAATAATCGGTTTAAATAATATAGCACCAAGTTGCTGTATCATGAGTAGGACTATTTGAATAGGACTATATAAAAATTGAGGTGGAATAGTTTTTAGTAACCATGCCTCCTGTATTATTACCTGCTTCTGATACATACACGTCATTACATTATATAATGTCAAAATTTTTGTTTCTTTAAGAGAATTAAAATTTTCCCAAGCATGACATTAGTGCTAAAACACATTTATGAACATTTACACATCTATTGATATAATTATTTAAATTAATATATGTATATACTAGCTGTTGCCCGCGACTTCGTTCGCGCGGACTTAGTTTACTCCGCACAGCTCCTCCCCCGTATGTGATAGCGTGATAATATGTAGCCTATATGTCGACCCGACCTGTTAGTAATATTCATGCAAAATTTGAAGTAAATCCATGCAGTACTTTTTGAGTTTACCCCGGACATACATTGACTTTCCTACGATTTTATTATATGTATAGATACCCTAAATGAATATGGCTATAGGCCGAAATAGCTCGAATTTCGGCCACAGGCGATCGCTAGTAATGTTAAATGAAGAATGGTTTATAACGTCGATGTATTTCAGCTCAATCTCATTATGTGTATTGATGTTCCACTCAGCGTTCGTGTGTGGCCAGTCCACGCTTAGTAATCTACTATTGATCTGAGCCAATTAACCGGAGAGCGCAAGGGGACTGTGCGGTTGGACGCTGGACACCTAAAACATTGCTTCACATTTATTACTGTATTTATATGTCTTTCAACATATTACTATCGTTGATTACTTTAGAGTAAATGGTGTTTGTAGTATTTGGTCATATAGTATTTGGTATACATGGCATTACGATCCGCCACATGAATACCAACAACAATCAAAAACATTACAAATATATGTATATTGAGTTTAGAGACGACATTTTTTTTTATCATAAGGAAAAAACGGAACCCTTATGGGATCACTTCGTTATCTGTCTGTCCATCTGACCGTCTGTTCTTCGGTCAAGACCCCTTTTCTCTGGAGCACGTAGAGGTATTAAGTTGAAATTTATATCAAATACTCGGGTCTACGGTACCTCTCAGCTCTGAAAAAATCAAAAAAATATGACTTGTAAGTCAACGCGATCAAAAGATATGGCTGTTGTCCGTTTATGTCGGATATTTAACGATTTCACAAAGAATCAATACTTATAAGGTACATGCCGTTCACCTAGAATCTGGAAATATATGTGCAGCTAAGGTTACCTAGATGTCCGTACCACCATCGGTATAGAAGTCCAACTTTTTTTATACCATAAGACAGCAAACAAGGAGATGGGTCTCCAGATGAAAAGAGTCAACTATCGCCCATAGACACCAAAGATGTTAATGGTGCTTCGCTATCTTGTGGCGAGGTCTAATGCCACATGCATAAGTTTACCGGCTACCTTAACCTCCAAACCCGAACACGACAGTGACAAGCACTGACACTTCTGCAGCAGGAATAGGTAAGGTAAGGAAGGTAAGTAAGGACTCGTATAGCCAATCGGTCGCGCTTTACGACCTGCTTAGTAGAACGGCAGTTGGCCTACTCTTCAAAGGAGCTCGAACCAACACAAGGAATGTTTTGTATGTTTGTAACGAATAAACTCAAAAACTACTGGAACAATCTTAAGAATTATATACCATTAGAAAGCTACACAATCCAGTGATATAGGCTACTTTTTAACCAACTGAGAGGAAGTAATGATTTCGGGTCACGCGAACGAGTCGCGAGTAACAGCTAGTAATAAATATGATAATGGTTTGGTAATTTACTGTCGGTAAATTAAAGACAACCTAGCCCTTTTAAGCAAAATACGAGTCATCGACATTAACCAAGTTCTAATTAAGTACCCAAAAGTAGTCAAATCAAAACAAATATACGAGTATTAAGGCCAGGTATTTCGGCGCGCGTCAATTCTATAGGAAATGAGTGGCGCGGTATGTTCTGAAAACGCTGAAAAACGTATTAATTTTCGGATAAATAAATATAGGATATCAGCTGAAAACCAAAATTTAGCACATTCTTTTTTGTATTTCCAACTTAATATCACCATATAAAAATCATGTGGAAGATTAGAAATATTATTAACAAATTATTTGTTTTAGAGATTTTTTAGCCTGTTTTCGGAATTTTATATGATCGAGTAAAGTACATTATATCATGTAATAAGTTAGCATATTCCTTAGATAATATCTTCAGGTATATCGTGTAATTTTTGTAAAATTGTTATTTAACAATCAATACAAAAAAATGTGATTTGGCAAACCAGTTTTTTCCCGTTTGTCGCGATGCCTCGCCTTAATAGATTAATAAATTTGAAGCAATGTTTTAGGTGTCCAGTGCAAAGTCCCTTGGCGCTCTCCGGTTAATTGGCTCAGATCAATAGTGATTACTAAGTGTGGTCACACACGAGTGCTGAGTTGAACATAAATACACATAATGAGATAAAGCTGAAATCCATTCATTATTTAACATTATAAAGTTCATTATTTACTTTACTAAATGCGAAATTATAAATGGATTGATATATATTATTTTATTTTTATTTATTTTTGTATCATTGAAAGGCAAACAAGCAGATGATAGCTCTTCTCATTCAGATTCAGAAGAGGATGATGAAAAAAAATACCTATCGCCTGTAAACTTAAAATATGTAATGTTTTTGCTTGTATAGGTTCACCGGTTATCTTGCCCTTGAAACCAAAATACGGAACATTGACACTGACCAAGTACCACAAACCCCACATACCCCGAAAATAATCAAAAATAATCAACGATAGTAATATGTAGTAACACATATCTCCCTCGTGTTGGCCCAGGCTCCTTTGAAGAGTAGGCCAATTGCTGATCTACCAGGCAAGTCGACTGATTGGCTATTCCTGCCTGCCTATTTCTGCCGCAATACAGTCAGTGCTAGTCACTGATGTGTTCCGGTTTGGAGGGTAAGGTAGCCGGTAATCTTATGCATGTAGCATTAGACCTCGCCACAATATAGCAACGCATCATTAACATCTTTGGTGTCTATGGGCGATAGTTGAATCTTCATCTGGAGACCCATCTGCTTGTTTGCTGTCTTATGATATAAAAAAAGTTGGACTTCTATACCGAGGGTGGTACAGACATCTAGGTTACCTTAGCTGCACATATATTTCCAGATTCTAGGTGAACGGAATGTACCTTATAAGTCTTGATTCTTTGTGATAGACAATAGGCGATGACTCTTTCCATCAGGAGACCGATTTGCTTGGTTCCTATCTTATGATATATAAAAAAGTTTTCTCTTTATAATATGTATTAGTGTCGATTTCTAGGCGATATAATTTTTTCGAACTCGAGTTTAAATTATCTCGAGTTTATTCAGAGGCGATTACGTTTATACGTTTGGATGAAACAGAGATATTATAATAATGCAACTAGTTTACAACTACAATGAAATAAATATGTGTATTAACCATTAATAAGACCCAGATTATAACTTAAACTAACATAGAACGCACTCGTTTTCTATAAACATAAACATAAAATTAATAAGGAAAGTTATAGACAAGTTGCGCCCTGCAGCCTCCTGTATTATAACCGTTTTTGTCCACGAATACTTTGTGTTATTCCGGGATAAACAATAGTCTATGTGTTATTTTAGGTTATAATCTATATATGTGTCAAACTTAATCTGAATCCGTTCAGTCGTATAGACGTAATTGAATAACAAACTATCAGCCACGTTCGCATTTATAATAGGTACAAAGCAGACAGCAAGAGCTAAAGCACCTTCACAAGATAGTATCATCACGCTGGTTTCTTTGCTGTGTAAGCATAGTAAACCGAACGTCTATAGACTTTCCGGTTCATCATTATTTACAAGGTCGTCAAATGGCAAGATGCCCATCGTCGTATTTTTCCGATTTGATTTACGTGCTTATCAGAAACATGGAGGTGTTAGCACACGGATTGAGGATTGTTCTAAAAAATCTCGAAAGAATTTAAAGAATAACATTTTGCCCGTGCCGGGGATCCAACCCGGGACGTCATGAACCGAATAAGCTAATTTACTCTGGTGATCACACACGGTGAGCACAATACAAAATTTGAATTCAGATATTTCGTCGAGTACGAGCAGTAAAGAAAATATCGAATAAGCTGAGTACTGATTTTTATTAAGCACTACTTTCAGTGTAAGCTGTAACCGTAACCAAATTATACTTCCAGAAAGTCGCTCAAGAAACATGTAACATACGGATACGTTCATACCATCAACTACCTAACGTTACGCCATCATCAAAGTTTAATTTAAATTTTATTACCAGCGCTTCCCAAACGTCCATTTAATTATATGTCATTTTTAGGTTTGTGTTCGAGTGATAAATGAGCTAGAATTTGCAAGGGGATGCGTTGGTGTGAAGAAAATTGTATAGCTTGACAGTAATTGATGATGTTTATCGTAGTTGCATTAAGTGTTTATTTGGGGTGGGACTTAGAGTATAACATCATTATCTTTTCACTCATAATATTATAAATGTGAAAGTTTGTAAGCATGAATGTTAAATTATCAAACACGCAAATGACTAAACGGATTTTGATAAAATTTGATGAAAATATTCAACAAAGCAGGTGTAAAAAAGGTGAAAAGAGTGAAATCTATAATATTTCAAAATAATATCTGGATTTTGTAGCTTATTACTGGCGTGGTCCTCTGTGGTGCATAATAGCAGCGCAGTACGCACTATTAGGAAAAGCAAAAGCTTACTTAGATTCTACTTTTTCAGAATACGTACCGTTCAGAACTTCTTTGATAAATCTGTTTTGCATGGCGTAATACTATTAAGGACGCCATGACGGATTAGCATGTTTTTTACAAAATATAATAAGGATTTTCAAAAATCAAAATAAGTGAGGAATACAAATGTTTGTATTTTATTTAAAGACTAGAGCGATTTGCCCCGGCTCCGCACGGATGTTTCTTGATATGGTGTAAAAATCTTTGAAATTGTCGGCTTTTCTCTCCTACTTTAGGCGTGTTTCTTTTCTACTTTAGGCACTGTCTATTGATGAAAACTGCATTACAATCCATTGCGTAGTTTAAAAAATTTAAGCAAACATACAGCGAAGCGAAGCGAAGCTTTGTTCTAATACTATGTAAAGATAATGTTGTAGTGAAACAGACAATATGACGAAATAATGAAAATTTTCCAAAACTTAATAATTATATTTTTGTTATTGAGATAATTTAGCTACATCCATAGCATTGACCTTTTAGCTATTGGAATGAAAAATGATTTTGTTTTAAAATTATTTCGTTTATAAAATTATCACTATTCCACAACTCATATAAATATGAGTAGTGGATTAGTGATAATTTTAAAACAATTAGAACTATATTCTCGTGAAACAACAAACAAAAAACGTGTAAAACATGAGAAAAAAACGATGATAACGTTACATACGATGATGATGACGACGAACATATCTAGATAATAATGCCATCTTTTGTTAAATAATATAAACAAACAAAAAACGTGTAAAACGAGAACAAAAAACTGTTACACTAAGAGTGTAATAGTAGTTGTTAGGTTTAGGCGTTAAAATAGTGAGTTAAAAAATCATATCTATATATTTTTTTATTTTTTATTGAATTATTAAAATCTATTTTTGTAAACAAACTTAATGAATCAAATACAGATTTTTACATAAAAATATTATCGTACTACTTACGTCATCTGTTGAACCTTATACAATTAATAACTGTTATAACTACTGGATAAAAAAATCTCAAGGGTCGTTAGCCTGCGCAGAGCATTTTTTTCGTAATCTAAGCAAAGACAACTGGACGCAAAAATCTTCGTGCGGTGCGCTCTGACATAAAACATAATCTAAGATGTGAGACGTCCTTCGTTACGTACAGACAACCTATCTCCGTGTCTAATCTTTTTATTAGAGAAGCAAAGCATCGGAAGCTTCTATCCCTCGAGACCATAAATTAGGCGAATCGGATTAGGCAACCACTATGTGAGACTCGGCTTAACATTAGTGTTACATTACAAATACGATGTGTATAGTGTTCGTTTGATAATGTTATTGTCAAAGGTACTATTTTATTTAGTTTCTAGACTTTCTTTATTTCATAACAAACAGGCAGATGATTCTCCTAATAGAAAGGGATAACCATCACACAACAAACAACTAATATGTTAAGGATGCGTTGCTATACTTGCTAACCGTGTGCAGGTATAAGTTTACCTTTATCTTTGAGGTTTTTTTTTTATATCATAAGATAGCAAACAAGCAGATGGGTCTCCTGATGGAAAGAGTCAACCATCGTCTATAAACACCAAAGGTGTTATTGGTGCGTTGCTATCTTGTGGCGAGGTCTAATGCCACATGCATAAGTTTACCGTCTACGTTACCCTCCAAACCGGAACACGACAGTGACAAGCACTGACGCTATTGCGGCAGGAATAGGCTAGGCGGAGGTATCAGAGCCGGGCGAGACAATGCAGAACTCTACCACCTAGTAGCCACGATGCTAGTGACTCGCATAGCCAATCGGTCGCCTTTTACGACCTGCCTGGCAGAACGGCAGTTGGTCTAATCTTCGAAGGAGCCCGGAACCAACACGGGGAAAACACCGAACACGACAACACCAATAGATACCTAAGGTGGAGGTACATAACCGGTTAGAGGTTGCAGAATTTTACCACCTAGTTAGAAATTACGATGTCACCTTTTCGAAAGGCCTAGAAGTAAAGAATTTCATCTATGTAATGGTCTGTGAATTGATTTTAGTCATAAAGTTTATAATTTCTGAGAACAACATATGATTTTATTAATGCCGATCCCACGTGGGATCGGTGGGATTCGAAAAAAAAGCAAAAAACATGCGTACCTATGTGTTTTTCTTCTTCTGGTTGTATTATTATATTTGTAAAGTTGTATTATTATATTTTCATATTTGCAAAGTCAGGAGTCGTTTAACGGATGAAGCATTAGCACTTTAACGTTTTTGAGAAGCTCCTTTAAAAATAAATCTGCTAATTTTTGTTAAAATAACATTGAAAAATAATAATAATACATAAAGTAAGCAAAGTATTTGTTTGTAATATATATAAATTAATATAAATACTGAAATACCCTTAATAAACACCCAAACCCAGAAACACACAAATGCCTGTCCCTGTCGGGAATCGAATCCGAATCCCATTGATGGCGTAGTCAGAATCGCTTACCACTCGATCAACGGGGCGGTCATTAATAATAATAATTTTTAAAATATAGGTACTATTAAAACTTTTGATTCATAAAATTTGATCTTTTTCATAACATTTTATTAGCGAAGACTTATTAACCATGCGGGATTCAGCAAATATCGGGATCCAGCGAAATTGAAAATGTCCAGTCCCGCAAATACCGGGATTGTAAATTTATTACGAGATTGTATTGCCTAGTTACATAGCATGTCTATACTAATATTATAAAGAAGAAAGATTTATTTATTGTTTGTTTATGATTTAACTCAAAAATTACTCGACTACTCGACCGATTCTAAAAATTCTTTCACCTTTAGAAAGCTGCATTCATTATAGAGAAGTTTTTACCCAACTGAGTAAAGGAAAGTAATGAGTTTTAGTCTATATATACTATAAAAAGATAAGATTTGTTTGTTAGTGGATAAACTCGAAAACTACTGGACCGATTTTAAAAATTCTTTCACCAATATAAAACTGCTTTATTACTGAGTAACATAGGTTTCGGTTTTAGGGGGCGTCCACAAATTACGTGAGATGTTTACGAGGGAGAGGGGTCAAGTCAAATCTCATCTAATCTTACGTTGGAGAGGGGGGGGGTCTCGGCAAATATCACGCATTTTTTTTCTGATTGAAACAAAAAAGAAATATACTATTTTGGTCCATTATCCAGATTGTATATGCTTAAGATTTAATTTTAAGCGTAATCGTAATACGATTAAGATCATTCACTAATTCGTTCGAAAGAAAATAATTTCACTTTAACTTTAAAGAGCAAGACGGAAAGTAATTTGCTCCATTTCTAATACGCCACTACCTACGGATTCAACCGCTGAATGCCTTCATCAGCACGCCATATGATCCCTATTGCCCAAGTGTACGTGATGATTTAGAGAAAAAATGCTGCAGTACATGCGGTAATTACTTTGCATCTATCACAAGAGCTGCAGAGCACAGGCGAGCAGCCCACATTGCATCAGCTAAGCAAGCGCGTATGCTCCGCAAAGTGCAACCCTCACGGATTGTCACAAGACGAGCTAATGAGTTACTGTGCGCAAGCGCCAACGGCTTAGAGTGGCTAGATCAGAACGAAGTTGAAGGAGTAGATGATTTTACTAGAAATCATAAGGACATGTTGGTTCCAATAGTCACTCGTGAGACCGCGCATGATTCTACATGGACTAAATTAGAGTAGATATTCTTTTTTTAATCGCAGTAGTTACGATTCAAGTATTCTGTTGTTAAATTTTTATTATACTTATAACTCTCAGCAATATTGATTACAAGTCTTAACTAGTCGTAAATAAAAGCACGAAGCATTTTTTCTTGTTACAATAACAATCCAACGCGTTTACATATTTAAGAAACCCACATTTTGAAAAAACTTACTTGAGGTTGAGGGGGGGAGAGGGTTGAATAAAATTTCACGACATCTCACCAGAGAGGGAGGGAGGGACAGAAAATTAAAAAAAAAACACCTCACATAATTTATGGACGCCCTCTTACCCGACTGAGAAAAAAGAAAGTAATGAGTATGGTACACATATACGAAGTTGAGGGGAATAGCTAGTTATACATATATCAAATATGAAAGAAATTTAGTTTTCTACAATTCTTGTTTATACTGTTCTAGTTTGAAAAGGTTGACCGGTAAAGCTTGTGCATAAATATAAAAAAATACCTTTTTTATGTTTGCACCAAATAAACAATGAGGTGATTAAGTAAACGTAAATTTTAATAGTGATTCGATGCTTTCAAATATAAATATTAGGTATGTAGCAATGTTTTTTTTTACATTTTTCTAATGTTGTGTTTTTTCAAGTATTTTCACAGATATAGGCTTAATACGTTGGTAAATATCAGATTTATTCCAGTATTTTTCTTACATGTATTATTATTTTAACCAGCATGGAGTGAATACAATACTTATTATTGAAGTGGAAATGAATTATTATGTTTTATTGTACTATAATTGCTTAAATGATATTCCTCAGAGATTTAATGCTTCTAGATCTACGAGTATAATATATAATATCCACGAATGGGGACATAAAATCATTTTACGTTGTTTTAAAATATAAAGCCATTTCTGACATCGTATATTTCACAGTTAAAGGTTTTAAGTGCCAATTAAAGTCAGATTTATTCCTGCAATTCGATCTTTTCATTTATTAATATTTACCGGGCATGGAGTGACTACAATACTCATTATTGAAGTTCAAATAAAATATGAATCTATTAATCATTTTAAATGCCACAGGCTCGTCAGGACAACCGACATTCATAATTTTAGTTTCATAAATATTCCATTTGTTTTTAAACAATTTAATATAGAGCGTGATTTCAGACAGTGATTTTTATTTATTAATCGTTTGCTTATTTGGTACAAGTTTAATAAAACAATTTTATCTACACTTCTACACTCCTTTTATTGGTATAAAACTAATGATGCTAAGTTCGCTTAGATTTTTTATGCTACGCAATAGATTTTAATGCGACTTTCATCAATAAACAAAGTGATTTAGGATGAAGGTTTATATGTAAGTTACACGCAAAACAGTACAAAAAGCCGAGAAATTCAAAGATTTTTATAGCATACTAGCTGACCCGGCAAACCTTGTTTTGTCATATAAATGATTAATTTAAGAAACAGGGGTTGATGGTAGAAGGGCGAAAATTTAGGGTTGTATGTATTTTTCAATGTTGAGTCATAAAAAATAAAAATAAAAAATATTTTTAGGGGTAAACAAGGATTATCACTAACAAGTATGAAAAATAGATGTTGGCCGATTCTCAGACCTACTCAATATGGTCACAAAATTTCATGAGAATCGGTCAAGCCGTTTCGGAGGAGTACGGGAACGAACATTGTGACACGAGAATTTTATATTTAAGGTTAAACACCCGCGCGAAGTCGGAGCGGGTCGCTAGTATATTATAAAGAATACGAGACTTATTTTAAAACTCCTTTGCCTTTAGAAAGCTACATTATCTAAGGCTAACAGTAGGCTTCTTTTTGAATCGACTAAGCAAAAGGGTAATGATTTTGGCTCGCGCAAACAAAGTCGCGGGTAACAGCTAGTTTTATATAAAATATCAGTATTAAGGTCAAAAAAGGAATGAGTTTGTTACACCTGTGACAAATTAACATTATGTCACGAAGCTGAGCTAACGAATTTTTGCTTGCCAAGCTTTATGGCAATAATGGTCACTGGTTCAATCAATCGTGCTATAATTTTTCTTTGTAAAGTTTTTACGTGTTTTGTTTTTAAATTATAACATCCATACTAAAATCCGTACTCAATACTAATATTATAAATGCGAAAGTCTGTCTATCCGTTTGTCTGTCTGTCTGTTATGCTTTTACAACTAAAACTCTGAATTGATTTCTACAAAATTTGTCATAGAGATAGTAGAAGATCCGGTAACAAACGTAAGCTAGCTTTTTTCAAAAATAACCCCAACTGGAAAACGGAATGAAAGTTTGTATGAAAAATAATACGACGACATGTTAGTCTAATCGCGGGGGAAGCTGCGCGGGTCAGTTAGTTTTAATTTTTTTTATTTTTTATCATTTGGTTTCCTATCCTACGATTAAAAAAATAATGTTCGTGGTGGCTCTACATATTATAATCGTTGTACTAACCTGGATTTTTTTTATTCCCCAAGATGGTCCAGGCTCTCTTTTAAAATAATAGATCATCTGCCTTTCTGCCAGGCAGTTCGTAATAGGCGAATGATTGGCTATATGTGCCATCATCGTAAATCAAGATCATCGTAAGGTAAACTGTAAAAATCTACTACTTAATGTAGTAGATTTTTACATCTCGCCCGAGTTCTCTGACACCGTTTACATATTCCCGCCGCAACGGCGCAAATGTTTGTCATTGTGGTCGTCTTCGGTAGCCTGTAAACTTATGCGTGGTTAGCAATGAATCCATACTAATATTATAAATGCGAAAGTCTGTCTGTCTGTCTGTTACGTTTTCACGACTAAACCGCTGGACCGATTTTCATGAAATTTGGTATGGATATAGTTGAAGATCCGGGGTCAAACATATGCTAAATTTTTTTTTATTAAAATCTATTTGGACGACTTATTAATATACTCGCGAGCGAAGCTGCGCGGGTCAGCTAGTGTCCGATAAGGCAGAAATAGGACATGTTAGCACGAGATACTATAGCATACGGCTAACGTGAGAAAACATACAGCGCCAATATCAACACTTTATGTAGTTATAAAAATAAAAATAGTATATAAGAATATTATTAAGGCATTTGATATAAGTAAGCAAGTAAGTTACGTAGAGATTTATGTACTTAAGTAATATAAAAAAACCAGCATAAAAAACAAGTATTAAAAATAGCATATACTACAATAAAATAGATTTAAAATATAACGCTGCATTTTAAATACGTATTGTAGCGTGCGCATTCATACATCGTACATGTGTACAAAAGTAAGCGTGAAGATATTTGGCCTCGGGTTCGCTCGGACACGTTTCTTCGCCCGAGCGATCCCGAAGACAAACGACACCCAGCAGAGAGCATCTATTCGATGAGCGGAGTGCACTCTGTCCGCTGCGCGCGCGCATACATTTTCCGTTTAACTTATTTGAATAATCTATACATATAATACAATCGTAGGAAAGTCAAAACTGTACATGGAATATTTTTTTAAAAGATTACTTGGGGCGTGATCTACAATCGATATGAAGCCAAAAATATAGTTTTTAGAGTTTTTGTCTGTTTGTCTGTATGTATGTCCGGGGTAAACTTAAAAAGTACTGCATGGATTTACTTCAAATTTTGCATGAATATTACTAACAGATCGGATCAACATATAGGCTACATATTATCACGCTATCCCCTACGGCAGCGGCGTGCACAGGATTATGATACTGAGTATGCGACGGAGTACTCGGCCACAAAAACTTTTTCTTTTATAGATTTCAGCGGCGTGCACATGATTATGACACATTTTATTCATTTACTTACTATTAATTAAAATCATCTAAAACGTACGAACGTTTTATTAAAATATCTGTGAATGGCAAGTAAAGCACAGCTTTTCTGCCTACAAGGAGCGCACGCGCCTGCCCTACGGGGGAGTAGTAGTGCGGAGTTAACGAAGTCCACGCGGACGGAGATGCGGTCAACAGCTAGTTGTTAAATATAAATTTTTGAACTTGTGTTTTGTGTAACAAAGTGTGCGGAAATAATTTTTTTTACTGCGAAAGAAACATTTATTCATTTACTCCACACGCCCCTTTGTTATAGTGGCGCCCAACGTGGGGCCCGAGGCCAAATATCTTACATTTGTACACATGTACGGTGTATGAATGCGCACGCTACATATTTTATTCATAAATGTATAACGTTAAAATATATATGAACATAAAAATTGTAGTAGCAAAATCAAAAATGAATAGTTACTTATTTAGTATAATTAACATAACCAAACCGTATAGTATAAACATAGGATGTCATATTCATAAAAGTAGCAAAATAAAAATATAAAAAAGTATATATATGTGATTACATATATACATGCAATTAATACATACATAGCAAAAAAATGCTATAAACTAAATTGAAGTTATGTAATGTATTAGAAATTAAATTAGAAATCAAGAATAGAATATAGTAAATAAGGGATAAGTGAAAATATGTATTAAGATGACGAGAAATAAAAGATATTAATAACATAGAAATAACAGAAACATAGTAGAGTAAATCTATACATAGAATAAAATCGTAGGAAAGTCAAAACTATACATCGAATATTTTTTATAAGAATACTTGGGGCGTGATCTACAATCGATATCAAAGCCAAAAATATAGTTTTTAGAATTTTTGTCTGTTTGTCTGTTTATCTGTTTGTCTGTTTGTCTGTATGTATGTCCGGGGTAAACTCAAAAAGTACTGCATGGATTTACTTCAAATTTTGCATGAATATTACTAACAGGTCGGGTCAACATATAGGCTACATATTATCACGCTATCACCTACGGGGGAGGTGCTGTGCGGAATAAACGAAGTAAGTGTGCGGAGTAAGAGAACGCGCCGACGAAGTCGCTGGCAACAGCTAGTATAAGATAAGTATATATATGTACATAATGTATGTATAAAGATAGATATATAGAATAGCAAAAATGTAAAGCAATAAGCTAAGAAACATGTATTGGACACATCAAGGTTCACACAAACACTTATTGTATTACATAAAACCGATGAGTCCAACAAAGACTCTGAACAGACTGTTATCAGAGGAACCAGAAATAAAACTTATGCGTGCGACTTTACCTTCCTGCCACACGTTGATGTTGCTGTCCAACGTATCATAAACATATTTGGTGTCTATAGGCGATGATTCTTATCAGGAGAGCTATAAAAATCACACGTAGTATATTTTTGTAACAGTTGTACCATTGCCATTTCTTTTCTGAAAATAATATGAGAAGATCTCTTAATCTAAAAGGAGATATAATATTAACGAGTGTGCAACGCCAAGTCCCTGGTCAAAGGCTATAAATACAAGAAGACGTATATTTTGCAGTGCAGATTACATTGGCATACGTATGCGACGTCCCTTTCAACGTAACAATGACGGCTATTGTATGTCGTCAGACTGTGAAAGTGGATTCAGCCGATGTGAAAAAGATTCCTTTTCCCTAATTTCCTGACAATGAATACCTTTTATAAGGCATATGCTTCCATTTCATTGTGGAAATTGGGACCCTATTATGCATTCAATGAAAAATATAAAATACAGCCCTTATTGTCGTCTATTATGTAAAGCAATCCTTACACAGGGCGAAACTGGACTTTAATAATGTAAAGTTAAATATTTTTTTATAAATAAGTGGTCGTGATTTAGGATTTGTTCTATTCGACTCAGATCATAAGGACTTGTGTTCGATTCCTAGTTTGGATCTAAGAGTCCGAGGTTTTTCGGAGGAATTTGTCGAAAATCCAAATCTTAGTAGCAGTTCGGATTCTATCAAAAAGCATTTATATGCTACATCCGAATTGAGAATCTCTTCCTCCTAAAAAATCTGGATTTATATAATATACAATTACTTCTCAATAAATTACACCGTCTTCAAAATAATTGTATTCGTTTTATCTTTGGTTTGAGGAAATATAATCACATTTCTTTTTACTGTTCTAGGCTTAAGTGACTAGCTATCGATCGACGCCGTCATATGGGATTATTGTGTATGCTATTTTCTGTTATACAATCCTTACTCTCCTCCATATATATATATATATATATATATATATATATATATATATATATATATATATATACTTTCAATAACAACACGCCTCACATAATCGTAATCTTCGATCTAACAATGATCTCACACTCCACGTTTGTCATACAGATTTTCTCCCACGTTCTTCGTTCATCAGGCTATAAGACTCTGGAATGCACTTCCTGTCGATGTTAGGAGGGCAGATCCAAATTATTCTTTTAAGCGGCAAAGTAGGAATCATTTACCTACGTGGGCATTGTTCCTGACTGATTGCTTATACGTAGGTCACACTATAAGTTTTGCGTATGTTAAAAAAACAACATGTTATAACCAAAATATTATGTTTATTGCTTTTCAAAATAATCTCCTTTACATTTTAAACATTTTTTCATGCGATCGAACCATTTTTTAAAACAGGAAGACCACAGATCTGAAGGCATGTTTTCTACGTGTTGATTTAACGCTATCACTGCCTCTTCGGAGTTGGTAAAAGTAAAACCTCACATCAAATCTTTGATTTTGGGGAAAATACAGAAATCACAGGGTACTAGGTTGGGGCATGCGCAGGATGAGTGACGAGATGTACTTTTTCGGAAGCTAAAAATGACTTTGTTTTGTTGGCCGTGTGTGAAGAAGCGTTATCATGGTGTAGGAGAATGCGGCTTTTGGGTCATCTTTCACGAACTTTTTCTAACACTCTGGGTAAACAAATGGTAGAATACCACTTGGCATTAACACTCTTTTGATCTTCAAGTGGAATTGTACAGATGGGACCCGTAGCTGAGAAAAAAAACATGATCATTTTTTTACCAACGTTTCTCGCCTGTCTCACTTTTGTTGGCCTGTTCTCATTTTCAAACACCCATTCACAAGATTGCTGTTTTTTTTCGGGTTCAAAACAAAAAATCTACGTTTCGTCTCCTGGGACAATGTCATAAATAGCATTAGAATGTCTGTGGTCGTACTTCAGTAGCACCTGTAAGAACCATTCCACGCGAGCCTGCTTCAACTCCGCTGTCAGTTCATGAGGGATCCAACGACAACAAAGTTTCCGAACTTTCAATTCTTCGTGTAAAATTTTCTGAATTTGACTCATAGCAATCCCCAATAGTTCTCGAATTGTCTCATAGGTAATCCGGGGGTTTTCTTCAATTAACCGCTTAACAGTAGCCACATTAATTTCGTTGACGGCAGTTGAAGGCTGCCCTTCACGAAATTAGTCATGTAAAGAAACTCGACCCATCCCAAATTCAGCAAACCATCGCCTCACGGTGGTCAAACAAGGTGCTTCGCTCCCAAAAGAATTTTGAAGACGAGCGGCACAGTCTTGCGGAGAAAGAGAACTTTTAAAATCATAAAAAATCATCGCTCTAAAATCTTTTCGACTTAATTTCATTTTCGTTGCGTACGTAGAACTTTGATGTGTGATAAAAAAATAATTGACAAATCATTTCCCGCTAGCTGTTTTTTTTATTACTGAGAAGGTTGCAACGTTTTAAAAATATAAAATTCAAAATTCAAATAATTCCGATTAGCTAGAAGTGCAAAACTTTTAGTGTGCCCCATGTATAATTTTGTTTATTTGAGCAACAAGCAGATGGCTCTCCTGAAAAAAAAGAAATCATCGCCTATAGACACCAAAAATGTTAATGGTACGTTGGTTGTTCCAAACCGGAACACGATAGTGAAAAGTATTGACGATATTGCGGCAGGAATAGGTAAGACTATGTTACCAAACCATTTTTAGTAAAAATATTTTGCAATAGAGTAAGATAACTAACTTCTTGTATGTTACTATATAATAAAAAGATGCTGACTTATAATAAAACCACACAACGTGATATGCAGTGAATTGCGATAAATAATATGAATTTTTCAAATAGCAAGCGTTAGGTACGAGCAATGCCGGTATAAGATTGAATTGTGGGCATGATTCGCTAAGCGTCAACGTAAATTCAGCAGCGCTGTCGGTTTTCGCCCATTCATTCGGAGCTTATCCGCACGTAACTGGCTTATGATGCGTCATTCCGTGCCAACAAAATCCTCCTAATTGCTAGCTGACGTATTCCTAGAAACGTATATTCCACGCGTTTTACACGTTCTCAAAATATATACATACAATATCATTCTAGGAAACTTGAATATGCATTATTCATATTTATTTCAAAAGCAATTATCAGAGTTATAACAAAATTCAGCTGAGTTTGCCATCCACTCTTCAATTGCGTTGCCTACAACGCAGGTGCGACTCTACATTCATGCAATTTATATCGTTATCCACTGATCAATAAATACATAATTGTAGTCCGAGGGACGTCACATTTTTTTTAATGATGAATATATACTTTAAGCTCTGAGCGGTTTCTTTTTGGAAAATGTACCAAACTTTCTCTCCGACTTTTTTCGAATGCACTGCGTTAGCAAAATATGCCAAAGGAGATTGATGAGATCGGCCTAAAAGGGCTACAAGAATATAGTGCCAGCAGAAATTATCAAATGAATTTAAATCACAATAAGTCAATTTTAGAATTCAGCGGACACATTTTAATAGCTAGTCAATTTCAAAAGGATTTTAGTTCATTTAGTTAGAAAGTCATGAAACTAATCAAACTTGTACGCTTTTTCTTATTTCTAAATTAAGCAAAGATTTTTCTTTTCTGCCACAAAGTTAACACTTTCCATTTATGACCAATCAAATTATATAAATGTCGGATAGGTAAGACGCAAAATTTTAACAAACTATTGCACAAAATGCACCAAAAATGAAAATATTTATTACTATATTATTCGAAATTTATAACATACAAGGCTGTACAAACAAGCTGCTCCTAGTATCATCAAAAAACAACTGCAAGACCTCTGGTATTGCAGATGTCCATGGGCGGCGGTGATCACTTACCATCAGGTGCACCTCTTGCTCGTTTGCCCCCTCTTCTATAAAAAAAAGTCATCTATTTAAACTGTGAACAAGTAACAAATATAAATAATGTAAATAAATAAATATCCATGGGACAAATTACACTTATTGACCTAACCCCAAAGTAAGCAAACAATTTGCTTGTGTTTATGGGTATTAGTCAACGATACTAATACATAGAAATACATATATAAATACTTTTACATTCATAATTAACATCCAATCCTGGAAATACCATCATTTATGCTCATCACACAAATGCTTGTCACCGTCGGAAATCGAACCCGATCCCCGTCGGTTGCATAGTCAGGTCGCTATCCACTCGACCAACGAGGCGGTCAATATTTTAAAGTTAACAAAAGTTGTTCGTCTTCTAACTTATAAGTGGTTGAAATCAAATAATTTTCATGATGAGAGATACAAAAACGCATTATATTTTCTCCGTGATGGTTCCGGGCTCCCTTAAAGAATAGACCAACTGCCGTTCTGCCAGGCAGCTCGTAAAAGGCGACCGATTGGTTATGCGAGTCACTATCATTGTGACTACTAGGTGGTAGTGTTCTGCATTGTCTCGTCCGAGTTTAGTACCACCGCCTTACCTATTCCTACCGCAATAGCGTCAATGCTTGTTAGGGAACGTACCCATACTACGTGACCCGTTTAGGGGGGGGAGCGGGGTCTTTAAAATACTACGGTCAGTCACAGGAGCGCGGGGGTGGCTCAGGTTTTTGTCACGTAGTCGATTTTAATGAGAGAAATTTAATGAATGAAAATAATTGTTGTGTTCGTAAATTAAGTTACTGTAAGTTACAAACTGTATAGCAATATGTTTTCACGAATGTTGTTGTTTTTCATAATACATAATTCACTAGTAATTTAAGTATGCATACAGTCTTATGCAATAAAGACGAGTATGAGCCAAATTATTTTTTTTTTCAATTTTGCCTGTGAAATGATTAAAAATTATAACTATGAATTACTACGTGAAAACTAAAGGGGGAGGGGGGGGGGGTCTTGCATATACTACGAGTGGTTACCGAGGGGAGGAAGGGGGGGGGGGGAAGAGGAGACTACGGTAAGCAGCTATCATCGTGTGCTGCGTTTGAGACCAAATTTGTATGGACCCTCATCATTCTCATTTATAAGTTTTCCTTTCTTGATGGGTACGTATTTAGTTTAATTGAATTTACAAAACAATAAATTATTTATCCAACAAAAATACTGCGTCGATGACCTTGTATCACCGCGAACATGCCGTGTTTAATTTTTTTGGGACTGGAACCAATACTGTATGTATTGGTTCCAGTCCCAAAAAATTAGTTCATTTTTGCTAAATTTCTTAACAATCATTAATGTCATCAAGTCCGCTGTCATAATGTCCGCCAAATTCCTTGTTACATTGTTTCAGACCGATTTGTTAAATATGAGATTATCATGGGGTATATATTTTGTAGAACTTTCGAAGAAAGTCGTATAGAGAAAGTTTGGTCAAAACGAAGCCACTCAAGAAGTTCCTTTCAAATATGTATTCATCTTTTAACAAACAGTGTAATGTCTCGGGGACTAATATATTTCCGCCGAACCTTGGAAATATTGGGTCGCATTTCTGCGATTCGGCATTGGCTGTGAAGTTGTCGACTGTTTGACTGACGTTACAAATATTATTTGAATAAAACCACATATAAAGGTATATTTGGGTAAAAGTCTTCACATTCCTAATGTATTACAAGTATTAGATTTTTATTTAATAAAGCAAGATTTTGCCCGACATTGTAAATTTGCGAATTTAGAGTGAAACTGGCTAAGGACGATTCCTTTTTGATTACAGCACTCGAGAGAACAAGACATATGCTCACTTTTTGGAGTAAGACGTACCCAACAGTTGGCCTCTATTGAGATAATTCTAAATCTAAATAATTTAAGGTAAATGCATTCGTTAACGTATATTTCATTATGAGAATTACTAAAATTAAAATATAGATTTTTTTTTTTTTTATATATTAAGAATATTAGCATTATTAGAATAAGGTTATTAGAATAATTGTTTTAGACATATTAACATGAAGAAAATAGTTATATATGTATTATAAAATTGATTACATAGTTTTAATTAGTAAAGGTACGACAAAGGCGTCTCCTGCCGTCGCCCATATTTTAGTACATATGGGCAACGCCAGGAGAGGCCTTTGTCTTCGTCATCGTGATATCTCATGCACTACTCGTATGGGAGAGGATATTTAATGGCTAATTGTAGGATATTCCCTACACGAATATATATTAGCTTTCTTCTTTTCCATTTTAGATTGTCCATGCGCGCAAAATTCTTAGGGATAAAAGGGATCCAATGTTTTCGCTTTCCGTTTTAATTTAAGTAAGATTAGAAAAATAGGATTGAAACACTTACCGGCATAAACAGCTGTGGAATTATGTTCTGGGTCATACGGACAGACAGCCTGTCCAGACTTCTCCTTTTCCATGTGATACGAGTCCCGTTGGACTCCGTACTCTCTGCAGTACGGCTTGAAACTGTTCGTACCACAAACCAGTAACCGTCCGGTGCCGAGGGACACCAAAACACGGATGTAGTTTTGACAACTCTCCTGCAAAAGAAATAATAACAATTAGAATGATATTCCTTGCTGAATTAATACCATTTTGTTTGGAGATTTGACTCACGACCTATCTACACAAACAAATTAGCGCAGGTTTTGTAGATAAATGTTCCGCCTACGCAGAAGTCACGTTTTTGCGGCCATTGGAAGTAATAACAAAATATATATATAAAAATAATACCTTTTTCTGATTGAAATGATTTGTTTCTTTGCGATTGCCGTAACTTATAGCCTGAAAAAGGCTAAAATTATTAGATTTAAACAAACTCTAGCCCAAGTGACTTTAGGAATAATGCATGCTGTTTTTATTCGTCTAGTGCATTGGCAGCATTTTTAATATGTTATAAAACAACTGCTTGGATGGTATTAGCGGAAGATAATACACTCTATCAACATAGTGGACAGCTCTCAGCCCTTCGGTTGTATAAAAATATCGATAACTGTCTCTGCGACTCCCTACGCGTTTCTCACTTGTATAGCAAGGTTCGCTTCTAAATTGTGTTTTAAGTTATACACTTTTGTATACCTTAGAAAAGCAAACGAGCCAGAAACGTGACGGCTGATGTTAGAGACATAATATAAACAAGTTCATAGTCTATACCTTGAAGCTAAAATTTTGATCCAGGTCCCCTTATAGAATTGACCATCTGCCTTTCCGCCAGATACTTCGTTAAAGACAAACAGTTAGCTATTTGAGTCACTACCATCATGGCTATTAAGTGGTAGAGTTCCACAACGTTTCGCCCGTATCTGGTATCACTTTACCTATTCCGGCCGCAAAAGTGTCAAATGCTTGTCACTGTTGTATTCGGTCAGGAGGGTAGGTAAGTTTGTCGGTAAAAAACATGTGACATTGGCAACACACTGATAGCAACGCACCATTAACATGTTTGGTGTTTATAGGCAATACTTATTTATCTCTTTCCATCAGGACAGCCATCTACTTGTTTACTATATTATGCGGCAAAATTCAAAGTTCCATCCTCATCAACTCGATGTCTGGAAATCCACAACTGAGCGATTCTCTATGCACTTTTTACGACGCACTTATTCTCTGTGGAATCAATTACTGGCGGGGGTGTTTCCGAACGGATACGACTTAGACACCTTCAAGAAAAGAGCATACTTCTTCTTAAAAAACCGGCAACGCAGCTGCAAGACCTTTGGTTATGTGGCTGTCCAGGGGCGGTGGTAATCACTTACCATCAGGTGAGCCTCCTGCTCGTTTGCCCCTTTTTTCTATAAAAAAAATGTGTAGGCGGTTGACCCTACAGGCCATCCCTGAAACTTCCCGCTAAATTAAGGTATTTTAAGCTCAAAAGAGTAAAAACTATAAACATAGATTTTTTCAGTTCAAACATCTATTTTTTTAAAATGGCTGTATATTGATTTTTGAAAAGTTGTATATTTTGGAAACGTTGATTGAATTTGATCTTTCGAATGACATTTAACTCAATTTTTGAGATCTGAAATATTGCTTTAGCTAATAATCGATAGGTTGAAAAATTTCGTAGCAATGTCAAAAAACATTTTTTTCAAACATTTTCATCATTAATAAATCATAAATGAACTGACTGATTTTGATCCAATTAACGGTATTTGACACAGTTTTTAAAGGAGAAAAGCTGGTAAGGTTTTTAAGTCCATCGGTGTATTAGCTTGAAAATTATTTTAAAAATATAAAGTAAATATGCTAAAAATGACGTAATTTTAATATTTAAAAAGCTGTAACTTTTGAAAATTAGATTCGATTTTGATTCTTGAAATGCCGTCTGACGTATTTTTTTAGTACTAAAATATTATAGAATAGGTACCAAAAAAAACGGTTGAAAAATTTCGAAGTTATGTCGAAAAAACTCTTTTTTTAAAGTTTTTTGTCAATGATTTCTCCCAAAATGGTAAACAGATATTGATGCATTTTATACATTAGATGTAGTTTTTGAGGGATAAAGCTGATTAGTTTTTGTACTCTACTGCATAACTTCCAGATTAATGTACAGTATCGGTACATTAATCTGGAAGTTATGTTATAAAAATACTGTTTTATTATTAAAAATATTATTTTCGGGGTTTTTTCAAAATTTCTCAAAATTTCATAGGCCGACATGGTTCAAATCGAAAGTCGAAGTTGAGTAGAATCCAACCGAATGCCATCAACCGCGTTTCGATCGTTCCAGCCGTTCATAAGTTATGAGATGTTTACACACACACATACATACAGACATACTGACGTCATCGCGAAAATAGTCGGAAAAGGTTCCTAGGACCTCAAAACGTGGAGATCCGTTGAAAACTCGATTTTCGAAAATCGGGGCAAATTCAGTAATTTCCTATCTACGTACGTTACGTACTACGTAGCGGGAAGTTAAAATGATAGCCGCAATGTCTGACGTAATGGCTACATGAATAGGTTAGGTGGTTTTACCATCTAGACACGTTTAATCTTTGCTCGTCTAGGTCTAAATGTGCCCTTAGGCAAACTAATTAGTTTGTTAAAACCTTATAATTAGACTTAAATGGGTCCGAAATAAATTGCTACCTCGTTATCGGTTCTTTGAATCACAATAAAAAATACGCTAATGGCTCTTGGTTGTTATGGCAACAAAAACGCGAGAAACGTCATTTAAAGTCGATCCTTATTCTTACCTCGTTGCGAATATATTTTGCCAATATCTATACTACCCAGCTACCCAGAGGTTGACAAACGGAATCTTATTAAACGATTCGTTGCGCCGCATATTTTCCAAAAGTTATAGTTGTGACTAACGTACAAATATTTTGTGATAAGGCAGCCGTGTCAAACGCCATATAAGTTGGTGACACGGCTATCGTGTCACCCGTCATGTATAAAAAGATTTGTTGTTTTACGCGTGTCAGACTTGATTCATTCAATTGAAAACAAATCTACGGGTGTTAACGGAAGATTACGTTTTTTTGAGTGGCTTTTGAATAGGTTCACTAAATGTTTTCCTGAAAATGGAAGGTTAGTAACTTTTTAATTCAGATGTTGAAAACCCTTTATAAAAAGTGCATTAAATAGATGTGGGTTTTTTGGTTATTTGCTGTCTCTCGTAAAGAGTTTATGTGTTCTGTGGCGCTGTCCGTTCAATAGATATCTACGTAGCGTTTTGTGGTTACGTTATTGCGGCTGGAATGGGGGGGGGGCAAGTTGACTTTACTTACTACGATTATGAATTGTAGCTACGGCGATTGTAACAACAACAGTACCTTACCAGCGTAGTTGAGCGTACGGAATATTAGAAATGGAATTGGTGAATTCATTCGAGTTTCGACGTACGGGATTGATCGATCAAGCAAGTCAACTCAAAGACTTAGGACTTTGATTGCATCACATTTGGGCAACTTTTTTAAAATCTCTAGGGGGGGCAGCTGCCCCTCCTTGCCCCCTCTTTGCGATACTCTTGACGGTGGTACTCGTACCCACCGATCAAGCGAGTCGCCGCAGGACTCTACCGCCGCCGCGCCGTTAAGGTCACATCGTGATCTAATTCTAGTTTAAATTAGAATTTAGGGTGTTTATTACCTACGAAACAAGTAATTTTAATTGATATCAATCACATTGTGGGACTCTTCGGCGAATCGTGGGTGCACTGGTTGTACCTCTGCCTACCACTTTCGACTTTGGGGATGGGGATTACGGGCGGGGATATACTAACATTATTAAATTAACGATTAGTTTGTTTTTTATTTTATTTTTGATCTTTGTTTCGTTTCTTAATATTTATGCAGCTTAAAAAAGTTGACAGCCGACAAGTTACAAAAACGACCACTAATAGTAGTCAATCTACATACAATCTACATAGTCGAGCAACGCAAACATAGACACCTCTCACGGACACGATATCTCGGAATGGTTCGGGACAGTTTGTTCCGCACCAGTCCGAGATATCGCGTCCGTGAAAGGTGTCTATGTGTGCTATGCTTGAATATTACTTGTATGTAACGTTGACTTCTGTTAGTCTCTAAGTATTTATTTATTATAGTGGCTATGATGTCGTGTTAAGTATAAGTTTTTTGTCGTAGAATAACAAATATACACGGGACAAATTACACTTACTGATCTAACTTCAAAGTAAGCAAATTATTTGCTTGTGTTATGGGTGTTAGTCAGCGATACCAATACATAGAAATACATATATAAATACTGGAATATATTTAATAAAAACCCAAACCCGGAAATACAAACATTTATGCTCATCACACAAATGTTTGTTCCCGTCGGGAATCGAAACCGAGCACCGTCGATTGCGTAGTTAGGGTCGCTAACCACTGGACCAACGGGACGGTCAATAGAATCAGCGCTAATTGATATCGTATATTATAAGATATTGTCGGTTTTCAACTTTCCAATTTTCTTTCTATGGCCAAAGAATAAATATTAGTATAGTATGTATATTCTATACTACGCCTACTTCGTTTTGTCAATATTTTTCTTCGAATTGGAGATTCTCGGACGACGAGAAGTCATTTGGCATGGCTGTTGGTGGTTTTAACTTTTTATGTTCGCTCCGATTTGGAGCTTCTCGGATAATGGAAAGTAATCAGATGATGGAACTAGGACGTAGTGTATCCTTCCATATAAATAGTTATACGACTATTTCTCGGATTCAGAATATATTATGTAGTGTTTAACCGCTTTAAACTAATGGTGTATTGTCATTTGTGTGACGGTCCTGAATAGTTATTTTTGCTTTCAAGTCAATCTATACAAATAAATAAAATTGGAGTGTCTGTTGGTAATATTAAAATAACCGCTTTTTACTAAATGCATATGGATGTATACACGATACATTTACAATTTTTGTATGTCTGTCTGTCTGTCTATTTGTTCCGGCTAATTTCTGGAACGGCTGGACCGATTTTGACGGGACTTTCACTGGCATATAGTATATGACTTGAAAGCATTTGATATTAGATTATTTAAAAACGGTCGGATCAAACAACTTTATTTTTATCATAAGGTAGCTAATAAGCAGACAGGTCTCCCGATGGAAACATACAACCATTTTCTATATACACCAAAGATATTAAAAGTGCGTTACTATTCGTGTGAACCCTCAAAACCATCCATCCAACCAACATTAAAACTATTGCGGCAGGAATAGGTAATGCGGTGGTTCCATACAACCAGGCGAGACGTTGCGAAACTCTACCACCTAGAAGATTCGATTGTAGTGACAGGTAAAGCCAATCGTTCACCTTTTACGATATGCCTGGCAGAATGGCAGATGGTCTGTTCTCCTAAGGGCGCCCGGACTAACACGGAGCAAAAATCTTTAATAACAAGAAAATACGTTGACAATATATCACGCTGCTTATCTTAAGCGGGCAGGCGTATGCAGTAAAATTACCCTTCATTTTGCAGCAATTAACAAAAGGCCAATTTGTTTGACAAGGATGAAGTGAACCCTAAACTTAACAAAACAAGCTTGGTAACAAACACTGAGCTCCGAATAACCTATATTTGGCGAGTGGTACGATGCCAATATTGTTTAATTCAAAATGGAATTATGCCGATGACAATTCGTATACAGATGCAATATTGGTTACGTAAATACGGACAAATGCGCAACGCATTCATTACATTTTAATAGCTTTGATCAGTGTTTACTGAAGCGAAATATCGATATCATTAAATTAGGCATTCCACACGTTCGCGCATTTAACGTGAACTGGCTGACTCATTGAGGCAATGATACCTACTCGTATATAGTCTTCTGAATCTGAATGTGGAGTGTGTGCAAGGAACTGACTGAATGGAGCATTAGGGAGATAACTTAAAAGCACGGTTTTAAGTCAGGCTGCCCATCTAGCCCTGCATAATTATGTGCCTATCCCAACGCTATTGTATGGAAGTGAGAGTTAGGTGTATCATTTTCCCCATGTTGGTTCCGGGCTCCTTTGAAGAATAGACCAACTGCCGTTCTGTCAGGTAGGTCGTAAAAGGCGACCGATTAGCTATGCGAGTCACTAACATCGTGGCTACTAGGTGGTAGAGTTCTGCATTGTCTCGCCCGGGTCTGGTACTACCGCCTTACCTATTCCTGCTGCAATAGCTTCAGTGCTTGTCGCTGTCGTGTTCCGGTTTGGAGGGTAAGGTAGCCGGTAAACTTATGCATGTGGCATTAGATCGCGCCCTAAGATAGCAACGCACTATTAACATCTTTGGTATCTATAGGCGATGGTTGACTCTTTCCATCAGGAGACCCATCTACTTGTTTGCTATCTTATGATATAAAAAAATGTCAGAAAGAGCATGAAAGTAGAATCAACGTGGTCGAGAAGAGATCAGAAATCAGAAATCAGAAATACTTTATTTAATAAAACTTTTTACAAGTTATTTTGACACGTCAACATATTTTTTAAAAACTACTACCGGATCGGAAATGCGGCCACACACTGAGAAGATTCGGCGGAAGAAACTCAGCGGGCTTATCTTTTTTTTATCATATCATTGATTTTTTTACACTATCACAATATTACAAAAAAATATATATGAGATCGGTATGAGGAGCAATTAATCCCAGGCTTTTTGTCTTCTAAATAATCTAAGATTTTATAATATCCTTTTTTACACAGTTTTGTTTTAACACATTTTTTAAATTTATTGACTGATAGATCTCTTATAATTTCGGGAAGTTTATTGTAAAAGCGTATACATTCCCCCATAAAAGAGTTACTTATTCTGTGGAGACGAGATGCATGCACAACAAGATTGTTTTTGTTCCTTGTATTGAGTGTACGTTACCATTTTTTTTAAAAAAAGCAAATATTTTTACGAACGTACATCAAGTTCTCAAATATATATTGGGATATAACAGTTAGAATATTGATTTCTTTGAATTTTTCTCTCAGGGAAACCCTCGAGCTAAGATTGTTAATTTTAAATAATAATTAATAGCTCTTTTCTGCAATACAAATATAGTATTTATTTCAGCAGAATTTCCCCAGGAAAGAATTCCATATGACATAATGCTGTGGAAGTAACTAAAGTATACAATTCTTGCTGTGTCGACATCAGTTAACTGTCTCATTTTTTTAACTGCATAAGCTGCTGAACTAAGATCGCTATGAAAAATATGTGGCGTAACACTCACGGACCGGATTCGTAATATGGAAGTGAGAGAGAGGTTAGGCTTGAAAGAAAGTGTCGGTGTAAAGATGAGAAAGGGCATGCTCCATTGGTTCAGACATGTAGAAAGAATGGTAGATGAAAGGTTAACAAAACAGATATCCAATTCGAATGTAGAAGGATGTAGGTACCGGAGAAGACCAAGGCTGATGTACCATGATCAGATTAATCAAGTCCTGTCCGAAAGTGTCAAGAGTCTTCGCAACCGGCGTGTTTGTATGAAGAGAGTAATGAATGTGGAGGAATCGAAACAAGCCTGCAAGGATCGTGATATATGGCGCTCGGTTCTCTATGCCTACACCGTAGAAATTTGGCGTGAAGATATGTTATTTATGTTATTTCTTTGAATTTTTCTCTCAGGGAAACCCTCGAGCTAAGATTGTTAATTTTAAATAATAATTAATAGCTCTTTTCTGCAATACAAATATAGTATTTATTTCAGCAGAATTTCCCCAGGAAAGAATTCCATATGACATAATGCTGTGGAAGTAACTAAAGTATACAATTCTTGCTGTGTCGACATCAGTTAACTGTCTCATTTTTTTAACTGCATAAGCTGCTGAACTAAGATCGCTATGAAAAATATGTGGCGTAACACTCACGGACCGGATTCGTAATATGGAAGTGAGAGAGAGGTTAGGCTTGAAAGAAAGTGTCGGTGTAAAGATGAGAAAGGGCATGCTCCATTGGTTCAGACATGTAGAAAGAATGGTAGATGAAAGGTTAACAAAACAGATATCCAATTCGAATGTAGAAGGATGTAGGTACCGGAGAAGACCAAGGCTGATGTACCATGATCAGATTAATCAAGTCCTGTCCGAAAGTGTCAAGAGTCTTCGCAACCGGCGTGTTTGTATGAAGAGAGTAATGAATGTGGAGGAATCGAAACAAGCCTGCAAGGATCGTGATATATGGCGCTCGGTTCTCTATGCCTACACCGTAGAAATTTGGCGTGAAGATATGTTGTTGTTGGACTCCGGTCCCCAGGCAGTACATCTTGTGTGGTTGTGACGTCATCAACCTCTACAGTTAGGCCGTCATCCTGACAGAAGTTAGCACGCCGGTTCCACCATTACAACTGTTCAGTGGTACTGATCAGCGGCGCCACAATTCAATTTGTGCAATGTTCTGCAAAATTTATATCTTTATCTAACCACCAGAAGAACCATCTTCTTGTTTCTTATCCTAAGACAGTTATATAAAAATAACCAGTGGGATATAAGGCCAACTCACGTAAGGTACTCGAGATCTCAATCCAGCGCAGTGGTGGTACTACTTTAGTTTCTATAAATATCTAGTACACTACATTTTTCAACTAAACAATCCTCTTACACAAACAATAATAAACATTTATTAATATTATTACCTATTATTATGCTTATGTTTCATAAATTATTGTTATAATGTCGCTAGTCAAAATATATTTGGATTTTGTAAAATATAACAAGCCTCCAAGTGATATATTACAGTTTTCATCGTAAACTTATTTCGCTGCCCCATTCATTCTCATTATTTTATAAAAATATTTTTTTTGCTGATTTATTTTGTAAATTGCGTACATGTTGAAAATATTACAGCAGATAATTGGACATAAAACTTGTTGAGTAACAACAATATTGGAATGGATGCTTTTTGGGAAATCAATTTACAAAAAAGTTTTATTCTTGGTACAGAATATGGAGCAATGTTACAATAACGCCTACTGCGAATGATAACAGCTCTGGTGGATGTTATTTTAAATAAAATATATTGCTTTATTATTCAGTCGCGTTGTACTATAATAATTCATTTTCATCACCAGTACTTGTTAACCCTACATTCGTAATTGTGTTAAAAATATATTATTTTACAAATATTTTTTTATAAAAGCAAAAAAATAGCCAACCATTGAAACTCAATCTAACTGTTTAACTGACTGCAGAATAAGTAAATGTGAATAGATTTCGATTGTTCTTTTTTTATTTAAAATGTCGTAATTCTGGATTGGTCCCATTTTAAATTGGCTCAGATAATGGGATACACGAGAAAAAACATAAAACATAAATGGACGAATAACTCAATAGCACGCAAACAAAATACGATGATTTCCTTTAACAACGTACCATTAAACATCTTTGGTGTCTATGGACTATGTGATACCTATAGTCATTCATCAAGATAAATGTCTGCGTGTTTGCTATGCTTCGAAAAAAGCATTCGTCTCTGTGATCAAAACAACGGCGATGGTGTCGTGTTAAGTGTGAATTTGTGTTGTAGAATTAGCAGCAAATTGCCATAGTATATAAGATAGTCAGTGTCAAATTCACATATATAAATTCATAGTAGAAATTATTTTATTGGCTAACTTAACCTTAACCATGCAGAAACACGACAGTGACAAACAGTGAAGGCGGTGATATTGTACCCGCCCGAGACGTCGCAGACTTTTACCCCTAGCAGTTTCAATGCTTTGCTTGCATTTAAGCAGCTGCCTTGTAGAAATACTAATGATTTATACTTATAACAGGCCCGGACCAACGAGGGAAAATGTTTAAAAGGTGTAGTACGACAAATCTCTTTATAAAAATATACTATACGTTTTTTTAAAGGGCATAACTCAGAATCTGGTGAATATTTTGATTTAAAATTTGTACCATTATACTCAGCGTACTTCAGAGTAGTTTTTAGTTAAAAGTTGTTATCATTTTGATGATAAAATTATTATATAACTGTCATAATCACATAATACATTTTATAGAATCTTACTTTTTTTCACATAAAACATAAGCTCATAAGTAAAACTGCGCAAGAAAGCTAGTTGTAAACACCGTGACTGCCCCATTGAATTTTTTATGCATTTTTTTATGCTGCATATACAGCAATTTTATATGTATTTCTATGTATTAATATAATTTACTAATAGGTACCGATTACATACAAATTCACGAAATTTGTCTTAAAAAAATAGAAAACAACGATAAAAAATGCCGTTTACGTCCAAACTACAATTTTTTATATTACAGAATAGCATACAAGCAGGTGGCTCTCCTATGAAAGAATAACCATAACCAATATCAAAGATGATAATGGTAAGTTGCCATCTGTATAATGCATGCATAAGTTAACCGGGTACCATATTTTACAAACGGAATACGACAATAATAAGCTTACAGGTGACAGGAATTGTAAGGTGGTGGTCCCAAACACTGACGAGACGGACTCTATCACCCAGTAGTTATTATGGCAAATATTTATTTTTATTTATTTATTTATTTTATTTGGACTGCCAACAGAAAGTACACACTCTAGGCTTTATATAATACATGATGAAATATGGCAGTGCCTTCCCAATTATAGGCAACCACAGCTTATACAGTAAGTAAGTGATATAAGTAAAGTAAGTAAGTAATATAAAATAGTCTCCCAAATCTTTGTTCCCCGAATTAACATAGCAAGTTTAAAATTTTAACCTAAATATCTCTGTGCTAAACATAGTTAAGAAGTTACGCGTGAGACTAAAATCATAACCCTCCTTTCTGCTTTACCGTAGTCGGGTAAAATTAAATATATATGTCAAACTTTCGCCTTATTTAATGAAATTAATGGAAACATCAAACATTTTACCACATATGAAAAACACCAAAACAGGAACGCGTAAGGTTTCGTCAATATATTAAAAAGATCCCACAATTTACATATTATGAGTTGTCAGGAGATTGGCGTTAGTCGGATGTAAATGAGACAATAATCCGACACAAAGACAGTCAGTAGATATTAAATACCGACGATGGAGATTATTTTGCCAACAGAATAATAGGTTTAAGTTTATTTGGTTGATTAGGTTATTGACTACACATGCTGTAATAAAATGGGAGGTACATAATGTATAACAATATTAGATTTTTTTAATATTATAGAACTAGCTACTCCGTTTTGGTCCCAGGCTCCTTTGAAGAATAGACCAACTGCCGTTCTGACGGGTCGAAAAAGGCGACCGATTGGCTATACAAGTCACTACCATCGTGGCTACTAGGTGGCAGAGTTCTGCATTGTCTCGCCCGGGTCTGGTACCACCGCCTTAGCACCGCAATAGCGTCAGTGCTTGTCACTGTTGTGTTCCGGTTTGGAGGGTAAGGTAGCCGATAAACTTATGTATGTGGCATTAGACCTCGCCACAAGATAGCAACGCACCATTAACACCTTTGGTGTCTATAGGCGATGGTTGACTTTTTTCATCAGGAGACCCATCTGCTTGTTTGCTATCTTATGGTATATAAAAAAACTCTGCCCACTGTATTATAACAGTTATTGATGAATCCCGATGGAACAAAATATTTTCCAGGATAAAAGTACTTTTTATCCTATATGTCATTATGTAGATGTGTCCTAAATTTTACCCAAATCGGTCCAGCCGTTTTGTATTATTGAGTAACAAACACATAAACTTTTACATTTATAATATGTACAAGTGGACCTGCGCAGCTTCACCCGCGAGTAAATTAACATAACATTAGGGTTAAGAACCCCTTAGGGGTTGGTTTTTAAAAGTCAAGAAAGTGTAACAAACAAACTCACTTTCACGTTTATCTTAAGATATATATAAATTACGTGTCACATTGTTAGTTCGCTATGGATTCCTAAACTACTGAACGGATTTCACTGAAATTTTGTAATGAAAGTAATACCTACTGTTTGGTCTAACTTAAAAGATAGGATACTTTTTATCTTAATTAACCCCTTCCCCCCCTCTCAAATACCCCTCCAAAATATTCAATACAAGTAATTTGTATGGCAATACGGGTATTAGTAATGTCGCTCCACAGCCGTTCGGACCGCGGCCGGCATGAATTGCCTAACGGCCTGGCCACGGGAAATTCGCGCCCGCGATTTTTCGCGCGGCGCGAACGGCGAAGCGTCTAGCGTTTGAAACAAATGTATGGGAAATTACTAAACATGCCACGCGGTTTGACGACCGGCGGCGGGGTGACCGACGAATTTTCGCCGCCGCCGCCGCCGCTGGTTCACGTAGCCGGGCGGTAAGAGCTCTTTTGGCATGGGTCCTTTCGCATCGCAGTGCTGGAGCAGTGCGAATAGCCCAAGGTATTTTTTGAAATTATTATATTTTTGAAAGGTCGATTCGGACAACAAAGCGAAATGATAAAATGCTCTTTTCTTGGTTCGATTTCTACTTATATCAATTTAAGATTTTCAAATATCCATTCGTACAGATGAGTACCAAATTGTTAGTAAAAAAAAAAGCCAAATTATACATAATAATCATATTCCAAAAAAAACATACAATTTAAACATAACATAATCACAACAATTTGTGATAATGGTTAGTACTCAATAGTACTAACCATCTAATACGACAAAAAGATAAACGCAAAAATAATCCCAATAATGGTTCACTCTTGGAATGTCCCCACTGCACAGTGGTGTGAATCAACTCAATACAATAAGTTATTGAGCGATTCGCACCGCTCCACCATTGCGGTCCGATAGAACTCATACCAAAAGAGCTCTTGGGTAATTCACACCGCGGTCCGAACGGCTGTGGTGCGAAACGACTAAAGATCCGGAAAAACAACGTTTGCCGGATCAGCTAGTATTATTACAGAATGGGATAAAACAACTTTTGGTGGAAAGAGGTAACAACCGCCAATAGACATTTAAGGTGTAAATTATATCAGGGACGTAATACCTAATTATGCATAAGTCTATCGGCTAACTAACCCTAAACTTTAACACGATAGTGGCAAACAATCACGTTATTGTTACATAGATATAACCGTTGCTGGAATAAAGCCGATTATCTCTTTCCAAAACCCAGTCAATGTTACCGCGAATAGTCTGAAATGCGAATAGACATGTTAGTGTATGTGCGTAGACTTCAAGTATTTTTTTTATATCATAAGATAGCACACAAGCACATGAGTATCCTGATGGAAAGAGTCAACCATCGCAAGACACCAAAGATGTTAATGGTGCGTTGCTATCTTGTGGCGAGGTCTAATGCCATATGTATAAGTTTACCGGCTACCTTACTCACCAAACCGGAACACGACAGTAACAGGCACTAAAGCTATTATGGCAGGAATAGGTAAAGCGGTGGTACCAGACCCGGGCGATACAATGTAGAACTCTACCACCTAGTTGCCACAATGTAAGTGACCCGCATAGCCAATCGGTCGCCTTTTACGACCTGCCTGGCAGAACAGCAGTTGGCCTATTCTTCAAAGGAGCCCGGTACCAACACGGGGAAATTTGTACAAAGTTTTGCTACTTTCACAAATCACATTTTTATATTATGCGACTAAATATATAGCGCGACTCGACGGGAAAACGCTGTTAGCATTCAAGAGGCGTCAGCTGTTTGTTACGGGACACCATTGCCTGCATCCTACATTTCTTCCCATTACGCATCTAATTCCCGCCTCGTGTAATACGATCGATTTGTTCTAGTAGTTCTAGCTTATATTTATTTTTATTTATTAAGTATGTAGGTCAGGAGTCAGGACTAGAATAAGAAATATTAATACCGCATAATTTATTCCACTTTTATTCTTCTTGTAGTTATTAAGGTTTTACGGTCATTTCTGCCTATGCCATAGGATCTTTAGAGTCTAGATATTTAAATATATCTTTATTTATGTATAAAGGTACTAACTGACCAACAGCAAACGTTGTTTTGCCATACACATTACTTGCATTGAATATTTTGGTAGGTTACTTGAGAGAAAGGGGGATTAATTGAGGTAAAAACTATCCTATCTAATAAGTTGAGGCTAATAGTAGATATCAACAGCATTTCATTGAAATCGGTTCAGTAGTTTCGGAGTCCATTGCGGACAAACAACGTAACACGTAATTATATATATATATATATATATATATATATATATATATATATATATATATATATATATATATATATATATATATATTAAGATAACATTAAGATAGGTAGCCGTTTTTAACGCGATCACTCAATAACCTCGAATATTTTGACGTGAAATTTGTACCATTATATTCAGCGTGTCTTAGAGATTCTTAGTAAAATAATTATCATCATTTTAATGACATCAATTATTTCATTTCTCAACTTTGTCATTAATTGAATCTTTTTCAAATAAAACAAAAGAGTAATACACTCGCGAGCAAAATTGCGCGTGTCAGCTAGAATATATTGTTGAGAATAATCTCGAAAAGTGAAGAGTGAAAACACTGGAAAGATGTAGAAATAAAACAAAGAGATAGTTGCTTCTATCGGTAAAAAATAGGTGCCATTATCCAAACAGCTATGCCATAATTGACCTACGATTCGGCATAAGGGTGAAAATAACGCGTACTATGTCTTGTCTACATCTAAATTGTTTACAAGTAATTTTCGGAACTTTCGAGAATATGGTCGTACTTTACCTTGTGTATAAATAAGGACGTGTGGATAGCAAGTCAGTTTTATAAAGCGATTCAGAAAAGATAGTTTGAACGATCAGTGTGAAGCGATATAGTAATATAGTAGTAGTAAAAAGTGATAGGGAATGCGTGTTAGTTTGATTCGATTTATTCGGTTAGTTCTATTGTGAATATAGTGAGTGTTATTAATGTTGTCAGTGTAATTACGTATTGCATTGTGATGTATTGTATATTTGTGTTGTAAATATACGGTTTTAATATAAGTGGTATTTTATTGCACAACACGAACTACTCCTGTCAATAGCATACTAAAAGTTTCCTGCTATAATAATTTAAACTACTTCAAAAAAGGAAGTGCTGATGGAATCAAATTGATAACCTAAAATTCCGAAATTTATTACACGATATAATTTTTTTTATTTGAATAACTATACCACCATAAGCGTCTCATTTTTACGTAATCCATTTTCTAACAAATGAACGTTACCGGAAACAAATTAAATCGTTTTGAGGTTGTATCAATTCGTGTATTTTTTCTATCATGAGATGGCAAACTCTCTTGATGGAAAGAGGCAACCATCGCCTAAGGACATAAAATATGTTAATGGTGCGTTGCTTTCCTCATGGCGGTGTCTTAATGCCGTATGGATAAGATTACAATCGAAATCGAAACGCTCTCCAAATCGAAACGCGACAGTAAATGACCGAGTTCTGAGGTAAAAACATTTTAAAATATCGTATAGACGAATTGAGAACCTCCTTCTTTTGGGAAGTCGGTTTAAAAATATATTTATTATTCACTTACAATATATACAAAGAAATGAAAAGAGCAATTGAATTGTCACTTCCAACGATATTTCTAACATAAAATCAGTTTCTGAAATGCAAACTCAGAAATGTAAAGTCGATTTTAAAAGCAAAACTTTCCATAATCGATTTGTCAGATTCCTATTATTGTTCTGGCGTTTGTTCTAACATGTTGAATAAGGACGCGAAAGAATTCTAATCTTTTAAAACTGAACAAATCAGTTTAGATTCCAGAGTGCCAGCGTCAGTCGTTGCACGTCTACCGCCTCGATTGTGTTGTTCTTTCTAGAACGTCACTGAACCATAAATTTTCGAATGAACCAAAGACATCTTATCTGCGGGAATAAAAATGTTTATTTATTTATCTGTATTAGACACCCTAAAATAAGTTTGTAAAAGGCGAATTTAATGCTTAGTGGCATTCTCCATCAGTTAACCTTTAGGCCAACAGAAAATAGAAATAAAATTAAAATGTATAATGCAAAATTAAAATATGCTGATGATTTTCTCTTACAACGAATCTTGTTATTTTATTATTAAAATCAACACGTACCTATTATCTCATTTATACTATTTTAAAAATCTGTTGCGTATAGACGCAATCGAATTACAAAGGTATTGATAGCAATACCACGAATTAAATGGATACGCCTTTCAAGACAATTTCTTAGTTTGCCAGTGTAGCTTGCAATTACACACAGAAATACGGAGTTATACTACTTACCGATAAAATAAAATCACTTCAAGGGTAATTTTTAAACCTTGTTAAATGATTCGGTTCGATAAAACAGTACAACATGGTTTATTTATATTTTTTTACGATAATATATCTACAAATGTATGATATTTTTGACAGTGATAGGAGCGTTTGCACGGCGACACGTTTCTTTCCCAATGGTGTGTCTATTAGTATTCATGTGGTCTGTGATCAATACATTCAATTTATTTAATTTTGTGATGCATATTCGTTTTATGACCGTTTGATTGATTCGATTGAGTTCGAATGATTCGTTTTATGACGCTATCATTAATATTACCATTTTTGTCCATTTGTCTGTATGTTTCAGTAGAAGACAAGAACGACTTGACCGGTATTGATGAAAATTTGTAAATAGAGAGAATACGTGATAGCGCAAATCTATACTAATATTATAAAATTGTAGTTTGTTTGTTTGTTTGGTTGTTCGCGGTAATCTCGAAAGCTGCTGAACCGATTTGAATAATTCTTTTTGCGTTGGATAGCCTGTTTATCGAGGAAGGTTATAGGCTATATAACATCTTGCTACGACCAGTAGAAGCGGAGCAAACAAAGTCCGCGCAGACGAAGTCGCGGGCAACATCTAGTGAATAATATAGGCGGTATTCCTGGGTAGTGGGTAAGTGTACCATGTATGAAATATTTGCATATATAAAAAATAAATAATAAGAAAATCACTAAGTTACTAACCTCATCTTTTCCTTTCACGACGCACATCTGCACGTCATTTTCTGACGAATACCAGACCAACCTTCGTTGTTCTGTTAGGTCGGTTAAACTTAAGTTGTAGACAACATTTCTGTAACAAAAGAAAAATTTACGTATTTATATTTTTATTCTAAAGGAGATAATGCCTCTCGATACGCCTCTGTGGTCTATTGTGGTGTTGATCACAATAGGTCCTGGGTTTGATTCCTGGATTGGGCAATTCAAAAATGTGTTTTTTCAGTTTTCTGATAAGATCAGCGTTGTTTTTGGGATTGGATAAGTGCCCGGTTGGCAAAAGGTTTGCCACCTATCACATTGTCGGACTTCGACTTATCGGGGGTGTACTAGTTGTACCTATGCCTACCTTTTCAGGATACGAGCGTGAAGATACTATTTTTTAGGAGATAGTGGGTGATTTTTTGGGTAGAATTGCCATGACATGCCTTTTTCTTTTTTCATAACCTCCCCGTATAGACTCGAGTTTATTTTGAGGAAAAGGTCAACTGTCTTACTGCCAGGAATCTAGTAAAATGCGCGAGAAGCCTAAATATTTTACTACTATTGTGACTATTATCTAGGCAAGCTTGTTACCACCACTTTACGAAATTGCGGTCCGCAATAGCGTCGATGCATGTCAAATATCCACGTCGTAGACGGGTAAAGTAGCCACTAAACTTATGCATATGACATTATGATTGTCATGTGGATAGCGACGCATCGTTTATGTCTGTTGTGTCTATAGGCAAAATTTGTTATCTCGTTCCAATAGAAGAATCATATGCTTGTTTGCTATCCTGCGTTATTTTATTACATACACACACGCGCACACACGCACACACGCACACACACACATTTAAACATATACACACACGTTTAGATGTACTTGCTAATTTTTTTTTCTCCTTAAAAAAATATTTGCGTATCACATATATTTTACTTCTAAGTGTATCACTTGCTTTATTTAGTACCTATTATAGTATCAAAGGATTATTGTGAAGAAAGAGCGGTGTCTCTTAACACAAGTGCTCGTGTACTTAAAAGGAGACTCCATTTATCACTCAAATTTTTGTGAAAATATGATACTGAATAAATAATTTTTAATTTTTTAATTTAATTTAATTACTTTAGACTAGAGTTATAGATTTTTTCTAAAATGTTCTAAAGAGGGTATAGCTGGTAAATTTATTGTTATCCATTGTACCACACGGATAACATCTTACCAGTAATATCTTGTTTTTAGGTGTCGATCGTTAGCTAGCCAGTCAATCCACATCCACACTAATACTATAAATGTGAAGGTCTGTCGGTTCTGTACGCTTTTACGGCTACAGCGCTGAACCAATGTTGAAAAAATGCCGATGGTTGTCTTTTTCAATCAGGAGAACCGTATGCTTGTTTGATATCAATAAAAAACCTGTAGTACAGTATTTAATATTAATTTATACGCAAATGTCTTCAAAGAACTGAAACAAAATTATATGGTTAATGTTACAATTCATTAAAATTTGTAAGCAGGTCTGTATTATAACGTAATTTCCAAAGTCTTACGCTTTAGTAAAGTATTTCAAATGGAATTTCATAAAGAAATTACCAGAACTTTGGCAATTATAAACCTCCGTAGTTGGCCGGTGTGACTTACCTACATAATGTTTTTGAGTTAAACCACTGTAACTCGATCGTGAACGAAATTTAAATTCCAGTGTGAAGGAACGGAGGTGTAACTTTCATGTCTGATTATGACGGTAAATACAAAAGCCAAGTGTTAATGATTTTACCACCCTCTGTGATTACATTGAGTTTATTTTTAATTGATATTTAAGTCACTACGACACTATTTACTGTGCAATCACATTCACAACTGTATATGTTAGGATTGCTATCTTTTTTTGAAGTTATTTTTCCATAATAACACACAATTTTTCTTCATATAAAAATACGTCATTTATAATATAATATATATGAATAATGAATATATACTATAATAAATAAAATTTAAGAAAACTCTGAAAAAAGAAAGTTATTTGATTTATTATCAATACAGATTTTCCTTTCACATTCTAGCTTTTCTTGTCACAAATAAAGGTCTATATCTTTTTTATAAGTCTGAACTGACGTAAATTTATATCTAGGATACTGTGATCGGATTTGTCCGTTTAAGGCTATGTCCGCAAAGACAGGCGGGTTGCTTAGCGTTTAGAGAACTATTAGAGAGAACTGCACGCTTGGCGACTAGCTAATTGCTTAGCGACTTATCGAAGTAAACAAACATGTTGTTTTTTTTTGTCTCGAGACGTGAGCACATGAACAGACAAGGGGAACAGAGGTTAGTCATCTTTAGAACGTTCAAAATTGTTACCAATTTTGGAAGGGTTGTCACAATAGGTTAATACAAAATAAACAAAACATTTGTTAAATAGTTTTATTATTCAACTAGCTGTACCAACGTCTTTGTACGCAATTGACATACCTGCAGAGTAATTATTTGTATTTGACCACAGTATTTCTCATATTCAGCAATACATTGGAAGGAAGCACTTTTATTAAGAAAGAACTTTTTTTTGGTTTTTAAAGAACTTTGACTTTGCCATTTATCCTTGTGCCTTGTGGGGCTCAGGCAGTATTAAAGTCAACACAAAACAACATTTAATACCTAACATGGGCCTGTCGTAACACCTTATTATTTTTTACAGTCAAGCCTACAGTTTTTTTTGTCTGCCATCATATACTCATCCCGTATGACTATATTAGATTAAAGAACGTTATTGCAAAACCTATTTTTTATTGAAAGTTCACACACCAGTGATACAAATGTCTCTAAATGTATTGTCATCTTAAACATGACTGCGGCTAAAGGGGCTACGAATTTGATCCTTAATTATAAAAAAACTAGCTGACCCAGCAAATGTTGTTCTGCCTTTTTAATTACTCTTATTTTTTTTGTCGCAAAATTAGCGTACAACGTTCAACGTAAAAAGGTAAACTTGTCAAAATTATATAAATCTTCAAATTATCTAATTTTCTCATCACGTATCGTCATGGGAGAAAAATTATCAAAAGGCAATAATAATACCATTTTTATTTTGTAAAAATAAAAAACCACGACTTTGTAGTTTGTTATTTATAAGAAAAAAATAACCTTTGACTAAAAAGCTTGTCTTGTTAATTGAAAAAGATTTAGATAGTAGATAAGTAAATAAGTACTCTTTGGCGCGAGGCACTAGACGCTAAGCAAGCCGCCCGCGCCTGATTGTGCGGACGCGTAGCCTTAGTAAAACTTAGCTTGTAAAGCGGGCCTATTATTTGGATTTCATACTTGAGGTAATGTTGGCCAGGATTTTTACCAAATTTCTGTCGACACTTACGAATACAAGCTTAAAAGTCTTCTTAGTCTTTTGAGTGTAAGTGATTAAAAAAAATTAACAATAAGAAGGTTATTAGCAAAAAAAACTAAGAAGCTCATTTGAAACGAAAATCGAACTCTGGTTATGTGTTCTATACCGAAAAAAATATATTGCAACCAATGTCGCTAGATAATCAATTCATTTTTGGTTTAGAATTAACAGATATATGAATAGAATTTTAAAAAGTTTCTTATATAATATGACAGCAAAAAACTCCTTGATAAAAAGAGACAACCATTTCCTATAGACGCCAAAGAAGGTCATAGAACGTTGCTATTCGTGTGATAAATATAATGTCATATGCATAAGTTTACTGTTTACCCTAACCCTCCAAATCGAAATATTACAGTGACAAGCAATGATACGATTTTGGATAGAAAAAGTAAGACGGTGGTACCAAACCCGGCCGAGACATTGCGGCCTTGACATTCAAGTGCGGTTGAATTTTCTCTTCTTTTGTATAAGAAAAATCAAAAAATATAATATGCTAATTTCCATAAGCCAGAGTATTGTTTTTTTTTTATTTAATCGCCCTAGATACCCGGCTCTACATAAAGGGATTACATTTGGTGAAGCGCCTCAATAGTATGCGTAGTAGGCACCCCTATATTAATCTGATGCGCTCGAGTCAGTGGCGTGGGCGAAGTGGGCCCTCGCCTACGGCCTCGCACTTAAAGGGGCCTTGCACTACCTGATTTAAAATCTTTGTTTATTTTTAAATTAAATAAAAGCCTGAAAAATATTGGCCTCACCCTTTCATAATGAAATACAAACAAAACAACTCCTAGATCCTAAGTTAACGCGTTATAAAGACACGATAGCTTTTCGCTTATTCCAAACTTGGCACGTGTTTTTGGACAGCTTTTAGGAACGAACGGAAAGGGGCTTGGCCGATGCGATTTTGCCCACGTATATATTAGTCCACGCTACGCCACTGGCTCAAGTGATTCCCAAAATCCCCTCTTGGGCTCCCCCACTATTGTCCTCTTAACACGAAAACGAGTGACAAGCACTAACGCTATTGCAGTAAGAATAGGAAAGGCGATTGTACCAAAACCCGGTAGATACGGTGCTCCATTCTGATAAAAACAGAAGTCAATCTCGAACAGAACGAACCAACGTCTAGCCCGGGTTTGGGTATTAAACTAAACTATTATTTTATAAAAAAAATAAACAAAAACTATGTAACACATAAAATTACAACAAAGACTAAATAAATAGTTAAGTATAATTCCGCGGAACAAATATTTTACCTATCCAGACAAAAGTTATTATGAGTCGTAATATAAAGTTGTTTTGTGCTAAGCACATGAGAATAAAATGCGCCAGCTCACTTGGTTGTGCAGTTAATTATTCAGTACAAGCCAGCGGTCGTGGTTTTAATCAGAAAAGTTTACGGAAAGTTGCCAGAATCAGTGAAGTCCCAAACGTACCATCCATGTGTTTAGTGTAGCTAAACTAACATGTTACTTTTGTCGTTTTTCTAACTCAAACGTTAGATTCACTTACTCACTCAACATATGTTATTTATAACATTATCCAATAAAATTCAAACGATTATTTTTATTTATTTGCGAAAATCATTACCCTACTGGGTAGTTGTCTAGTAGAAATCGCTTAGGGCGATAAGACCGCCGAATTTTAAACAATATTTGATTTTCTTTTTTCGTATATTAATGTCTATATACTTTTCGGTACACCACAGTTCATCGGTTTGCCGGGTAACGAGATGAGTGATGATCCCTGTCGCTATACTTTACCGACCGGATAACGATTTCGCCTTTTTCGATTATCGACACGAGAGTGGTAACACAACTACGCCGGACTCCGAGCTACTACAGAAATTTAAGATTTTTCGAGAAAAGCCCTAAAAGACCACCAAAAACACTTTTGTCCGATTTAGGGATCTCAAGACATGAGAGTCTGAGCCAACTATGCAAAATCCTTGGCCATGAGGCAGTAGGTATATTATAAATAAAAAGCAAAATAGAAAACAATAAAATTGAAGTCAATTGAAAATGTTATACTTCATATACAATACCTTTTTTCAACAATTCCCTCTTTGACAGTTTACATCAAATTGCGTCAAATCAGCGTACCCACGTGTAACCTGTACTTATCACAGTACAAATGCCGTACGAATAAAGTATTTTCTTATATATGGCGCAGTGAAAGAAATGTAGTGCCTATAATTTAGCAGAAGGGAACCCAATTTGCGGGCTTCGGACCCTATCCATATTTTATGCGCAGTTTTTTGTTCAGCTAACGAAGTAGGATGAGCCAATCAATTTGTTCATGTGCAGACTAATAATCCCATCACTAGTCCGGAAAGGCGCCGTAAAGAGATTTCATTGGATCAATGTCAAGTAATTTATTGTAATCCAAATATTTTCGCTCACTTTTTCGTAGTATTTCTGTATCTGAACTTAATTGGGATTAAGGCGGCACTCGCTGGGAGAATTAGTTTCGTAACATGGTAGTGAATTTTACAAGTGTATACATTTATCAATAGTTTTGGTCCGAATCTTTTTTGAAGACTGTTTTTTTAAGAATCACAGCTTTTTGACGAACAACAAAAAAGAAAAACACCTGCTTTTCTGCCAGGCAGTTCGTAAAAGGAAAATAATTGGCTTAATGTGTCACTAACATCGTAAATATTATGTGGTAGAGTTCCGCAACGTTGTGGTAGAGTTCGGCCTGGTTATCGATTTCAAAGCTAAAAAAGTGTTAACACACCATAAGCAGATTTAACCGGCTCGGGAAGTGAATTTATGTGTGAATATAAATTCACTCCCCGAGCCTATCAAATATCATAGAAAAATATCGGCGAATTGATGATAAAATGAATATATTCAATATTTTGAGGACAAATTAATCTTATATATATAAGAAAAACTTTAAAAAATGGTTATGTTTCATTCAAAAATGAAATCTGTAATGATAGTATAGCTCTGGAAAAGAAAGAAAATTGATCATTAAAGCTATTTAAAGTAATAAAATATGTGAAGAAACTTATAAAAACATTTAATATTATACAATATTCGGTAGGGCAGGGCCTCCAAGAAACTACACAAAGGCTTTATCGATTACATGCTTCACTGATTTCGCCAAAGGCCAGCATCCATTTTGACTATTCACGGCGAATCAGCGCCATCTATTATTTGGACACTCGTTAAGTTTTTATTGTGTGGTTGTCTTGTCAATCGGACTTTTTGTGTACGTGATGGATGGGGAAAAATGTAATGACTTACTTATTATCTTTACATTTAACCACAAATCACAATCCCTAGAGCAAAGACTTATTTGCTAAAGTTTGTCCCTTTATCGCATATTTTACGGTTAATTAATAATTTTTTACCACAAATAAATATTTACCACGTTAGTCTTTCAATAGTCACGGAATGCGTTCAGATACTTATTAAAAATATAGTTTATTTGCAATGTCGATTTTGGGAAACTGTATTGATGGTGTAAATGTATAACGAGATAAATAAATAAATGAGACATATTTGGTTTATGCATGTAGCATAACCATCCCACTGCTCGGATACCGACTCAACTAATAAAGACGTTGCTTGCGTTTTTCCATCGGGAGAGCCATCTGCTTGTTTGCTACAGGTACAGCCGTCAGATATCGAAACTAATATAATAACTCCACACTACGCTACCCAAAAGTGCACAACAAGTAATCTAATGAAATACAATACACAGCCAAATTCATAATCATCATCATCATCGCAAAATATTTATGACGCAACAGCCATTTATTTGGCCCTACTTATAATCGTTAAACGTGGCTAAAGAAGTATTAGTAGTATATTACAGTGTCAAGTGATAACTATGCTACCAGCAGTAACACTGACGCTGTTACAACAGGAAAATGCGAAGTAGTGGTATCACAACCGGACGAGATCTTGCAAAATTCTGTAAGTACTGTACTGTAAGTACATAGCTTACTGTAGCGTGCAACAAAATGTGTTTTGCAAATTCTTCTGTATTTTCCCACGCTCGGTATTATAATTCAATCCGTTCTATAACAAGCAAAACTTACTTTGATTTTCTAAAATTAAATTCTCAAGGAAACACTTGCAAAAAAGGTTCTTTGAAGATTATACTTGTTATATATTGGTACAGTGAAAATATTTACAACGCGGATGATTTTAGCTTGGGTTTTGTTTTGAGAAAAACTGTAAGCATTGATAGTACCTACTCGTAGCTTCCCCAGACGGAAAACAAATATTGGCGCTATATATAAAGCCACAATTTCACTTTTTTACCCGATCGCGCCAAAAGAAATTATGTATTCACTCACGCAAGTGAAGTAACAGGTAACAGCTAGGACACGTTAAATGACATACGTAACTTGACCTTGGTTATTCTCTTAAGAACTGCCTGGCAGAAGGGGATGCTCTATTCTTAATTTCAACTTTATACTTTTTTTACATCATAAAATATCAAACAAGAAGATGGGTCTCCTGATGGAAAGAGTCAACCATCGCCTATAGACACCAAAGATGTTAATGGTGCGTTGCTACCTTATGGCGAGATCTAATGCTTCATGCAAAAGTTTACGGGCTCCTTTACCCTCCAAATCGGAACACGAGAGTGACAAGCACTGATGCTATTACGGCAGGAATAGGTAAGACGGTGGTACCAGACCCGGGCGAGACAATGCAGATCTCTACCACCTCGTAGCCACGATGGTAATGATTCGCTTAGCCAATCGGCCGCTTTTTACGACCTGTCTTTCAGAACGGCAGTAGGCCTATTCTTCAAAGCAGCCCGGGACCAATACAGTAAAAAATTTACAAAACAAACCAAAGAAATATCAAATTCAGTTTCTTTTTACGAAATATTAGAAAATAAAATAGTTTACGAGAAATAATGAAGTGTCGATAGACCAAGATATATTTAAAACATACGGATGTAAAAAAATCAATCTTGTCATAACTGTATAAGCAATTGGCTTTTTTTTGCAGGCATATATAAACTACACTACTAAACCTACAGCTTGCTAGCAAGGCAAGCACACTCAGTGTAGGAAATTATCTCGCTCCCCGTCATGTTGGATTCTCCCTCTGAACAGCAATCTTGACAGCAAGACGAGCAATAATTTATTCTTTTGTCGACAATACTGTATCTCCCCTAGTTTTCGTTGTTTTACTATTGTGTACATTTTATGCCTTCGCGTTAATCTCATAAGGCTTTACTCTCGGAAGCATGTACTACATATAAATATTCATGTTATTTTGATACGGTTCGCAATGTTAGTTTGATGAATCAGCTGGTTGTGCAGTTTATTATTGAATGGGATATTTCAATTTCAATTTTATTGCATATTCGTTACAAGGGATAATATAATAAGGCTTAAAGCTAATTAGAGCATTATGGACCCTGCCGTGCACAGCAACTTATAAGAAGAGTGGAGGAGACTTATAAAAACATTCAAATTAATATTATTTAAAATTTAATAATTATTATTAAGTATTGTAGTTATGTTATTATATTAAATTTAAAAAATATATGTATATTATTATTTAAAAAAAATCTTATCTATTTATTATGTATTTTTTTTATTTTAATGGATATTGTATAGAATATATAAATATAAATAAATAAATATTCACGGGACACATTACACTGACTGATCTAAGCAAGCAAGTAAGCAAATTATTTGCTTGTGTTATGGGTGTTAGTCAACGATACTAATACATAGAAATACATATATAAATACAAGAATATATTTAATAAACACCCAAACCCGGAAATACAAACATTTATGTTCATCACACAAATGCTTGTCCCCGTCGGGATCGAACCCGAGCCCCGTTGCTTGCGTAGTCAGGGTCGCTAACCACTCGACCAACGAGGCGGTATATATCAAATAATTTATATTGATTACATAATCTTTATTGTTTTTTTATTTCATAAGATAGCAAACAAACAGATGGCTCTTCTGATGGAAAGAGACGCTATTGCAGCAGAAACAGGTAAGGCCTTACCGTCTATCAGAACCGGGTGAGACAATGCAGAACTCTACCACCTAGTAACCACTCGCATAGCCAACGTTTGCCTCTTACGAACCGGCTGGCAGAACGGCAGACGGTCTATTCTTCAAACGACCCCAAAGCCAACACGGGGGATAATGTTATTAATAAACTTATTTAAGCATGCGAGCAGATTATTGTCCATTGTATTGCGTAGATTACGACGTGATAGGGCTTATTAACCGGTTAATTTTAAAACCTAAATCAGATGACTTTTTTTTATATCATAAGTTAGCAAACAAGCAAATGGATCTCCTGAAAAAAAGGCAAATGTCGTCCATAAACATCAAAGACGTTAACGGTGCATTGCTACCTTGTGCTACGTGTACTGGCTTTTACATGCATAAGTTTAACGCCTACTTTATCCTCCAAACCCGAACACGATAGTGATAAACAATGACGCTATTGCGGCAGGAATAGGTAAGGCGATGGTACTAGACCCGTGTGAGACAATGCAAAACTCTACCACCTAGTAGACACGATGGTAGTGACTCGCATAGCCAATCGGACGCCTGCTACGACCTGCCTGGCAGAAAGGTAGATGGTCTATTCTTCAAAGGAGTCCGGGACCAACACGGGGGATCAGTACATCCAATCCATCCATCCAACCAGTACATAAGGAGCGTTTTATAAAGCTTTTGGCTTTACCTTAACCTCAAAAGAACCAGTTTCCTTATGAAACAAAGTTATAAAGGTTTTGAATAAATAAACCGGTTTATAGAGGTTTTGTTAAATATTCATTGATGTTCGCCGTTCCCGATATTTGTCCGCGCTGTGCGTGACGTTCCACTCCGCGGTTTAGTCTAAAACCGGTTTATGTAGGTTTATAATTTAAAGCGCTCTCATCTCAGCTATGCTTCAAGCGAAACCTTTTTATAAAAATCACAAAAAAACCTCTATTAACCGGAATTTTTTAAATCAGTTTCAGATGAAGGAAACTAGTTATTTTGCAATTTTTCGCGAACTTTTAAGTGTACCTTTGTGATGTTACTGAAAGGCAAAATATATAAAAGCGGTGTAAGAAATGGAACGAACTCACCGCAGGTCTCAAAAAGAATGAAGACCTCAGCGGCACAGATATCCACCCTCGCCCACCAGACTTTACACTACACTTTATACCACGACAGCACCAAACACAAAAGCACACAATTTACGCACTCAATGCACGTTTCACTTCGCAACCGAAGCATCTTCAGGAGACACGAGCACTACAACACTTAACGAGTACGACTGCGGCTCTCGTTGCATGTCTAGATAGTCTAGTCTAGTCGAAGGCTGCACACGATGCATATCACAATTTTTTTAATTTGTAATCAGCACTTAAGCAAAATAATCTTTTTACCCCGATGAGCAACGCAATAAAAAGTAGTTATCTAAAGCCGTGCAATTCATTTTCCCCCTGCTGCCAGCATTGATCTCCCTTATATCTCTATACGTAGAGAAGTTTATCTTAGTCCTATCTTTATATGTTTTTATGCACAGACGGACATTACGCGTGTTGATTCGCGTCCCCTTTTTGATAAATAAATCAAGTGCCTTATTGCTAACCATCTTGTAAAAGGCAAGAAAAGGCTAATTCGTGTCACTAACATAATGACTTGGTCTGTAGACATTTATAAAAATTAAATATATTTAAAAATATATTCAGTTCCCACTGCTTCCACCATGCATGCAAACAGAAATCCGACGTCAACCAATTTATTTGTTTGCACTCGACACTGTTTCGATATTGGAAAACTTTATGAGTTCAGTTTAGAACAATATCAATAGTGCATTGAGACACGTGTCCCCCGTTCTAGCGCCACTCGATATTGATGCACGTTTGATTCAAATATATTTCAAGCGTGACCCCGTTCCTTTGCAAACGGATACGGGTGCTTTGTTTTGTAGAAATGCCACCGGTAAACTTATATGCAATTTATTTAGTATCTTTGAATAAGTAGTTATTCTTTATTCTCTCCTGTTAAAGAATAGACTGCCATTCTAACAGGCTGTTTGTAAAGGCAAAACCATGGAGACTACAAGTAAGGGGGCAGACTCTTTCGATAAGTGTCCATCAAATAGGGGTCGCGCTATCGCCGTCGCTTTCGATTTTTAGAAAGAAAGAGGTAAAAACGCTTTCATAAGTATCTTCACGCACATTTTTCCTTTCGAGGTAGGCAGAGTAAACCGAACGTCTATAGACTTTGCAGTTCACCAAGATTCATCGGTTTGTTAGTTCGCGAGATGTGTGGTGATCTCCATTGTCGCATTTTACCACCGGATCACGATTACCGATTATTTCTAGCGTCAACCCGGACCAACGGCTTAACGTGCTCATCCGAATCACGGGAGATAACACACCATCCCGCTAAATTCCGAATTGATACTGACATTTTGTATTTTCAAGAAATATCTCGAAAAATCTCTAAGATTTTTGCCTAACCCGGGGATTGACCCCAGGACCATCATGATCTTAGCCAAATAGACTTTTAAATACATTTCTGTAAACTGTTAAAACACCAACAAAAGCGCCATTGAATACTTCAAGAACACTTCACTCCGTCTACAACAGCTAACTTTATATCCTAGTTTATTCTACATCAGCGCCATTCCAAAACTTTATTTTCAGTAAACAGCTGGACGCTTTTTCGACTGCCACCCTAGTCTTTTTTTTCTAGTCTCAATGGAGCAAAAATAGGCCAAAGATGGCACTACCGTCGTAACTATTACATGGTAGAGTTCTGCTACGTCTCGCCCGCGTTTAGTACCACCACATTACCTTTTCCTACCCCATCAGCGTCAGTTCATCTCATTGTAGGGTTTTGGGATAGCTGGTAAATTTATGCTTATCGCATTGCCCCCTCACCACAAGGATAGTAACGTACATAACTTTTTGCTATCTATATAAATATTATAAATGCGAAAGTTGGGATGTTTAGATGGATGGATGTTTGTTACTCAATCACGCAAAAACTGCTGAACGGATTTGAATGAAATTTGGCATACAGATGATGACCTGGAATAGCACATAGGCTACTTTTTATCCCGGAAAAATTATTTAGTCCCGCGAGATCCGCCAAACACTTTTTTTAATGCAGCAGGCTGTACACTGCAGCTAGTTCTGAAATAAAAAAATCTTGTGTCAGCTCGAGTTTCTTATAATGTACATATTTATTGTTTCGTCTTGATGCCTCTGCGTTATTCTTTAGCATCAGTGCTTATGTGCAGTTCGGAAGGTACGTTAACCGGTAAAATGGCACATGGTTAGGCAACAAAAACATCTTTAAATTTTTTAGGTAACGGTGACATATTTCTACCAGGGGAACCATTAGCTTCCCTGGTTTCTTATGATATAAAAGCACCTATATTTTTTGTATAAGCATTAACGTTCCATAGTCATCGCGAACAGACCGTAAAATCGATTTTGCGTCGTCGTTGTGTGAATCTCGATTCGTGCGGGTACGCTGTTCATTGCGTAATCTATTCCTACGATTGTAATTACAGTTTCAGCTAATGCTATGTTCAGGCTAGGAAGGTTTGGTAATCAAATGAGGATATTAGCCTCAAAGATGACAATGCTTTATTGACATAGTTACTGTTTTTTTCACGTCGTATATAATTTAGCATCATAAGAACCATATGTTTTATCGATTACTTTGTACAATATAAACTATATGGTTTAACTTTGCAATTAAAATATTCTAAATGTCTATAGTTAGAATATTTTCATATATACAAATCCATCGACGATAAATTTGTTCGTTTGTTCTTGCCACTGTTTTGATATTGGAAAACTTGATGACTTCAGTTTAGAACAATATCAATAGTGAATTGGGACACGTATTTCCCAATCTAACGCCATTCGATTTTAATGCGGGTCTGACGATAAAGATACATCGTGTTCTTGAAAATGTTATGCAAAATATTTCTACAACTTCTACTAAACATAATACATTACAAAGAAAGAAGTGCATTAAAAGCTAAGTTTTGAAGTCGTTTTTAATTTTATTTCAGCTGTTGTATTTTTTTGTACAGTGTGAAATTATCTAGTACGTCAAGAAAAGCGTTGAAAATGCAGGATGAAAGGTTTATGCGCGTCAAAGATTCCTGCCAATCATAATACGAGGTTTCCAGCTTGGAAAAAGAGGAATACACATTAAGAAATTTATATTCAATTATTTAGTTTAGTACGAAAATGAAAAAATGATAAATTTTGCATAAATATATTTATCATAAGTGACTTTAATGGTCTGAATATCAGGCTAAAGTTGATGCATATCTTTAGAGACGTGGTGTATATTTAATGAGCAGTAATTCTTCTAGATCTATAAATTTCGCGTACTTCGAGAACGGCGAACGGAATTATGTATTCAGGTAAGCTTTTAAGTTCACTTATACACCTGGTTGTATGTCTTGTAATAACGTAATTTTTACTATAAAACCATATTTTTAATTTTACGCTCACACACCGGCAATTTCATATAGCGCCATCTCGTAATACAAATATATTTTGTATTACGAGATATTGTTTTGTAAAACCGTAATATTACACGAAAATAATTAATAGTTTATATTACTTTCCACTCTTGTGCCGATAATTTCATAAAGCGCCATATTTGTGTTTCAAAAACTTAATTAGATTTTTATTACTGTTCGTTTTTATTATGCCAGCGAACGAAAGCTGTGACTGTGACGTCTGCCCCTTCAGGGGAGAGTGACATAGGGGCAAAGCCAAAGATAAAATAGCTTGTAGGGACTAGGGAGAGAAGAAATGTATGACACAGAGAGCCTTAGAGCAGACGTCGTGCATTCTCCTTTACGGCCTGTAAAACCAAAATGGTTGGGAAGGCCCATGGGGAGTTGGTTGGTATGCTCGTTTTTTATTCCAACAATTTCATATAGCATCATCTCAAAATTCTTTGTAATATTGCATTGTTGCTAATGGAAACCTCGCGAAATCCTCCAAAACACATTTCAGGCACACTTGAAATAGATCGATCTACATTTGATGTACAATTCTGAGTGCTAAGTGTGAGTTTTTCTTTTCGCATGCGATCGTGAGCGCGTTTGGAGTTTACTAGGAATTTGTAAGTGATTTGTACAGCGCCACCTAGTGACGCCACTAGGTGGCGCTGTACAAATCACATACAAATTCCTAGTAAACTCCAAACGCGCTCACGATCGAAGTGAAAAGAAAAACTCACATTTAGCACTCAGGTGTGACCTTGTTCCTATGTAAACGGATACTCTCAGTGAGTGCTTTGTTTTGTGGAAATACTGCGCAATGATAGATACTGGGTACTTATGTTGCATTTCAGCTATTTTTTTTATATTACAAGATAGCGAACAAGATGGTTCTGCTGATGGAAAGAGACAACCATCGCCTACAGACACCAAAGATATTAATAAATAGTGCGTTGTTATCCTTGTGGTGGGGTTTTAATACAACTTGCATAAGTTACCGGGTACCTTACCCTCCAAATCGGAATATAACAGTTACAAACAATGCGGCAGGAATTCGTAAGGTGGTGGTACCAGACCCGAGAGAGATAGCACAGAAATCTACCACCTAATTTTAATTTTTTTGTTGGAATACTTTTAAACACGATCACGACTTATATTTCCGGAGGAAGAGGTGTAACAGTATTTAGTTTCGCGTCGCAATGGTTTAAAAATCCATGGCTTAGTATCGGTCAGTTGACATAAACAAATTAAAAACCGGTTGGTTTGGATATAGAGTTGTGAATTATTATTACAAGTATTAGTAGTACGTTTTAATGTACCTAATAATATTTATCTATATATTAACACGTAAAGGAAAAACTTTGGATCCCTTTTTAAGACAATTGCGCAAACGGTGGAGTATGAAATTTGGTACAGTTAGAGTTTACATTGCGGAGAACTGCAGAGACCTAATATTTTTAAACGAAATGCATTAGAAATACATTAAATTCTCCGTGTTGGTTCCAGGCTCCTTTGAAGAATAGACCAACTGCCGTTCTGCCAGGCAGGTCGTAAAAGGCGATCGAGTGGCTATGTATGGCTCGACCGGGTCTGGTATCACCGCCTTACCTATTCCTGCCGCAATAGCGTCAGTGCTAGTCGCTGTCGTGTTCCGGTTTGGAGGGTAAGGTTGCCGGTAAACTTATGCATGTGGCATTAGACCTCGCCACAAGATAGCAACGCACCATTAACATCTTTGGTGTCTATAGGCGATGGTTGACTCTTTCCATCAGGAGACCCATCTGCTTGTTTGCTATCTTATGATATATAAAATAAAAATAAAATTACACACACTACATTCATGTGACAGACACGATAAGATACACACATGTATAACATACTTATTTTCTTTACGGCTAAAGTCTGTTGTCAAATTTAAAAGAGATTTTATTGTTTAGTCTATGGTCAATTTTCGACCACAGGCGATCGCTATTAATAATAATATCGTATTGCAATAATGTTATTGATGCAGTTTTACCAGAAACTGACGTAAGAAAGTATTACGGCCCAATATTCTAATCATGACAAACTATTGAGCAAATTGCCAACCACAGGGACGCATTAACGAACAAAGGAGATTGAAGACCCACATAATGATAGACATTGCAATCGCAACGCTTAGTTGACTCCGGGAAGATGGCGGTGATGGAAACATGCTATATTAATACAGAATATTAAGTTAAAAGAGACGATGCTATTAGACTCCATATTCCATAGCAATTCGTCTATTTTATTGGCTTTCGATATAAATGGTCGTCAAATTTTTAAATAACAATATATTATGTCAACTTACAATAATGATCGTGAACAGCTAAAACCACTTTTCAAAGCGAAGTAATCTTAAAAAAAGTTTTAACTCAAAAAAAAAATATTGTGTTAAAATGTAATAATGATGTAGCTAATTATCACAGCCGTGTTTTGTGGTTTATCAAGAAGTACTCAAATATCGTGAAAAATTATAACATGTATGCCTGACCGAATACCGAAAATATTAACTAATAATAAAAATTAGCTGTATAAAATATTTAATTATGCAATTTTTTATGATACAGGCAATAAGGAAGAACTTTAGACTCTTAAAAATATAAATATTATTAACAAAAATTGTTAATTGAATAATAATTTGATGGACGCCTCTAGAGGACGTGTGCGATTAGTCACCTTTTGTTTGTTCACACGATTTTTGACGTTTGTCGTAATCGAATTTGCTTTTCTGTTATAATTTTCGGGTTTTAATTTCTTATTCATATTTTCTTTATTGTGTTTGACATATTTGTTGCATTTCCCTGGTGATGGAGCCAGGGAAAATACTATAAAAGTTTTATCAAACAGCCACTTTTTATTTGTATTATAAATTAAAACATTATGATAATGAGACTGCTTAGAAAAATGTTGGGTATACCTGAATGAGCGATTTGAAATGGAAGTGATATTTTTACATTTTTGATCTCGAATTCCATTTCTAACTATAGTTACTAGTTTACTGCAGCAAAAGGCTCACACGCGTGTGATATTATGATTTCAATATTTGATCTTTATTAACACTAACAAATTCAGCGATGGGACACCACACATTATGACAACTGAAAAACCGGTAAAACAAGAGAAACGTTCGATTTCATCGATGTAAAGATTTTTATTTAAGTTTTTAATCGATTCCTTTTGTTTAATAGTTACATAATCTGACCAATTTTTTAGCAGAATAGATAGTGGTGATTGTTCAATTTTATAAACTATAATATCGACTAGACAATATATTAACCAGAACGCACCAACGCATCACAATTACTAACTCAAAAATAAGTACCTCTTAAAGTAATAAATTTAACTGCGCATTAAAAAAAATATTAGCACGCGCCGCCGGTTACTTTGAGGGGAAGGCAGAGTGAACCGAACGTCAAAGTTTCGAGTGATCGCTGTTGCCGCCTTTTACCGATAATGATTTTCGCCTATTTCTAGTTATAACTGAACCCCGTTATCTATGTAGCATATTGGACTACTGATTTTAAGGATGGGGTGATTATAATTAAATAAATCTCTGTTTTCTTTTTTTATTTACGTAACAAAATAAATAATTGCAATAAAATATTATTGAAATTGATTTTAATTATGAAATTTTTGCCAGTGACGTCAAATGGATATTTTCGAGTGGGAGACAAAGCATTACTTCCGTTAATATGGAACGTATCCAAGTCATTTACTACGAGTGTCATATACTGAACAAATTTCAATGTCAATAATATATTATTGTAATTAATTATTTTGTTATGTCAATAAAAAAAGAAAATAGATTTATTTAATTATAACTACCCGATCCCTAAAGCTTACTATCATTAGATAATAATGATAAGCGGAACGGACATCATTATTTAGACGTCATAATCGACTCCCGGACAGCTTATCTAGATACTATGAGATCGATGGAAAGATAATAAAAAATCATAGTTTTATACTCCGCTTGCCCACAGCAAACGTAACAGGAAATATAAATAAAAATTCAAGCATGTTTTGTTCAAAAAGCAGCAAAGCGTTATTTGCTATCAGCATTTTACTGTCAAATGTACTCATGTGAATTGCATGATATATACGGCAGAAATCTTGGTAACGTTTTTACACGGCGGGCGGCGTCAATATTGGAAAAGTTCTGGCGACCGGCCGAAGAATTGCTCTTCACGTGCTGCTGAGATTTATTGCAATTGTTTCTAAACAACATTCATCGATTCGTTTAGCCAATTTATATCTGCTGTTTTATTGTTTTAAGCTTTAGTACTATTTTGCATTAAGATAGGTAATAATGAAAAAACGGGCTGTGGCTGTGTCATGGACAGCCGTGTATCTTTTCCGTGAATAGTCTACGTAATTTAATTCTAGTCTACGTAACGGGTAATATCTTGCGATTGTAACATTTTTAGGGTTCCGAAGTGAACTGTTCCTAGTTTATAGTTTCGCTATGTCCGATCGTCCGTCCGCACTTTAGCTCAGAGATCTTTAAGTAGGTACTAGACCGCTGTAAATTCACATGAATTTTTTTTCAGGTAGTCACAGGTAGCTCCTCTAAATGTGAAGTGGGATATTAATTTTTTTTCTCGCGTACTACACGTATGGATAGGTTTAAAAAAATATTGTAGGTTTGTGAAAACAATTTTTCGATTAAGGAACTCGTTTGTGAAATATTAAGCTTAAAAGAACTAATTTTTGTTAGAGTAAAATGTCCACCCCTCCCCTCCCCTCCCTCCCTCTGCCAAGCTAAACGTTTGGTTTTGTTGGAGGTGGAAAAAAAATTCACGGTAGTACTAATATAATAAAGTTAAAAGGAAAACTATCATGGTTTAGAATATAATAAAGTTAAAAGGAAAATTATCATGGCTTTGAGTTTTTGAGTAATAGTCTATCAACTCATAAAATGTAGTTTAAAAAAGTTTTGACAGGCGTAGTGCGTATATATCCGTCATTTATAGTATGAAACAATTAAAGCCCTCTTCTTAGTTCACACTATTGTGAACTCAGGACAACTCAAGATGGGCAACTCAGGACCCTATATTGCGCGTGGCCCGACACGCACTTTACCAATTTTTCATTCATCGTACAGGTGCCGTCGATGATCTGTTCGGATTCTAGACACTTCTTCTTTTTTTATTTGGGGGTTCATGGCTATTATTAGATTGCTATTTAATATCCCTTTCAGACGGTACACATTATTGTATTTTGATTTGGCTTTTTAAAGTTTTTTTTTTGGCTGATAACAATTTTTTCTGATTTTTTTACTAAGCGCCATATATATTTACTATAAACATTTAAAATTATTTTTTAAATTAAACAATCAATAAATCTTTACAACAGCATTCGAATAAAACTTAATCGAACTTTATAGTTGCTCTGAATCAAAAGTTATACTATATGAAAAATATGTAACGCAGCAAAATTACCTAAAAATGGCGGCACCTCCTACTCCACTCCCCGCAAAGCATCGTAATCCGCGCTAAACTTACGAGTATCAAATTTTTTGATTCTTTAGTTATCCAGCGGTATAATTATATTTTGGATGTCGATGATAGTTATGTAGCTATAACATCAAACTGTATCCCCCAATTTTGTTATCACAGTTTCTTGAATTGAAACGTCAAAACACCTACCTATGTAAAGAATGTCCAATAACCGTATTGACAATGTTCAAATGCAGTGTAGCTCATGCGAACCTAATAATATTTTGTATTGAAATACACATATCAAGAAACTCTAAGCAACACGTACTAATTTGAATTTTACAATGGGTTTTTACATTATAACATTTATTATTTTATAACATACTAGCTGTGCCCACGACTTCGTTCGCGTGGAAAAAATTCTAAAATATCCTATGTCCTTCTCCTGGCTCTAAACTACCTCCCTGCCAATTTTCAGCTAAATCGGTTCAGCCGTTCTTGAGTTATAAGTGGAGTAACTAACACGACTTTCTTTTATATATATAGATTTTGTACTAGGAATTAGGGTTGCTGCGAATATCAGCATCAGCATCAGTATCCGCGGATTATCAGCATTGATTTTAATATCAGCATCAGCAACGTCCGATGCTGATTTTTAACGTTGATATTCAAGTCGTAACATGTTCATTGGAGGACCCGCCTAGCGAAATTTTTTTGTAGTTTTAACATTACGTATTACTGGTTATTATTGTCATGTTCATATTAAACGTCTATATACTCAAAGGTACATGTTATAAAAATGCTCATGATTATCTTCTTCTTTATATACAGAAACTATAACTTGAAACGTTGTTTAGTTTATTATAAAATTATTTTATCTTATAGGAAAGTATAATATTAATTCAGGTAGAGTTGTAGTATATTTTGTTAACATGAAAAAAATATTTAAATGATAAGATAGTAAACAAGCAGATGGGTCTCCCGATGACAAGCAGACGGGTCTCCTGACGGAGAAGAGTCAATCATCTCCTATAGCATCAAAGGTGGTTGCTATCTTGTGGCGAGGTCTAATGCAACATGCATAAATTACCGGCTACCTTACCCTCCAAACTGGAACACGACAATGACTAGCACTGATGCTATTGCGACAGGAATAGGTAAGGCGGTGGTATCAGACCCGTGCGAGACAATGCAGAACTCTACCACCTAGTAAAAATATATCACAACTATTAAGTATAACTTGTGTTTTATTGAAAGTAACATAATATGATATGATATTTGCAAATAATTACAAAGTTGGGTGTATTTTATAAAAATATAAATATATAAATATAAATATTCTCGGGACAAATTACACTTACTGATCTAACCCCAAAGTGAGCAAATTAATTGCTTGTGTTATGGGTGTTAGTCAACGATACTAATACATAGAAATACATAAATAAATACTGGAACATCTATACATATAAAAAAAATCGTAGGAAAGTCAAAACTGTACATTGAATATTTTTTTAAAAGAATACTTGGGGCGTGATCTACAAACGATATCGAAGCCAAAAATATAGTTTTTAGAATTTTTGTCTGTTTGTCTGTTCATCTGTTTGTCTGTATGTATGTCCGGGGTAAACTCAAAAAGCACCGCATGTATTTACTTCAAATTTTGCATGAATATTACTGACAGGTCGGGTTAACATATAGGCTACATATTATCACGCTATCACCTACAGGGGAGGAGCAGTTCGGAGTAAACGAAGTCCGCGCGGACGAAGTCGCAGCCAACAGCTAGTATTTAATAAACACCCAAACCCAGAAATACAAACATTTATGCTCATCACAGAAATGCTTGTCCCCGTCAGGGATCGAACCCGAGCCCCGTCGATGGGGTGGTTTATGTCAGTAATTTATTAATATCAGCATAAGCATCAACATCAGCATCCGCTGATATTGATTTAAAAAATCAGCATCAGCATCCGCTCATACAGTAGAAACCTGCATCAGCAACAACCCTGCTAGGAATAATACAATATTGTTAATTAATGTCATTGAAAACAAATATTTTTAGTGTCTTGTTGATGTAAAAACAATAACTGTTTATTTCTATTTGTTTTTAACCTCTCGAAACTCTGACGTGCAAAGGCGATTTTAAGCGCCAGGACTCATCACTCGCTTTTTGGCGGGAACGGCGATTCAGGCGACTCGATGGAAAAAAATATTTTTTTTCTACAACTAAGTCATATTTTATCATTCTGTAAACGACTGTGTATCAATTGATATATTTTCTGTCTATTAGAGATCAAAATGAAGTAATAGACAAAGTAGTTTTTATATTTACAAGCAAATATAACAAAAATCATTTGAAAAATAATGAATTTCTAAATTACTTTATTTTTGGCTATCACGATATATTTCTTACAACAAATTATGCAAATAGAAAAAATATACGGCCTTTGTAATAAAAACAGTACTTACATGAGAGAAATGTACCGTAATACAACACAAGATTGAATTTTATACCACTAAAAAACCGCAAACACACTCGTGGTCCGGTCGAATGAACTAAAATGACTGGTACAAAATAAATGACAATAATAGACTTCAATTTACGAATTTGACATGACAGATATTTTATCATAGATTAAACGTTAGTTAGTCCGCAAAGCTGTAATTATGTGAAAGTGTATTGTCATGCATTAACCTGAAATCGAAGCCAATGGTTTGTGCCTACGGATTAGCATAAGGCCTAAGAATATCCTCAACGTAATTTTGAGTATTATGCTTCCATTTAAAAAAGCTAGTTCAGTTCGTCTGTTCTTCATAACTGTTAATTTACTGTATGGATGAACTCCCTGAACACATATCAGCGTTTCAGTATTGCCGGGACTACGGATAACTCTTACCCTTCTGATACCCGTCTGATTGGGTTAAGGCCTGATACATCAAGCCTAAACCCGAATCGAGACTCATCGCAAAATAAAATGTTATCCTATTGCCCATGGTTCCATGTTATGTGTTCACCATTCATTTCGATGAGCGCGATTCTCATTATGTATAAGAGGGCACCTAATTGGGCGTCGTTCTCATAGGTAATACTCGTGCATCCGATTTTGAACAGTTTGGGGGCTACCCACCACTTGAGTTTTGTAGCCTCAAACCTACCTCGAGCGGTTAACATTAGCTGATATTTTGCAGTCAGTTGTATGTATCGATCTAGATGAGTGGTTCTACTCCTTCCCTAGGTGCTGCTCAATAGGATTTCCTGTGGTATAGAACGCTACCATAGATGGCAAAAAGCGCTCCAGTTCATGCCGAGGTAGTGAGATACATCGAATTGGTTTCTTCCCGTTTGCATCCCCATAGCTTATAGCATTTCGTTTGCGGTCACATGACCTCACTCCATAACAACTCAATATCTTAATATATATAAATTACGCATCATGTTGTTTGTCCGCTATGGATTCCTAAACTACTGAACCGATTTCAATGAAATTTTGTAGATATCTACTATTTGGTCGAACTTAAAAGATAGGTTTGTTTTAACTTCTCGATTAACCCCCGCCTTCCCCCCCCCCCTCCCCCCCCTCCCTCAAGTACTCCACTAAAATATTCAATACAAGTAGTTTGTATGGCAAAACAACGTTTGCCGGGTCAGTTAGTATAATTATATAATTCAGACTATACCAAATTTTTATTATCAAAGACAACACACTTAAATTCAAAAAAATGTATTCGTTCCTAATTTTATTCAAAAACAAAACAATCGATTTTTTTACAACCAACCGTTGGTAAGAAAACAAACAATAAACGACCAATATAGTTTGTAGAATTTGTAACATAATTTGAATGTTTAGATGTTTTACGTCCGCTTGCATCAAACTATTTAAATGTCTATCAATATGGATAAATTAATTAAAAAATAATTTAATTTTTTGGGTGCATTATTTGTCTGTGGGTGCAAACGGATCTTTTTATTGAAAAACTACTACGAAAACTGATGTTTGGAATTATTGACGTTAATGGGCGCTTAGACTGTTCTGAACGTGTGTTTATCATACACAAAGGGTAAATAAGAAATATCTATTATATATATAAAAATCAATTCCTATTTTCCTTGGTCACGACATCACGTCTGAATGGCTGGATCAATTTCGGTATTTTTTTTTATTGTGTTTGTAATTGTAAGGAGAAGGTTCTTATAAAAGAAAATATTAAGAAAATTTCGCGAAAAAATAGAAAATCTATATATATATAAAAATCAATCCCTATTTTCCTTGGTCACGACATCACGCCTTAATGGCTGGACCAATTTCGGTTTTTTTTACTGTGTTTGTAATTGTAAGGAGAAGGTTCTTATAAAAGAAAATATTAAGAAAATTGCGCGGAAAAATAGCAAATTTAAGAATAGTTAACCACCATATAAACTTTAATGCCATTTTGGCTGCGTGGAAGGACAATCCCGTAGACTTATATAAATTACGTATCACGTTGTTTGTCCGCTATGGATTCCTAATATGAATGGCAAAACAACGTTTGCCGGGTCATCTAGTAAAATATAAAATTCAAATGCACCTTGCTCAAAGAGTAGTAAAGCGGTGTTTGCCATCAGCATTTGACTGTCAAATGGATGCTCATGTGGATTGTATGATATATGCGGTGAAAATCTTGGGAACGTTTTTACGTGGCGGGAAGCGTCAATATTGGAAAAGTTCTGACGACTGGCTGAGGAATTGCTTTTCACGTGCTGCTAAAATTTATTGCAATTGTTGCTAAGTAACGTTCATGGAGTCGTTTAGCCTATGTCTGTCTAAACGTACAATATTTTTGTAAATTTTTGGGATGAATATTCGTTTCATGACTTAGTGACATCAATTTTACCACTTTATAAATTTTGCCTTTCTGTTTGTCTGTGTGTCTCGTTATAACTCCAGAACAGCATAACCAATCATCTTTTCGCTTTGGTGCGTTCCAAAACTTAAGATTTAATTCTGTTCTACTTTTAGCTAATACGGTACTAGATCGTAAACAAGCAGATGGTTGACCTGATAAAAAGGGATAGCTATTGCCTCTAGACACAAAGGATGGTTAACAGTGCATTACCTTACCTTCCAAACCGGAGCGCGATATTGACAAGCACTGATGCTGTTGCAGCAGGTAAAAGAAGTAGTACCCAGCCAAGGCGAGACTTATAACTTAGAACTCACGACCCGCGTTGACCCGTTTGGCCAATCTTTCACTTTTTATAACCTGACTAACAAAAAGGTAGTGTAATCTATAATGAAAATATCCAATAAAAGTATTGTCATGTTTTAATACAATAGAGATCATTCATATACCTTTGATCGTAATTTTGATTGTGGATGCATTAATTGCGGAATTAAAGTAAACGTGGATATATAGAGTAATTTACCGTTTACACAAAACGAACTCAATTAAGACAAAAAACATTTACTCACATTCTAGCGTGTGTTTACATTTTCTGATACGATATAGTTACAAAAGTTTGTTTATATGTATGTACTTATATATTATGTAATGATTAAAAAAATTTAGGAGAAAAACTGTGCCCCTAGGATCTTATTAATATTCCAGAACTTTCGATGATTCCATCGAGTTAATTCCATTACACGTTTTTGTTACAGTAGCATTGCAGAAGTCATTATGTTTGCGGAAATTTGCAAATTACATTACTCTACTAATTGTTTGCAAAGACACTCAGACCACAAGAGTTCTCCATTTTATTCAAATCATGAGTTCCTGAGGTCAATTTTCTTAAAAATCCAAATCTCTCAAATCCAAAGCTCGAAGTTTAGTGATGGTGTAAACACCCTCGCGCTTTGGATAAGCGCGTAATGCTGTTGTCGGTTTCGGTTATTTCTAGACATAAGCGGTAATCATTATCAGATAAAAATAAAGCGATTTTGATGCAATTTGCAACATTGAACGCAGTTTTTGAAAGAATAGAGCTGATTAGATTTTGTAATCAATCGGTACATTATTTTGGTAGTTAATATAAAAAACCATTGTTTTTGTAAAAAAAATTGAGTTTTTTCAAAATATCTCAAAATTTACTAAGCTACATTGGTTCAAATTTTCAGGAAGTCTAAGTTAAGCTAAACCCAATGGAATGCCATCAACCACGTTTCGATTGGTCAATTCGTTCAAAAGTTATAAAAAAGGGTTTATGACATTTGTTCGTCACTTTTCAATCTATCGATCTGTATCTAAAAATCGATAGGTTGAAACATTTGAGAGAGCTCAAAAATTGAACTTCATTCAAAAGATCAAATTCGATCATCATTTTTAAATTACACAGCTTTTAAAAATTAAAATACTTTCATTTTTATAAACTTTAGATTTTTGAACTCTGAGCTCAAAATTATTTAATTTTTTTTTGCTTTTTTGAGTTTAAAACACCTCAATTTAGGTTCACCGGTTTATAAATTTTTTTCCTATTGGTCTGGGCCCCTTCGAAGAATATCATCTGACATTCTGCCTGCTTGTTTCTGATTGTCCAATTTATTTGAAAGATTGGTCTACTATGTCACAACAACCTGACTACTAGATAGTAGAAATCATAAATCAAGTGTTAAAGTACAACTGATTTCTGATTTTTTTTATATTATAAGATAGCAAACAAGCAGATGGGTCTCCTGATGGTAAGTGTTAACAATCGTCTATAGACACCAAAGATGTTAGTGGTGCATTGCTATCTTGTGACGAGATCTAATGCCACATGCATAAGTTTACCGGCTACTTTACCTTCCAAACCGGAACATGACAGTGACAAGCACTGACGCTATTGCGGCAGCAATAGGTAAGGCGGTGGTACCAGACCCAGGCGAGACAATGCATAATTCTACCATCTAGTAGCCACAACGGTAGTGACTCACATAGCCAATCGGTCGCCTTTTACGACTTACCTGAGAGACCGGCAGTTGGCCTATTCTTCAAAGGATCCCGGGACCAGCACGGGGAAAAGGAGCCCGGGACCAGCACAGGGGATTTCTACTTTATTTAGATAAAACTCCAAGTACTTTTGACACGTCAACAACTTTTTTAACCATTACCGAATCGGAATCGCGCCATGCACTGAATAAGATCCGGCGCAAGAATATCAGGTTACTCAGGCTTGGTAACACCGCCTTTCCTATTCCTGTCGTAACAGCGTCAATGCTTATTACTGTTATATTGTAGTTTGGGGGGGGGGGGGTAAGGTAGCTGGTAAACTTGTGCATATGGTATTACCATTCCATCACGCGGATGACAACCACAGTCAACATCTCTGGTGTCTATAGTCGATTGTTGTCTCTTTCCATCAGGAAAGTCACGTGTTTTTTCCCTTTTCTATGACATAAGAAAAATCTTAAGAAATTTGTTTGATTGTAAAAATAATCTAGAACCTGACGGTAGAGATTTATTGTAGAGGTCGGTAGTGGCGGCAAAATTTGAATAGCCTACTGGTGGCAAATATGTAAATCCGCCACCGCCAGAAAGTCTATATATAATATGTTCGCTCTGCCCAACCTATAAAAGAACCTGCGAGATTATACATTTTTATAATGTTACAAAAAAACGCCTTTAATTGTATTAACCAAATAGAACAACATTTGCTTATGCTAATTAATATTTAAAAAACTGTCAGACTTTTTGCATTACGCACAGCACGCAAATTTAAAACCCGCTTGAACCACTTGCTCGACGTTTTATTTACGTAACGAACTGAAACGAACACCAAATAACGTACTGAATTGATTTTTTTTGTATAAAAACTGTATTTACAAAATGTCTAAAATAGTACCTTTGTTTTTTAGCCATTTTTGTCAAAAAATAGTATTAAGCCGAAGCTAAAGCAGAATGAACCGATCATAGAGATGGGCGGTAATCCCTATTCCCCACCGTCGAATTTCAGCGACTTCCCTAACACTTGTACTGATTATCGCATGTTTTGTGTGATAACTGGGGGTCGGGTCTACCAGTGTAAAATACTTACCAGAGGAACGAGGGTGTCAACACGTCACAATCAGACTGTAATGTACTACTGTGATTTTTATTAAATAAAACAATTTCTCTGACCCGAGGAGCGAGTTTGAAATGAAAATACTAACCCAATACATCACTAAATAAAACTTAATGAAGGTATTTAATTTTAAAAAAAATCCGCGAAGTCTTAAATGTAACTGCTGTGATGCAACTGAAACAAAAGGTAGTCTAAGGAATAGGCCCTTTAGCCAAGGTCTGAAAATTAAAGGATTTCTGCAGATAACGTCTTTCAATTATGGATTTCCGTGAACTAACGCCTAAATCTTAAAAAATATTTGTTATAGTTTAAACGCAGTAAAACTGCAAAACTGACTTTCTGTCTCCTATATCACCTGAAACAGTGAATTAGATCAATTTTATATAGAATCAAATCGGAAAAATCTTGTCACTAACATAAAAAAACAATTGTGCAATTCCGCCTATATACAGTGTGGCGGTGACTATACACCAATTAATTAAACTTAGTATATGTAATAATGTTCTCAGCCTGAATACAAAAAATCAGATAAATACATCCACTGGTTTAGCCACAGGACATTAGTTTTCATTTCTAATTTTGCGAACATGATGTAGATTATCAGCTGTACGCATAGAAATATATAGAGGTCAATGGCTGTACGTGACCCGTTCACCCTTTATGGTTTGAAAGAACTCTTATAAGTAAGTTGCCAACTCGCAATACTAGCAGAAAATCCTTGCATTCATTGGTTATTTTAATTTTTTATCCTTTACAACTGACCAATAACAACCCAATCTTGTCATTAGGAGAATTTGAAAAGAAAGCGAAAAGTCGCTTTATCTTGAGTGCATACACAGTGTGTACTGATACAAAAAAGCGCATTTTGCGCCTTCTTGATGAAAGCCGTTGATTACACGTGTCACGTACCTACGATACGTAGGTCACGGTCATTATTGTTTAATGTTATTGTTTAGTACGATCAAAGATTTTGACGTGGTAATTGATATTACGTTATTACTTGTAATGTACTGAGTTTTTACTTTTTTCTTTTATTATTCTAGACTTATAAATTATGCGAAAGTAGACGCTTCATTTTAATTTTTATTGTGGTAAAATACGAGTTAAATTGTGCGAAAGTAGACGCTTAATTTTTATTGTGATGGCCGGCCATGGCCATGATGTTTGTGCTAATAAGTGCTATTTTGTGATAAGACACGTTAGGTAACTATTATTATTAGTGTGAAGTGAACAACATTTTTGTTTTTTCTTCTTTACTTTTAGCCAATATGTGGCACGAATCCTAGATTGATACGGTCTTTATTCTTACAATATACGCAAAAATAATTCTATAGCTACGTAATTACTTATTGTACAAAATGATTGTGATTAATAATAATAATTTATCAAAATAATTATTGAGGATGAGTGTGGTTTAAAAAGGCGCCTAAATATTATGTCACACGTAAAAATAATAATAATAACATGAGGCGCCAGCCGCCAAGCCGCGCGTGCGGCGTTGCCGTCCTGGTGATAGGTAAGTCAAAGGATGTTTTATCTTTATTATATTTTCGTGTCATTAATTTTGTTCGAAATTTTTGTTTTTTTAATTTCGATATCAGGACTGATTTGATAGACTAAAAATACTAGTACTAACTAGTACTACCTTAATTCTCACTTATTGTTGTATGGTCAGCGCCACACTGTATGACGGAGTTATGCCCTAACATACATATAATATAACAAATACCCGAATTGAAAACATTCTTTTTTGGTAAGTCGGTTAAAAGCACAATCCATGTGCTAGTCATGACAATTTTTTTCAACAAAGCAAAATTTCGGCATTAGTCTACAGTCACTGTTTTAAACTTAGGGCGAAATTACTCTTTTCCCTTTCATAAGTTATAACATATTATGTATGTTATTTTTATCAATACGTGATGATGCTATAATTACTAGCGAAATCGATTAGATGTTTAGAGATTAAATCATAATATACACTAATTAAGTGTCACGTTGTTTGTCCACAATGGACTTCAACACTACTGAACCGATTTCAATGAAATATTGTAGATATCTACAGTTTGGTCAAACTTTAAGGATAGGATAGTTTTTACCTCAATTAACCCCCCTTCCCTTCTCTCAAATACCCCACCAAACTATTTAATACAAGTAATTTAAATTAACAAAACAAAACAAATTAATAAAACCACGTTTACCAAGTCAGCTAGACATTATAAAAAAGGAAAAGTATTTAAAGATTCTAAAATGCAATTTATCGGTGCCGAAGACAGAAAGTATAAATTTTATTAATGGTATCCACATCCATTTTATCATTGGTGTATAACATAGAAAAAACTAACATAGTAATAAAATCCATACTAATATTCTAAATGGGAAAAGTGTATGTGTGTGTTTATTTGTCCGTCTTTCACGGCAAAACGGGGAAGGGAATTGACGTGATTTTTTTTAAGTAGAGATAGTTGAAGGGATGGAGAGTGTCATAGGTACTTTTTGCCTCTTTCTAACCCCCCAATTCCCTAGGATGAATTTAACGCGAGTGAAGCCGCGGGCAAAAGCTAGTGTTACAATACAATAAGAGTATTGTATTGGGATATTCCGTTTATATTAACAATAATTGAATCAACACGGAACTAAAACTTTCTTTACAGGAGACCCAAGACATGATAAAATTAGCTAATTTATCACCGAAGACAATAAAATGTAATATTTTGTAAATATGAATGTAATTTCGTTACTAAAACAAATAGCGTTGAAAAGTTTTGTACAAGCTATGAAAACAATACAAATTCTTAACAATTTAATTAAAAGAGCGCCAAATACCAAGCGCCATTGTTGTTGCTCTGACATTCCCTTGATTTATGACACTAGAATGAGAAGGGTCCTCCAAATGCGAATTTGTGATGTAATTTTTTTAACATGGCACTGTTCAGAGGCTACTGGAGTGCAACTGTGACCTATTTGCGAAATGGAATTCATGAATTTTATTTTAGATTATTGTTTTTAAATTCTCTTCGTTCTTTTTTATTGATTGCAGCGTATAATATTATGTGATCGTATCGTTAATTGAACGTTTCTCTATATATTTTTCTCGCTCCCACTAATTCCACAGTACCATGTATTATAAGTGGTTTTTAGGATGATTATCTCTTGTCGCGTCTCTCTCTCTCTCTCTCTCTCTCTTTCTTTCTCTCATTCTAATCGCAGCACGCTCAGTCGCTCACCATTCTGGCCGGAATAAATAATGTCGCGTTAGACGACAAGTATTTGAAGGAATAAATTTTTGTATCCGGCCCCGGAATCAGAATCTTTGTTATCAGTACCTCCGTAGCTATAGACCTCTAACTACAAACATTACTAAACATCCGTCTGGGGGGAAGGCAAGGTCACAAATGAAAGTCTACCGGCTATCGTAATTTCCTAACGGAAACACGGCAATGATAAACATTGATGCTATTGCGGCAGGAATATGTAAGTACCATGGACACGGGCGACACCTCTCTCACATAGTAATAGTAGTCACTATGGTAGTAATAAGTACAGCCAATCAGCTTTTTACGAACTGCCTGGCAGAACGGCAAATGGTTTATTCTTTGAACTATATTGTAAAATAATTATTTTTCGTCACCTCTGTGGTCTAATGGTCCGGTGTCGGTGTTATCACACGAGGTGAAAAAGTGCCCGATTGGCGATAGGTTTGCCACCTATCACATTGTGGGACTAAGTATCTTCAGTTAACCGTGGGCGCACTGGTTGTACCTCTGCCTACCCTTTCGGGGATACGGGCGTGAAGGTACTTTTTAAATATTTTCATAAAAGAATAGGGTAGGCTGAGAGAATAAGGTCATCAAGATTCACCATTTTATGATTATATGTGATTCATCAAGTTCGTGTATTAAAGTTGTTTGTAGATATAACAAAATCCTATCGGTCGGAAGGGTTCTTATTTGCATTTATTTTTCTCTGTTCTGTGGCTAATGACGGGTTCCGATAATCAACGATCCGTCATTCGTAGCAAGTAACCATTAGCAACTAATTTAAAAATAACGATGCGTTCCACAAGTTGTTTTTTTTTTATACCTATCGTATTAAGATAGCAAACAAGCAGATGGGTCTAAAGAAGGAAAGAGTCAACCATCGCCTATAGACACCAAAGATATTAATGGTGTGTTGGTATCTTGTGGCGAGGTGTAATGCCACATGCATAAGTTTACCGGCTACCTTACCCCCAAACCGGAACACGACTAGCAGTGACGCTATTACGGCAGGAATAGGTAAAGCGGTGGTACCAGACCCGGGCGAGACAATACAGAACTATACCACCTAGTAGTCACGATGGTCTGGCATAGCCAATCGGTCGCTTTTTACGACCTGCCTGGCAGAACGGCAGCTGGTCTATTCTTCAAAGGACCCGGAAATAAACACGGGGAACATTTGGACATTTGGTAATTTGAAAGCCTCATAGAAAATGTTACAACTCAAAAACAACCAATCGGTTTAATTAAATAGGAACAGGGCATAAAATATTACGAATTATTGTTTTAGGTCATTGACTTTTAGGTCTATCAAATTTGCTTTTGACTTGCTTAACAACTAGGAAAAATAGATGCGGTAACGTAGAAAGCGTATCTTACGCTGAAGCCTTCAATTACTTTATCAGCAAAAAAAGCGAAGAATAATAAATCCGGGCACAGGGAAGATACTTGTAAGGCTACCCTATCTCTCATCAAGTTCCCTTCGCTCTCTATGATAATGCTATCTGAATGTACATTTTAAACTGGGCGTGGATGTGGTATTTTATTGATTTTTGAAGTATATTATTAGCTCTAGCTGTCAACTTGTTTTCAGCAATACCTAATAAATAGAAAATAATTCAGAAATTGTCAATGATTACTGACAGTAAGTTTTTGTAATAAATTTTGTTTGGAGGGAATTAATTTTATTCAGATTTAGCGTGTAAAATTGGCAAATATACACTGAAATATACATTTCAACGACAACTTTCACATTTATTGTATTTCTTGTAAACTATGAAAATTTTTTCTAATTTTTTTATCTTAAAACTTATCAAATTGTCAATAGTCCTTCGGAATGTAAACTTTAACTGTTCCAAATTGCATACCACACCAATCGCGCCATTGCCTTAAATAGGAGTCTAAAGTTTTTCCTTCACGTATTAATATTATATAGATTAATCACTGTTTGGTAAAAATTCGACCCTTGGACTAAACATTAAAATCCCTTTTATGTATGACAACAGACTTTGGCACTAAAGAAAATATTATAATATGGGTATATTATCATCTATGGCACATGAATGTAGTGTATGTAATGTTTATTTTCGTGGTTGAATATTTAATGTATTTATAGTATATTCACGCCCGTAGAGGTAGGCAGAGGTACAACAAGTGCACCTACGATTAGCCGAAGATACTAAGTCCCACAATGTGATAGATTGCAAGTCTATCGCCAACCGGGTACTTTTTTCAACCCCGGGAATCATTTTTTAAGTCAGAAAACTGAAAAATTATGTATTTATAATGCATATTATTTTAAAATATTAGGTTTCTGCTATCCTCCGCAATGTAAACTTCACTACACACACTATGCCAAATTACATACTCCACGCATCGTGTAGTTGTCTTTACTCTTTAAAAGAGGTACAACGTTTTTGCTTCACGAATTAAAACATAGGAGTGACGAATTGACGTGATTTTTAAGTCGAGATAATTGAGGGGATGGAGAGTGACATAGGCTACCTTTTGTCTTTTTCTAATAGTACTGGGCAAAAACGGGTTTTGTAAGAAATGGAACGAAACAGTTTTTTTAAAGGAAACTAGTTCCAAAAGCAGTTTTTTATAAAACTGTTTTTTAAGGCTTAGAACTGGCAGTACAAATGTTCTGGCGTAGGTACTTAAAAGTTCATTTTTCTGTTTTTTTTCCGCAATTCTTCCGTTGCGACATTTTAGATACGCACTTCTATACAAACACACGACATTACACAAGTTATAAGTTCCACCTACGCTCTTTTGAAATACTTAGAAAAATATTTAACATTGACTGTTATTTACAGAATTTACACTAAAACGAACACTAGAAAGAAAGAAGCAACGCGAAATTGTTTACGCCACTGGTGAATCGCATCAACCACGAGTTAAAACAATATAAATTTACTAATTTTGTTTTGATTTTAAATTTTGAATGACCTATGACATAGTTCAGGCGGTCAAACGGTCGTGCTAAAGAAACCAGTTTATCCTGCTACATAATATCTCAAACAATGCGCTATGATTAAGAATTAAGTTTCATTTTATAAGTCTTGATTGTGACAAAACGAACTGTTTTAGAAAAACTGTTTTTTATTGTTTCGTACATATGCCACGGTAATATCAGCTTTATCAATATAGCATAAGACATTATTTCGTATTTCGTATTAGACATAAAAGTTCGTTATTTGAAACTGCTTCTTGAAACGACGACCAATGAGAGTTTACTCCATCTCGTTCTTTCTAACGGTATTATATCGAAAGAGCGAGCGTAGTAAAACAGTTGCGCGCGAAGTCCAGTTTAGTTCATGAACGACGCGAACATGTTTTTTTGACAAACTGCTTTTACTAGAGACAAAAACCTGTTCGTTCTGTAATCTGACAAAAACTGTTTTTTAAAACAGTTTTGTCAAAAAACGCCCAGTACTATTTTCTAACTACTTACTTCCCTAAAATAAACTTAACGCGAGCAAAGCCGCGGGCAAAAGCTAGTAATATATAAAGGAGATGTCTAATGATAGGAGTAAATAAATAATGCTGATTCATGTTATCAGATTCCACAGGTGAATTCTCTAAAAATGACCAATGACTTTAATAAATTGAATCATTTATAAAATTAAACCAAAAAATTACAAATATGTATATAATTATCAAGACGATTTTATAACGCATGGAATAGTAAAGTTTCGTTGCTTCATGGCTGTAATACGAGGGAGATATTATAGTATCAGCATTTCCAGTGATTGTAGCACTTGTAAGGATAAATTAAGCTCTTATATATCTCTAGAGACATATCTACAATTATATCTTAAACTATAATCGAAGAAAATTAGAAAATAATGTTATTTTTAAAAAGTTGTAACAAAAAAATATCTTAATATTAAAACGTATATTACCAACCATAATTGTAATGGTTAGTAATTGTGTCTAGGGTGATTATAATATGTATGCATAACCTAGTTTTTTGTGAATACAACTAGAGCAAACCAGGATAAAAGATATCGCACGTATATAATCTGTGTACACCAGAATACTTTAAAACTAATCTGTGTAGCAAGCAGTTATAGTGTATGCGCTTGTATGTGAAGTGTCTACCTAAAGCCTCGATTACACTATGATTAGTGCGAGAGCAAGTGTTTAATGCAGGTGTTTAGTATTAAACAAAAAATGCTTGAAGGCAGCCGTTGATCAGTGCGAGTGACTAGGAATCAGCGTCTATTCACTTTTTCTACGCTGATTACTAATCACTTGCACTGATAAACGGCTGTCTTCACGTATTTTTTGCTTAATACTAAGCACCTGCATTAAAAACTCGCACTCGCACTAATCAAAGTGTAATCGGGGCTTAAGAGCCATTTCACCAAATGGCCCAACTGAAATTAAAGCCCCGTTTTCACTTTGATTAGTGAAAGTGCAAGTGTTTAATGCAGGTGATAAGTATTAAGCAAAAAATACGTGAAGACAGCCGTTAATCAGTGCGAGGGATTAATAATCAGCGGCTATTCACTTTTACTACGCTGAATACTAATCACTCGCACTGATCGACGGCTGTCTTCACGTATCTTTAACCTAATACTAAGCACCTGCATTAAACAATCGCACTCACACTAATCAAAGTGAAAACGGGGTTTTAGGTTTTTTCTAATCGATGCGAGAGCTGGACGTCGACGTCCACACAGTGCACCTAGTGCTGGTAAAATGAAAATAGTATTGATACTTTCAATATTTTAAGTATTACTACGCGGTACTAATTTTGGCACACGGACGTAGCGGATTTTATAGTATTCTCTTTTATTTATTTTTGATAATAAAAATTAAATGAATAATATTAAGGCGAGTTATTATTGCATAAGAATAGAATATAGTTTTATTCTATCCCAATTTCTATAGGAAAATGTTATTATTTGATACCAAAAAATTCAGTTAATGTTTCGTTAATTTTCGTTGAAATAGGGATATTTGTTTAATTAGTTAGATATAATGATAGATCTTTTAGGAAAAAAGTAATCCATTCAGACACAATTGTTGGATGTTTCTGGTAATTTAGTATTTTTTCTAGTTAAGTTTTTTGATTCTAGCAGTACCTTAATTGTCGAAACTTGATTTCGGAGAACATTTATTATAAGAAATACAATTGATCATTAAAAAATCTGTTTCATTGAGGCAATATTTAAAAGATTAAACTATAATGGTACCACTTAATTAAATAAAAGTACCTTATAACATGAAAAATTAGGAGTTGGAAAATTTTGATTTCTCGTCAAAAGTTGATCTAAAGTGTGAACTGTCTCTTAAAAGGAAATTATTGTATCTACCTATTACACATACATTTTTAGTGCTATTAATAAACCTATTTGTACATGCGTGTAGATAAGCGCTCATTAGATCGTATCGACTACGGCGTAGCAAGCGCCTACAAACACGAAAAATATAAATATAAATCAGACCGTCGCGTCGGTAAAGAAGAGACCAGGCAATTTAGTTTGATTGACTAATCATGTCACTACCATTGTGACTACTAAGTGTTAAAGTTCTACAACGTCTCGCCCGTGTTTGGCACTACCGCCTTATCTTTCCTACAATAGCGCCATTTATTGTCACTGTCGCGTTTCGATTTGAAAGTAAGGTAGCCGATAAACTTATGCAGGTATTTAATAATTACTAGCCCGCCACGTGGATAAAAACGCACAAAAACTCCTTTGGTGTCTATATGTGATGGTTGTCTCTTTTCATCAGGAGAGCCATGTGCTTGTTTGCTATCTTATATCATAAAAAAAAATATATTCATTCATTGCTAGTAACATGCTTTTACTCGATTTTGTGAAAAACTTGTAAGAAAGGAAAAAAGAAAGAAATTATTTCTTTGACTGAATATGGGAGTTACAAGTTATTAAAATTTTATTAAGTTACCAACATATTCTACTATGATATGGTGGGCAAATATTTTAATTTCATAGTTATTTATTATTTAACTAAAAATGTGTGAGTCGATTTTTTTTACAATTACTACCGGATCGGAATGCGGCCACACACTAAGAAGATCCGGCGGAAGAAACTCAGCGGGCTTGTGTTTTTTTTTCAATTATAGTTATATAATACAAACTACAAACATTATTTCACATCACAACACTTATAATGAAATAGTGTAATAATAAGATGTTAAGAAAAAAGTAATCCAAAATCGATTCGTAGCATGAGGTGGCGTAGGCACGCACTTAATAAGTTAACGGATCTATTTTCCTCTTAACTACTTTATTTGTTTAGGATTCAGCAAACACTCCGACAACTTGCCTTCAAGTAGTATTAATTGCATATAACGGGGTGTGTTTAATTAAATGTGACTTAAGAAATAGGGGTATACATATTAAAAATTTGTAACTTAAATAAAAAATAATAATCAAAAAATACTCGACGTTCCAAAATTAAAAATTATGACTCTTGAGGTACCTTTTGTTTTACACACCTTCTATGTAGAAACAATTTTCGGCAGAGATTTTTCTAAATGGATACGTCAAGAAACCTCAAAGCATAGCTTTCTGCTTAGTTGTCATCATATTCTAAAAACCCTACGCCGATAATCTAAGCTATGTATATCGTTAACTATAAGTTGTTTAATTATTAAATAAAAACAATGAACTTTATAATAATATTGTGAGCGTATAAATAAGTTGTGAGCGTGGCTAGTATTATTATACTAGCCACGCTCACAACTTCGTCCGCGTAGAGTGTCATCCAGGTTTAATTTTTTTTACACGGGGTCTGGAATCTTTTTGTAAAATAAAAGTAGCTTTAGTCACTTCTTATAAAATCAGCTATCAGTGAAGATCACGTCAAAAATTGATCTAGCTTCGGAGATTAGTCGGAACAAACCAATTTTTTTACATTCCAAACAGACACTTCAATTTTATTTATATGTAAATATTTTAAATATTATGATATAAAATAGGACATCTAATTACAAATATAATAACACCGCCGTGAACAAAGCCGTTGTTTAGGAAATTACAATAATCAGACGCTTCGCAATTCCGCGTAACGAATTCTTCAATTACACTTATTATTTCAACAACCGCAAATGGCTACATTAACACAAGGATTCCATGCATGTATCTAAAATTCAGCAATTTAACATGAATCTCTGGAACACTCGTATACGGTCGTGGCAAAAAAGAAATTAAGGTAATCATCGCATCCATCAAGAGCGCGGCTAGACCGAAGTGCTCCCTTGAGCCTTGAGCGTGGCTTTGCTCTGATTTCTGCTCATTTGCCCACCCCATCACTCTTAGATGTCGTGCTTAAATTAACGCTGTCTCTTTTGCTTGCTATCTACATAATATTGCTGACAGTTACATGTCATTTTGCGAAATTTTTAAATCGAAAAAACGTGATTAGGATGAGATGACATTTACTTTCAGAACGTATTACAGATTAAAAATACTACAACATATAACAAAGTAATTTTATCCCTTTGGTTGTCCGTTAAATAGCTTTAAGGTAGCTGTAGCGGCTTTGAAATCTCCCCGTGCTGCTTTTGAGGGTCTTGAGGCCTTTTTGAAGAGTAGATCATCTTCCATTCTGTCTGGCTATTCATAATTGACTAAACCAGTCACTGACTTCATGATTACTATTTGGTAGAGTTCCGCAACGTTTTGACCGTGTTTAGTAGCACCGTTTTATCAATTTCTGTCACAATGACACGATGACAAGTATACATGTATGTATACTTGTCATCGTGTTCCGGTTTGCAGGGTTAGGTAGCCGTTATAATTACGTATTACACCGGACTATTAACATTTTTAATATCCATAGGCGATAGTTATCTCTTTCAATCAGGAAAGCAATTCATTTGTTTGCTATAGGCATAAAAGTAAAACATGTGCTTTAACCATAGCCGTAAATACAAGCGAGTGAACTTAGTTCAACAAGCATCGGCGTACATACAGTGAGGCAGCCTACTTTTCAGTCTGAATCTTTAATTATCTCCATGGAAATTTGTATCAAAATCGGTTGAGCGGTTTGGCCGTGAAAGCATAACAATTTGACTTTCACATTTCTAATATTAAATACTAGCTTTCACCCGCGGCTACGCTAGCATTTACGTTTTTTTTTTAATAAAAAGTATCCTACGTTACATCTAATACCTCCAAGAATATATGTACAAAGTTTCATGATGATCGGTTAAGTAGTTTTCGCGTGAAAACGTAATAAACAAACTTACATTTGCGTTTATAATATTAAAATAGGTATAGGATAATAAAAAAAATATCATCGAGCCCGGTTTCTTTGCGAGGTAGGCAGAGTAAACCGAACGTCTAAAGACTTTCCGGTTTGTTGGTTGGCGAGATGAGCAGCGAGGCGAGATGATAAGATAACGATTATCGAATATTTCTAGCGATAACCGGGACCGACGGCTTTACGTGCTCATTTGTGGCAAGAGAGTGTTAACACATCACCTCATCAGACTCCGAGCTGATATTGAGATTTTGAATTTTCGAGAAAAACCTTGAAAAAACCTCAATAACACTTTTGCTTCGACCCGGGTGTCGAACCCGGGACCTCAGGATCTGAGCCAAATAGGCTAACACCTAGACCTAGAGGCAGTAATGAGATAAATAAAATAACAAATTGGATTATAAGCCAAACCAGTCAAGAGGTCGTTGAGATATAAGAGTTGTAAAAGTATCTTCACGTTCATACCACCGAAGAGGTAGGCAAAGATACAACTAGTGGCATTTATCCAATCCCGGACAACGTTGTTTTTATCAGAAAATTAAGACACAATTTTGATATACCCGAACCGGGAATCGAACCCGGGACCACATGTGGTCAACACCGATACCGGACCACTAGACCATTTAGAATGTGGTGCCGCAGGTCAGTACCGCTGAAGGGTCATAGTGATGGAACCAGCGGGCCAAATTTTGTCAGGGTCATAACTGATGAGGTTCATGACGTCACACAAGGACAAGGAAGGGGAAAAGGAAGATCTTCCCAGCCAGGCAAGCTGTACTGCTTGAGGATCGAAGTCCATTTGAGAAGCGTTGAAACTTGTATATAGTGTGTACAGGATAAATAATTGTGATATCGCGATTCAGGATTTTATTTTGAATTTTTCATTTTTTTTCCATTTTTTAATATTTTTTCTGGTACGTTTTTGTGGATTGCTTGAAATGCTACAGTATTCTCCCCCAAGACCGAAAGTCGATCTAGTTTAGCCAGTGATGCATATGTGCCTTGAGTGCTCGAGTCTCGGTGAGTCGAGACGAGCAGAATATTCGACCAGGCGATTAGATGAGTTGTAAAAGGAGGTTGAAAAATCAAATCTTACTGTAGCTGTAATAAATTTTACTATCGCTTTTATTACTTTCACAGTTCAGTGCGAACCGTTGGTGTGTATATATATATATATATATATATATATATATATATATATATATATATATATATATATATATATATATATATATGTATATATGTATATATATATATATGTGTGTGTGTGTGTAATCTATATTTAAGAATATTACGAAAATTAAATCACTCTGTGTGATTTTATGCTTCGCCGTATGGTTAGCTGGTATAGAAAGCTTTATGCATTAAGCTCGCCATTTGTACCCTATACATTCTGTAATGCTAATCTTGTGTCGCTATTGTGACAGCAAAATGTAAGGCGGTGGTAGACGTTGCAGCTTTCAGATCAAATCTACCACCTAGTCACTATTAGACATGGGCGTTTTTGTTATTTTTCATCATCGATGCACGTCGTTGTTGTGTGAAAGTCACCCGTTGTCAACATCGTTGTTTTCGACAACGGTATCGGACATCCAACTAGCGTACTGGATAAGAAACATCAAACATGTTGATAGTTTGGAGTTTTCATAAACATTGTAATACTAACGCAATTCAACACAAAAACATTTATGCGAATAAACGAGATTTAATGGAAATAATTGCATAAAATATAGTTTTTTTATTTAGCTGGCTAAAAATTTGAATTCGCATTTAAAAAGATGATTGTCTATTCGAGCACGCAGTTTAATTGGCACTTGGAACTGGTATCGTTGCGCTCATCCGTTGTTTATTTACAGTTGAATTCGTTCGCTCGTATCGGCCATCGGGCATAATCCGTGGGCATCGCCGTGTCATGATTGACATAGGCTATTGTCGGTTATGACCGGCATTATTCGATAAACGCCATTGCCTTGAATTTAGGTGTAATTTGCATCCGTTGTTGAACATTTCGGCATCGGATGCCACCACCATAGACTAACATCGTTGGTCAGCAACATTTTTAAAAACGGTTACCTCTAGCCATGTATATTCAATCGATCGCCTTTTATAAATTGCCTGGCAGAGTAGCAAATGGTCTATTCTTCAAAGGGGACCCGGACCTACACGATGAAAATTTTTCATTCTTACATAGGCCTAAATCTTTCCACAAAAAGCATTTACTTTCATAACAGTAATTGTTTAAATTAAACAACGGGTGGCATAGATACGGCCCGGTGTAAGGGATATTTTTGATATCATCTGTGCACACAACTGGCACGGGTGGACGAAACAACGTTAATTTAGTTAAAAGGGCACAAAAGAGGCTCACACCCTCTATAGAATAACATTACATGGGACGCAGCCTGAATAACATTTCCGCTACGTAAGCGAGCTTACAAAATTAACCATGGGCCATGAAACACGCGGTGTGGTAAGATGTGATAATATTTATTGTGGTGTTATTATTGCGATTTATTTTTATAGCCACAAATTACTTTGTCGGTTTAAGATAATTAAATTTTTAGGGTAAAATACCCAGTACTTTGGCAGGATTTTTAAATCAATTATTCATGGTCCGACATATCTATACTTTCTCATCGTTTTTAGTCGTGTCCTTTTTTAGGGTTCCGAAGTCAACTAGGAACTCTTATAATTTCACCATGTCCGTCAGTCTGCTCGCAGTCTAGTTCAGACATTATTCGTACTAGAAAGCTGTAATTTGGTTCAAATGTACTTATTAGTCACGCTTATAAAGTGGTAAAATCAAACCTTGAAAAAAAAATTATAGGACCTCTTGTACATGTAAAATGGGGTTCCTATCCCCATAGTGACGTTAGATAGGTATTTAAAATATTGCGGGTTTGCGAAAACAGTTTTTCGATAAGGGGCCTGTTTGTGAAATACCTATTAAGCTATAAATTGCAAATTTTTGTTTGAGTCAAGTGTCCCCCCCCCCTCTGCCAGCTAAACGGTTGGGTCTGGATATGCGAAAAAAATTACAGTACTAGTATATTTAATAAATTAAAAAAACTTATAAAATGCATTTACTTGGTGAAGTTTGTACAGGCGGTGAATCCGTAATGCATATATATCTATCATTGGCGTAAAATAGGTGAAAATTTTATAATATGAAACAAAAAAGCCCTCTTCTCAGTCCGCATCATTGTAATGTGCAATTATGGAAACCTACATCGCGCGTGGGCCGACATGCATTTAGCCGGGTTTTTTTTGTAGATAAATACAGAACGAACTGTCTGCCAGAATGGTTGGAAATTTTCCAAAATATGCTTCGCATATTACTTACTTTATATATATAATGGGACACATCGTGGTCATATCAAATAAAACTTTTGTTTTCCTACATATTAAATGCGTGACGGTTTTATTATAAACTCTTTACTTTTTAATATATCTCGCAAACTTTCAGCAATGGGAATTACATTGGGCGTAGCCGTGATCATTGTGATGTAAATCTGATTTGAAAAGAAATGCAAACTTTGCTAGAGCGAATGAATATTTCAAAATACGCGACGCCATTTTGCTTTTATGGCGGGAAAATATTGTCGAATTTTCATAAATCCTTATTTAACTTTGCCAACATGTTTGCTGTGGTTAATTGGAATTTGCATATTGAGTGCGTTTTATCTATTTTGTCTTGTTTGTTGTTGATCGGTTTTAGATAAAATGTTATAATTTAGTTTCTATTAGCAAATTTGTTTATTCACCACTAATAAAGGATTTCGTTCTATATGTGTTAAACTATGAACAAATTTTTAGTGTACAACTGATATATCACCAGGATATAAGTATGAATTAAGAAGGAAATCTGTTTGAACAATATGCCAGCTTGTTGTGTCACTCGCACTATATGCTCTTTGAACAACTTCACGCGCGGCATTCCATCACAGATTATGTAACTGTTACTATGACTCCGTAACCCACGGAACTATTAGGTACTACGCACGGAACTTATATACGATAACTGGAATTATTACGAAGCAATATTTGAAAAATAAAAATGTACTTTATTTCGTTACTAAATAAAGTTGACATTTGTTTCTTGCTTAATAGACGGGAAAAACGTTCTGAGCAAGACAACGACAAGAGTGGATGTTGTCCCTTTCTTGCAATTGGCAGTGTAAATAAAACTATCTAGTGGTAGATTTTTATATATTCGATAACCGTTAAATCCCTTTTATTCATACACGTCGACAAATACATAAGCATAAAGTGTATTGTAATTAACATAGTGAGTTCTAAAATGTGCTTATTTTATTTATTATGTAACTAGCTGTTGCCAGCGACTTCATCCGCGCGGACTTCGTTTACTCCGCACTGCTCCTCCCCCGTAAGTGATAGCGTGATAATATGTAGGTATTATGTTGACCCGACCTGTTAGTAATATTCATGCAAAATTTGAAGTAAATCCATGCAGTACTTTTTGAGTTTACCCCGGAAATACATACAGATAAACAGACAAACAGACAAAAATTCTAAAAACTGTATTTTTGGCTTCGATATCGATTGTAGATCACGCCCCAAGTATTCTTTTAAAAAAATAATCAATGTACAGTTTTGACTTTTCTACGATTTTATTATATGTATAGATATAGATTACTTATGCAATGCAAAACTGTTTCTCAAATTAGTGGAATTACTTCCATAAGCCTTACTCCGTAATGAATTTCTTTTACGGTAGAATTTTTTGAATTCACTATCGCACCTTTTGTTGCTTATTTCTCTTTACGATGCGATGAATGATTATGAAGGGGAGAGTTGCTCGCATATGTCAAACGTCCATGAAGAGTGAAGACCAACGAACTTTAGATTAGTGGCCGCGGCCCGCGCACCGCGCACGTTAGACGCGATCAGTCGATATCGATATGTGCGCGCCTTGATCGTGCTGTTGGAACGCTCGAACATGGCTGTTTTCCGCGCTCAGTAAATACACAGCTTTGTATTGAAACAGTCAAGTTATTGGTCTAGCGATGCCGGCTTTGATATAGATCAGCGGTCGGCAACCTGCGGTTCGCGAGTCACATGCGGCTCTTTCGATGTGAAGCTGCGGCTCTCTAGTTTTATACGCAAAAATAATTAATTAAATAAAAAAAATAATTTCAAAATCGGTCGGAGGAGCCCAAATTACAATTTTATATATGCTGTTCTGATCTGGTTGAAGTTGACATTTTTCAATCTACCCTACTTTTAATTATTGTAAAACTGTGATACTATAAAATACCTTGTACCGGCCTACTCGGGTCATTCTCAAAGAATATAATATTCTCTACGAGAGGTCATTCTGCTGTATGTCGTGAAGAAATAAACATCTATTTACGTCAAACTGTATGTTATTAAAAACTAACCTAATAATATATAATGTACATACATCGATCTGTTACATTTATTGTATGTATACACATAGATATTTAAGACAAAATACTAAATATATTTTTTCACAAATATTTACCAAAGTTGTGTTCATTTATATTTCAAGCGTCTTTAAATTAAAGGGTTTGTATGTGAAGTCTGTTCAACACAACAATTGCAGGAATCCGAATTAGAATTTTTCATTAATTAGATTTTCAATTGAATACCTATTTTGAAATAAAGACAAATTTACATGGCCGAAGATGTAAATTAATATAGGGCTTAATAAAATTTAATACAGACTAACAAATGAATGCAAAGTAGTAATTTTTCAAATCAATTTTAAGAGTCGATTGTTGAAAAATCATTAAACGTTTGTATGCACAATCTATACTTATATTATAAATGCGAAAGTAACTCTGTCTGTCTGTCTCTTCTTCACGCCTCAACCACTGAACCGATTTGGACATAGAATAGTTTTTATAACCGGACTATGCAGGTTTTAGCTCGGGACTTTTATTTTAGAAAGTTTTCCTCACGGACGAAGTCGCGGGCATAGCTAGTAAAACATATAATCACATTAATAACGAAAAAAGGATATTTATTTATTTATTTAAAACTTATGCACAAACATGTACAGAGGTGGACTTAATGCTACATGACATTCTCTACCAGTCAACCTTAAACAAATATAAACATTGTTTACGATGGGGTGCACTGAGAAACTTATTACAATCGTTTACTATTGACATAACTTATTATTATCAAAATAAATTAAAATTAAATAAAACAATAAGATAATACGATATTACAATATACTTAATACAAGTAATATATTACATATATAATACATTATACATATACCTACATAAATACCTATATATATATATATATATATATATATATATATATATATATATATATATATATATATACACACAAGTACATATTTTTATATAGTTATATAAATACATATATACATACATATACTGCCATAGCGCGTTACACCATTACTCTGCCAAATACTTACAGAGAGAACGTTTAAAAGACGACTTGGAGGGACTATTCCTAATGTCAGTGGGAAGAGTATTCCAAAGCTTTTCTCTAGATAAGTAATCGGTACGACAAAAAGGTACTTGAAGAGTCGGGATATTTTCTGAACGAAGTTGACGTGACTGTGTGGCATGCTGAAATATGAATTTCGACTTAAGATATTGAGGTGCATTAGGATTATAAAAAATAGTGAATAATGTACAAAGCAATCTCAACTGTCTTCGTTGGCGGATCGGAAGCCACTTCAGTTTAGAGCGATATAACGAGACGTGATCAAACTTACGTAGACCAAAGAAGAACCGTATACAATTGTTGAGCATGCGTTCTAATTTGTCTAAAAGGGCTTGACTTAAATCTACGAAACACACGTCGGCATAATCAAGTATTGCTATAACTAGGGTCTGCACAAGTAGGAGTTTTGATTGGAGTGGCAAAAAGTTTTTGTACCGATAAAGGGACCGTAAAGCCATATTAACCTTACGACAAAGCTCAGTAGTATATGGTAACCAAGATAGAGTTTGGTCTATTATGAGTCCTAGATCTTTGACGTAAGGGAGAAAGGGGATAGTAATGTTATCAAAAAGTACTGTTGAAATGCAGCTCCAATCTAAAATTTGAACCCGACGCGAGTTGCCAACAATGATAGCCTGACATTTATTAGTATTGACTGTTATATCAAACTTTTCCGTCCAGTCAAGAACATTGTGTAAATCCTGATTGATACGACTCACAGCTTCGTTGATGCCTCCTAAGCCTGATTGGGCATAAATTTGCAAACCATCTGCATACAAATGGTGAGATCAGCTCAAACGATTAATAATTAGGCTTATGACTACGGAAAAAAGGAGGGGAGATAGAATCCCACACTGAGGAACGCCTGTCAATACGTCATACCAGTCAGATAAATTATCATTAACACGAACTGCTTGCTGACGGCCTCTAACGTAGGATGACAACCAATTTAAGGCAGACCAATTTAAGGAAGGTGTGCAAGGACCGCTATTAAAATGTCATGGTTGACTGTACTGAAAGCTTTTGGATATGTAAAATTTAATTATACGATTCGTGAATTTTTAATTTTAAATCTCGACAATCATTACGCTCGTAAGCCGCAATTGTTTTTAGCTAGTATTTTTGAATTACACAACAAAAGTGCTTAGAACGGATTTTAAAAGAATTATCGATATAAAATAGTCTTACAACACTACTAAAGGCTTAAGTGCTGCAGGCTGTATGGGGTGATTTTAGTTTTCCCTTCATCCAAACAAGCCAAAAATCTTTAGAGATGCAAAAGAGAAACTTATATTAAACCAATACGTTAGACGGAGAAAGGAATACGTTTGATTATGCCTTTGCGGCCGCGGGAAGATACAAAATGTTCTTACGGCTTTCGTCTGTGTGGTTGTAGGTACAAGTTAGTACAAATTGGAGTGGAGTTGGAAAAACAAATAACAAGTACAAGCTCGTTTGTAGATATGTACCGCGAGGCGTTTTCTGCAGAAATATCATTTGTGAATATTTAAGTTAGCTGTACCAAAACTGTGTCATCGCACTGATATCGGTTATGAAGAATTAAAATAAAACTGACGTTGTCTAAAATCTATGTATTTTTTTATATTATAAAATAGCAAACAAGCAGATGGGTCTGCTGATGGAAAGAGTCAACCATCGCCTATAGACACTAAAGACGTTAATGTTGCGTTGCTATCTTGCAGCGAGTTTCTTTTTACCTTACCCTCCATACTGGACTCTGCCAGTTTGTAAAAGTCGAACGATTGGCTGTGGGAGTCACTACCATCGTGACTACTTAGTAGTAGAGTTCCGCAACATCTCGCCCGCCGCCGCCTGCAACAATGTCTAAACTATTCATGCTTTCAAAGCGTCAACGCTTGTCACTATCATGTTCCGGAGCAGATATTGCAGAAATTTATCATACAATTCGTGATTACAATAGTGGTAACACGTTTAAATTTCTTCTTTTACAAGTTGCCAGGGTTTAAGGCTGTTGAAAGGTCCCGTTGAAAGGTAAGTGTCTCAGTAAACTTTACGCTATAAATAACAAAGTTCATTAAAACATTTTATTGTTATATTGAATAAAATAAGTCCATTTCTTTTCGTTCCAATTTATTTTACTTAAAGAATTTTCAACAAAACTTTTGAGAGATTTAATTAAAAGAGTTTTTCGTTTCTGTTTCGTACCGATTTTTTTATTAACTTCACCTGTGCGATATTTTTTCATTATCATACTATCTTTTTAAAAAAATATACATAGTCTAAAGGTCTAAGATTCCACATAGTTTATAGACCTACCACAAAACTTCGTTCTCGCACGTAGGTAAGAATAATAAAATAATAAACCAATACAAGAATTAGCAATAATAAGCTCGCTTAGCTATTGAGTTTTATATATCCTAAAAAGCAAACAAGCAGATCCTGCTCGAAAAGGACGACCATCGCCTGTAAACACCAAAGATGCTAATGGTGCATTATTGTCCATGTACCGGATCGTTAATACCACATGCATAAGTTTACCATGCTGAAGTTATCTATGTGATAACATTCCTACCACACGGATAGAACTGTAGTGATTCTCCGATCGCCAGGGGGTTCTTCTCGTCTTGGCAGCTTTGACTTATTACTTGAGAGAGGTACTTGGGATCAACTTTTATACTAATCCATACTTCCATACTAATATTATAAATGCGAAAGTAACTCTGTCTGTCTGTCTGTCTGTCTGTTACGCTTTCACGGCCAAACCACTGAACAGATTTGGATAAAATTTGGTACAAATATAGTTTGAGACCCAAGAAAGGACATAGGATAGTTCTTATCTCGGAAATCCCACGGGAACGGGAACTATGCGGGTTTTTATTTTAGAATTTTTTCCACGCGAACGAAGTCGCGGGCACAGCTAGTAGTTAAATAATAACGAAAAACTTTGGTAAGGATATCTTCGGTTTAGTGAACTATACGTGCGAGCCCGCATAATACTCAAACACCATTACATATCTGACAAAACATAAAAAGACTAGACATTTCTACGAAAAAACTATTCTATGTTCGAATATATTTTAAAAGCTGACAAGCTGCCAGCGTTGTAATACCTCACCATAGAGGTATTACAGTACCGTATCAGTCTATCGGTGATGATTATCATTTTTTTAATGAACTTAAGCATTTGGTCTAAATGACCTTTACAGCGAGTGCTCAACCAGAGTTTAATTTAGTGGGCTCGGAGCCCGCCCTAAGCGTGTCTCCTGTAAGACCGAACCTAGGCTTAGGGCAGTATCTTAAAGATAAGTGGGAGAATAAGAAGCATCAGGATTTTGACTCGGTGTCGGGCCGAAACAATGGGCTAAGCCGGCGGCTTATTGTTTCACGTGTGCGTGCCCGCTGTACGGCGTGTGCGTGTAAATTGTGAAGTGTTGGCTGTGATGGGATCATCAGGATTAGATAGGAAGAATGGTTGCTTTTTCCTTCAGGAGAGACATCTGCTTGTTTATAATATTTTAATATGTGCAAAAATATATCTATTCTAATAATACTACTAATAGTATTTAAGTATTAAGTATTATTAAATACTAGCTGTTGCCTGCAACTTCGTCCGCGCGGACGAAGTCTGTCTGTCTGTCTGTCTGTCTGTCTGTTTGTCTGTATGTATTTCCGGGGTAAACTTAAAAAGTAATGCATGGATTTAATTCAAATTTTGCATGAATATTACTAATAGGTCGGGTCAACATATAGGAAAGATATTATCACTCTATCAACTACGGGGGAGGAGCTGTGCGGAGTAAACGAAGTCCGCGCGGTCTAAGTCGCGGACAACAGCTAGTACATGATAAAAACCGCCCTACGCTTACGAAGTAGAGAACTTTAGCTAGTTTATAATCTATACATATAATAAAATCGTAGGAAAGTTAATGTATGTCCGGGGTAAACTCGAAAAGTACTGCACGGATTTATTTCAAATTTTGCATGAATATTACTTACAGGTCGGGTCAACATATAGGCTACATATTATCACGCTATCACCTACGGGGGAGGAGCTGTGCGGAGTAAAGGAAGTCCGTGCGAATGAAGTCACGGGCAACAGCTAGTACATAAATAAATTTAGTATACATAAATACATATCTTCACACAAAAGCCCTAATGTAGTAGGCAAAGAGATCTCAGTGCCATTAATTACGATTCAGGCAGACTTGCCTTGCTTCTTCCACATTCATAACTCTCCTCTTCAAGCAGTCCTTATAAAAGAAATTTCATTTTGTTATTTTGCCACGGACTACTTTTTTGTGTAATCAATTACCGGCGGGGGTATTTCCAAACGGATACGTCTAGAGGACCGTCAAGAAAAAGACCTTACACATTCTAGAAAGGCCGGCAACGAACCTACTACTCTGGTATTGTGGATGTCAATGGGTCGGCGGTAATCACTTACCATCAGGAGCATCTCACCTTCTGTGCGTTGATCCCTTCTTCTATTAAAAAAAAAACATTAAACACAAAGCAACAGCAGAGTGTTCATATCGTTCAATTTACATAAACTTTTAGCACTTGTTATCAACCGCGCTTGACGACAACTACTAGCCGGCCAGCTGTGGGGGGCACACCTGTGTTATGACGTCACGTATGACAAGATAAAAACAACCCTAAGCTTACGAAGTGGAGAACTCTATCTAGTTTATAATCTATACATATAATAAAATCGTAGGAAAGTCAAAACTGTACATTGAATATTTTTTAAAAGAATACTTGAGGCGTGATCTCCAATCGATATCGAAGCCAAAAATATAGTTTTTAGAATTTTTGTCTGTTTGTCTGTATGTATTTCCGGGGTAAACTTAAAAAGTACTGCATGGATTTAATTCAAATTTTGCATGAATATTACTAATAGGTCGGGTCAACATATAGGATACATATTATCACTCTATTAACTACGGGGGAGGAGCTGTGCGGAGTAAACGAAGTCCGCGCGGTCTAAGTCGCGGACAACAGCTAGTACATGATAAAAACCGCCCTACGCTTACGAAGTAGAGAACTTTAGCTAGTTTATAATCTATACATATAATAAAATCGTAGGAAAGTTAATGTATGTCCGGGGTAAACTCAAAAAGTACTGCACGGATTTATTTCAAATTTTGCATGAATATTACTTATAGGTCAGGTCAACATATAGGCTACATATTATCACGTTATCACCTACGGGGGAGGAGCTGTGCGGAGTAAACGAAGTCCGTGCGAATGAAGTCACGGGCAACAGCTAGTACATAAATAAATTTAGTATACATAAATACATATCTTCACACAAAAGCCCTAATGTAGTAGGCAAAGAGATCTCAGTGCCATTAATTACGATTCAGGCAGACTTGCCTTGCTTCTTCCACATTCATAACTCTCCTCTTCAAGCAGTCCTTATAAAAGAAATTTCATTTTGTTATTTTGTCACGGACTACTTTTTTGTGTAATCAATTACCGGCGGGGGTATTTCCAAACGGATACATCTAGAGGACCGTCAAGAAAAAAGACCTTACACATTCTAGAAAGGCCGGCAACGAACCTACTACTCTGGTATTGTGGATGTCAATGGGTCGGCGGTAATCACTTACCATCAGGTGCATCTCACCTTCTGTGCGTTGATCCCTTCTTCTATTAAAAAAAAACATTAAACACAAAGCAACAGCAGAGCGTTCATATCGTTCAATTTACATAAACTTTTAGCACTTGTTATCAACCGCGCTTGACGACAACTACTAGCCGGCCAGCTGTGGGGGGCACACCTGTGTTATGACGTCATAATAAAATAGATAACAAATGGTATAAATAAGCGGGGACAACATGTCTTCATTCATTGTAATTCTATAGCTTATTGAGGGCATTACTCTGCCCAAAATTATACTGTGCGTGTAAAAGTGATTCAAGTGTTTTATTCGGCCAAACTGCTTCCTTCTCGTTAACACACTGTTATTGTATATTTTCAGCATTTTACAAATGTTTTATTATAACAGTAACTAAGTATTATATAATCCATGTTATGGCTAAATCGGTCCGTCAATTTCCGCTCTCAATTGGATATTCACGAATGTTTGATAGTTATCAAGCGAAGTAAATCGGATGTAGTATGTAACATTCTATACAAATAGTTCTACGTCTACTTCGGATCGGAACGATTTGGATCGGATGCAGCTGTGCCTAAACGTTCTAAATGTTAACTGATCGTGAGCATTGCTTGTATACTGTTTATAAGATTGTTACCTACATCACAAGAAACTGCGGGAGAAAATACTCTGGTGTGCCTTAATGAGTTCCTATATGTACTTAAGCCTTGTATGTCAAGCTTAAGTGTATACAGAACATTGATTAAAAATGGAGTACCGAGGGAGGAATATTTAGTGTTTGTATCCCTTTTTACGACAATTACGCGAACTGTGGGGTAAATATGTAATTTGGCACTGTTTACATAGTGAAAGAGTGCAAAAAGCTAATGTCCCATACATATTATTATAAACGTGAAATTTTGTATGTTAAGACGTTTCGAAATTTGGATGTTTATAACTCAATCACGCAAACACGGCTGAACTGATTTGGAACTTGGCATAAATGTACGAGTAGATTAATGGAATATCATAGGTACAGGATTTTTTTAATCCGGAAAATATGTTGTTCCCGTGCAGCGAAATCAATGTATATGTTGATGTTCCCGTGGGATTCACCAAAACCTTCAAAAACTAAACTCTATTTTTAAATTTAAAAGAGATTTTATTGTTTAGTCTACAGTTTCATTTTGGTAAAAAAGTAATCGCTTTTATATATATAACGGCCGGCTGCCAATATTTAAACCAATTAGATAAAATTATATATTAAAAGTCGTCTTCATCAGTGGCTATTAGTAAAATGTTTTTACTCGGTAGAAGAATATTTTAATGATGAAGATTATAATATTATATAAACACAAAATAAAGACATTTATACAGTAAAAGATATTTAATGTAGACAGAATGTTTCCTAATTATTATTGATTGTTATTTATTTAGAATGAATTTAAAATTGAGTTGTTATTTAGTACATAATATTTATTGACTTATTGATTGACATTTTTTTTTTTGAATTGTGATATAAAATTGAAAATAGACATTACTGATAACTGCTGGAATCACACTTTTTGTTTTGTTAATAATTAATATAATAATAGTTATAATTGTAGTTAGTATAAAAATAAAATAATTAATGGAAATAAACATTGACATATTATTACATATTCTTACTATAATTGAAAATAGACATTATTGATAACTTCTGGAATCACCCTTTGTTTCGTTAATAATTAATATAATAATAGTTATAATTTTAGTTAGTGTAAAATTAATGGAAATAAACGTTGACATATTAGTAATAATAAGTCAATGGAAATAAATCAAAAATGTTGTATTTGCACACTCACTGAGTAGAATAAGTTTGATTCTATTATAATTGTATCTGACCATCTGTATATCTGTACCTTATTCTTGCAAATAAATAATATCTTATCTTATCTTATCTTATCTTAGCGTTAATTATCCCATTTCTCGAGTTTGAGGAAGACCGGAAATCTAGAAACAAAATTGAACATCCTTATAATAATTATGTTAAGGATATGCTTACCTGCCACCGACGAGTAAATAATTTCCGTCCCTTAATAATAATCTGAAATAATCGGTGTGTGTTTCATTTCCTAGGAATTTGTGCGTGTCGTCGACTCCTGAAACAAAGGAAAGGCAATTACTTACAGGCATAGATTAACAATTACATTTGATTGGTTTCTCAAAAACCGTTCTAACGATTTCAATGAAAATTGCAAGTTTGCGGTTTTCATTAATTTGTAACGCATTCAATAGGCGCCATCTGCTGATGAGTAGATTTATGTTGTAGTTTATGTTTGTCTTTAGTCTGATTATGTTCTAATTAGTGAACTGACAATATGTTGATATCTGTTGACGGGATTTTCACACCGGACTGGGTGTTTTTACTTTAACATGGAAAGTAAAAACACCGAGAAAACTCAATTAATACTATAATATACGTACTTAACAAAAGTAATACATATTTTTAATTTTTAATATTTTTTTTATTTTGAGTATTCATAATTCATTCCAAGTTTATTCTTAGAAGTTTTAGTATATTAGGTACATAATAAAGAACTAAATACAAGAGTGTTTAACATAACTTTAGTTTTCTATTTTGAGTATTCATAATTTATTCCAAGTTACTTCTTAGAAGTTTTAGTATATTACATTTTTTTATACCATACGATAGCAAACAAGCAGATGGGTCTCCTGATGGAAAGAGGCACCAAAGGTGTTAATAGTGCGTTGATATCTTTTGGCGAGATCTAATGCCACATGCATAAGTTTATCGGCTACCTTACCCTCCAAACCGGAACACGACAGCGACAAGCACTGACGCTATTGCGGCAGGAATATGTAAGGCGGTGGTACCAAACCCAGGCGAGACAATGCAGAACTCTACCATTTAGTAAATAGTACATAATTAAGAAGAAATTACAAGAGTGTATTAACTTAAGTTTAGTTTTTTATTTTGAGTATTCATAATTTATTTCAAGCTAATTCTTAAAAGTTTAAGTATATTACATAATTAAGAAGAAAATACAAGAGTGTATTAAAATAAGTTCAATTTTTTTTTATTTTGAGTATTCATAATTTATTCTTAGAAGTTTTAGTATATTTACAGTACATAAAGTAAAGTAGATACTTGGTGAATAAATTGTTATAGATGTCTACCATCTAGTAGGTAGTCATAACGGTAGTGACAAGCTTAGTATTAGTTATTTTGACAGCTTAACAGGAAAACAGAAAAATTGTTTATTCTTTAAAATTAACCCGGACCTGTACGGTTCCAACTTGTTAAACGTTACTATGTATATGCCGGAATATTATGACCCACACAGTTCCCGATCTCGTAAAGAAAAATGTAAATGTCATTTAGAAATAATGTAGCTTTTCATTGGTGAAATAATTTTAAATTCGGTCCATTAGTTCCGGAGATTACTTTCTATAGACACACTTACAAACTTTACCTCATTATATTCAGTAAGTATTACAATTTATATTAGTATATGTTAGTATAAGTATTTATAACATAAGTATAAGTATATTTTACATTATTAATTATTTAGATTTCAAAGCAGCCTCGGCCGCTATTGACTTTTTTTCGGACAAAAGGTCTCAATAAATAAATGCTAAAAAAATCAACCTTCCAAGAGTTTTTGCTCTCGTAATACTAAGTAATTAAATTATCTTTATACCAAGTTTTTGCTTTAGTTAGAAAAGCTGAGTTTGTTTGTGTTTCTAATAATTTCATATAAAGTTAAGGAGGCGTAAAAAGTTTTTAGTCTTAATATTTTATAATAGTAGGGTGAATAGACGAAAGAGAAAATTGTCACGATTCCCGGGAGGTGAACAAAGTTTTATCATTTAGATGCTAGCCTGTCAGATTTTTTTAGTAAGAAGGGTTTTTTTTATATCATAAGATAGCAAACAAGCCGATGGCTCTCCTTATGGAAAGAGACAACAATCGCCTATAGACATCAAAGATGTTAATGGTGCGTGTCCATCTTGTGTGGCGGGCTTGTAATGCCACTTGAATAAGTTTACCAGCTATATTATCCTCCAAACCGGAACACGAGAGTTACATTGATGGCATTGCGGCAGGAATAGGTAAGGCGGTGGTTGGTACCGAAACCTAGGTGAGACGTTGCAGAACATTGCCACCTAGTACTCACGATGGTAGCGACACGTATAGCCAATCATTAGACTTTCACAAACAGCTGGACTAAACGGCAGATGGTCGATTCTTCAAAGGTATCCCGAAACAACACAGGGAGCTGGCAATGTTCTGGATTCTTTTTTATGATTGATGAAAAATCCATTTTTTGACACTTAATAATAAGCCGTTTGAGATATTATCTAAAACATACTCGAGTGGCTAGCGAACCTAACTACGAATCGATCGGGCTTGGGCTCGATTCCTTAAAGGGACAAATATTTCTGTGATGAACTTAGATGTTTGTATTTCTAGGTCTGCGTGTATATTATGCACGTATTTATATATGTATTTCTATGTATTAGTATAGTTGCCTACGCCCATATCGCAAGTAAATAATTTGCTTACTTTGGGGTTAGATCAATTTGTGTAATTTGTCCAGCGATATTATATTTTATTTAAATTTATTTAATTAAATAAAATTGAATTTTACTTTATGGAATAGGGGGCAATAGGGCAAGAGGGTGACCTGATAGTAATCACTACTGTGCTTATACTTTCAAGAGGATAAATGACGATTTATCGAAAAGTGTTTCTTTAATTACTCAAGCCGACTTTACCAGCCTGATTAATCAGGATTCAGATAAAAGAAAAAGGTTGTAATTACGTATATGTCGGAGAACACGAATTTTCCTCTCAAGTAACAAGAAAACTCACATACCTGACACCAATTATGTTAAAAGCAACGTAAAAGTTTCGATTTTATCCCATTAAGGATACTGTTACCATGCTCTATGGGATACGGAATTTGCATTTCCATTAGTCAGTCGCTTACAATTTACTTGTTTGTGAAGGTTGATACGGTTCGTATAAGAAATTAATTAGATTCTTAACAAACGTAATTTTGTGAATTTACACATTATTAGACATGTAAAGTATAATCAAACTTTTACAAAAAAAGTATTAAGTAATCATTTTAAAATAACTCGTTATGTTAAAAATAAATATCACGATGCCCCTTTTATGAATGAGAGAGAGTGATGACAGATATCCCCTATATAACCTATTTCGCTCATATTTTGAGATCGCGGGTTTGTTCCCCGGGTCAGAGAAAGTGTTATTAAGGTTTTTCGTGTTTTTTTTTAAAGCTCAGTAGCAACTCGGAGTCTGGCGGATGGTATATTACCACCCCGTGTCTCGGATGTGCATGCCAATCTGCCATTTTGCCATCTTGACCAATATATACGCCGCGCTGTTCCAATCAGAACAACGTAATTTATAATTTCCAGATTTACCTTAATTATAAGTTTTGACCATTCCATTACGTAATTGAAAGCTACGGCTGTTCGTAATAAAACATATCTTATGAAATGGACGGACGCAGCTTTCAGCCACACCATACAGCCCACGTATCCGTTTTCAAAGATATGTTTCATTTTGCAAAATACTTAGAACCTGGACATACCTGCTTTATCAACAAATCATTTATTTAACGTGATTCATACATGTGACGAGGGATTGAAGTTAAATACATTGAAATAACTTCAAACTATAAAACATATAATCTTTCAATAGCACTATTAAAAGTAATTAACAAAGCCTTTATTGCACAGTAACGCGATTATTAATGTCCGCAAAGCCGTATAAAATTGATTCTACGCTTTTCATCGTCGGCACTTGGTGAAACTCCATTTTAACGCAATATTTTATCACTTAATATACTTGTACTGTTTCACAATAAAACGATTATAATTTATTTCCAACCGGTTTAGATTTCAAAAGCATCATCAGAGTATTTACAGATACTAACAAAAACAAAATCTAAAATTTTAGATTTTGTGTTTAAATGTTAGATTTTGAAATTATAATTGTCTCATTGTAAAACAGTACAAGTGTATTAAATGATAAAATATTGTACAGAGTTGATAATAATGAGTGAAGCATAAGTAACTTCGCTTCTGTGGTCTAGTGGTCCGGTGTCGGAGTTGACCACATGACTTCCTGGGTTCGATTCCCGGGTCAGGCAATTCACAAATGTGTTTTTTAGTTTTCTGACAAAAACATGCCCGGGATTGGAAAAAGTACCTGATTGGCAATAGGCTTGCTACCCAGGCTTGCCAACACATTGTGGAACTTAGTATCTTAGGCTAATCGTGGGTGCACTTGTTGCACCTCTGTCTACCGTTTCGGGGATACGGGCGTGTAGATACTCTTATTTTCTTTATAAGTAACACACAATAGCATTAATGCTTCGCACTTTATTAAGGGAAGCGCTATTCGACTCTCCTGAACATGCTTCATTTACGAAGTATAACGTACGTTGAGTACATAATTTGTGTGTATACTGACGTGGGTGCAAGTGTGGTGGTCGTGAGTGGACTATTGTGCCACTCATGGGTGTACCCAGGTTATGGTCCACGGGGGGGGGGGGGGAACCGTAACATTTTAAGCTCCAGGTTCTGGTACGGGGGGGGGGGGGGGGGGGGGGGCAACCGTAACATTTTAAATTTTAAGACAATATTTTTATGTCATTATATTTTTATCTACAAAAGTAGATAGTAGAGAGGTAAAAAAATCCAGGGGGGGCAGCTGCCCCTCCCTGCTCCCCCTCGGTACGCCCATGGTGCCACTGGGGTCTCATTTAGTTTTCAGACCTTGGATAAGGTTGTTCCATTCCTTACACTATCTTTTGTTATAGTTGCATTACAGCAGTTATATATAAGACTTCTTCGAAATTTCGCAACTTATACAATACCTTTATTTCGTCTTTGAATTATAGATTTTCGAAAAGTAATGCCTGAATTTATTTAAAAGAAGAAGTAGGAATAGTTACTTAGTTTGCATCTATTTTTATATTTTGTAGCATTGATATAAAAAACCCAAGATACACAATCAGTGTCTCAAAAACGTCCTCTAAAAATGAGCGCAATATTTTAAATTGCGCGCTCATTTCAAATAGAATCGCGTCGGCCGCGTTACTGTCAATTTTGTTACTATTCTTACATTGCTTTGTAAAATCAACTATGAAACTTGCACTTAAGGTTGGATATGCAAAAACATATATTTTTGCCATATTCATAACTACTTGTGTGAAATTAGCGACAGTTTTGAGTGTCACTTTTGTTCGGAACTGTGCATCTTGGATTTTTTATATCAATGTTTTGTAGTCATTGATGACCGTACTTTAAAATAAAGCGCGCTATTATATATAAAATATAAATTGTGCACTCATTTCAAATATAATCACGTCAACCGCGACACTGTCAATTTTATTACTTTTTGTATATTGCTTTTTAAAAACAACTATAAATCTTAGGCTTTAAAAGGTTCTTTAACTACTTATGTGAAACTAGCGACAGTTTTGAGTGTCGGTTTTGTTCGGAACTGTGCATCTTGGATTTTTTTATATATCAATATTTGTAGTAAAAGAAAAATTGTTTTTTTTGTGTACAGTTTTTCAGCACTAGAGCCATCTGCTTATTTGCTATTCTATGATATAAATAAGTCACTATAATTTCATGGCCCAATTTAGGGTTTTAAAATGGGTATATTAAGAAATGAAAAGGTTTTACTCTTTCTTGGTTCGGATTACGGTTTTTATATTTTAAATCGGTTTCTTTATACATAAAATAGAACTTCTAAGTCCTTAAGTTAAACAAAAGTACAACAACAATAATTCAAGACTTCCGACGGGTTCAGTTCAATAAAACATAGAACGCGAATTATTCGCCAAGCAATCGATTCGATAGCAAATGCGATAAAATCGGACGTAGCTCAAAGGGCCTTTTTAGATCGATAGATCGGTTCACGACTTCTTTACATTGGTGTCGTCCATCAACACAGAAGAGCCCAATCTATTTTATGTATACCCTAGCAGTTACTCGCGACTTCGTTCGCGTGACAAAGTATCATTACTCCCCTTTCTCAGTCGGGTAAAAAGTTACCTGTATCTTTGTTGGATATTGTAGCTTTCTGAAGGTGAAATAATTTTTAAAATCGGTCGAGTAGTTTTTAAGTTAAATCGAAACAAACAAAAAAAAAACAAAATATCAAATGTTTTTCTCCTCTTTATATAATACTAGCTGCGCCCTGCAAGCAATTGCTTTTTAACAGTTTTTGGTGAATCCTACGGGAACATCTTATTTTTTCGGGATAAAAAGTACCTTATGTGTTATTCCAGGTCATCATCTATATATGTGCCAAATTTCATTCAATCGGTCGTTTTGGTGTGATTTAGTAACAAACATCCATACATCCAAACATCCAAACTTTCGCATTTATAATATTAATATAGATTAGTAGGACTAATAGGATAGGATAAGTAGGAATAGTTAAGATATATGTAGATTGTTTAATAAATTATGGTAGAGATATCCGGGTACCTAGAATTAATAAAAAAATAAATGACAAAATGTGTAAATTACTACGCATTAAAACAACAAGCTTCGATATTTTTCATGGCCCAACCTGACATTCAAAACCGTGATATACTTTTACAGCTGAAAAGGCCAACAACTTCATCTTTGGTTTGATTTACCATTTCTGTGCTTCAATGCTTATATAATTAAACTTATTCAAATGTACAACAATAATTCAAGACTTCCGATGCGTTCAGGTCAATAAAACATAAAACAAGAATTATTTGGCAAGCAATTCGATAGTAAATACGATAAAAACTGGCTTAGCTCAAAGGGTCTTTTTATGTCGATGGATTGGTTCACGACTTTTTACATTTGTGTCGTCCATCAATTCGGAAGAGACCAATCACTTTTATATGTACATGTAGACTAGCTGGCCTGCGCAGCTTCGCCCGCGGGTAAATTATCATGTCAATGTGAGAAATTTCATGCAATACTTTACCCCATTTCACCATCTTAGGGGAAGAATTTTGAAATATCTTTTCTTATTCCTCGTCTAAATCGTAATAACAACCCGTGTGCAAATTTTCAGCCTTCTTGGTCCAAGGGCTTAGACTGGGCGCTGATATGTCAGGACTTTTCTTTTTATTATATACATATTATATAAAAATTACTGGATGAATATCAAGGTACCAAGTTTTTTCCACCTTGTTGGTTCCAGGCTCCTTTGAAGAATAGACCAGCTGTCGTTCTGCCACGCAGGTCGTAAAAGACAACCGATTGGCTATGCAAGTTACTGCCATCGTAGAGTTCTGCATTGTCTCGCCCGGGTCAGGTACCATCGCCTTACCTATTCCTGCCGTAATAGCGTCAGTGCTTGTCGCTGTCGTGTTCCGGTTTGGAGGGTAAGGTAGCCGGTAAACTTATGCATGTGGCATTGGACCTCACCGGCGATGGTTGACTCTTTGCACCAGGAGACCCAGCTGCCTGTTTGATATCTTAAGAGATAAAAAAATATAAAAAAAGTCATCATTTTTTTTAAAACTTTAGATTTTATTAGAAAAAAACTGCACAGAGGCGCGAGAAACGTGATTGCGAATTTGAATAGCGTCTTCAGTAATTGAATTTATCAAGAGCCCCCAATGCCCCTCTGTCTTATATGTCATAAATCACGAACTTTCACTTAATATTTAAGAAGATATTCGTAAATGCAAATGTTTGTTACTAATCACGATTTTCCACTTAAGACAATGTTCATTTTTTTACATTCTAAAATACAACTCTACTCTACATGTTTAAAGGATTTTGTCAACTTCTTGAGCACGGTCGCTATGTGGCTTATTATATATTTGGGACAAACAAGATGTCCCTTCTGATGAAGAGAGATAAACAGCGTCTTTAGACATCAAAGATATTAATGATACGCTACCATCCATATGATGGAGGGTAATTCTACATACATGGTGTATTTTTCAGAGGAGGAAAGGGGGATCAATACGCAAACCAATCTATATTGCGTTTGATTGATTGTTCCTTTCCGATTTTTATATATAACTTTGACCTACAGATATTTTGAGTTGCACCATTTTATTATATGATATTATTTAGTACTTGCTTTTTTTTAATTAAGCCTTACTTTGATTAGCCGAATAGGCTAATCATAAAAAAAGTATCTTCACGCCCATATCCCCGAAAGGGTAGGCAGAGGTACAATAAGTGCACCCACGACTGAAGATACTTAGCCCCACAATGTGATAGGTGGCAAGCCTATCGTCAACTGGGCACTTTCCAATCCCGGGCAGCTTTGTATTTATCAGAAAACTGAAAAAATACTTTTTTTTAAAGTGCCCGACCCGGGAATCGAACCCGGGACCTCATGTGGTCAATGCCAACGCTGGACCACTAGACCACAGAGGCTAATCATGATACAAATATTTAGATTATTTGGCTAAGATTATTAGGTTCCGGCTTTAATCTCCAGGTCGGTCCGAAGTTCGGGCTCCGAACCATTGATTAAACTGGATACGCCTGTCAAGGTAATTTCTTAGGTTGTTAGTATTGCTTGCATTTACACACAGAAATGCAGAGTTATAATACTTACCGTTGAAATAAAACCACTCCAGAGAGGTCTTTAAGCCGTAGCATTTTTTTTTCGACACGATAAAATAGCACAATATGGCATATTTCTATTTTTTACGATATAATATACCTAAAAGCGTTTGACATTTACGTACATTTGCTCATATGACCGGCTACCCATTTTGCGCCCAACACCATGTCTATTAATATTTGTGTGGTCTGTAGTCCGAACAAATGTGTCGTTGAAGTTTTCCGAGTATATTCTCGAAAATTGGAAGCAGTTCCAAATCTATTGGTAGTGTGTTAACACCCTTTTCTACTTGCTTTGTCTGTCCCAATGATCGCAAAGAACAGGGAAGAGTCGTTTATCAGGTATTACATAATACAGTGATGAAAATAGCTACCTATCTTCCCAACCGACACAAGTGAATCGTGGTAAACCGGAACGTCTACTTATGTTTAATTCTGCCTACTTACTCGGGAACTGGCGTGATGATAGATTTTTAAGTGTGCACGTTTCTTCTTACTTATCAATCTAATATGTCTCGAAAATGCCACATTTTTTATACCAGTAGTTATATTTAGAACTGGAACCTACATCATGTGTTATACGTATCCGATAGCTTTTGTCAAATGCGACGCGCCAAGTGTCAAAGTAGGTCGACACATCAATTTCCTCCATCTTGTGGCTTAGAGCGATATCGATAAACTATCGAGGAGTGGAATAACAGCCTCTAAAACTTAACATTGTAATTTGTTCAAGTTCTATGGGGTTTTATATCGACTGACTTAGCCATATATTACATAGGTATATTACTTAAAATTTGACATTACGGCGATCGTTTTTTCTTTTTATTTTTATATGGTATTAGATAATAACTTCCATTGTTAATTGTATTGAGAAAGGACAAGAATATTGGATAAGTTGTAACAAAATCAGTTTTTTTTTAATATTATTGAATAGCAAAGAGGTAGATGGATCTCCTGATGAAAATAAATAACATCGTCTATAGACAGCAAAGATGTTAATGGTGCGTTGCTAATTGCTATCCTCGTGGCGGGATCTTAATGCCACATGCATAAGTTTACCGGCTTTCTTACTCTCTGCACCGGAACACGACAGTGACAAGTACTGACGCTATTGCGACAGGAATAGGTAAAGCACTAGTAATGGACTCGGGAGAAACGATGCTGAATTTTATCATCTAGTAGCCAGGATGGTATTGCCTAACATAGTCCATCGTTCGCCTCTTACGAACTGCCTGGCAAAATGGTAGATGGTCTATTATTCAAAGGGGGCCTGGATCAACAAAGTTAAAATCTGAGCTAAATAAGGTAACAATCGAAACAACAAAACAAGGCATAATTAAAAAAATAGAATCTTATAAAATTGTAATGCCGAGAAACACAAGTATTTAATAAAAAATACAAGTGCAAAGGGTATCCAACGGAATAATAAATATGCAGTGCTACGTACAATCGGCCTCAGGAGAGACGTTGAAAAACTAATTACCGTAAAATCATTAAAAGGTTCAGCACAGCTGGCGGTTTGTAGGGTGGGGCTTTATTAATGAAGTAATGAAATATATTTTACCACATATTTAAATTTATAAAAATCAAAAATAAGAATACAAAGTCGGATATTATTTCTAATAAAAACAACCCCAAAAACTTATGATATATTTTAAACTGGCTAACTGGTAAAATAAAATTTTCTGTTGATGAGGTCTTAGAACGTTCTTTCGGTAACAATAATAATAACCAAAAAGATATAGCAAACACATTTGCTTACACTTTTTAATAACAATGTTAAAAAAATAATTACAAACTGTTCTAAGTCCTTGCTTGACAAAAAGATGTACGCAGCTACTGCAAATATGAGTATGCGCTTTAGACCTGCTGATCACAAATCAATAGAAAAAAATATTAAATCACTTAGTGTTTCTGTGGTTTAGTGGTACGGTGTCGGTGTTGACCACATGAGGTCCTGGGATCGATTCCCTGCAATTCAAAAATGTGTTTCTTCAGTTTTCTGATAAAAACAACGTGGCTCGGGTTTGGATAAGTGCCCGGTTGGCGATAGACTTGCCACCTATTACATTGGAGGACTAAACATCTTCGGCTAATCGTGGGTGCATTGGTTATACCTTTGCCTAGGTAGGCAAAGGTATAACCAGTGCACCCACGATTCGGGAATACGCACTAGAATTAGTATTTAAAATGTTTCAAATTATACTTAAAAAGTCGGACTTTTTGTTATACCATCAATAGAATAGTAATTGTAAAAGTAAAATTTAGGAATTATAATAAAAATAGTATGAACTAGTTGTTGCCCGCAACTTCGTTCGCGCGGAATTCGTTTACTCTGCACAGGTCCTCCCCCGTAGGTGATAGCGTGATAATATGTAGCCTATATGTTGACCCGACCTGTTAGTAATATTCATACGAATTTGAAGTAAATCCATGCAGTACTTTTTGAGTTTACCCCGGACATACATACAGACAAACAGATAAAAATTCTAAAAACTATATTTTTAGCTTCGATATCGATTGTAGATCACGCCCCAAGTATTCTTTTAAAAAAATATTCAATATACAGTTTTGACTTTCCTACGATTTTATTATATGTATAGATATAGATGATCTGAGTTGTTATATTAGTAATTTTGAATAGTTCAGAATTATGAAAATATGTTTTTTTTCAAAATCCGTATTTGTCACTGACGGAAATGGATGGAATAATTTTCCGTATTAATGTAGTCCCCCATCACCTCTTTTGAAAATGCGAAAATCATTCGCTTGTTAGCTATCCTATGAGAGAAAAACTTATATCTAATATTTAATACCTTTAAACGAGCAATTCTTGTATATATATAATTGGAATCTCGGAATCGGCTCCAACAATTTTCATGAAAGTCACAAATTAGGGGTTTTTCGGGTCAAGAAATCGATTTATCCAGGTCCACGAAAAGCTCGGTTCCCAAGATATGGGTACGAGAAAAACCGAGCAAAGCTCGGTCAACCAGGTACAGAAAAAAAAATTATATATTCTATAAGAATCGATTTATCAAGTTTCAAGGTCCAAGAAAAGATCGATTTCAAAAATATGTGAAAAACTGAGCAAAGCTCGGTCAACCAGATATTATACATTATACAAAAAGCTCGGTGTGCTTAGCAGAGCGAGACAGTACTTCTTGCCGGCTCATCGCCTTCAACTTTATAAGGCACAGATTCGGCCTCACATTGAATACCGTTCTCATCTCTGGGCCGGAGCACCCCAGTACCAGCTTCTTCCTCTTGGTCGCATTCAGCGTAGAGTAGTTCGAATCGTTGAAGACCAGGCTATTACGAAACAGTTTGACTCTTTGGCATTGCGTAGAGATGTAGGTTCACTCTGCGCCTTCTATCGTATTTATCATGCGGAGTGTTCCGACGAGTTGTTTGGAATAATTCTTGCCGCCGAATTCCATCATCGGACATCGCGTCAAAATTTGAAGTTCCATCCTCACCATCTCGATGTCTGGAAATCCACCAGTATGAGATTCTCCCGACACTTTTTGCCTCGCACTACTCTGTTATGGAATCAATTACCGGTAGGGGTGTTTCCGAACGGATACGACTTCGGGACTTCCACAAAAGGGCTTACTCATTCTTAAAAGGCCGGCAACGCAACTGCAAGACCTCTGGTATTGCTGATGTCCAATGTCCATGGGCGGCGGCGATCACTTACTATCAGGTGCACCTCCTGGTCGTTTGCCCCCTCATCTATAAAAAAAAATACAGGCACAAAATTTTTATGTAAGCAAAATTACTGACCAAACCCTATTATAAATCACATTTCAAGGCATCAAAAGTAAACGCATATATCCTTGCAGGAGTCTTTTTAATGAAATTGACTGTACTAAGTCGTAAAAACTTTGATAGTGTCGTAAAGCAGCCTATGTAAATAAACTAGCGGAATAAAAAAACAGTTATCATGGTTATCTGTAGAAGGCGCCATATATGATCTTGCTAGAATAGCTACAGAGATATTTTTCAGTATAACATAGTGAACATGTAGACAATAAAAAGCGATAGTAATCCCAGATAGAAAATTTGACGATAAAGGTATTTTTTGATGCCAAATCAAAAGGTAATATACAAAAAAAATGTCAATACATAGATTTTTTCATGGAGAAAAATACGCTGACGACTTTGGGCCCTATTCTCATACCTATCAAACATACAAAAATATAAAGATTACTTAAACTATTTCAGAGGAGTGCGATCACAGACCGTGAAATGAGATTTTTATAGATTAGATTAGTATGTGTTGATCCGAGCAAACTTTGGATAATAGACCATCTGACATTCTGCCAGGCAGTTTGTCAAAGGTGAACGTTTTACGAAGGCAAATCATCGTGTCTCCTAGGTGGTAGAGTTCCGCAAGGCCTTGGCCAGGTATATGTACCACTACCTTAGCTATTCCTACCACAATAGCGTCAACGCGTTCCGGTATGAAGGGCAAGTTAGCCGGTAGACTTATGCGTGTGGCATTATCATCCCGCCATACAGATAGCAACGCACCATTAACATCTTTGGTGTCTAAAAACGATGATTTCTTTTTCCATAAGGAAAGGACGCTGCTTGTTTGCTATTTAATGATATATAAAAAAAACCGACGTATATTTTTTATTTGATAACCCTAATAAAATTATATTGACATTGTTCGGGAAACTTCAGCAGTTTTTATAACTCTATTATGCTTACAAGAATTATCATAAAACTATAGCGAATTCAATCTACAAGGACTGTTATAGTTCATATAATCTGTCAGCAAAACAAACTTATCGTTGAAAAAAGCTTTTGCGAAAGTTGTTCGAGCCGCATCTTCGGCTTATAAGTTAGAATCCAGTGGCCCGATTGATAATATACTTGATAGGACTTACTGGGGAAAACTGCGGTTGTTAATTTTTCTCGTTTATCCTATAGTGTGTATTATGGGATATCGTTGGATGGGTTTTAAAAAAATATTTATTAATTATTATTAATATTTAATTTTATAGCTTTGCGCAAACAATTTTATAATTAAGGGACTCGTTGGTGTAATATTAAGTTTTAAAGTGCTAATTTTTGTTACAATCAAGTGTCCCGCCCCTCTGTCCGCTAAACTGTTAGTTTAAGGGCTGGGAAAAAAGTTGACGGTAGTAGCAAATATAATGAAGTTAAAACTTTCTTGTAAAAAAAAACCTGCTATTGGTCCTAGTTGTCTTTTTTATTTTTATTTTATATAATTTGGTTGTCTGGAAGAAATGGCTTGTTAGTGATAAGACCGCCTCTTGTATCAATTCGTTAACTTTAAATTGTACCACTAATTTAATCTATCTTATGTACAATAAGGATTATTATTATTAAGTATAAAAATAGGTAATAAAGGAGATAGGCAAGGTAGCTAGTAAATGCACCATTAACATCTTCGGTGTCTATAGGCGATGGATTCTATTTTCATCAGGGGTGGTATATGATTGTTTGCTAACTATTACCTATAATACAATATGTATCTATCTATATTTATCTATACATATAATAAAATCGTAGGAAAGTCAAAACTGTACATTGAATATTTTTAAAAGAATCCTTGGGGTGTGATCTACAATCGATATCAAAGCCAAAAATATAGTTTTTAGATTTTTTGTCTGTTTGTCTGTTTATCTGTTTGTCTGTATGTATGTCCGGGGTAAACTCAAAAAGTACTGCATGGATTTACTTCAAATTTTGCACGAATATTACTAACAGGTCGGGTCAACATATAGGCTACATATTATCACGCTATCACCTACGGGGGAGGTGCTGTGCGGAGTAAACGAAGTGCGCGCGGACGAAGTCGCTGGCAACAGCTAGTATATATAATAAAATCGTAGGAAAGTCAAAACTGTACATTGAATATTTTTTTAAAAGAATACTTGGGGCGTGATCCACAATCGATATCGAAGCCAAAAATATAGTTTTTAGAATTTTTGTCTGTTCGTGTGTATGTATGTCCGGGGTAAACTCAAAAAGTACTGCATGGATTTACTTCAAATTTTGCATGAATATTACTAACAGATCGGGTCAACATATAGGCTACATATTATCACGCTATATCACGCATATATATATATATATATATATATATATATATATATATATATATATATATATATATATATATATATATATATATATATATATATATCTATACATATAATAAAATTGTAGGAAAGTCAATGTATGTCCGGGGTAAACTCAAAAAGTACTGCATGGATTTACTTCAAATTTTGCATGAATATTACTAACAGGTTGGGTCAACATATAGGCCACATATTATCATGCTATCACAACAGCTAGTTAATTAATAACACTTGTACTGCTTCACAATAAGGTACATTTAATTTCCAACCGCTTTCGCTTACACAAGCATCCTGAGGGTATTTACAGTTACTAACAATGAAATCCAAATGTCACAAATAACAGATTTGAAGGCAAATGTTTATAACAATACCAATGGAGGGTTATCCGCACTATGGGTGATGACTTCCCGCAAATGGGGAGAAAAATCTGAGACGTGTTTGTGGAAAATTATCTAATGTCATTAAAATTAAATATAAATTAAAAAAATTGTCACCTAGTAGTTAAATAAGGTCACAAAATTATAATAATCATAATAAATCCAACTTAAATGTCCAAATTTAAATCTTTAGTCATCATTATATTAAAAAGAAAAGTTTGTCTCAGCGATGTTTACCATATTATACACAACATTTAAAAAATTCGCTGACACAAACATTTTAAGCCTTAATAAGATACTAATATATTCATTAAATAACAAAGTTTAGAATAACCTGCGGTAAACAAGTTGAAAAACACATTATTCAAAGTTTATATAACAAGAATTAACCTGTCTTACCGCAAAACAGCTGCACAGAAGTGCTGTAAAGTAGATGGGGGTAGTTTTCCTTATAATGCATACTCGTCTGCTGCGGAAATTAACTTACCCTTTGTAGGTGACCTATGATAGACTATGTGTGGGATAATTATCGTTTCTATACTTGGAACACGAGTGAAGTAATTGATTAGTAATTTTACTTAGACTATTGTAACATTTATACTCTATCGCTAATATGTAAAACGAATCAAAGATTTTATCATTTATTTAATGAGGCCATTTGATAAAAAAGTCAATGCCGACCTCATAGGAAAATATGTAAGAGTTTAAAAAAGAGTTTAGTATTAATTACAATAAAGTTTATTCACTATTACTGATATTAAAAAAAGTAAAACAAAGTATAATCACATCAGTTCCCTTACGGGATATGCAGACTGTAGAGGTAATCGAACGTCAATAGATTTTTACTCGTAAGTTTTCCACGATTCGATACGATGCGCGACGCGACGATACGCGCATAACTTTGGAATAAACGCCACAAATTGGATGATTCTTTTTTGTTGTATTCGTTGTAGTCAGAATTAAGTTTGTTCAAAAGAAAATGATTAAAAAAATAAACAGTTTTTTAATCTCATATGAACAGTAAATAGGTAAGTGAGACAAAAGATAGAATTTTCAATATCTTGACAAAAGCAACTGACTTGTTGTCAGTGTTTTTATCAAGATATTGAAAATTTTTTTTTTACTACGTGGTCGTACTGTTAATGGAAAATTTTGTTTCATTATTTTTTATTAAGCACACCACCCGTACGAAGCCGGCACGGGCAGCTAAAATTTTTACAGAATATGTATGTATGATAAGAAGTGATTCATTGTTTCCCGATACATTTAGATTTTTCTGGATCCAGGTAGAACTTTACCCTGGGTATAAATAGAGATGTGTTGACAAATACAGGGCAGGAGAGCGATACTTGAAAGTAACCAGTGCGAAGCGAGAAGTGTTTTATTGTGTAGTCGGTAAAGTTCAGTGATAGTAAAGTGAGTGACTAGTGTTAATGTATTATATTGTGCTGTTTTGTGTATTTGTTTTGTAAATACACGGTTATATAAGTGGTGTTTTCTTAGAATTACGAACCCGAAGTACGTAACAAGACTTAATTTAAACATTTAACGAAAACATTTATGATTTTTTTTTTTACTCAACATTTTCGCACAAACATGCTCAAAAGTGGACTTAGTGTGCTATATGGTATTATCTACCAGTCAATTTTAATATTATTTTGTGTTCATTTTTAAAGTAGGATATTTTGATGTATTTTTATTTCACATTTTTATATATCTTAGGACAGTACATAAGCTGATAGATCCTGATAGAAATAGATAACTATTATCTATCATGTGCCAATATTATAATACAAACTTTCATATCCTATATTTTTAAAGCGTAGTAGACAAATAGACAGACCTTCGAATTTTTAATATTAGTATATTATGGACTGGAATGGGTTCGCGGGTATGTGGTTCAGCTTAAAATTTATGTATTTTCTATAGAAGAGAGAATGTGCCACATCTCTACGTAACGCCAAAGAATCGAAGCCGATTAGAAGTAGTCCTGTTTTCGACGATTCAAGCCGCTGGAAAGGGATGAGATAATTCTGAGGAGCCTACACCCACAAATAAGAGCAATACTCCATATAAGGGCGGATTTGCGTCTTATAAAGTGATAAGCGATGAACCGGTGTGAAATACTGCCTGTCCCTATTGAGAACACCTGGTTTATTAGAGGCAAATTTGGCCTTCCCTTCCAAGTGACCGTGGAATTTAAAATGTCGCTCGATATGTCGACTCCAAGGATTTCAAGACTGGCTGAGGCTGTCAGAGAAGTGTTTTCGAAATGAGGAGATACGACAAAACGCGCAAACTTGTATTTTCTTGAAGTTAAAGTGGACTAAATTAAGTTGACCCCACTCTGAAGGAGTAAAAAGTTGTTTTTTGATTTCTGACACAAGTTTGTTCCTGCACTCGTTGACGTGTTTTTGAGTTCCGCTGCAGCCGGAGTATAAAGCATTACCAGTACTGTCATCCGCATAATGTATAAAAAGGCTTTAATATATTAAATAGATTTTTGACTTTGAATTTTACATTACGGCAGACACTTGAGACTCTGTCCATGTTGCATAATCATGATTATCTATACATATAATAAAATCGTAGGAAAGTCAAAACTGTACATTGAATATTTTTTTAAAAGAATACTTGGGGCGTGATCTACAATCGATATCGAAGCCAAAAATATAGTTTTTAGAATTTTTGTCTGTTTGTCTGTATGTATGTCCGGGGTAAACTCAAAAATTACTGCTATGACTCAAAAAGTCGCTGGCAACAGCTGGCAATAAGAAGTTCCGAACTTTTCATTTTTAAATCAAAATAGCCAACAACTCTCCTGATGAAAACAGACAATCAGCTGCCATTCTGCCAGGCTGGTCGTAAAAGGCGACCTATTGGCTATACGAGTCACTACCATAGTGGCTACTAGGTGGTAGAGTTCTGCATTGTCTCGTCCGGGTCTGGTACCACCGTCTTACCTAATCCTGCCGCAATAGCGTCAGTGCTTGTCATTGTCGTGTTCCGGTTTGAAGGGCAAGGTAGCCGGTAAACTTACGCATGTGGCATTAGACCTCGCCACAAGATAGCAACGCACCATTAACACCTTTGGTATCTGTACGCGATGGTTGACTCTTTCCATTAGGAGACCCATCTGCTTGTTTACTATCTTATGATATAAAAAAAACTTGAGAGGTGTCAAGGGACACCCGGATGGAACGAAGTTCCTTTTATTATTATTTACAAAAAACCTGTATACACTCAACAAAAATAATCGCCGCGACGCCACACTGTTCAATGCGAAATAAAAATGAAAATATCTGGCTTGCTTTCTATAAGAGAGAGAGAGAGAGACAGAGAAACATCCGCACGCCGCACAGCTTACAATGCTTTACTATAGCAAAAAGTGTCGTGACAACTTTTCGTAAGAATTTTTTCCGTCTAGCCCCCTTTCACAACGCGCGATAAGGAACTTCGTTCCAAAATATCCTATAAACCAAAGATAACCAAAGATGTTAAAGTTTGTTGCTATCCGTGAGGCAGGGTGTTAATGCCAAATTCATCTGCCATCAGCTAACAGTTTGTTTGCTCTCTTATGATATGAAAGCATTTTTATCTAATTCTTTTCGCTATCTCCCAACAAAATCAAAGCTTAATGCGAAATCTCGTATGCATTTTATGATGTGAATCCCGCAAAACTAGCGCGTGCCAATTCTTATTCATAGTTGCGATGTTATGCGATTCGGGTTCGATGAAGCCATTTTTTCCCACGCTACGATCCAGATAGCACGTTTCATGACAATCAAATTAGGTATTTTTTTCAAATGGTTGAATGTATCTTAGCTTAGGATATCTTTAAGAGAAAGTTATATAAATAAAATACGTTATTTAACGCCATTGCATGTGTTTTAGTTAATTTTCAACAGATGAAAAACGGAGAGTAAGATTCTCAAGTGTGGTTCCATATATCTAATACCTTTAAACGAGCAATTCTTGTATATATATAATCGGAATCTCGGAATCGGCTCCAACGATTTTCATGAAAGTCACAAATTAGGGGTTTTTCGGGTCAAGGAATCGATTTATCAAGGTTCCAGGTCCAAGAAAAGCTCGGTTCCCAAGATATGGGTATGTGAAAAACCGAGCAAGGCTCGGTCAACCAAGTACAGAAAAAAAATTATATATTCTATAGGAATTGATTTATCAAGGTTCAAGTTCCAAGAAAAGATCGGTTCCCAAGATATGGGTTTGTGAAAAACCGAGCGAGGCTCGGTCAACCAGGTACAGAAAAAAAAAATCTATAGCAATCGATTTATCAAGGTTCAAGGTCCAAGAAAAGATCGGTTCCAAAAATATGTGAAAAACCGAGCAAAGCTCCAACAATTACCACCAACAACCAGATATTATATTTTTAAATTCCAAACATAAGAGTACGTAAACAAGGGATGATTGATTATTATTATTCTCTCACTGATTTCAATGTATGAATCAGTCGCGGTCAGATGAAAGATTGACATTACAGATATATCTATATATATAAAAATCAATCCCTATTTTCCTTGGTCACGACATCACGCCTGAATGGCTGGACCAATTTCGGTAATTTTTTTTTGTTGTGTTTGTAGTTGTAAGAAGAAGATTCTTATAAAAGAAAATCTATATATATATATATATATATATATATATATATATATATATATATATAAAAATCAATCCCCATTTTCCTTGGTCACGGCATCACGCCTGAATGGCTGGACCAATTTCGGTAATTTTTTTTTGTTGTGTTTGTAATTGTAAGGAGAAGATTCTTATAAAAAAAAATATTAAGAAAATTGCGCGGAAAATAATAATTAAACGCGCGGGAAAGAATACTTAACCACCATATAAAGTTTAATATATCTGTAATATCATGATACATATGATTTCATGGGTGGTATCAAGAATCAATACAACACTGCTTACGCTGCAAAGGGTAGGGTAAGCAGTAATTCGTAAGTCTTTACGGTTCACCACGATTCGCCGGTTTACCGGCTGGCGAAATTAGCTGTGATTTCCATCGCCACATTATATCATAATAATATATATATACATAAACCTAATAATGCCGAAACCGATTGCTTTACGTGCCAACACACCACTCGCCAAACGACCTGAGGATCGAACCCAGGACCTTATGACCTGAACCGAATAAACTATTCTTGACAGGCCACGACTGCTGGATTTGTACCCAAAGAGTTATGAATGTGGGAAAGTAAGTTTTTGTATACCATTGCATACAATAATCAGATGATTCTCCTTATTGAAAGGGATAACCATGATCCATAGACACCAAAGATGTTATGTGGGTTACTTACTGTGTGATAAAGTAATGCTGCATTTGTGAATTTACCGGCTACCCCGACTTTTAATCCACACCACTACCGCGCGAAGCATTCGCGATATGGTTATAGGAATAAGAATAAGCAATGTTGACGTTACCCCGAGTTCTTTCTGAAAATTAATCAATGTATTTGTGAGGCAATTTCTGAAAGCCTAACGGTTGTGTAAAACTGTGTATAGTATGTACTATCATGACTACTCGGTGGTATAGTTCCGCAGCGCCTGGCTCGGGCATTGGTGCATCCGCTTTACCTTTCTTGCTGCAATAGCGTCAAATCTTATAACTTCCATGTTCCTATTTAAAGAGTAAGGTAGTCAAAAAATTATGCTTGTGTCATTAGCGTAAATAATACTAACATTACATGGATTGGACTATCTAAAATAAAATTATTTATTATTATTATTAGATCTCCGCCTGACGGATGGCAACGCACCAATAACATATTTGGTATTTATAAGCGACGGTCCCACTTAACAATAGATTGCTTGTTATCCTATATTGAATTTAGCCACATTAAATAAAATACTGCTTATAAGTTTGAGTAAGAATTCTTTAATAGCCTGAAGCCACGCAAGTTGTCACAGACTACAGAGTCGGACACCAAAAAGCAAAGTGTGGCAGAAAAAATGTTGCCACCTATAATATTTACATAACTCAATATCCTACGATATAAAAAATGGGCAGATTTACCCTTCTTACTATGCTAGAAAACAAATTTACTAAGCTTTAACGTTTTGACGGCATAAATAAAGAATGTGATGATATCATTCCTCAATCACGCCCGCATCCTCGAAACAGTAGGCAGAGGCCACCTATCACACAACAATGTGATAGGTGGCAAGCCTGTCGCCAACCAGGCACTTATCCAATCTCGAGAGTATCAAAAAACTGAAAAACACGTTATTGAATTGCCCGGCTCGGGAATCGAATTTGAGACCTCCTGTGGTCAACACTGACACCGGACCACTAGACCACAGAGGTGATATTACAGACCATTTCGTCGCTTTACATTACCACATATTAGTAATCACTAGTCATGATTTTAGTGAAATTTACGACCTCGTTTCGACGACGCGTTTAACAGGTTATCAGATCTTCACAACAATCATGAACAATAAAACATCCTTTATATATCAGTGTGTTAGGGATCCACAGATTGCATACACTAAACAAAACAACCAGCTAACAATTCTATTTACCCTTTTTCTATGAAACATCAGCATTCTATGATTGGAGTTTTTTTTAATTTCATTCTGTTTATTTATTCTGTTTCGTGTTGTATCAATCGAAAAATTGTGTGCTTCATTCGGATCGAAACAAATGTTGTGTCGTTTCCGATCTCTCTGTTTGCTCAGCTAACCGTCAATTTTATATTGCGACTGTTTTGTCTGAACTAGAAACAGTGCGAGGATTAAATAGTTTCATGGAAATAGTTGAACAGAAAGACAATATCGGAAAACTGGTGTCGGTTCTAAAATCAAAATTATATAGCACAAGCTAACCCGCGGAACTTCGCCCACGAAAAATTAACATATCGCTATAGTTTTTCATACAAACTTTCATTTCCTATTTCATCAACCTCTTCAGAATAAATTGTTCCCCTTCAGCTAAATATCCTTGCTAAATTTCAATTAAAATAAGAAACTGTAACCGATTGACAGACAGACTTGTTGCCCGTGTTGGTTCTTCTAGACCTTTGAATAATAGACCAACTGCCGTTCAGCCAAGCAAGTCGCAAAAGGCAACTGATTGGCTATATATGTCAGTACCATCGTCGCTACTAGGTGGTAGAATTTCGCATCGTCTTGCCCGGGTATTTGGTACCACCGCCTTACCTAATCTTGATGCAATAGCGTCAATGCTTGCCATTGTCGTGTTCCGTGTGTACACTATTTTATAGTTAATATTACAAATGCATTATTTAAAACTATCGTGAGACATTGTTAACTATTAATTAAAATCGCCTACACTCACGTTTAATCGGCGTAGGTTCCGACTAGTTTCAGACCTCCTGGAACTGACAGTTCCAGACGAGACGATACTGAACAAACGTCTAACTGACCCTGAGGAAGGACCTCATATACGCCGCCTACGCCGATTAAACGTGAGTGTAGCCGATTTTAATTAATAGTTAATGCATTTCTTATATCATAAGATAGCAAGTAAGCAGATGGCTTTCCTGATGGAAAGAAAAATCACCACCTATAGACACCAAAGATCTTAATGGTACGTTGCTATCCGTTTGACGTGGTGGCAATGCCACTTGCATAAGTGTGTCGGCTACCTTACCCTCCACACCGAATACGACAATTACAAGCATTAACGCTATTGCGGAAGGAATAGGTAAGGCAGGGGTATCAAATACCCGAGCGAGTCATTGCGAAACTCTACCACCTAGTAGTCACGATAGTAGTAACACGTATAGCCAAAGCTTGGGTTTGGTACTCTACCCGCAGCTGTATCACCTAACGTTTGCAATCCGCCAGCGATCAGCGATAACATTTAAACGTAACGAAAAACTCATTAAAAACGTCGCCAATTGCTTGCTGGTCATTGGATGCACTTTTTGCGATGTCACAGCACCAAGACTAATCAAGCGGCAATACAAGGCTGCTATGTGTCTTGAGATAACTAAGCAATTACGATAATTTTGCATAGGGAGTTACGTGATAACGCCACCGGTACTCGTTATCTGCATTACCTATTCCTGCTGCAACAACAGCAATACTCGTCCTTATTACTTGCCTTCATACCATAATGCCACTTGGATAGCAACGCACCATTAACATATTTGGTTTCTATAGGCGATGGGTGTCTCTTTCCATCAGGAGAGCCATCTGCATGTTTTTGATCATATGATATAAAAAACTAACAAGTCAGTTACATTTATATATACAGATCTTTTGTACAGGATAGATAAATCTTTTCATCCAAATGTGTATTCACAAAGCAATTACTAAGTAACAAAGGCAGGCCGGCCTCGTATGTCGCGATGAAGGTGGACATTGTCGGCGGGATATTTCGCCCCGGCTCGTTAGCTCTAATGGTCACGGCTGTTTACTGTTCAACGACTCTCTCTTATCAACGTACTTTTCGCACACAATATCCATGAAAAAATGCTGAAATGTTGTGTTTATAACATGTTTGTGACAGTCTTTGTTGGCGTGCGCTGAAGTTGCGGATTTTATATATCTCACGGCCTGGCTACGGGAAATTCGCGACCGCGATTTTTCGCGCGGCGCGAACGGCGAAACGCCTGGCGTCTGAAACAAATGTATGGCAAGGTACTAAAGATGCCACGCGGCGTGGCGACTGGCGGCGGGGTGACCGACAAATTTTCGCCTCGCCCGCCGCGCCGCCGCCGCCGCCGTCGGCTCGCGTGGCAGGGCGGCAAGTTGTGGTACAGCTCTTCTTTTGTACTTAATATGTCTTGTTGTTAATAATAATAATAACTCTTTATTGTACACCATACTCAAATGAAAACAATATATTAATATGCTAACATGAAAGATATACAAAATGGCAATCTTATCGCTTATGAGCGATTTCTGTCACACAACCAGCAGTTGTTCTAATTAGTTAGCCTGTTAAACTATCAAGATCTATAATCTAGACTTCCCGAGTTCGATTTCTGGGTTAGATAATAATAATAATAAGTAGCTTAAATAATAATAAATAAAAGATGAATTGATCTTGCTATTTGACGTGTGATATATGAGTTATTCGAAGATCCCTTACATGGCGTCGCATAGCTATTATAATGGAGAAAACAATTAAGAATTTAAAAACTTCAATACATTCCTTTATCAAAAGACCTTATGACTCATGTACATCATTTGCAGAGCAAAACACGAGAATACGTAGAAAAACAAGTGCACCCACGATTAGCCGAAGATACTTAGTCCCGCAATGTGATAGGTGGCAAGCCTATCGGGCACTTTCCAATCAGTCTATCAGAAAACTGACAAAAAAACACAATTGCCCGACCCAGGAATCGCACCTGGGACCTCATGTGGTCAACTCCAATACCGGACTACTAGACCACAGAGGCGATAATACGTAGTAATACATTTATAAACAACTAGCTGTTGCCCGCGACTTCGTCCGCGTGGACTTCGTTTACTCCGCACCGCACCTCCCCCGTAGGTGATAGCGTGATAATATGTAGGTATTATGTTGACCCGACCTGTTAGTATAATTATTTGAAGTAAATCCATGCAGTACTTTTTGAGTTTACCCCGGACATACATACAGACAAACAGACAAACAGACAAACAGACAAACAGACAAACAGACAAACAGACAAACAGACAAACAGACAAACAGACAAACAGACAAACAGACAAACAGACAAACAGACAAACAGACAAACAGACAAACAGACAAACAGACAAACAGACAAACAGACAAACAGACAAACAGACAAACAGACAAACAGACAAACAGACAAACAGACAAACAGACAAACAGACAAACAGACAAACAGACAAACAGACAAACAGACAAACAGACAAACAGACAAACAGACAAACAGACAAACAGACAAACAGACAAACAGACAAACAGACAAACAGACAAACAGACAAACAGACAAACAGACAAACAGACAAACAGACAAACAGACAAACAGACAAACAGACAAACAGACAAACAGACAAACAGACAAACAGACAAACAGACAAACAGACAAACAGACAAACAGACAAACAGACAAACAGACAAACAGACAAACAGACAAACAGACAAACAGACAAACAGACAAACAGACAAACAGACAAACAGACAAACAGACAAACAGACAAACAGACAAACAGACAAACAGACAAACAGACAAACAGACAAACAGACAAACAGACAAACAGACAAACAGACAAACAGACAAACAGACAAACAGACAAACAGACAAACAGACAAACAGACAAACAGACAAACAGACAAACAGACAAACAGACAAACAGACAAACAGACAAACAGACAAACAGACAAACAGACAAACAGACAAACAGACAAACAGACAAACAGACAAACAGACAAACAGACAAACAGACAAACAGACAAACAGACAAACAGACAAACAGACAAACAGACAAACAGACAAACAGACAAACAGACAAACAGACAAACAGACAAACAGACAAACAGACAAACAGACAAACAGACAAACAGACAAACAGACAAACAGACAAACAGACAAACAGACAAACAGACAAACAGACAAACAGACAAACAGACAAACAGACAGACAGACAGACAGACAGACAAACAGACAAACAGACAAACAGACAAACAGACAAACAGACAAACAGACAAACAGACAAACAGACAAACAGACAAACAGACAAACAGACAAACAGACAAACAGACAAACAGACAAACAGACAAACAGACAAACAGACAGACAGACAGACAGACAGACAGACAGACAGACAGACAGACAGACAGACAGACAGACAGACAGACAGACAGACAGACAGACAGACAGACAAACAGACAAACAGACAAACAGACAAACAGACAAACAGACAAACAGACAAACAGACAAACAGACAAAGAGACAAACAAACAGGCAAACAGAAAAACAGACAAAAATTCTAAAAACTATATTTTTGGCTTCGATATCGATTGTAGATCACGCCCCAAGTATTCTTTTTAAAAAATAATCAATGTACAGTTTTGACTTTTTTACGATTTTATTATATGTATAGATGAAACATATTAAATAAATACCGAATTCAAAAAATTCAAACAATATAAACATCGAGTTCAAATCCCTGCAGGAACAGATTTTTGTCTGATGAGCATAAATGTTTATATTTCTGGGTTCGGATGTTTATTTAATATATAACAGCATTTATATATGTATTTGTGTGTATTATTAGTATCTTTGACTGACCCCCATAACACGAGCGAAAAATTAGCTTACTTTAGGGTCAGAACAATTCGTGTAGACCGCCCCGTTGGTCGAGTGGTTAGCGACCCTGACTACGTAATCGACGGGGCTCGGGTTCGATCCCCGACGGGGACAAGCATTTGTGTGATGAGCATAAATGTTTGTATTTCCGGGTTTGGGAGTTTATTTAATATATTCTAGTATTTATATATGTATTTATATGTATCGTTGACTAACACCCATAACCCAAGCAAATAATTTGCTTAATTTGGGGTTAGATCAGTAAATGTAATTTGTCCCGTGAATATTATATTATATATTATTATTTATTATTAAAGAGTTGACCCGGCAAACGTTGTTTTGTCATACAAATTACTTGTATTGAATATTTTGATAGGGTACTCGAGAAGGGAAGGGGAGGGGTTAATTGAGATAAAAGCTATCATATCTTTAAAGTTGGACCGAGCAATAGATACTTACTAATTTTCTTTGTAATCGGTTCAGTAGTTTTAACACGCTTTTATTAGCTTCGGTCGTATGTGTGTTAGTATGTATGTTAGTATGTAAGTATGTAACTTTGACGTACTCTAAAACATTGGATTAATTTGAAACTTATCAAGTCTTATCAAGCACCGATGACAATACAATAACAGTTAGTCCCGTTATCCTTACCAGGATCTTCAGGATTACCGAATGGTTTTTCTTTACTTGCGAGACTAACACGTATCTCGCAATGCGCAATTATTTTATTAATTGTTTAGTTATCACAAGACAAATATCATATGTGAGTGGTTACGCAAAAAGGGACCTGAAGGGATTGGAAACGGTTTTTTTTTTTTTTGATAAATTCTGATTCTATGGTCCTTCATCTTTGTTTTGTTCTAATCAAAATAATTTTAGGTGCCGTAGTTTTTTTTAAATGATTTTTTAAGTAAGCCGAGGCAGTTTTGAAAATATTACACCTTATACACAGCGCACACTAGTTTCTTTTTCTAGCGCGCACATAAAGACAAGTAAAAGACGAATAAATAAGTCACCAATAATACAGCTATCGCAAACACGTGCTATTTCTCACTGACAAAGTCGCTCACTAACGAAACACAAAATTCACTTGGTAGTACGTACTTGATATTAGGTATATCTTCAAACATTATTAAAATCCCTTATATATTGAATAAAAGAGAAGACGACTTCAATTCAGTGAATATCGCATTATACATTGAAACTACTACAAGAAACGATAATTTAAAGTAATTCCAAAAGCACTTAAAAGCGCTCCTTAAGCGGTAAAATTGTGAGAGGGGTAGGATTATGCAAGCAAGTAAGATGGCACTGATTTAATTTTCTGTGCACTGCACTGCATTCTACTTCCTTACCTTTAAAGCCTCGTTTTACCTCTGAAATATGTTTCCTAGCACGTGAAAATTTGAAAGGAACGTTAGGAGCTCGGAGTTTTATTTAATTTTTTAAGAATAAAATACGTTTGAATGTGGTGTGTGCTTGTAAATAAATATATTGTCTTGAAATCAATGACATAAATCCTTAGATTTTCCGTAATGAATTAAGAAATTACATGATTATATAGTCTAAGAATTAAATGAAATAAATTATTTTATTTTACAGAGAGAGACGTACCTTATACGATTATTAAAGGCATAATCTGTTTGCTTAATTCGTTCATAAATATGTGTGTTTGTTTATTAGATATTGAAAGTTATCAAAACACAGAAACTGCACAAGCAAACTAATTAATTTTTGGGTCCCGGCTGCAGTTGTCTCTATTACAATCTACGATAGTGATCAGGCACAGCTAGAGAGCAATAGATTTTACAAATACCTAGTTTATAATTCTCTTGCTCTTTAACGTTCCCCTTAATTTAAGGAAAAAAATCTTAATATTAGTACTTAACTGAAGCATTTCAACTACGTAGTATAAAACAAAGTCGCTTTCTCTGTCTGTCCCTATGTTCCTATGTATGCTTAAATCTTTAGAACCACGCAACGGATTTTGATGCGGTTTCTTTAGTAGATAGATAGATTCTTGAGGAAGGTTTTAGTATATAAACCTTTCCGATATTCTCATGGGAGCAAAAGCTACGCGGGAAAACCGCGGGCAGGTCGCTAGTATATGTGTGTAGGGTTTGATCATTCGTGTAAGTTGTCGAGTGATATTTGTTTATCAAATCTTATATTACACATTTATACATGAAGCACAAACTGACGAGTTTTAAAAATATAAGCATACTAAGTTAAAGTTTTCGTGTTAAAGGAGTGCAGAAAGCTTTTTTATATAACATTAGATAGCAAACAAGCAGATGGCATTTCTGATGGAAAGAGAAACCATCGCCTATAGACACCAAAGATGTTATTACTGCGTTGCTAAACGTGAGGCGGAATGGTAATGTCTCATGCATAAGTTTACAGCTACCTTACCCTTCAAATCGGAACACGACAATGACAAGCGTTGACGCTCTTACGGCAGGAATAGGTAAAGCGGTGGTATCAAAAACCCGGGCGAAACGTTGCGGAAATCTACCACCTCGTAGTCACGAATGGTAGTGACAGATATAGCCAATGGGTCGCCTTTTACGACCTGCCTAGCAGAACTGCAGTTGGTCTATTCTGCAAAAGAGCCCGGACCAACACCGGGGAGCTATACTTTTACATGGTATGCATTAGAAACACACTTAAGTAATAAAATAAACATTACCCACACTATATTTGACACACATCATAAAAAACAAATAAATATCTATACTATTTTGTTTATGGTTAATGGTCTGCTGTCAAACTTAGGAAAGATTTTATTGTTTAGTGGTCGAATTTCTACCAGAGGGCAATCGCTAGTTCCCACTTTTTAATCCTATATAATCCTATTTTTAATCCTATTAAATAATAATATCCTAGGAAGGTCAAAACTGTACATTGAAATTTTTTTTAAAAGAATACTTGGGACGTGATCTACATTCGATACCGAAGCCAAAAATATAGTTTTTAGAATTTTTATCTGTTTGTCTGTATGTATGTCTGGGGTAAACTCAAAAATGTCGGGGTAAAATCAAATGGATTTACTTCTAATTTTGCATGAATATTACTAATAGGTCGGGTCAACATATAGGCTACATATTATCACCTACAGGGGAGGAGCAGTGCGGAGTAAACGAAGTCCGCGCGGACGAAGTCACAGGCAACAGCTAGTATGTAATGAGTGTCTCAAATTTATTTCACATATTTTGAAAATGATTTTAACGATTTCGATAACATTGTTGATAAGATATGATACACTCTTTGTCGTCGGCACTTGGTGAAACTCCATTTCCATTCAATGTTTAATATTAAAACATTACAAGAGTTTTTTTTGTAAACAGGAAAACTTGAAAAACAAAACCTTATCAACAATCAATGTTTAATGTTAAAACACTTCTACTGTTTCACAATAAATTATTGCATATAACAACCAATCGGTTTCGCTTCTAAATAAGCTTCATCAGGGCAATTACAGCATAAAACTAAAAACAAAACAATATCTAGCCGTCACGATTTAACATTTTATAATTTCAAATTATAGTTTTTAGTTTTATGTTGTAATTGCCCTGATGATGCTTATTTAGAAGCGAAACCGGTTGGTTGTTATATGTAACTAGCAAAAAGCAGAGCTTTGTAAGGGCTCGCAAATACTATCTAGTAATATTGTTAGAAAAGTATTTTTATGAGAATTACATCTTTTATTTTAATGTATGGACTTTATTTATAATTATCTAACCTAAAAAACTCAGCGCATTTTCACCTAAACATTACATTCGCATCAAAGGCCTGCGTCGTCAGGCTTTGGACTAGGAATATTTGGTTTTTGTTTGTTGGTATTTTCAAGGAAAAATATGTATTAAAAATGAAGGTTGATCTTATAAAAAACACATTTTTGACATTTTGCTGAAATAATTATTTTTTTTTTCTAAAATCAGGAAGTTCCTGGTTTTACGTCGATTTACGAAATCAAAATCAAAAAATGTTTTATTTAAATAAACCTTCAAAAATTTTGGACTACGCAGGCACGAAGAATTGACGGTAGACACTCGGCGAATACATTTTTCGAATTTTTCTTTCAGAGAAACCCTCGGAGTTCGATTCCAGAGTCAGGCAAATGAAAAAATGTGTTTTTTCAGTTTTCTGATAAAACAACTTTGCCCGGGATTGGAAAAGTGCCCTACTGGCGATAGGCTGGCCACCTATCACATTGTGGGACTTAAGTATCTTCAGCTAACCGTGGATGCACACGTTGTACTTCTGCTTACCTCTTCGGGGATACGGGCGTAAATATACCTTTTTTTAGCTTTTTACCCTCGCCCTCGGGCTAAGATTGGGAATTGATCTCAATACAATATAAATCAATTAATACATCTGTACTGTTTCTCAATAAGCATATTGTGAAACTCTCTAACGCTCTATTTACTCTGTTCCCAGCAAACATCCCTGCTCTAGACCTAAATTCTCCTTGTGCCTCCCACAATATTACTTCGAACTTCCCTTGCATTCTCCTTTCAATGATTTTATCATACACCTTCGATGCCAAACTGATCAAACTGATGGCCCTATAGCTATTGCAGTTTATATTTGAACCACGCCTTTATACGAGAGCAAAATAACCGCGCGCCGCCAGTCAAATATGAGGAAACAATTCATGAAGTAGGTAGTCTCTTAATAAGTTCAAAAATTCTAATAGAAAATGTATCTTCTATCAATTTTAACTCGTTAATGTAATAAGAGATGGCGTTAGTAGTAATAAGATTCTAATACAAATTGTACCTTCTATTTTTTTAATTTTTATAAAATGGTATTTTTGTGGTAGATAACAAATCTAGACATGAATATAAACTACCACGTCGAAGCTCAAACCTAAAAATGCGATATTTTTTCAGTAAAATGTACCACAAAAGTGCATAGAAAGTGGCCTAGTGTAGGGCTCGCTTCGCTCGCCCTGATAATTTATTGTGAAACAGTACAAGTGTTTTAATATTAAACATTGATTGTTGATAAGGTTTTGTTTTTCAAGTTGTCCTGTTTACAAAAAAAAACTCCCATTCCCATGCTGAATATTTCACACAGTGTCAAGTAAATATTTGTAGTACTTGTATTGTTACAAACGAAAGATAATTAAATATTATTCCAAAATCTTATACAACATATTATTTGGTATTTAATTAGTACGTGATTAATATCTATTTTTTTAATCTAAATTAATAAAAGGTACCTAGATATTTAAAATAAAAAGTTATCAGTTGCCTCGATCTCGATCAGAGTTAAAGTAAAAACTTTTACTAGAAATAGTCTGGCATTTTTTACTTCCACGTCTATAAATCTCCGTGGTAATTTTTAAAATACGGACTCGCTAAAAAGTGCATGTAGGTAAAGGTTTATTTGTATAAAACATATTTTGATTTTGTGATGACATTCTCCAAAATGTGGCGACGTTCATCACGCTATTTCATTAGCAAAAGTAGTGAGAGATCGCAAGCCACAAACTAATGATAACATTTATATCTAATGAAGTTTAGTTTGTTTCGACTACTTTACAAAAAATCAGCTAGATGGGTCTCTTCACAATACTGATTAAAATTAAAAAAAGGAATTGAAGGCAAGGAAATATAAATATGATTACTAAAATAAATAAATAAATAAATAAAGCAAATAGCAACGCACCATTAACATCTTTGGTGTCTATAGGCGATGGTTGACTCTTTTCATCAGGAGACCCATCTGCTTGTTTGCTATCTTATGCTAGAAAAAAATATAAAAAAAGATGGTTACTTTTACTATTTAACTATTTTTTAACTATTACATCTAATTATATATATTTTCATAATAACTGAGCAGTGAGGTATTAATTATTATGTCAATTATAAGAAAAGCAAAGATTAGCATACCATTAAATTGTTTCGTTAATTAAGAACATAAAAATATATTTTTCATTCACCTTTTGAAAGAGTAGAAAATGTTGAAACAACATAAATTGATAAAAAGGTCAATCTGGCCGCATAATATCATTGAAATGAAATGAAATGAAAAATATTTATTTGCAAGAATATGGGTGTCACAAGTTATTAAAATAAATTAAATTACCATCATATTCTACCATAATATGGCGTGCAAACATTTTAATTTAGGTCGATTTCTTTATAATTACTACCGGATCGGAACGCGGCCACACACTGAGAAGATCCGGCGGAAGAAACTCAGCGGGCTTCTTTTTTTCTATTTCACGTATTACAATTGTATGTATTACAATTTACTAGAATTATTTCACATCAAAAGTTGTTTTTACAATTTACAAAATATGATCTTATGCTCAATCCAAATTTTTACAATTTACAAAAAATTTACCATTTTACAAAATTTGCCGTTCAGTTTTTATTACATTTAAATTTCAAGGTAAATTGTACAAGCTTATATTTCTGTTTATTAACATTTAATCTTATCTGCTAAAAATTCTCTAATATCATAGTATGTTTTATTTAACAGTAAATCAAACAATTTTTTGCGAAATATATTTATAGGTAATAATTTTAGACTATCAGGAATATGATTGTATATATTAATTGCCATACAATATGCATTTTTTTTATAAATATTTAGTCTTTGGCTTGGCACATGTAGCTTCTCACTGTTTCTAAAATATGAGTTCCCTAATACTTGAGCATTTGTTTTAAACAAATGTTGATGTTTTTTTACAAATACGCATACCGACAGTATGTAAAGACAAGGTAAAGGTAGTATTTTAAGAGTTTTAAATAGGGGTTTACATGAATGTAGTTGATTAACATTACATATTGCACGTATACATTTCTTTTGAATTCTGAAAATCCTAATTAAATCAACTGAGTTTCCCCAAATAGAGATTCCATATTGCAATACAGATGAGACATATCCGTGATATGCCAGCAATGCAGCATTTAAGTTGGCTACTTCTCTTATTCTTCTCAAAACATAGATAAATCTGTCAATTTTTTTGCAAAGAGAATCAATGTGCGCTTTCCAATTGCAATGGTTGTCAATAAATATTCCTAGAAATTTAGTGTATTCAGTATTTTCTATATTTATATTGTTAAATAATATATTTGATTTTTGAACTTTATTGCTATAACATGTTTGAAATTCAACTATCTTTGTTTTAGTCAAGTTAATTTTTAAATTATTACTTTTTAACCATTCCGAAACTTTAAGTAAGGTTTCAGTTGTTTCTTTTACTAGGTGATTTTTATTTTTACATTTAATGAGGAGTGTAGTGTCATCTGCAAATAAGAATGACTCATGTTGCATAGTCTCTGGAAGATCATTAATGTAAATTAAAAAGAGCAAGGGTCCTAAAACACTTCCCTGTGGTATTCCACAGTCACTACAACTATAATTTGAAGTATATATTTTTTTATGTGTCCCAGAAATTTTTGAAATTTCTACACACTGTTTCCTATTTTCTAAATAACTTTGTATCCACTCTAATGATTTCCCTCTTATACCATATTTTTCAAGTTTTGCCAACAGAATTCTATGAGAAACAAAGTCGAATGCCTTACTCATGTCTAAAAATACACAAAGTGGATAACTTTTTGTATTTAGGCATTCCGTTATACTCTTTACCAGTTCAAAACATGCTAAGGTTGTCGACCTACCTTTTCTAAATCCATATTGATTATTTTTTAATATATTACATTTCAGTAAGTAATTATGAAGTCTATCATACATAACTTTTTCAAAAATTTTTGAGAGAATCGGAATTAATGTAATGGGTCTATAGTTATTCATATCGCAAGGATCACCTTTTTTAAGTATTGGTCTAACTATAGACTTTTTTAGTCGTTGTGGGAACTTCCCTTCTAAAAATGTCAAATTAATAATATGACTGAGCGGCTTTGATATTACAGCAGCAACATTTTTGAGTAGTTCTGTACTAATATTATCATAACCAGTTGCACTTGTATTTTTTAAGGAGTTTATGATCTTAAATACTTCATGCTCATCTACTGGTGTAAGAAACATAGTTTTACTGCTATTAGGTAACCCAAGTATTTTTGAAGTGTTTGTGAATTTGTCATTGTTAATACTTGTTTTTGATTGGTTTATAAAAAAATCATTAAATAGGTTACAAATTGATTGGGATTTTGTATACTCTGTATTGTTCACTCTAATTTTCTCAATTTCTTGTATATTTGTTTTATTCTGGAATGTGTTTTTAATTAAATCCCACGAAGCTTTGCATTTATTGGAAGATTTTTCAATAAATTTCAGAGATGATTGCCTTTGTGATTCTAGTATACATTTTGATAAAATTCTTTTGTAACGCAAGTAATTATTTTTATTTTCATTCTTATTAGATTTACCAAACCGATAATTTAAATATAGCTGGCGTTTGACTTTACAACATTTAAGAAGTCCTTTTGACAGCCATTTATTTTTAATTGGTTTATTTGATACCTTAGTACGAATTTTTGGAAAGCATAGCTCAAAAAACAATAAGAATATGTCGTGGAAATTATTAAATGCCTCTTCACAATTTGAACTTGCAAGAACTTCATTAAAACTTAAGGATGATAGACATTCAAAAAACTTTTTCTTATTTTCTTGACTAAAAAGTTGTTTTGTTTCAAACCAAAAAGCTCGTTTTGGTTTAAAGTTTGAGATGGACTCAATATTTACTTTTATACTCTGGGCTGTCTCATGGTCAGATAAACCGAGATAATGAGTGTAAGACTGAACATTTTCCAAATTGCTAGCAATTACATCTAAACATGCATGCTTCCTAGTGGGTTTAAGTATGTGCTGATTAATATTACTATTTGATAGAATGCCTGTTAACTGCTTTTGAGTATAATTATCCTGTAACAGATCTATATTCCAATCCCCACATAGTATAAATTTCTTCTTAGAGTTTTTCATTATATTTTCTAACAGTAATTCTAAATTATAAAGGAAAGTTTCAACATTTGAGTTGGGTGTGCGGTATATACAAATTATTACTAATTTATAATCTATAATTTCAACAGCGCAGCATTCAAAAGAGAATGGTAAGCGTATTTGTAAATCAAGAGTTTTGAACTGTAGATCATTTCTGATCAGAATACAACATTGGGGCGAAAATAATTATTATAAAGAAATTAAAAATTGTGTCATGATGTTGTAAGCTGTTTAAAGCTTCCGCTTTCGAGATAATTGGAGATGAAGATCGCCTATTGACTCAAGCCGTATTTCATTTTTAATAAGGCAATTTTCTGCATGTCCAATTACTTTCTTTGAATTAGAATAAATATTTACGTCAAATTGTGAATAATTTAATATTCTCAATTTATAAATGGGAGAGTTTGTAAATTTAGATGTTTTGATGTTTGTATATCTATTCTATATATCATGGAAAAAAGTCTCAGTGCATTTGAATATTGTTTAATTTGAGATAGTCTGTGTTTAGACTAAACTCAATGGCTACTTTTTATCCTAGAAAAATACATTGTTCGAGCGGCATTCACAAAAAACATTATTAACGAAGCCGTTTTCAAAGTGTAGTGACTAATATTATAAATTTGAGATTGTGAGTTCGGATGATTTTATCCTCGAATGTATGGATGCTTGCCAGACTTTGAGCTAGGCTAGCTATCCTTACCCCCTAAGGGGTAGAATCTCAATGCAAGGGAACCGACATATTTTACAAAATCTGTAACCTGATTGACCTTACAGACCATCTCTGGAACATTCCACTAAGATCTCTTCTAACTTAAAAATCTAAAGATTGGCGGAACACCACAGCATATTAATATCTGAAAAGCGGTAGCTTTCGGTCATTATTATCAATTTTTATGTTTCAAAGTGCATTTAATGCAGTTTTTTAAGTTCTAAAATTGTTGCCTTAGTTAAAAACAGACTGAAAATTTCAGTTATGCTGAAAAAACTCTCTTAAATTTTTTTTACCCTGAACATATTAACTGACCTTGAATCGATTTTCGGCATCTGCCACAGTTTTTTTAATAGCTGCCTATGTCCAGACTAAACGAATATTTATTTAGCACACAAATTGCAATGTTTTTGTAAAGGTAATAAAAAGTAGTCTTTTAGACACTGAATATATTGATGTAGAGTCTTTTAGAATATCGTGATTGGTATAATTAATAATTGACATTTCGCGTCAATAAGCGATCATTTTGTGGTTATTTCTTAGAGGTAATGTTTACGATAGTAAATATTATATTGTGTATCTGTGGTAATATTACGTTGGAATGACTGAGTCAAATTGAGTGAAATTTTACAATTATCATTATAATTAATAATGCGGCCCGATTAGGGATTCATGACCAATTTCAATTGGTGTCAAAGTCAACAATCAGTTTTTCGTTCTAAAATCAACACGTTTCAAGTTTACAACGAAGGTTTTCATTTGGTATATTATTATTTATTACTGTAGCTTAACATCATAATTACCGCCATAATTAATGTAAATGCGAGAGTTTGTAAAGATGGATGTGTGTGTTGCTTTCTAAAACGCAAGTTAAAATTTCTTTAAACAAAATCATTGAAACCAAAGACGTACCAAGTTTCCTTTTATAGTTGCTTTCCAACACACATAATTAATCCTTCGAGCTGTTCCTGCAGCACTGGTACTATGTCGGAAATAGTGTTCGTTAATGAATAATAAAACATTTAAGTTGTCAACATTTGTGAGTAGAAATATGTTAAAAAATCAATGGCGCGAAAACAAATAAATCATCACATTCGAAACACATAGAAATCATGAATTTTAAATAAATTTGAATTTGGAATTCCAAACCACATATTCTTCTTATTCTTATATTCGAGATCGTAGTGGCCAGTTGGCGAAAACAAAATTTAATATCTATAAGGACCCAACTCATTCCGAACTACTACTAAGTCGTTTTCTTCCCAAGCCGTATGCTGACGAGGTAACAAGCTAATAGTTACTAAACCATAGTTCAAAGAACTCCCCATATTCTGAACAACCTTTTCGCCGTAAAGCAACACTTCCTTGAACACGCAAAGGTTATTGCCCACCGGAGTAGCCACTACACCATCCTGATTCAAGGACTTAAGTGATAGTACGTGATGGCTATTGTTTAACGGGACGTGAAATTAAAACTTGTGGCGCATTGGCGACGGCCTTTTATATCATATTTTTTATAGTGGATGAGTTAGAGCCTTAGTCAAAAGATCATAAACTAAACGAAAAATTATTTACTTAGCATATGATCTCTGCCAAAAACTTCATTAGTTCTTATTAACTTCCCACTAGAGGAAATTACTGTTCTTACCGCTCTCTAATCGCAAATTGTTGCGAAAATAGAGTTTTTATCAGTCTTCCACGTTTTGAGGTCCTGCGAAGCTTTCCATGGCGTCAGTATGTCTGTATGTGTATATGTAAGCTTCTTATAACTTTTCTACAGCATCACCCATCGAAACGCGGTTGGTAGTATTCGATAGGTTTAACTAAACTCAGACTTCTAAAAAATTCGAACATATTTATCAAGAATTTTACAGCAGTTTTTGAGTTTATTCGATTGAAATCATACAAACATACAAATGTTTTCACTTTATAAGTATAAAAAATATTCTAGTGATAATTAATTGTTCATAAAGTTATCAATTAGAAAACTATATTGCATTCTAAATATTTTTATTTTATTGTATCACTACTGCACCACTGCAGTATAAATTTGGTGAATCCCGCAGGACAAACTCATTCGGGATATAACCTACTTTTGTGCCGAATTCCATCCAAACCCATTCACCAGTTTTTGCCCGATTGAGTAACAAAGATCCGAAACAATCCAAATTTCGCATTTATAATTTTTTGATCGCCCAGTTGGTCCAGTGCTTAGCGACCCTGACGACCGCCCCTTTGGTGGTTACCAAGTGGTTAGCGACCCTGACTACGCAATCGACGGGGCTCGGGTTCGATCCCCGATGGGGACAAGCATTTGTGTGATGAGCATAAATGTTTGTATTTCCGGGTTTGGGTGTTTATTAAATATATACCAGTATTTATATATTATGTATTTCTATGTATTAGTGCCGTTGACTATCACCCATAACACAAGCAAACAATTTGCTTACTTTGGGGTACGATTAGTAAGTGTAATTTTTCCCGTGAATATTTATTTATTTATTTATAATATTAATATAGATTACTAAGATAAGAAGTAATAAGTAAGATAACAGAAAGGATTAGTAGTATAGGTAAAGGCAATAATAATGGTTGAATCTGTAACGTATTATAACATTTCCTATTATATTGTAACATTAAGGTGTAATGATAATGGTAGAAGCTGTTCGAACACTAAATACATATTTACTACGAACGGAAACTAAGGATAGTCGGCAGTGGACAGATATGGATGTGTTTCCGGTGGCCGGCCATGGGGAGCTGTCGATTAATCTTGCACATCTACTAGAGTACCTTGCTCGAGCTTTCCAATGCTATTATAGATGCTACTAAATGGCTTGCCCGATGGACATATATTCGTTACTGGTGAATTGAAACAGATAATAGACAATATATTAAGAACGGCAAAGACCTACCGAAGACATGTTTTATTGGTAAATATCATCACGCCAGTTCCCTTGCAGCGTAAGCAGAGTAAACCGTCTATAGACTGTTTCACCATAATTTATAGGTTCGTTACAAGGCTTTAACCGGTTTAAACCGGTTTTGTACGACACGCAGAGAATGGTCAAAAGTTGAGAGCGGCGAACATCAAAGAAGTATTTTTAAAAAACCTTTATTATATATACCATTGATATAAAAAACCCAAGATACACAATCAGTGTGTCAAAAACATCCTCCAAAAATGAGCTAAATTGTGCGCTCGTTTCAAATAGAATCGCGTCGGCCGCGTCACTGTCAATTTTATTTATTTTCGTACATTGCTTTGTAAAAACAACTGTAAGTATTGCGTTTGTAGCGGCTCAAAACAATCACAAACGCTACAAGAAAAAGTAATAAAAAATGGACAAAAATCAATAACAAATGGAAAAAATGAAATTCAAAAATAAAATCCTGAATCGCGATATTACAATTATTAATCTTGTAATACTATATACAAGTTTCAACGTTTCTCAAACGGACTTCGGTCCCCAGGCAGTACACTTTGCCTGGCTGGGAAGATCTTCCTTTTCCCGCACTTGTCCTTGTGTGACGTCATCAACCTCCACAGTAATGACGTCACCTGACAAGCAGCTGGCCCGCTGGTTTTCCATCACTATGACCCTTCAGCGGTACGGACTAGCGGTGCCACACGTTTAAGGTTGGATATGCAAAGACATATGTTTTTGCCATATCTATAACTACTTGAAAGAAATAAGGGACACTTTTGAGTGTCAGTTTTGTTCGGGACTGTGCACCTAGGGTTTTTTATATCAATGTATAAACCGGTTTATTGATTCAAAACCTTTATAATTTTTTTCCATAAGGAAACCGGTATATTTGAGGTTAAGCTAGTGAAAAACCTTTACAAAATGCTCTTTATGTTTTAGTACCACCGCCTTATCTATTCCTGCCGCAATAGCGTCAGTGTTTGTCACTGTCGTGTTCCGTTTTGGAGAGTGAGGTAGCCGGTAAACTTATGCACGTGGCATTAGACCACAAGATAGCAACGCACCATTAACATCTTTGGTGTGTATAGGCGATGGTTGACTCTTTCCATCAGGAGACCCATCTGCTTGTTTGCTATCTTATGATATAAAAAAATGTACTTGCGCTGATTTAAAATTAACCAGTTAGCAAGCCTTGGTTTGTTAGTTGGCGAGGTAGATGGTGATCTCCATCGCTACATTTTCCTGACCTGATAACGATTATCGCTTATTTTTAGCGATAACTGAAACCGATGACGTAACGTGTTCATACTAGGCACAGGGAAAAATATCTCGAATTTGAAAAAAAAATATTAAAAGAAATCTTAATGACACTTTCGGCTGACCAGGGGATCAAACCCGGGACCTCTGATCTGAGTCGAATTAGCTAGATAAAAGTGAATTTAATTTTACAAACTTACTAATTACAGTTGGTGCAGTAACCTTGTCTAGAGATCGAATGACAAAGTTAAGTTTGTCATTTAACCTAGTTTGTCTTTTAGTTGGAGCAATAATGACACAGTCAACCTACAACTTTGTACCAAACCTTTGCGGGTTTAACTCACGCTTGCCAAACAGTCCAATGAAGTTTTTTTGTGAAACCTGTAGGGCTACTCATGAAAACCGATTTCCATTTTAAATGAATATTTAATGAATTTTAAAGTATTTCGTACTCTGTACAAATATATTCATTTGCTCATTATTGCTTTTATTCGTTATTTTGTTTAAAACGGTACTTAAAATTTCCACTTGTAACACTGGCTTGACGTGTAACGATGACATCTATTTCCAATAATTAGGTCGTTACTATACTGAATCAATGTGGGCAATATTGATTTCAATAGTACAGTTTTTTGACGAGATTACTAGGTGGTAGAATTCTGCACTGTCTCGCCCGGGTCTGGTACCACCGCCTTACCTATTCCTGCCGCAATAGCGTCAGTGCTTGTCGCTGTCGTGTTCCGGTTTGGAGGGTAAGGTAGCCGGTAAACTTATGCATGTGGCATTAGACCTCGCCACAAGATAGCAACGCACAATTAACATCTTTGGTGTCTATAGGCAATGGTTGACTCCTTCCATCAGGGGACCCATCTGCTTGTTTGCTATCTTATGATATAAAAAAAAAAGATTCGAAACATATTGTTTTTATCAATGTTGGTTTAAGATTTATATTGTTTTCCAGAGTAGGCTTACTGTTCTAAATAGGATTTGCGTAGAATTTGTTCTTAATGAGAGTTTAAATCACTAAAAGAGTACATTCCGAGTCACCCGGATACTTAGGAATACATTGACCCTTGTTTTTTTCTCATAAGATTAAGAAGAAGATTAAGAATCTCATAAGAAGCTATTAAGTAGATGGCTCTCCTGATGAGAAGAAACAAGTAACAACCATCGCTTGTAGACACTAAAGATGTTAATAGTTGCTATCCGTGTTTCTCTTTCCATCAGGAGAGCTATCTGCTTGTTTGCTATTTTTTTTTTCTCTTCTATCACTACATAGTATAAAACAAAGTCGCTTTCTCTGTCTGTCCCTATGTCCCTATGTATGCTTAAATCTTTAAAACAACGCAACGGAATATGATGCAGTTTTTTTTAATAGATAGAGTGATTAAAGAGGAAGGTTTTTGTGTATAATAACATTTAATATATTGTAGAGAAATACTGCAATTTTTGAGTTTTCTGATGTCATGTCGTAAATAATTATATTTTTTTCCGCTTATATTGCAAACACAGGCTAAACCCTACGAGATTTATCAAAATAATGTACTAAGTATTTGTACACCTTGAAAAGGTCTACAGAAAAGTCCGCGATGGTAAATGTCTAGCTCTTATGGATAACCCACAATAGCATTTTTTTGTCATTTACTTTTTACGAGAAATAATGGTTTTTTTTTCAAAGCAATTTTAAATAATACAGCACTAATCCTTATCCAATTAAATACCTTTAATATATTGTTGATTTAATATAGATCAATATGGCCTTTCACAGCATGTAATTTAAATGAATATTTTCGAAGATATTACAGATTTAAAATGCAGGGGCATAGCGGTTGCGGGGTTACCGGCCGGTCGGTCGGCGCGCGCCGCCGCGGGACCGCTGGGAAACGTGTTAATTTTCGGACAAATAAATATAGGACAGCTGAAAACCAAAATTTAGTACATTCCTTTTTTTAAATAAATATCACCCTATAAAAATCATGTGGATGATTAGAAATAGTATTAACAAATTATTTTTCCTACTTTCGGAATTTTATATGATCAAGTAAAGTACATTCTATCATGTAATAAGTTAGCACATTCCTTAGATAATATCTTCAGGTGTATCGTATAATTTTTGTAAAATTGTTATTTAACAATCAATGCAAAAAAACGTGGTTTAGCAAACCAGTTACTTTTCATTTTACTTTTCATTTTTTTTCACTGAGTGACATAGGCTATTTGAAAAAAAAACTTCCCACTACTAATGTAGATAAGGAAGTTACTGATTTTTCCCCGATTTTCGAAAATCGAGTTTTTACCAGATGTCCACGTTTAGAGGTCCTAGGAATCTTTTCCGACTATTTTCACGATGATGTCAGTATGTCTGTCTGTATGTATGTATGTGTGTGTGTGTATGTGTGTGTGTGTATGTGTGTGTGTATGTGTGTGTGTGTAGGTGTGTATGTAAACATCTCATAACTTTTGAACGGCTAGACCGAGCGAGACGTGGTTAGGTTCTGCTCAACTTAGATTTCCTGAAAATTTGAACCGATTCGGTCCAGTAGATATTGAGAAATTTTGAAAAAAACACCAAAAAAGTTTTGACGAAACAGTATTTTTTTAATATAACTTCCAGATTTATGTACCGATTGAGTAGAAAAACTAATCAGTTCTATTCGTCAAAAAACTATGTCTAATAAATAAATTGCATCAAAATCGGTTTATCCGTTTAAGAGTAATCGTTTACGAAAATTTTTTAAAAGGTATCTTTTCGATATAGCTTCGAAATTTTTCAACCAATCATTTTTTGGTGTTCTACGATATTTTAGTACTTAAAAAACTACGTCAAATGCCGTTTCAAAAATCAAAATCGAATCTAATTTTCAAACTTATAGCTTTTCATACGTTATTTTTAGCAAACTTACTTAAGTTTGTTTAAATAACTGTCAAGTTAATTTACCGATTGACTTAAAAATATTATCAGCTTTTGTTCCGTTAATTTAATCAAAATCGGTCAATTTGTTTGGGATTTATCAATGAAGAAAATTAAAAATAAAATATTTTTTGACATAGTATCGAAATTTTTCAACCTATCGATTATTTAGATAAAACAATATTTTAGATCTCAAAAATTGAGTTGAATGCCATCGTCGTTTTCAAATATACAGCTTTTCAAAAATTAATAATACTGTCATTTTTAACAAAATAGATGTTTGAACTGAAAAATCTATGCTTATATTTTTTACTCTTGAGCTTAAAATACCTTACTTTAGTGAGAAGTTTCAGGGATGCCCCGTAGGGTCAACCATTTACACATTTTTTTCCCGTTTGTCCTCATGCCTCGCTTTAATAAAGCGCAGGGTCAAGCTTTCAACGTTGCAGGCTTAGATTTGAGCGTTGATTGCTTTTCACATGGCCAACTATATATATCGCTCTTTCAAGAGTAACCTCTAAAGAAAACATATTTGTATTGTCTAATGGCAAGAAAGCTGTGAACGTTGTATATAAAGACATTCCATAATATATTAATTGTAAAAATAAAAGAAATAGGTAAAAATGTAAAAATTAAAAATGTAGTAACTATATGAATTTAGATATTCCAAAGATAGCAGGAAATCTTCATAGGGAAAGGGGAATCGTTTTACTCCAAATTTAACGCGTGCGGGCCACGGGTAGTAATGAATAAATCAAAACTACTGGATCGATTTTAATCATTTTTTTCCCGTGCGAAGCCGGGGCGGGCCGCTAGTATATATATAAAAATCAATGCCACTTTTCGTTGTAATTTTATAACTCAAGAACGGGCTCACCTATCCAAACCAAATGTTTAGGCTTTGTTCGGACTATTTAGTAAATGGTTTATGTAAACTTTGCACAAAATCGGTAAACCGTTTGTTTATTTATTCATTACATTTTTTGTACTAAATGAATTCAATAAATGGCGATACGTAGCGAAGCATGTAACGGGCCGCTAGTATGATATAAAAAAAAGTTTATCGGCTACTTTAGCCTCCAAACCGTAACACGACAATGCAGAACTCTATCACATAGTTGCCCCGGTGGTAGTGGTCATGTAGCTAATTGTTCACCTTTTATAAACTGCCTGACATAATGGCAAAGAGTCTATTCTTCAAAGGGTATATTATTTAAGATGTGAAAGAGTTCGTCAATTCTTTCAACCCTTTAATACTTAACCTATCATCATCATTATCATATCATATATCATTTTGAAACTTCATATTCAGAGTTTGATATAAGCATGTTGATTTTATGTAATTTATTAATTACATTATAGGGTTAATTCCTGCCATAGAATTTCATCATCGGACATCGCGACAAAATTCAAAATCTTATCCTCACCATCTCGATGTCTGGAAATCCACAACTGTACGATTCTCGAGGCCTTTTTTTCCTCGAATTACTACTCTGTGGAACGAATTACCGACAGGGGATTTTCCAAACGGATACAACTTAGGAACGTTCAAGAAAAGAGCCTAATCTTTCTTGAAAAGTCGGTAACGCAACTTCAAGTCTTCTGATAGTGTAGTTGTCCATGGGCGGCGGTGATCACTTATCATCAGGTGAGCCTCCTGTCCGTTGCCCCCTTTTCTATAAAAAAAGGTAATTTTCATCCAGAACTAATTACTGTTCTCGAGGAATAGAAAAATAACTTTAAAAGTGAAACTCCGAGCAAAGTCTAGTATTTTATAGTTTAATTTCATTTTTATCCAATGTACATTTTGATTGAACGAATTTTTATTCTTTATGCGTTCGTATGCAAAAAACAGGTTATTATCGGGTAAAATTGGATGAGTTGATGCGCTTGTTGCCCACTAGATAAATGGCTTTTAAAACTTTGCATTTTCGATACTTTATAATACGTCCCGTACGCTAACGTGATTTACGGTACAGAGCTTCATTGTGACGTGTATTAAAGAGGTCGAGGTAGATCCTCAATAAATGGCAATACAAGAATTTGTGTTTATCTTTTATTACGTTTAGGATTCTTCTCGTGATCTGTGTCCGGTTCCTAAACGTAAGCTAAAACAGAAAATTGTTTTTATTAATGTCAAATTAACAAATGTCCAAACAACTTGTGGAACGTCTCGTTATTGTTAAATTGGTTACGAATGACGGATAGTTGATTATAGGACCCCAGCACTGACTAGTGCTGGGGTCCTATATAATCAACGTTTCCATCGTTTGATCCTAACAGACATGTTAGGTTCAAACGATGGAAAACACGGCAATCGGATTCATCACTTAACTTTTCAGCCATCACAGACAATCCTGATAGACTAGGAGATTCTGGACGTTTAGATTAGTTCACTGAGCGGATTTACTACAAAAACCAGCATGAAGATTGTTTATTAACATTGAATTTTACAAAACAGTTTGATTATGTAAATAATATTCTTTTGTTTAATCACACACATGTGAACGGTTAATAGCTTAACATAAAGTTCATAGCAATAGAAGTAAATAGAACAATTATTAAAATTATCGCCTTCAGCCAAAGACCTTATTTTTTTGTAGGTCTTTGCCTTCAGCATATTTTTTTTTTGTAGGTCTTTGCCTTCAGCATATTTTTATAATGCGTGTTATTTTACGTCATAACTAAGTCATGAGCTTACAAGCTAAAATTGTTTAGAGTAAAATGATACGCAACAAGAAATATTGTTTTTTTTTTAGGTTAGGATAGAACAAGCTCATGACTCTTTCGATGGAAATACATAACCATCGTTTATAGCAGGGCTTGTTAACCGGTTAATTTTCAAACCCAAGTCAGCGGACGTATATAAAGAGCGTTTTATAAAGATTTAGCTCTACTTTAACCTCAAAATACAGTTTTGCTTATGGAGTGAACTTATAAGGCTTTGAATCAATAAAACGGTTTATAGTTTTTAAAAATATTTTTCTGTTATGTTCGCCGCTCCTAATTTTACCGCCGCATCGTACGTAACGCACCATGCGGACAAATACATGAAACGAAAACTTTGCACCTTTATTTACGTCAGAATATGAAATTTGGCATAGTTAATAAAGTTTACATGGAGAAGGAATGCAGAGAGATAATATTTTGTATTCATTTGAAATACATTAAATTAATTAAAAAAACATTAAGTACACACAGTAACATTCATATGTTACAAAAAAGTATCTTCATGCCCGTATCCCCGAAGAGGTAGGTACGCAGAGGTACACAAAACCCACGATTAGCCAAAGATACTTGGTCCCACAATATGATAGGTGGCTAGCTTATCGCCAACCGGGCACTTTCCAATCCCAGGCAAAGTTGCTTTTATCAGAAAACTGGAAAAAACATTTTTAAATTATCCGACCCGGGAATAGAACCCGGGATCTTATGTGGACAACACCGATACCGGACCACTAGACCACAGAGTGTAACCATTTGACACACATCATAATATACACACACCTATTACATACTATTTTGGTTATGGTTAAAGTTTGTTGTAAAACTGGTTTATGGGAAACGGAGTCATAGAATTATGGGCTAGAAATATGGGAATTATTGACCAGAGGGCAAACACAAACACATTTCATCATACAAAAATTATATTTATTTTCATTCATAAAAACATTGAATTCTATTTAAAACATTTATTTCATTTATAGATTAAACTTTTATTTTAATGAACTCTATTCAAAGTAATTAACTCTTTATACGGTAGTTTCCAATAAAAGATATGCAAAAAGATCTATAGAGCCATCTTAAGTGTGTCTAAGTTTAAGACTTAAAGACTCTGTTATAGTGGCACTTAGTTTCAAAGGAGAATGGGTTTTAATCCGCTATATGAAACGGTGGAAATTGGTTTGAGAGGCGTGAGGTGGTGGAGTGCAAAGGGGAAGGAAGTAGAGGGGGACAAGTGCTGTCATTTGCAAGGACTTCAGACGCAGTCTGGAGTAACACAAGTTGTCACTCCGGTTTATTTCGTTTCAGCGTTTTTTATCACACGACATGATATGAGCTTGCTTAATTTATTTCGCTTTTGTCTGTGGTTTCATTTACAATCCTAAGTATTATCGAAATATAGAACTTATATTTGTGAAGAAATTGTTCTTTAATAAGGGTTGGATTTTATTATTTACTAGCTGAGCCCGCGACTTCATCCGCGTGGAAATATTTCGAAAAAAAGTAGCCTTAGTTACTCCTTATCACATCAGCTATCTGCCAGTGAAAGTCTCGTCAAAATCGGTCCAGCCGTTCCAGGGATTAGTCGGAACAAACAGACAGACAGAAAAAAATTGTAAAAAATATTATTTTGGTATATGTATCGTGTATACATCCATATGCATTTAGTTAAAAGCGGTTATTTTAATATTACAAACAGACACTCCAATTTTATTTATTTGTATGTGTAGACAAACAACTTAAACAAGTAAACTCTGTGGTCTAGTAGTCCAGTGTCATGAAGTCCCTGATTCTGTTGTGTTTTTTCAGTTTTCTGATAAAAACATCTGAGCCCGGTAAAAGTGCCTAGTCGGTGATAGGCTTGCCACCTATCACATTGTGGGACTAAGTATCTTCGGCTAATCGTGGGTGCACTTGTTGTACATCTGCCTATCTTTTCAGAGATAAAGGTTTGAAGATATTTTTTGACATCGTAAAAGTGTGTGAACCGATTTCCAACCTCCTGTATCTCTGGAATTCTAAATCAGATAAAATACGCATAAAGTCCAACAAGAACATAAAATGAACCGAAATGATTTTTTTAATTTAATGTTTTCATTAACCTATATTAAAATTCATCGGACACTTTTTAATAGTAAGTACATTTTAAAAAGGAACATACTTGGAAGTCATGAAATTATTTAAACTTGTATACTTTCTGTTATGCCATAAAGTTAAAACTCTATTTATGACAAACCGAATAAGTCAGAAAAATTTTGGATATATGTAAGAGAAGAAGTATTTATTACTATTGTTAGACTTACAACACACAAGGATATAATAAAAACCAGATAATCTTACGTTCCAAAAAAAAATAGTACCTATCATATATTTAAATTGTGAACGAGTGACATTATATAATTTGCTTTGTTATTATAAACAAAGTTGTTCCTTTTTAACTTTTAAGTGGTTAGTTAAATTCACATATTTTTATGATGAGATACAAAAACATATTACTAGATGGTAGAGTTCTGCATTGTCTCGCCCGGGTCTGGTACCACCGCCTTACCTATTCAATTGCGTCAGTGCTTGTCACTGTCATCTTTCGGTTTGGAGGGTAAGGTAGCCGGTAAACTAAAGCAACGCACCATTAACACTTTTGGTGTCTATAGGCGATCGTTGACTCTTTCCATCAGGAGATCCATCTGCTCGTTTGCTATCTTATAATATAAAAAAAACTGTGTTTTCGATATATATCGACGTAAGTCGTTAAAAATTTTTAAGCGAATTTTGTACGGACAGTCATTACTCATTTATACACTAATATATCAAACGAAAAATGATTTAAACCTATATATGACGGAGTTATTCCGTAATGTGCGCAAGTCATGTTTGCGAGTGTTTCACGCCAAAATGGCTGGTCGTTTTTAGATAAAGCTTAGCATATTCGTAGTTTATATACAAACCAAGGATTTAAAACGTTATAATATCGATATGTTTGCGCATTTCATGCTGTTTCGTGATTAGTTAATTCGTAGTGAACGTTATGGTATATATGATATGATGTTGTCTTCTAGCGCTAGTTGGCGAATCAGTCGAGAAACAGCATGAAACGCGGCGAAACAATCACTAAACATCAACCATATCGATATTATAAGTTTTTAAATCCTTGATACAAACGATGTGTTATAAGATAGCAAACAAGCAGATGGGTCTCCTGATGGAAAGAGCCAACCATCGCCAATAGACACCAAAGGTGTTAATGGTGCGTTGCTATCTTGTGGCGAGATCTAATGCCACATGCATAAGTTAACCGGCTACCTTACCCTCCAAACCGAAACACGACAGCGACAAGCACTGACGCTATAGCGGCAGGAATAGGTAAGGCGGTGGTACCAGACCCGGGCGAGACAATGCAGAACTCTACCACCTAGTACCTAGCCACGATGGTAGTGACTCGCATAGCCAATCGGTCGCCTTTTACGACCTGCCTGGCAAAACAGCAGTTGGTCTATTCTTCAAAGGAGCCCGGAACTAACACGGGGACTTAAAGTTACTTTTTATGTCGGAAAAAAGGCGAACAATTTAAAGAAATCAAAAGCGTACAAGCCGCAGGGTACTGTTATTAAAACAAATATAATTCAAAATGTCGCTTTAAACGTCGTTTGCTATATACATGTAACTAGTGTATGTAAGTTAAAAGATCGAGCACTGCGTTATTGTAAACAGGAAGTGCAAAATGGCGGCGAGTGGCCAACATGGATGCACTTCCGCTGAACTGTTGGTCGCTGGGGGACAATTAATCTTGTGTACTTATTTTGTGCGCTGGAAAGCGATGTTCCAAAGCTCTAATAGGGTATTTAATTGAAGAGGAACTTTAATATTTACTTAGTAGGAAAGTTATATCATTATCATTGTGAGAGAAGGGAAATTCGTGAATTTGCCATAGTGTAATTAATCATGGTTCGTAATAATTTGTTTTTAGAAGGTTTTTTTATATATCATAATATAGCAAAAAAGCAGATGGATCTCCTGATGGAAAGAGTAACTATCGCCTGTAGACATCAAAGACGCTAATAGTGCATTGCTATCCGTGTGGTGGGATGGCAATGCCACATGCATAAGTCTACCGGTTACCCTTCAAACCGGAACACGACAATGACAAGCATTGACGCAAATGCGGCAGGAATAGGTAAGGCGTTAGTACCAAATATCTGGGTTAGACGTTGCGGAACTCTACCACCTAGGAGCCACGACGATAGTGACACGCATAGCCAATCAGTCGCCATTTATATGGACCGCCCCGTTTGTCGAGTGGTTAGCGACCTTGACTGCGCAATCAACAAGGCTCGGGTTTGAAGGAGCAAGCATTTGTGAGATGAGCATAAATGTTTGTATTTCCGGGTTTGGGTGTTTATTATGTATCTAAAAGTATTTATATATGTATTTCTATGTATTAGTATCGTTGACTAACACCCATAACAATCAAATAATTTGCTTACTTTGGGGTTAGATCAGTAAGTGTAATTTGTCCCGTGAAAATTTATTTCTTTATTGATTTTACGACCTGCCTGGCAGCACGGCAGTTGGTCTATTTTTCAAAGGATCCCGGACCAACAAGGGGATTGAGAGGATTCTCATAAATTGCACCCTACTAATGCCCGGTTAAAGTAAGCTTAAACTGTTCCTACTTATAAATGTAAAGTTACCAAATTTCCGTGTTGGTCCTGGGCTCCTTTGAAGAATAGACCAATTGCCGTTCTACCAGGCAGGTCGTAAAAGGCGACCGATTGGATTCTGGGTTGGTAAAATTCCTAAAATTGTAGTACATTGAAGATCGACGCTGAATTTCTAAATCTAATGGTAAGATACCTGATAAAACGGGTAAAGCTTCGGAGCTTACAGTGCGATATGCCTTGCATGGGTCTCCTGTTGGAAAGAGTCAACCATCGCCTATAGACACCAAAGGCGTTTAATGGTGCATTGCTGTCCTAATACTAGCTATATTAATGCTAGACGCTGATTTTGAGGTAGTTTGCACCGGATCGTACCTCTTGTAACTTTATCAGCAGTATTTTATTTATATAGTAACTTTTACATACATAATCAACACCCAAACCCAAAAATACAGACATCTGTGCTCATTACACAAATGTTTGTTCTTACTGGGAATCGAACCCGAGCCCCCTGAATTCTCAGTTAGTTTTGCTAACCAGTCGACCAACGGGGCGGTGGCGGTAAAAAATCTTTTAAGTAAGACTACAGAATTTAACCGTGAATGATGAATATGTGGATGTAAGTGTAATACGTATCTTAGTGTGTGTAATGTTTATTTAATCTATACTACTAATAAATAAAATTGGAGTGTCTGTTTGTAATATCAAAATAACCGGTTTTAACTAAATTCATATATGTCTGTCTGTTTGTTCCTAATCTCTGGAACGGCTGGATTTTGACAGGGCTTTCACTGACAGATAGCTGATGTAATAAGGAGTAACTTAAGCTACTTTTTTTAAATCCCACGCGGGCGAAGTCGCGGGCACAGCTAGTTTAATATATATCTAATGCAAATTATATGAAAGTATTACTTTATGCTCCTTTTCTATATAAATTTTAACTGTGCCAAATTTCACGCTCTGCGCAATTATTGAAAAAAGGGATACAAAATTTTCACCCCATGTATAGATTAACACTATTTAAAGCGATTTTATAAAAAAAATAGGAGTACTTAACGTCGTAACGATCGCTAAAGGAAGCATAAAGGACGTTATATCGATTTTATCGTCACATTATGTCTCTCCAGTGAATACTTTTCGCATATCGATAACATTTTGCACTGTCGAATAATATGTTATATGCTTACTCTTATTTGCATGTATCAGTCCGATCGTCAAGGGCGTTATCTGTTTGTTTGATATCTAAACTTCCATATTTATCTATCTATACATATAATAAAATCGTAAGAAATTCATGTATGTCCGGGGTAAACTCAAAAAGAACTGCATGGATTTACTTCAAATTTTGCATGAATATTACTAACAGGTCGGGTCAACATATAGGCTACATATTATCACGCCATCACCTACGGGAGAGGAGCTGTGTGGAGTAAACGAAGTCCGCGCGAACGAAGTCGCGGGCAACAGCTAGTAGTTAATATTCAAATGCGATGTTCGCTTGTCAATATAAGTTCAAAATTAAAAATGGTACAGATCCTTATTGTGTCATATAGTTACGACCGGACAAACAGAGTATGGACGGTATTTATGTTTATAAGCATGGTTAACGGAAGCTTTAAATTCGTAACGGAAGATCTTAGCTTAAAATCCATAAATATACAAGCGGATTCATAGCAAATGTTCAGTGCAGTCTTCTTGTAAGGTGATGTATCTTAAGCGGGGAATTTACTGGACGGACATGCCCGCGGACAAGCCCACATACATGCCCACCGGACTTTGCTACTATAGGCCGGACGGCCGGCGCCAGAAATACACTTTACACGCATTGCATAGACCTATATTAGAAAAGTCCGGCGGACATGTCTGCGGGCATGCCTGCGGGCATGTACGTCTAGTGAATTCCCCGCTTTAGCTTAAAATATACAAGTCCATAAATATACAAGCGGACTAACAGTAAACGGTTGGTGCAGTCTGCTTGTAACTGCGGTTAATGTCAATTTTAAATTGATAACAGAACATCTTATCTAAAAAGTAAATAAGGTTACGAGTGGACTAACAGTGGATGGTCAGTGCAGTCTGGTTGTAACAACGGTCAATGCAAATTTTGTATTCATTACAGAAACCCATCCTTTAACCGTCCATAAAAATATGAGCGGACTAACACTAAATGGTCGGTGCAGTCAGTAGCGGAACTCGGAAGGGTAGGTTTGAAATATATACTTGGCTCACAAGTGCGTAGTTTTATTATATATGAATATATGGAAATCCCTGATAATAAAGATCACACAGTCTGTATAAACAACGGTCAACGCCGATTTTAAAATAATAACAGAACATCTTAGTTTAAAAGTTGATAAGGTTACAAGTGGACTAATAGTGGAGTCTGATTGAAACCACGGGCAATGTCACTGTAAATTAATTACAGAAATCCTTAGTTTCGCAGTACCTGAGGTTACGAGCGGACTAACAGTGCACAGACCGTGCAGTCTGCTTGAAATCACGGTTGATGCCAATTTTAAATTCAGAACAAAACGTCTTAGTTTAAAAACCGATAAGTTTATGAGAGGACTAACAGTGGACAGACGGTGTAGTCTGGTTGTAACCACGGTCGATGCCAATTTTTAATTCCTAACAAATGTCTTTATTTAATTTTTTTTATATCCTAAGATAGCAAACAAGCAGATGGGTCTCTTGATGGAAAGAGTCAATCATCGCCTATAGACACCAACATGTTAATGGTGCGTTGCTATCTTGTGGAGAGGTCTAATGCCACATGGATAAGTTTACCGGCTACCTTACCCCCAAACCGGAACACGACAGTGACTAGCACTGACGCTATTGCGGCAGGAATAGGTAAGGCGGTGGTACCAGACCCGGTCGAGCCGATGCAAAAACTCTATCTAGTAGTCACGATGGTAGTGACGCGCTTAGCCACTCGGTCGCCTTTTACGCCTTGTGGAGAGGTCTAATGCCACAGAATAAGTTTACCGGCCGCGTTGGTCACGGGCTCCTTTGAAGAATAGCCCAACTACCGTTCTGCCAGGCAGATCGTAAAAGGCGACCGATTGGCTATTCGAGTCACTACCATCGTGGCTAGTAGGCGGCAGAGTATTGCATGATCCCGCTAGGGTCTTACCTATTCCTGCCGCAATAGCGTCAGTGCTTGTCGCTGTCGTGTTCCGGTTTGGAGGGTAAGGTAGCTGATAAACTTATGCATGTGGAATTAGATCTCGCCACAAGATAGCAACGCATCATTAACATCTTTGATATCTATAGGCGATGGTGTACTCTTTCCATCAGGAGACCCATCTTCTTGTTTGCTATCTTATAATGTAAAAAAAATTATAAAAAATGGTGTATACTATACATGTATATTATGATGTGTGTCTATGATATGAATTATTGTAGTGTGTGTAATGTTTATCTAATGTATATAATAGAAAAAATTAGGTTCCTGCACTAATAATATAGAATTTAACTGCACCAAATTTTATACTCCACCGTTCGCGCATTTGCCGTAAAAAGAGGCACAAAGTTTTAACTTCACGTAGTAATATATAAATAATAGAACTTCTCAGTTGAAAAATACAAGAACGTATGACTTACAAGCGCAGTCCGGTCGTACAATATATGTGTGGCCTGTGGGTCGTACAATATTCAACTTCGTAATTAATAATTTAACGTTTAGTTTAAACGTCCATTAAATAAATCCATCTTCTGCTTTATTAAAAATGTACACGATTAAAGTACACTTTTAGAGAATTACTGAAACTTGCAGAATATAATACATTGAGTGTCACGTACATACAGTTGTCAAGCGTCGTATAGTAAAGCGAGGATGTTTATTAGAGCGTCGCATTATCCACGGAATATCTAAGCTTCAGCATTTTACATGTTTGAAGCATTTCGAGGCCAGAGCCAGAGAGAAGCAGGCCAGAGAGTTGTACCACTTGAAACGTTAGTAACTCAGGTTTCATGTAAATACATGGTTATTTTCATGCATCGTGATTTAACTAGGGTGCTAAATTTCAAACTTTTACTATGTATGTATTTGGTTTTGCAATCAGCTAGAATGAATTCGTTTGTGTAACGAAATGTATTAATTTATAAGTAAAACTTCTTTGGGCGCGATTTGAGAGTAACTGAGCTTTTCTCAGACGGAAATAACACTTAACGCATTTTTCGCTACTTAAAAATAGCTTGTTATGAGTGTCGTGATTTATACAGTTCATTATATAACGAGCTTTAATTGATTGAGCTGAAATATCATCTACTAGTTGACCCGCACAGCTTCGCCCGCGTGTATATTAGCATGTCGCCGAAATAGTTTTTAATACAAATTTCATCCCCTATTTCAGCCCTTGGGGCTGATTTTTGAAAAAAAATAGCCTATGTTTGTCCCTGGAACTTCAACTATTTCCATGCCAAATTTCATGAAAATCAGTCCAGCGGTTTAGCCGTGAAAGCGTAACAGACAGACAGAGAGACAGACAGACCGACTATCGCAAATATAATATTAGTATGGAAAAGTATGGAATAGTATGGATTGATAAAAAAATAGTGATTTTTTTAAAATTAAGATTAGACGTTAGAATAACGTTATTTATTTGAAAGAAAAAGTTCTAATTAAACCATAAGGGAGAGGCCACATACTGCGGTGCGGTGCGGTACGCGGCCGTAATCGCACCGCATTATACGCCGCATCGCACGTAGAATACTGTGTCACAACAGTGTTAGGTACCATTGCAGCACTGCAGTGAGCGGAGATATAGTTCAGTCCGGAAACACATGTGCGGTCTGCGATATCAGAGCGGTGCTGCCCCGGCGCATGCACCCTCTTCCACGTCTTGGTCCGATGGAAGTGCGATCCGAACGCTCATCGGACACGCAGTAAACCAATCGGAGTTAAAATGTAATTTTTATGTATCAGTTATCACAGTCACATTTTCCCCAAAAGACAATTTAATGTTTTTGGTTTCCGCGAACGAAGTTTAGGGTACAAGCTAGTATATCAATAAAACAACATAATTATATATTTATTAATACGTGAAGCAAAAACTTTGTACTTTTTTTGCTATTGCGCGAACTGAAGAGAGTTACAGTTTATATTGAATAAAAGTTCAGAAAGCTAATACTTTTTATACATACATAGTATGCATTACAAATAAAACAAATTAATAAAAGTTACACTATGTTTGACAGACACCCATATATAATTTTAGTTATGGCATAAATAAAAAAATCCGTCAAAATTAGGACAGACTTTATTGCTTTATTTATGGTCAGATTCATAATATGTTTATCCTTATATTTGATTAAAATATTACTTTTATAAACTATACTAGCAGACCCGCACCACTATGCCCTCGAGAGCGCCCGCTATATGGACGATATGCTAGATTCACATATAGTTTATATGACTTTGTCGAACAAACCTTTTAACCTTTTAGGGGTGATATTTGAGAAAAAGTTAACCTATGTTTGTCCTAGGATCTACAACTTTCTTCTTGCTAAATTTCATTATAATCGGTATAGCGGTTTAGCCGTGAGAGCGTAGCAGAGACACAGACAGACTTTCGCATTTATTTGTAATACTAGCTGCACTGTGCAGCCCTCTGCATTATAAAAGTTTTTGGTAAATACCGCGGGAACATCTAATTTTTCTGGGATAAAAAGTAGCCTATATTATTCCAGGTCGTCATCTACATGTATGTCAAACTTCATTCAAACTCATTCAGCCGTTTTTTCGTGATTGAGTGACTAACATCCATCCATACATCCAAACATCCAAACTTTCGCATTTACAGTACTAGCTGCGCCTTGCAAGCCGCTCCATCATAAAAGTTTTTGGTGAATCCTACGGGATGAACTTATTTTTCGGAATAAAACGTACCCTATGTGCTATTCCAGGTTTAGTTATTTTCGCATGAAAGAGCAACAAACTGAATCCATCTATCCATACAAACTTTCGTATTTATAATACTAGCTGCAATATAAATTACATTATAGTGTATGCCAAACCTCATCCAATGCATTCATCCATCCATACATCTAAATTTTCACATTTATAATATTAATATAGACACGATAGGATAAATTAGTATGGATTTTATCCTTTGATATTAAAATAATTGCAGTCGAGTTTTGGCCGGAAGGCGATCGCTATTATCAATAAACTTTGAAACAGTAATGTAACATCAAACATGAATTCCATGAAATCTAATTCCCTGGTCTGTAGACTCTGTAGCAATTGAGTCAGGTCTCAACGATTCCGCTCCCGTAAATATAAGGAATATCATTATTCCCAGCTGTCGCTGATTTTAATTTCCTGCACACGGGACCTGCAGGCGGTAGGTGCGACGCGATTTATTTGCGAAAATAAATATGGCTGCGGCTTAATGCGTTGCCTCGTCAAGGCGGCCTTGGGAAACTTAATACTCTACACTCTACAGCGCGCTTATTTGATATTTTATTTCGAAATACATTTGTCTTGTTTATTTCGCAATTTGAAATGTTGCAGTCTTCATTTGAACAACTAAGTTGGTATTATAATGATCATCATTCCGCGGTTTAATTCCCAGTCTAGAATGGCTTTTCCTAGGACTAACTGCGTGGTGCTTCTGTTCTGCTTCATCACTTAAATATTGTTTTAAAATATCATCACGCCAGTTCTCTTGAGGATAACCGAAAGGTGTAGTTTTTTTCAGAACGCTTGGATTCACTAATATTCATTAGTTTATTCCCTAAGATTTAACAACTATTATTGAATTCTTACGCTAAAATGGTTTGACAGTGCGTGCTCATTTGTGTTAAGGCGCGATAGCCCAGCTTTGGGGCGCTACAGAAATATTATGAAAAAGAATAAGATTTAATATAAACAAGCGAGTGAGTAGTGTATCTAAGTTTAGAAACCTAAGTGATTAATTTGGTACAATCTGATTGGTCAGTTTAAATCATTGGTCAGTTCACAAAATCAGTCCAACATAACAGTCATGTGCTAAGGGAGGGCAAATAATTTTTGTAGCGTTTCTAAGAAATACTACTTCCTGGAATACTCATACTTAATCAAACTTTTAAGAAAACACATAATTTAAAAATTACCGATCTTTTGAGTTACAACGATAGTCCGTAAAAATAACAAATACGTTGTAGAGATATGCACTGACGCTGTTACAGCAGGCAAACATAAGGAGCTAAGCAAAACCAGACGAGACGTTGCACAATTCCTCTAGAGATGTATATAGGCACGTTAAATCTTTAAAAACAGCCAAGCAAGAAGACATAAAGCAAACGTAATAAAAAGTAGGTACAGTTAAGTTTTGTGCTAACTGAATTTTATGTTGTAATATTCACAGTAAGTAAGACACCACCTAAGTATAAAAACTTTAAATATTCAATTTGTACAGTAGTTCTTCTGAGAAAATGATTTCTTACAGTATTTACAAATATAAAATATATTTATGCCGGGTGAAACACATTAAATGCTTTGCTCACATTAAAGTCTAAGAACAAAGTTTACTCTCCCGGGATTTAATCGTTGAAGAGGACAAACATCGTAAACCCCGCGTATTACGGCATTATTTATGTTAAAAGTAGTTTATATCTTTCCGTCTACACAAGAAGTCGAATTAGGAAGATAGCGCTAACATGAATTTCAGTTTATTTATGAATAAGTTAACTTACATTTTAACATGCTTTTTCGTATTTCAACTAGTGTAGCCGTTTTGACAGTAACTTCTTAACAATGTATTCTTGTGCTAGTATGCTAATATTTTTGAAACAAACGAGTTTAATTATCTTAAACGCAATAAACTGCAACAACCGATAACAAATCCCTTGGATATCTGAAACTCCGTATAAGATCTTCATACATTTATATGGGATCAAATGAAAAGTATACCCATTGAAACAAAAAATATTTTTTTTTCAAATCGGGTAATAAATGAACGAATTCTGTGGTAACAAAAAATACATGCGAATTCCTCTTCCACTCCTCCTCTTTTTGGATTCGGTTAAAAATAACAGCTGGTTATCGAAGTTCGGTCCTATCATTTTTATGACAATTTTAGCTTTCTGCACTTCTTTTTTTCATATTATAAGATAGCAAACAAGCAAATGGGTCTCCTGATGGGAAGAATCAACTATCGCCCATAGACACAAGATAACTATCTTGTGGCGAAGTCTAATGCCACGTGCATAATTTTCTTCTTTGTATGAGAGTCCAAAATTCTGATATTTGGTACACTTAGTACCAAATCTCAGAATTTTCTAAAAAAGGTATCCAAAGTTTTTGGTTCAAGTAATAATAATAATGAGATATTTAAACGCGATTTCTTATTATCTGGGCCGAAAAGGAATCATTTAACCACGAGGCAGTCGATATAATGAAGATACAAGAAGTAATTTAAAGTTTCGCGTGTTATCTTACGCAAAACTACAATGAAATCTTTTTTATCATCAGATTATATAATAACCTAATTCACGTGTGCCGTTTCAAGTTCAAGGAATACCACTTCACCCTTTCGGAAAGTTATGACCAAGGTGTTGTTCGTTTTCATATAAAAAAAACCTGAAAAGTTTAAACTTTCCCGCATAAAAAATTACGAAAGTTGTGAACAATTTATTTAAAAAAAGAGACGTGTTTTTTTGTCGCCAATATCTTAAAAGCTGTAACAGATATTAGAAACAAAAAAAAAAGATTCTTAGCAGAAGCAGAATTCTTATTTATGATTTTAATTTGGTAGCAAAATAGGATTGGAAATGGGTGAAGTCGCTCCCGCGTGCATTTGGCGGTTCGCTCAGTAAACATTTTTTTTGCAATCAAAAAACAATGAAATTCAGGTATTATCAGGATACATGAATAAAAAATTTACGAATAAAATATCCCCATATTTTTTTCATTATTTATGCAATTATTAATTAAGGTTATTTTACAAATTAGATTTAGATAAAGAAACCCTGATAATTTACAAACTAAATTTTTGTGTTTTTGTACACTTTTTGGATATATTTTTACGAAGCAATATAAAAGATTAACGTAGGAAGAATTGAAAATTTTATTTTCCAATTGCTTGTTAAGAATGTAAGTCATTAAAAAATGAAAAATCAAAAAAAGCTTTTTGGTTGGGACAGTATAGTTCCCATTAGAGCTAATAAAGATTTGGTAAAAATCTAATTCAGGATCCCAAAAGTACAAGGGATTGGAAGTCAGTTGTTGCAGTTTTACTGTATTTATTGGTTTATATTATATAGCCTATGCGCCTTTGTTGTCTAGTTATCTGGAGTCGGTGTCGACTATATGGGGTCACGGGTTCGTTTTCCGGGTCGGGCAGCTCAAAAATGTTTTGGTTCAGTTTTATGATAAAAATAACTTTGCCCGGGACTAGATAAGTAGCCGGTTGGCGATAGGCTTGCCACCTATCACATTGTGAGACTATCTGCGGCTAATCGTGGCTGCACTGTTTGTACCTCTCCCCACAAACTTCTTCGCAAATGCAGGGGTAAAGATACTTAAATTATATAGTAGGTATTTAACTCATCGTATTTAGGTGAGCATCATTTATAGGGAAGAAACAAAAGATTTCTTTGTAAATAACCAATACTTTATACTTAAACTTTATAGAATTCTTTTTAGTAAGTATTTGCATAAATTTAAAATTACCTGATTGACAGAATGATCGCGAAGCCTGGCCAATTACTGTTTCCATAAAATAATATCCAGTCATTAATATTTCTGAAGCGTAGAGTCGATAAAATTGAAATATTCATGCTCTTGCAATAGTAGCATTGTCAATGTGGGCCGATTATTCAAGATTTTCGGCATTTTTCCCGTTGTATTTCGATTCTATATGACACGGATTCCTTTAATATTGATCAATGGTATTTGGGTTAGATCGTGGATATGTCACTATCAATAATAACTTGAATCTGATCTTATTATGATATTATCAGTTTTGAATTTTATTGCTTTGTAAATGATTTGAGTTTAGAGATTTTAATTTTCAAAACATTAAAGGACTAATCATTATATTCGGTAGGTACACATAATTTCTTTCTCATATCAATTCACACATACACATACATACATATCTTCACGCCAGATCCCTTACGGGGTAGGCAGAGAGAACCGAGTGCCATACATCACGATCCTTGCAGGCTTGTCTCGCTTCCTCCACATTCATCACTCACTTCATACACACACGCCGGTTGCGAAGACTCTTGACACCACCTTCGGACAGTACTTGATCAACCTGATCGTGGTATGTCAGTCTTGGTCTTTCCCGGTACCTACATCCTTCCAAATTCGCATGGTATATCTGTTTTGTTAACCTTTCATCTACAATTCTTTCTATATGTCCGAACCAACGGAGCATGCCCTTTCTTATTTTTACACCGACACTTTCTTTCAAACCTAACCTCTCTCTCACTTCGACATTACGAACCCGGTCCGCGAGTGTCACACCACATATTTTTCTTAGCGACCTCATCTCAACCGCGTTGATTCTATTTTCATGCCCTTTCTGATATACCCAACTCTCACTTCCATACAACAGCGTTGGGATAAGCACAAGATTATGCAGGGCTAGACGGGCACCCTGACTTAAAATTGTGCTATTAAGTAATCTCCCTAACGCTCCATTCACTCTGTTCCCTGTACACACTCTTCTTTCAACATCAGCGGTGTACCTTCCATCCCTGCTAAAAGCACATCCAAGATATACAAACTCATCCACTTGTTCCAGCACTACATCATCTACCACAACTCTTACGTCCCTTCTGGTTGCTTCTCTTTCAAATACTAAAACTTTAGTTTTCTTCGCATTCAAATGTAAGCCCATACTCTTACAATCCTCATTCATAACTGTGACCAGCATTTGCAGCTCAGATGGAGTTGAGCCTAGAAGTACAGCGTCATCTGCATAAAGCAGGCAGTTCCCCACTAGATCACTCATGCGCATTCCCACATTCAATGACCTCAAACTTTGGAGACACTTATCCAGATATAGAATAAACAGACGAGCTGACAACACACAACCCTGCTTGACGCCGATATTGACATCGAACCAGGGCGATATGTTGCCGTCCACCCGCACACATGCTTTGCAATCCCAGTACATGGATTGCAAAGCACGCAGCAGACGCCCATCTATCCCATAACTGGGTAAAATGTCCCAAAGTTTATTTCGCACAACTCTATCAAACGCTATCATATCAATTCTTTCCCTAATAAGATCGTTGAGAATTAAAAATAACAATTCATATAATAAGTATTTGTGGGGTAGATTGTTTTAAAGTAAGTACTTAAACTTTTGTTAAGTCTACGTTTGGGGCATTTTTAACAAAAAGTTTTTAAACAAAAAGTGTAAATGAGATTAGTCTAGTACGAACTTATTTTTTTAAGATCTTATTTAAAATAGTTTCATCACGCCCGTTTGTGGGGTAGGCTGAAAAAACCGAACGTCTATACACTTTCCGGTTTACCGGGTTTAAAACGGGGATGGCGGAATCAAGTCGTGCAATTCCGCAGCGGACTCTCTAAAGTGTATCCGATAAAAAACTGATAAACTAGCCACTCTGCGGCGATGAGCTATGCTGTGGAGTTTTTTGCCTACCAGATCATCGTCGTTTTTGAGCCTCTTGGCACGCCTATCTATCGCCTGAAGTATCTCTAACTGGTATTAGGCGGATCCATCCCATAGGTGAGAGCAGTATTCCATGCACGAACAAACTTGTGCTTGAGCATCTGTCCCGGGCTGAAATACTAAATCTTTTATTAACAGCTTGGCAGAATGACAGATATCTAGTCTATTCTTTTAATGGGGTTCGGACCAACGCAGGCAAAACTTAATAAAATATAGTTCAAAAGCTTATTAACATTTTATTGTCAAAGATTAAGTTTTAACACTCCAAGAACAAAACCTTTACAAAAGGAAACTTGGAGGTATTCAAATATTAATTATGAATTTAACTATCAAGTCTGGAGAAGTCCTTAGAAGCGAATGCAATATTGGCAGTAACTTTCCCCTAGCTGTTGATTCTCCGAGCAACTATTTTTAATTTCCCCTAGGCCCGGAAAATTCCCGGGAATCATTTATTACTCATAGATCGTCATCTGTTTCATACTTATAAAACCATCAGCGCTGCGAAATGTTGCCTGAAATTTTGGACAGTACAGCAATCAAAAACGCGCGTAGCCATTTTTACACTGCGATTAAAATAGTTGGATTTATGTGGCGTGAATGGAATTTCTGAACACTTCGTTATAGGGAAGCCTCGTAAATAAAATGGCTTTCATACTTTTTGTTATAATTTGTACCGATTCTTTTAATGCTTGTGGTAAATAATTATATATTTTTGCATCACGCTTTGTTCTCGAACTCCTTTGAAGCTTATACTTACTGCTGTTCTGCCAGGCAGGTCACAAAAGGCGACCGATTGTTTATACACGTATAAGTGACTACTATAATATGATATTTCGTACCACCGCCTTACCTATCCTGCCGCAATTGTGTTAATGCTTCCTATTGTCGTGTTCCGGTTTAAAGGGTAAGGTTTTTTTTTTTTATATCATAAGATAGCAAACAAGCAGATGGGTCTCCTGATGGAAAGAGTCAACCATCGCCTATAGATACCAAAGATGTTAATGGTGCGTTGCTATCTTGTGGCGAGGTCTAATGCCACATGCATAAGTTTACCGGCTACCTTACCCTCCAAACCGGAACACGACAGCGACAAGCACTGACGCTATTGCGGCAGGAATAGGTAAGGCGGTGGTACCAGACCCGGGCGAGACAATGCAGAACTCTACCACCTAGTAGCCACGATGGTAGTGACTCGATAGCCAATCGGTCGTCTTTTACGACCTGCCTGGCAGAACGGCAGTTGGCCTATTCTACAATGGAGGCCGGGACCAACACGGCGATAAATTTATGCATTTGAACATTGCCATCTCGCCACATGGAGGTGATTCTCATTGCCATATTTTACCTAACCTGGGGATCCAACCCCGGGCCCGGGATGTCAATCATCATTCATTAATAATAATTATTTACCTACAATGAAATTGAAGATAAATGAAATTAATAATTATTATCAATAATTATTTTTATTAAGAAATTAATAATAGTTATCAACAATGAAGGAAGATATAATATATATTAGGTAGGTATTAGATATCAAATGAATAAAATAATTATCATATAATTTAATAATAAGTAATTTAAATAATTATTCATCTTTGGTATACAATTTACATTAAAAAATATTTATAAATATTATAAAAAACAATACATATGAATTATAATAAAAATATAGTTTTAATCCAAATGGCTACATAGTTACAATTTATAATAATAATTTAATTTTACAAATAATACGAAAGTTGCCCCTCTCTTTTTATGAGTTGCTGTGCCCGACAAGGTCCTTGTTCTAATTAGCTTTAACCCCGCGAAACTCAAAACCGCACGCGCGGATTTAATCGCTGGCGTTTGACCTTTGACCGTTAAAAGGACATTCCAATGCTGTTACCACAAAATGCTAAAAGTTTTAACAAGCCAGCGGTAAATGTCAATATAGCTGTCTCATTTCACAGAATATATCTAAAGCCGTCAATCACCAAGCTTATTCCAACTAAATTAATCACTATTATTGTGTGAAATGGAGTATAAATTTAAATGGGTGCGGTCACATTTTACCGAGTTGCGGTCGACCGAAAGTTATAAAACACAGAGCGGTCATATTTTTCTGGATATTATCTCTTGTAGCACTATGGTCAATGCAATAAAATTGAAAATTCTTCCTTTACTCAATTCTTAGAACTAAAAAAATGTGTTACAGTTGACAAATGCGGTAATAAGAATAACTGTGATGAACCTGAGCATTTTACACATGGAACACAGAAAACAAGCGGAAGTGGGAATTACAAACATTTGTATCAGGACCGCGATCGCCATACTCACACATAAAATAAGCATTATTGCATATAAACTACTAATGCAAACATTGTTTCATTGGTCGTTTTCATTTTAAACAACAATAATCCGAAACACACAAACAGAACATTTAAAAATATACCAAACTGCGTTACAATAAAGTCCTTTTGTAGTCTATTCAAAATAGACTCATCTATTTGTACAAAAGTGAAACTATAATCTTAATAGTTTCGCTATTCTAAAATAGATGGCAGTATTGATTTTTCCGTAGTTTTCAGTTAGTCATATTTGAGTAGAGAACTTTCTAGAACGATATACGTAATGACTGTCATTACGTATATCTTTCTAGAAAAATTATGTCAACCTAAAATGAACTTTATATGTAATTGAATTACTAATTAAATTAATTAAATGTCATTAGAAATTATATTAAATCAGGAGTTTTATTAAAATAAAATGAAAATTGCACTTTCGGATGATATGAAATATGTCCATTTTTAATCATCTGTATTCTACTATCATTTCTGCATTCAAGGATGGCACAATACGGCATAATTCAGTGTATAATAGATTTTCGCACGACGACTATCTCTTAAAGATTATGGTAAGTATCACTAAGGCAATTTAGAGTAACAGTGCATAATAGTGATGCACGCGGCACGCCCACTTTTCACTTCCACTTGCTTTCTTTGTTTCATGATTTCACAACACAGGTATGATGATAATTTGTTTTACTATTCTGTTTAGCTCAAAAATTACATAGATAAGTAGTTCAGTTCAATATTGTAGTACTCAAAACGTTTATACCTTCTCATCAATTTGACTTAATTTCTGAGTGTCTTAAGGAGATATCATAACAAACGGCCTTTAGATCTATTCGTTCGACAGTTATCTCGTAGCCTGACTTTGTTAAATAAAACTTAATCCGAGTGTAAGTTGAGCAGAAGCGTATAATGAGTTTTGTTAGCGGCAGAAACAATCACGAACTTTTTGAATTTAATTTGCGCTCATTAAAGCATCGACATATATACGCAATTAGTGTTAACCTTATTTTAGATATTAAAACCTAAACTCAGCTCTAAGGGTGTGGAAGATTTTCATAAAGTCTTTTTTATTCTTTTTTATATCATAGGATGACAACACAGAAAAGCAGAAAATCAGATAGTTCTCTCTCTCTCTGATGGAAAGAAAAAACTTATCAAGTGAAAGTTGCACTCGCGCACGAAGGGTTCCATACCATCATCTATAATAAAACGTTAAAAAACAACGTTTGTTACCTGAGAGCCCCTTAAATATTTATTTTATTTTAATTATTTATTTTTAAAATGAATATATAACTAAATATTCTGTTTCTGGATATTAGAGTGTCTACTAATTGTCGTTATTAAGATCGAAAAAAATGCAAATAAATCACGTTTGTTGAATAGGAGCCCCCTTTAAATATTTATTTTATTCTGTACCTACTTAGTATTTGTTTTGATAGCGGCAACAGAAATACATCATATTATGGTAAATTTCAACTGTCTATCACGGTTCATGAGATACAGTCTGGTGACAGACGGACAGACAGAGAGACAGATAAACGGACAGCGGAGTCTTAGTAATACGGTCCCCTTTTACTCTTTGGTTACGGAACCGTAAAAACATCACCTATAAAAAGAGACTATGGGATTGAGACGACAGAGTCAACCCCTATCAATAAAAACTTAAACGCATAAATCTATCTATATTTCTACTATCAGTGACATTACAACAGGTACCCTTAGGATAATCAATAAAGAGTTTTTTATTCAATTATTTTAAAAATTCACGACAATTTGAGTTAAAAATTTAACAAAATAAATTTTCTAAAGAAATTAATTAGTATTTGAGGTACATTTTAAAAGAAAACAAAGTTGTAACGAAAACAGTTTTAAATTTTCTTCAAACGTATTTTTCCAAAATGGCCGACTTTATTTCATCCATGTAGTATTAGGAAAAGGTGGAGCAAGCACTCTGATTAATCACTTGAAACATAAACCTACGTGATACCTCTGTCTATGCGGTCTCGTCGTCTCTTTTCATACAGCTGTATTAGAAAGAGAGGGTAAGACCTCAGAAGGTGACAGCAGTATTCAAAGTTGTGTTTCAAGTAGGTATTAGAAGTGTTGCCTCCAGATACAATACAGCTTCATGATTTCATCCTTTGAGTATTGCAGACTATATCGCCTTCAACAATAACTGAGCTAACTCCAGTTGTCTACAATAACTGTTAGTGTCTTACGTCAAACGACAGTGTTAAAATTTAGTAATTTGTACTTATTTGAGGATTTATGTCAAGCAAAATACGTCTACAATCCAAAGAGAAAACCGTTGCTTAGGTAATCAAAAGACTTCCTTAACCTTTCACTATCATCGTTGACTACTGGGTGATATAGTTCTGCAATATCTCGTCAGGTTTTGGTGCCATTGCCTAACTTCTTGTTCTAGTTTAGAGAGTCAGTTAGGTGTTTAATGGATTGAAAGTTTTATCTCCATAACGGGTGGAACATATTTAGTGCTTATAGACGTTGGTTACCTCTTTCCATCAGAAGAACCATCTGCTTGTTCAAAATACTATATTCTAAAAGATTTAATTACAAACTACAAAAAAATGCTGTCATCCTGTTATAGATTAAATAAAATTTACGTACCAAAAAACGTATAAAACTTACGTACCACGTATTAAATAAAATTACTGTCACTTATGCTAATTAAGATAGAGTATCTCATCTGTCTCCAAGTAAAACAACAAAAAAAGGCACAAACTTAAACATATTATAAACTCGAATGATGCTTTTATATTTGAATTCGTAGCTTCATTCATATGACTTTTTCTTAGAACATTTTACATACATAAATCGTTTGAACAGCCTAGCTTAAAGCGTATATTATCAATGCTCGACGCTTGTAGGCTCGTATACTCGTATGTGACGGGCGGTTCGCCAAATGGTGGCTCATTTGGGTCGATGTGGTCTGATCGTATCGTTACCAGCTATCGTCGACGACTGCTATGATGTTATAGCTCCCCAGATATTGACTTTATTGATGAAAGCCGTGCCATATGTGAAATATGTAGAACACGCACAAAATAATAATGTCAAGCAGTTTTCGGGGGATGTTATTAAATTCTGTAAGAAGTTGCTATTCTCCTAATAAAACTACGTTATTATTTATTGTTTTATTTGAAGTACTCTTGCAAGGGATCCAATAGTAAGTTTTAAAAGTTGAACAATGTTTCTGGTAGATACTTGTTAAAATATTTTTTACATATCATCATTTTTATATCAATGCATATCATAGGATAATTAACAAGCAGACACTGAAAGTGTTAATAGTGTACCTCAACCTACCTAGGTACTTAACCCAGCGAGCCGTTACGGTAATCTCCCACCTAGTAGTGGTCACGATGAGTAGTGACGCGTTTTGAAAATCTTCCAATTCCAGTTACTTCTTAGAAGTTTTAGTTTTTTTTTTTTTTTATATCATACGATAGCAAAAAAGCAGATAGATGGGTCTCCTGATGGAAAGAGTCAACCATCGCCTTTGACTGAAACTGATATATAATACTGATGAATGATGATAATATACATATAAATATATACATAACATTTATGATATCATGACCACATTGCTTCGGTGGTCACCGATAGAACTCCCTGGACAATTGCAATTTTTTTCTTTTTTTTACTGTCGATAGGGAAGCGCTTGACCACGATCTCGCCTGAAGGTAAACTAAGGAGCGGCCTAAGATGGAAAGCGCTTCCCTACAAGGTACCTGTTTACTCTTTTCTTGAAGATCCCCAGATTGTACCCGTCGGGGAACACAAACTCAGGTAGTATATTCCAGTCCCTTGTGGTTCGGATCAAGAATGTCGAATCGAAGCGCTTTGCCCGGGTACGTGGAACGTCCACCATATGGCGATGCCTAGTATCTTATATGGAGATTAAATAATCCTTGTGTGTAAGCTAGGGATTGTTAATCCCAAACATATTAGGATTTTACACGCATAGTTCCTGTTTCCTAGGATTTCCGGGACAAAAAAAATCCTATCCTTTCTCGGGCCTAAACTATTTTTATTCCAAATTTCATCCAAATCGGTTCAGTGGTTTAGACGTGAAGAAGCTATAGACAGACAGACAGAGTTACTTTCGCATGTGAAATATACATATAATAATATTCTATACTTTCTATCGCCGGCTATTGGTGAAATTCCATTACTATTAGACACAATTAAAAATGCACTTGTACATTAATTTCACCCAATATTTTACATTAACTTTTTACCCAATTTGGATGAAATTTCACGTACAGGTAGATGATGTCCTAGAATACCATATAGGATACTTTTTATCCCAGAAAAAGTAGTGGTTTTCGTGGGGTTGTTCGAGTAGTTAGTGACCCTGACTACGTAATCGACGGGGCTCGGGTTCGATCCCCGACGGGGACAAGCATTTGTGTGATGAGAATAAATGTTTGTATTTCCGGGTTTGGGTGTTTATTAAATATATTCCAGTATTTATATATTATGTATTTCTATGTGTTAGTATCATTGACTAACACCCACAACATAAGCAAATAATTTGTTTACTTTGGGTTTAAATCAGTTAGTGTAATTTGTCCCGTGAATATTATTTATTACTAGCTGTTTCCCGCGACTTCGTTCGCGCGGACTTCGTTTACTCCGCACAGCCCCTTCCCCGTAGGTGATAGCGTGATAACATGTAGCCTATATGTTGACCCGACCTGTTAGTAATATTCATGCAAATATTGAAGTAAATCCATGCAGTACTTTTTGAGTTTACCCCGGACATACATTGACTTTCCTACGATTTTATTATATGTACTAGATGTTACCTGCGACTTCGTCCGCGCGGACTTCGTTTACTCCGCACTGCTCCTCCCCTGTAGGTGATAGCGTGATAATATGTAGCCTATATGTTGACCCGACTGTTAATAATATTCATGCAAAATTTGAAGTAAATCCATGCAGTACTTTTCGAGTTTACCCCGGAAATACATTCAGACAAACAGACAAACAGACCAACAGACATACAGACAAACAGACAAACAGACAAACAGACATACAGACAAACAGACAAACAGACAAACAGACAAACAGACAAACAGACAAACAGACAAACAGACAAACAGACAAACAGACAAACATTCTAAAAACTATATTTTTAGCTTTTATATCGATTATAGATCACGCCCCAAGTATTTTTTAAAAAAAATATTCAATGTACAGTTTTGACTTTCCTACGATTTTATTATAAGTATATGTATTATAATGCAGCTGGCTACAGCTAGTTATATCTAAGTGGCCTACTATCACCAATAACTATCAGCACTTAATCTAAATCTCCAATTTTAGGAATCTCACTTTGTTGCGCATCTACAGGTAGTACTTAGAATAAGTTCAATTTATTTCATCGCAAGACTTCGTCGGGTCACAGCTATAATCGATATTCTATTTGTAGACATTCACCTGGATTCCTTTCATCGGTATAACACTTCTTTTAAAGCGTTGAATATTTTATAAGAAGGATTTATACGTTTTTTCCTTTTCCATTTGTGTTACTTGACGTTACTTGACGGTTGAGTGAGTGATGACGTCACTGCATTGTGACAGGAAAATGGTTTGGTGTATTTCTAGTTTCATGACGTATAATTGAAGACGCCCTATTTTATTTTAATTCGTTCCTAGCTTAATCGGTAAACGTTAATAGTAATCAGTAATCAATCAAAATGTAATAAAAACAGAGTATAGATTATTAGGACTTCGTTTACTCTGCACAGCTCCTCCCCCGTAGGTGATAGCGTGATAATATGTAGCCTATATGTTGACTCGACCTGTTAGTAATTAATATGCATGCAAAATTTTAAGTAAATCCATGCAGTACTTTTTGAGTTTACCCCGGACATACATTGACTTCCCTACGATTTTATTATGTGTAAATATAGATATATTCCTGAACTTCCTTAATTTAAAAACATAGATGTGACTGTGATTTCTTTTCTCTCACTTATACTCACTTCCAATTTTTATCGTAGATTCTGTTTCACTGTCACTTTTTATAGAAATCATTATCATAGAAGCAATTTTACCTTGCATTTATCCTTGTTTGTTTTGTTAAAATTTGTTTTAATTAGTATTTAATCTCAAACGTACACCATGCCTGCTGTTTATAACTAGTGATTTTTTTAACAACTGTATGGTTGGTTTTGCTGGAAGAAATCTCTTAAAGAGATAAGCACGCCATTGTGCATATATTTTCTTTTTTAAATAAGTATTGTTTTGTATTTCTGTGCGTACAGTAGAATCCTAAATCTATCAAAAACTAAAACTAATCCAAAATCTATCAAATTTCAAACGTCAATAGCTCTTAAGTGATTTTGTGTGGATTGGATCATTTTCTTGTAACTACGTCCAATTGTAGTAATAACCAGCGAACTATAAGAAAAAGTTTTGCCTAAATCGCGCGTAAAGATTTAATGCGTAAGAAAGATTACACGCACACGCTTTTTAGGGTTCCGTACCTAAAAGATAACAATGGGCCCCTATTACTAAGCCTTCGCTGTCTGTCTGTCCGTCTGTCTGTCACCAAGCTGTATCTCTTAAACCGTGATAGATAGAAAGCTGAAATTTTCACAAATTATGTATTTCCGTTGACGCTATAACAAAAAATACTAAAAATAAAAAAATAAAAATATTAAGGGGAGGTCACCATACAACAAAAGTAATTTTTTGCCGTTTTTGTATAGATGATGGTACGGGACCCTTCGTGCGCGATTTCGACTCGCACTTGACTGGTTGTTTGTTACACTTTCAAGTCTTAATTACGAAACCGATCACATAATATATTCTATAATTTCCATCGGCAGCACTTGGTGAGATTCCATTATTGTTACATATGTATAATACTGTAATATCATAATATTGTGCAACATTAGGCATAATCTATAAGTATGTTACATCCTGAAGATGCTTAAATAGTGAAACCGGTTGAGTGATATACTAAAAATGTAACGTGATATACTTATGCATACATGTATATATCTGTATTGTAATTTGTGCAGCCGATTTTTACAAGCAATGAATCCTATTACCACTGGTTGTCTGGAAGAAATCGCTCTTTAGCGATAAGACCGCCATTTGTGTGTTAATTTTATTTTATTTAAATTTAATATTAATAAATTAAAATTTAAATGTTAATTTTTAAGGTGTACAATAAAGCATTAAATAAATAAATAAAAATATGTTATGAAGCGAAATTAAAATACAAGTGCTTGATCAATTGTGTAACAAATCGATCACCATTAAATTTTGCATACATGATGTGAGAGATACAGAAAAGAATTAGAGCACTTTTCCTATAGAAAAAAATATTTATCTCTAATCCCTAGGGATAGTAACAAACATTCTAACGCGAACGATGAGTCGGCAAAAACTAGTTTCGAAAAAAGTTGTTTTACATTCTTTGCTATATTTTGTATTGCGTACAAATGTACGAAAAACTAAATTATAAAGATTTATATTTATATAGAAAAAAATACAGGAAACGGAAGTGGTGCCATAAATCCCGTTCGAGTTCGCCTAGCGCACTTCCGCGCGGAAAATGTGCGTTCACCCGATATCGCGGAATTGACACTTTTTTCATATACCACATATCATGGTGTGTTAAAATTTGAAAGTTCAGTTTTACAGAAACTGCCCGAATTGTTGAGATGAAAAATATGTAAATGAAAATATTTTAAATAATATATTTTACTAGGAAAATATGTTATAAAATGTCTGTCTATATTAATATTATAAATGCGAAAGTTTGGATGTTTGTGCGTACGGATGGATGTTTGTTACTCAATTACGCAAAAACGGCTAAACCGATATAGAGGAAATTTGGCACACATGTAGATGATGGAACAGCACATAGGGTACTTTTTATCCCGGAAAAAATTGATCCCGTGGGATTAATCAAAAAGTTATATAATGCAGCGGGCTACATGGTGCAACTAGTAAAATTTTAGTGCAAAAGTCCGACTGTCTGTAACGCTTTTACAGCTTCAACGCTGAACCGATTTTATATTATTTAGCAGGAAAATAATTTAAGGTCCGAGGTCAAATATAGACTAACCTTTACTCAAAAATCACCTTTAAGAAGGTAAAATAGAGGATAAAAGATTGTATGAAATGTTTCTCTTTCTATTAGAAGAACCATCTGCTTGTTTGCTGCCATGTGATTAAGAATATTTTGCTTGTTTTGACATATCAATTACAATTATTGACTGTACCAGTTACGCCATGCAGCCCGCTGCATTATAAAAGTTTTTGGTGAATCCCACGGGATCAACTTATTTTTCCGGGATAAAAGTACCCTATGTGCTATTCCAGGTCATCATCTATATGTGTAGCAAATTTTGTCCACATCGGTTAGACCGCTTTTTTCGTAATAGAGTAACAAAACATCCATCCATCAATACTTTCGCATTTATAACACTAGCTGCAGTGTACAGCCCGCTGCATTATAAAAGTTTTTTAACTTATATTTCCAGGATAAAAGTAGCCTATGTGCTATTCCAGGTCATCATCTACCTGTGTGCTAAATTTCATCCAAATACGTTCAGTAGTATTGGCGTGACTAAATAACAAACACCGATCCATCCATGCAAACATTTGCATCTACATGGGGCACACTAAAAACTTTGCATTTCTGGCTAATCGGAACTATTTGAATTTCGAATGTCATATTTTTAAAACGTTGCAACCTTCTTAGTAATAAAAAAAACAATTGGCGGGAAATGATTTGTCAATTGTTTTTTATCACACATCAAAGTTCTACGTACGCAACGAAAATGGAATTAAGTCGAAAATATTTTAGAGCGATGATTTTTTATGAATTTTAAAGTTCTCTTTCTCCGCAAGACTGTGCCGCTCGTCTTCAAAATGCTTTTGGGAGAGAAGCACCTTGTTTGAGCATCGTGAGGCGACGGTTTGCTGAATTTGAGAGAGGTCGAGTTTCTTTACATGACGAATTTCGTGAAGGGCGGTCTTCAATTGCCGTCAACGAAAATAATGTTGCTACTGTTAAGCGGTTAATTGAAGGAAACCCCCGGATTACCTATGAGACAATTCGAGGACTATTGGGGATTGGTATGAGCCAAATTCAGAAAATTTTACATGAAGAATTGAAAGTTCGGATACTTTGTTGTCGTTGGATCCCACATGAACTGACAGCGGAGCAGAATGGTGCTCACAGATGCTACTGAAGTACAACCACGGACATTCTAATGCTGTTTATGACATTTTCACAGGAGACGAAACGTTGATTTATTGTTTTGAAGCCGAAAAAAAAACAACAATCTTGTGAATGGGTGTTTGAAAATGAGAACAGGCCAACAAAAGTGAGGCAGGCGAGAAACGTTGGTAAAAAAATGATCGCGTTTTTTTTCAGCTACGGGTCCTATCTGTAAAATTCTACTTGAAGATCAAAAGAGTGTTAACGCCAAGTGGTATTTAAAAAAAGTTCGCGAAAGACAACCCAAAAGCCGCATTCTCCTACACCATGATAACGCTTCTTCACACACGGCCAACAAAACAAAGTCATTTTTAGCTTCCGAAAAAGTATATCTCGTCACTCATCCTGCGCATAGCCCCGACCTAGCACCCTGTGATTTCTGTATTTTTCCCAAAATCAAAGATTTGATGAGAGATTTTACTTTTACCAACTCCGAAGAGGCAGTGATAGCGTTAAATCAACACGTAGAAAACATGCCTTCAGATCTGTGGTCCTCCTGTTTTAAAAAATGGTTCGATCGCATGAAAAAATGTTCAAAATGTAAAGGAAATTATTTTGAAAAGCAATAAACATAATATTTTGGTTATAACATGTTGTTTTTTTAAGTTACGCAAAGCTTATAGTGTGACCTACGTATAATATCAATCTTATATTGCCTGGGACTAGAAAGTGCCCGGTTAGCGATAGGCTTGCCACCTATCACATTGTGGGACCAAGTATCTTCGGCTAATCGTGGGTGCACTTGTTGTTCCTCTGCCTACCCCTTCGTGGATGCGGGCGTGAAGATACTTATATATAAAAATCAATTGCTGTTCGTTAGTCTCGCTAAAACTCGAGAACGGCTGAACCGATTTGGCTAATTTTGGTTTTGAATTAATTGTTGAAGTCCAAGCAAGATTTAAAATGTGAGAAAATATAGAAAAAAAAAATAAGGGCAGTTAAAAAGGCAGAACAACGTTTGCCGGGTCAGCTAGTATATAACATGGATTAGTAGGATATAGGATTAGGACTGATAAGATAGTATATTAGGGACATAAAGTTGCACACGAAAATGAAACAAAAAAAACATTAATATATGTGTTTTTGAAACTTATCCCATGCTTGGGAAAACTTTTAAATTTAACAAAGAAAAATTTCATCACGACAGGATCTATACCTTTTTTTTGTCACTTATTCAATCAAAACACAAAGCGACAAACATAACCGCATCCATATTATTAGTAAAAATGTTTGCCACAGGTTTGGCTTTTATTGAAATATGTAAGTTACATAAAATTTCCCTTAACTCGCTTTAGTTTCATGTTAGGCGTTTGATAACATTCCAGCAGAACGAAGATTGATTCGCGCCGATGTGACACCATCCATCACTCACTTCGTAAACATATCTACGCTCCAACAATGTCGGTAGTGTCGATTTAACCTAAAATAGATTATGTGTTACCAGATTCAAGAAATAAAAGAATCTGAAAAGGAAAGGATAAAGTTAAGATCTTCATGCCGGTCCCTTGTGGAGTTGGTAGAGTAAACTCAACATCAATAAATTTCCAGGTTCATCTAAGAAGTTTGTCGCAGACAAAATGGCTCCGGGCCCCCTTTGAAGAATAGACCTTCTACCATTCTGCCAGGCAGTTCGTAAAAGGTAACTAATAAGTTAAAAGTGTCACGACCATCGTGATTACTAGGTGGCAGAGTTCTGCAACGTCTCGCCTGAGTTTGGCACCACCGCCTTACCTATTCCTGCCGCACACACGGATGGCGAAATGATAATGTGATCAAACTTTGACGATTATCGTTTGTTATTCGTAAGAACCGAGAACGGCAGCAGTTTTTCAAAGGCACGGGAGCGTTAATATATTACTCCAACGAGGCGCCTAGCTGCTAGTTGAAACTACTAGCTAGCTGTGTCCGCGACTTTATCCGCGTAGAAACTTAATTGAATAAACTAAAATAAAAGTAGTGTAAGTTATTCATTATGTATTATCTATCTTTTAAACCATTTTACCTACATAGTTTCCGTTCTCATAGGAATTCCGGGATAAAAACTATCCCATGTGCTTCTCAGCTCTCAAACTATCTTTGTACCAAATTTCATCCAAATCGGTTCAGTGGTTTAGGCGTGGAGAAGAGACAGACAGACCGGCAGAGTTGCTTTCACATTTATAATATTACTATTAAATATTTTGAAGTAAAACTTCTTTAGTATCGTTCTGAATTAAAACTCGGTGAAACGAAAAAGCGATAGTAAAAAAACTCAAACGTATGTATGTATAGGACTTAGCCTGCGAGCGAATGAGATAGAATACATCATACAGTGGGATATTACTTTGTCTCTTTTTTGTGCGGTACGTCGTAACCTTCTCAATCTTAACTATATGTGCTGTAGCACTAAGGCTTTACTTGGCTTTAAGGTAGTCTTTAGTGCAAATCCAGTTATATTCGGCAACTCGGCAATTGTCATCACTAGTCCAGACCCAGGCGAGATAATGCAGAAGGCAGAACTATACCACCTAGTAGTATTTTTTTTATATCATAAGATAACAAACAAGCAGATGGGCCTCCGAATGGAAAGAGTCAACCATCGCCTATAGACAACAAAGATGTTAATGGTGAGTTGCTATCTTTTGGCGAGGTCTTATGCCACATGCATAAGTTTACCGTCTACCTTACCCTCCAAACTGGAACACGACAATAACAAGCACTGACGCTATTGCGGCACGAATAGGATAGGCGGTGGTACCAGACCCGGGCGAGACAACGCAGAACTCTACCACCTAGTAGCCACGATGTTAGCGACTCGATAGCCAATTGGCCGCCTTTTATGACCTGCCTGTCAGAACGGCTGTTGGCCTATTCTTTAAAGGAGCTCGGGATCAACACGGGGATAAGTAGTAATAGTAGTTATAGTATTGACTCGTATATTCAATTGTTCGTCTCTTATGGCCTGCCTGGAAAAACGGCAAATCGTCTATTCTTTAAAAGGGGCTCGGACCAACTCAGTGTAAGGGTATGTTCTCTACAAGTTGTAATAATAAAAAAAATCCCATTAGGCTCATCAAAACACTTAACAGAGTTACAAAAATAGGTGGCTGCCAATGCATAGAAAAATCAAGCATATGTACTGTCATGGTCAAATTTATTTCAGACTAGCTGACCCGGCAAACGCTGTTCTGCCTTTTTGAAAACTTTTATTTTTTTTCTATATTTTCTCACCTTTTAAACCTTCCCTGGAATTCAACAAATAATTCAAAACTAAAATTAGCCAAATCGGTACAGCCGTTCTCGAGTTTTAGCGAGACTAACGAGCAGCAATTGATTTTTATATATGTAGATAGATGATCATTTTAGAATGATTTACTTGTCATCGGATTCGAAACCTGAGGTTTATGAGTCTATACTGAAAGTGGTACAAGACTAATATTGGAGTCTAAATAGCTAAAACATAATATTAAAAGAACTAAAGCTACGGTTACTAAAGGTACTGTTCCAGACTAATGGAAAGAACAAAAGCTTTCCACTCGCATGTGTAGCATCAAAGGCGTGTGAACGATACACGTTCAAACACGAGGATTGTATGACTTGCTTAGTCACTTTTGAAATTTTCATGACAGTGCATAGCGAAATGTCGAAAGTACTACTATTTATACTTATTAAAAATATAACCGACTTCCAGCATTTGTCAACTATCTCAATAACTACTAATGCCCGGTTCCTATATATCAGTGAAACGACTCGTTTTAGTTACAAATAGTAATAATTTCTACGGCGCGTGAGCTAAAACTGTTCCTATAATAGTTGTGTGTATATATATATATATATATATATATATATATATATATATATATATATATATATATATATATATATATAAACGACGAAAGATATATAAAAGACGTATAAACATACAAACTTAATCTGATCAACATAATCTGTAGTGTCCAATTAAAATAATACTACATACATACAGGTCAAACTAACAAAATACTTTTTAACTTTCCGCTATGAATGAAAATAAGGAAGTTGCTGATTATGTCCCGATTTTCGAACATCGAGTTTTCACCAGATCTTCACATTTTGAGGTCCTAGGATCCTTTTCCGACTATTTATATCGTATTAAAAGCACTTGTACTGTTTTACTTGACTTTATATTTATTAAAATCAAGCGGTTTCGCGTTTTAACGCATCATCAGGGCTTTTTCAGACTATTTTCACGATGACGTCAATATGTATGTATGTATGTATGTGTGTGTGTGTGTGTGTATGTGTATGTAAACATCTCATAACTTTTGAACGGCTGGACTGATCGAAATAAGTAGATAGTATTCGACTGGATGGACTTTCTGAAAGTTTGAACCATTTCGGTCCAGGAGGTTTTGAGATATTTTGAAAAAACCCCAAAAAAAATTTTGGCGAAAGAGGATTTTTTGACATAACTTCTAGATTAATGCACCAGTTGAGTACATAAACTAATTAATTCTATTCCTCAAAAAACTACGTCTAATGCATAAACTGCATCAAAACCGGTTAATCCGTTTGGGAGAAATCGTTAACGAAAAATTTTGAAAAAAGTGTTTTTTCGACATAGCTTCGAAAGTTTTCGACCTATAATTTTTTGGTAATCTACGATATTTTAGATATAAAAAAATTACGTTGAATGCCGTTGAAAAAATCAAAATCGAATCTAATTTTCAAAAGTTAGTTTTTCAAATATTAAAATTACGTTGCTTCTAGCAAACTTATTTAATATTTTTTAAATAACTTTCAAGTTAAGTCACCGATTGACTTAAAAATCTTATCAACTTTTCTCCTTTAAAAACTGCGTCAAATATTGTTAATTGGATCAAAGTCGGTCAACTTGTTTGTGATTTGTCAATGACGAAAATTTAAAAGAAATGTTTTTCGACATTGCTTCGAAATTTTTCGACCTGTCGGTTGTTTAGTTAAAGCAATATGATCTCAAAAATTGATTCGAATGCCATTCAAAGGATCAAAATCAATTATCGTTTTTAAAATATGCAGTTTTTCAAAAATCAGCATACTGCCATTTTTAACAATATATTATAACTATAAATAAATTGGAAAAATTCTTTGGTTTTACTCTTTTGAGTAAAACTCAACTTACCGCCAAATTTAGGCATTTTAAGAAATATCTAAATTTAGCGGGAAGTTCCAGGAATGGTCCGCAGGGTCAACCGTTTACATATTTTTTTAAATCAATTAACAAACCTCTTTTTTAAATTCGGTTAAAAACGTTTCAACTCGCATGCATAGCATCAAAACCGTGTGAAAGATAAACGTCCTAACACGTGGATTGTATGATTTGCTTACTTTAGACTTTTCACAACAAATATTGTTTTCAATCTTCGTTGTACGCTACAGTTCGCCAACACTGTTTATTTAAATTTATATATCATTACGTGAAAGAAAAACTTCGTACCCTTTTTTCAGACAATTACGCGAATGGTAGATTATGAAATTTGGTACTGATAAAGTTTACATCATTGCGGAGAACTGCAAACACCTTATTATTATAAAAATCTCTATATATATATATATATATATATATATATATATATATATATATATATATATATATATATATATATATATATATATATATATATATATATATATATATATATATCCGCGCGGACGAAGTCGTGGGCAACAGCTAGTATAAATAAATGAATATCACTGGACAAATTAAACAAATCAATCTAACCCCAAAGTAAGCAAATTATTTGTTTGTAAAATGGGTGGTAGTCAACGTATACATATACATATATAACGTATATATATACACATATACATATATATAGCGTGATAATATGTAGGCTATATATTGACCCGACCTTTTTTTATAGAAGAGGGGGCAAACGAGCAGGAGGTGCACCTGATGGTAAGCGATCACCGCCGTCCATGGACATCCAAAATACCAGAGTTGACAAACAAACAAAAATTCTAAAAACTATATTTTTGGCTTTGATATCGATAGTAGATCACGGCCCAAGTATTCTTTTAAAAAATATTCAATGTACAGTTTTGACTTTCCTACGATTTTATTATATATATAGATCATTATTTTAATGTCTTTGATGTTTATACGCATAAATTGCCTGTTTCCACCAGGAGAGTCATTTACTTGTTTGCTTCCTTGTGATATAAAAAAAATGTTATTTAGTCTGTTTTAGTCTTAAAACTTGCAAGATGATTTTCAAGTTAGAACGAGTCTCCGTAGGTTACAGCTGCATTCGTAGGGTGCGTATCTATAATCCTCATCGCAATACAAAGCAGCGTTGATTACGTAGTCGTGTGCCGTGGGCGACCAAAGCCGACTATATGTGATATAAAGCTTGCCTTTTTTATTTAGCGACTGATTATAAGTCGTGATTTTTGCCTCAAACGAGGACTGCCATAATTTGACAGATGTGTCACATAATACAGCGACCCTGTAGCAAAGAAACTTAATTTTGAAAGCATTGCGTAGTATTATTAGTATTAGTGATCGCTGTCTTCTGGTTGAAATTCGACATTTTTAATGACTACGTTTGACCATAGACTAAAAAATAAAATCTTTACTAAGTTAGTTGGTTAACAAACATTAATTAGCCATAAGTAACATACATGTGTGTATATCATGACGTTTGACAAATAAACGGAAGTGTGTGTGTGCGTCTGTGTCTGTGCTGTGTTTGCGTGTATGTGTGATGTATATTTTTTATAAATTTAACGTGTTTCTAATGTATATTATATAAACATTTTATTTTTTGCATTCCTTTTACCATATAAACTAACTGTGCCAATTAATATTTGTAAAAATGTGTACAAAGTTTTACGTATCAATTGGTTTACGTATCAATATTGATGCTATATATCGATCTATATATAAAGTTGCTTCTTTGTTTGTTAGTCACACAACAACTTTTATTAGTGATTTTGTCTAATTTTTATAGGACAATTTATTCAAGTTATAAAAAATTACACTATGCAACTATGTCCTTATCTACAGCTACTCTATTAGAGTTGAAAATTAGACATTCAAACAGTCAAGGTTTAGCGTATACTTTTAATTTTGTCTTACCATAAGTGGCTAAACTCTGCAATGTCTCTAAATTATTCTCGCTGCAATAGCATTTGTCCATGCCTATTACTGTCGTATGTCGGTTAGAGGGTAGCCGGTAAACTTTTACTTGAGCCATTTCATCTCTACTACACAGGTAGCAGCGCACCTTCAACAAATTTAGTCTTCAGGCAATAGTTTTCTTACCATTAGGAGTCTTGTCTACTAGTTTGTAATTAAAAAAGTTTTTGTGCGAATTTGAGACCACACAATTTTAGCCTTTTATTTTTATATCAAACTTACCCGGAATCTACGATTAGATATTTAAAACAAAATTAATTAAAAAAATTAAACCAACTTTAAATATGTCAATTATACCCATATCTCAAAAACTACTGAACCAATTTTGATAAAACATGGAATATACCTGATTGAAATAAAAAAAATCAATATTTAAAAATTTAAAATCAAAAATATATAAAAACATACAAACATATAAATAATCAATAATCGTCAATGTTTGTCATTGTCGTGTTCGATAGGTTTTTTAAAAAAATTTGGTGACCCGTGGGATTAGCCAAAAACTTTTATTATGCAGCGGGTTGCACACAGCAACTAGTGTGATATAAAAAGAAACATACAAACATATATACACTTACAAAATTTAGTACACGTGCTTCGGCGCCTAGGTCATACTTAAATATTATCCAATCCCTACAATATTACATACATATATATGAAACTGATAAACTCCGTTTTTTCGTTAGCTGAAAACAGCATTACAATTATACTGTCGTAAACTTGCATTACGCTTTTAATGTATCAGACACTTACAACTGTTCGCACTTTAAGGGTTGCATACAAGCATTCTCACTTAGAACGTTAGAGCACCGTAGGCTATACGCTTACAGCGCATACACTGTTAAGCATGAGCATATTGTGTGCTATGCAAAACTAGTTTCTCCTATTTTTAGGTTAGGTAAGACTTCTAAAAGTAGAGGTTCTTAATTCAACAGATTTTTTGTTGGTTTCCTCAGAACTCTATCATTTATTAACAGATTTGTAAAATATTTTTTTTGTTTGGGACTAAATTTATTTGGGACTAAGTAGGAAGTACACCCTTCCCATTTAGTCCTATATAAATTGAGTGATAATCTGATCTAGGGTTCCAGAGATGCAGGAGATTGGACGTTAGTTGTTGCAGGGTTAAAGCGTTTAATTTTCTTAGCCCTTGGTCCTATGGCCCTACCTGTGGCCCTACTTATACCTACTTACCTGTAGGTAGTGGTTACATGTGTTGGGATTTTATGGGCTTCTGATCCATTAGATTGGGCATAAAGTTGATGTGTGTAAAGTTGCGTTCTCTGAGCTCAAAAACCTAATTTGTTTAGAAAACGATATTATTTTAATTTTCGAAAAACGATGACTTTTGGTATGGATTGGTAGTCCCGGGCTAATTAAAAAAGTTAACTGGAGTAATTTGCCCGCAGTAGAACTTGATGGCGTCACTATTCCCTACAGCGATTTTGTCAAAAATCTTGGCATTTACATTGATAATACTTTATCGTGGAATAAGCAGATCCAGGAGCTTAGTAAAAAAGTTTTCGGTGCCTGGAGTTCATTAAAACGTCTTAGGTATTTGCTTCCCATTCCTACCAAAATTTTGCTGGCAGATTCCTTACTACTTTCTATTTTAGATTATGCTGACGCTAGTTATGTAAATCTCTCCTTAGTCCAGATCAATAAACTTGAGCGACTTCAAAATCTTTGTATAAGGTTCATATTTGGTCTGCGCAAATATGACCACGTTTCCGAATTTCGTGCCAAGCTCAAGTGGTTACCTATTCATCTTCGTCGGAATACTCATATTCTCGCACAGCTATACTCCACTCTCTATGACCTGAAATCTCCATCTTATTTGAAAGAAAGATTCATTTTCCGTGACAACCAGCACAAATATCTTAGATCGGCTGATAATCGTTCCCTGTTAGTGCCAACGCAGAACACTATTTATTACAGTCATTCCTTTACCTCACAAGCTGTTACGCTTTGGAACTCTCTTCCAGTAGATATCAGAAAGGCGCCAAGTTTAAACTCTTTCAAGAGTATGGTCAAACGTCACTTTCTATGTACCTAGTAACTTTGTTTAATTTTCCTTATTTAGGTTTATGTATTACCACTGTTTTATTTGTTTTGTTTTGCTTTGCTTTTCTGTATAACTATAACCGGATGTTACTTTTATTATTATTATTTTTAAGAGCATAAAAACTATAAATTATCTTGTGGTTAGCACCACTTTTTCTAGTATATTGTTATCCTTATTATAAAGGTTGTCTGGAAGAGATCACTTTATTAGTGATAAGACCGCCTTTGTGTATCTTACTTGTATTATTTTTATGTTGTAACTTATAATGTTGTCATATATTTTGGTGCACAATAAAGAGTTATTGTATTGTATTATTGTATTGACTTTTGAACGCAATTACTTTGATTTAATCTTTCAAATAGGAGTCAATATAGTTTTTTAGTTCTAAAAATGTTATGAGGGAGATAATAATATAAGAGGATTTACACGTACACACACGCACACATATATACACATGCTGACGTCAACATAAAAGAAGAACAGCTTTCTAGGACTTAAAAACGTCAAGATTTCGATTTCCAATAATCGGAGTGAAACTAACAAACCGATTTTGGATTTTTTATAGTGTTTTATAGTGTTAAAAGTTGTTTGTGTAAACACTATAATCAAAAAAAAATAATCAAAATTGTCACTCTTCTTTGCATTTTTGATATAATGTCTTAATAATATAAAAACCATAATATCTAAAGGTGTTTTTTTGGTCGGCAACCACCGCCAGAGTTGAAAAAAAAATTAAGTTTTTTTTTGTAATTGTTTAAAAAACAGTATAAAATAAAACAAAAAAGTTTTAAATAAAATATGTAGAACTTATAATTTTACATCAAAAAGGGTAAATGACTTTTTCTTCTCCAGACTAAATTAACAGAGTAAGAGAGATTTTAAAGTTTGTAGGAAAATCGTAACCTTTAAAAAATCTTAGCTATGCTCTAGCCAAATTAAATAACGAATCTTTAAAAACAAAGCGTTGCCTCGCAACCTTTGACCAGCATGTATGAAAAACCTTTTTCTACAAAGCATATAGATATTTAACAAAAATGGAGATACTATATTAAGTTAAAGTGTATTAAATGTGCACTTTAACTTAATATAGTATCTTCATTAAAAGTGTAATTTAAGTAAAAAATGCAATTTATTTACAATAAAGCAATTGAATTAACTACTTGTGTTTATGATTTGAAAATTCGAAAATTATTTATCTCATTTTCGTGTTAGTCATAATCACAATATGTTTTTCTTTAAAGAGGACTAAAATTCAATCACTATGCGACAGATTTCAAATGTATTTTGATATTTGAAATCTACTATGTATTTTGATATTTGATTATCCATTTGGAAGGTTAGCCAGAAAACGTGAAAATGTTTAGAAGACCTGAATTTTTAATGATTATAGATATCAATTATATTTAATCAACGTAATTAATCATGATTTATATTTTTCGTTTTTTTTTTACAAAAATAATAAACTGTTACTTATTTGTAAATATGCATTATTGTGATTATTAATGAAAAATAAGTTGTATTAGTAAAATAGTCTTAAAAGAAGTAACTGTCAATAGTAGTGTATTGCTTATATCGTAGAATAGCTAGAATACAAGTGGTTTTTGCCTAACGGAAAGATATTATAACCATCACGTATATAACCGTATACGTGTATCGGGGATCTAATGTTAAAAGTATAACTTTACCGGCTACCTTACCGTTTTTAACAATTAACACAGTAGTAGCCATGATTTAATTGAAATAAATTAAATCGACTTCAAATATCTGTCAACCATATACATATTTTTAAAAATAAACCGATTTTGTTGAAACTTAAACTTTCTCTAAGTTAGAATATAGTTCATTCAAATTAAAAAAATCTCAATATGGCTTTTTATTATCGAGAAATTCTTGGACAAACATATAAAGATACATACGACTTACGAAATTTAGTTAATGTAATTTAGTTTGCACGCCTAAACAGATCATCATATTTAATAACTTTCCAATTTCAACAATATTACATGCAAACATGTCAAACTGGTAACCTTCGTTTTTTCGTCGGTTGAAAATATACCCGCATGGACGGAGACAAGAGAAAACGTACACAAAAATCAACAATAATTAAAAAAACAAGCTGTTCCATGTGAACACGTCTTTAGAACAGCTAAATTGCTGATTTTACCTTATCCTTATCCAAACCGGAACATGAAAATCGCAAGCATTGACGCTATTGCAGCAGAATTAGATAAGGCGGTGGTACAAAGTACCCGGGCGAGATATTGCCAAACTCTACCGCCTAGTAGTTACGATGATAGTAATACATATAGCCAATCGGTCGCCCTTTACGACCTGCCTGGCAGAACAGTACTTGGTCTATTCTTCAAAGGAGCCCGGACCAAAACGGGGGATATTTATTTATTTATTATATATTTTGTTGTGTGCAATTAAAATGTTAAATAAATAAATAAATATAAAATAAATTTATTGGTAAATTTCGTAAAATGTGTTTGAAGGTGTCTGGAAGTACTTTAAACCGACAAAAATATCTGGCATATTTTTTTTCGAATTCTAAAAAAAAACCTCATTAAAAGATGAAATAAAAATCAAGTTGCTAAAAATACCCTTTTTGCGATTTTTTTACAATTGATGTATACTGCGCAGTAGTGAAATAACCGCAAACGTTCTGCCAGACTCGCACGTCCGGTATCGCCATTTGACGAAATTATATATTTTCGCAATTCCAGTCTGCTAAAAGGACCTTCCCAAAAATGGTCGCCAGCTCTTGGACCATACCCGCTATGCTATGTCCGAGCGCCCTGAGCCGTTTTGTTTGTACTTGCTAAAAGCATCGTGTAATACACCTACGTGAATTAAAATAGACTAAAATAAATACTTTATACCTTAACTACTCCTATACATTATATAACGATAAGATTTTAAAAATCTTTCCTTGCTAGGGAACATTAAAACTTAATGAACACTAAGTATAATTACAGTCACTGGTCCATCGAGGTCGCAATTTACACTTTAAAAAATTGCAAACAGAGCAAGACGGGAGAAAATGTTCACAAAAATTAACAATAAATAAATGGATACAATAATTTAAAACAAAGAAGCTATCCGGTGTAAACACATCTTTAGAACACCTAAATTACTGCGAGTTGTAGTGTGCCCACTTGTGTCCCACTGTGCTGTGTCCAAACGCCTCGGGCCGTTCTGTTTGTACTCGCACAAAGCATTGTGTAATGCATCTACGTGAGTGAAAATACACTAAAACAAATACTTTATACATTAACTACTCCTATACATTATATGCAAACAAGATCGCTAGATCGATCGATTATTATTTTTCTAGTGTTTAAAAAGCAATAAAGTTTGCTTTTGTTCATATTCTGGAACCTTTCCCTTTTTGATAGTTCCCGCTTGACTAGTATACGATTTTATTAAGGCTACGTTGAGCTAATTTCGAAATAAATGCGTTTGGTAGATTTTTTAATGTCATAAGATAGCAAATAAGCAGATGGATCTCCTGATTGTAAGAGTTAATCATCACCTATAGACACCAAAGATGTTAATGGTGCGTTGCTATCTTGTGGCGAAGTGTAATGCCACATGCATGAGTTTACCGCCTACCTTACTCTCCAAAATGGAATTCGACAGTGATAAGCACTGACGCTATTTCAGCAGGAATAGGTAAGGCAGTGGTACCAGACCTGGGCGAGACAATGCAGAAATCTACCGCCTAGATCCGTTGCTATCGTCGTTATTATTAAAGATTTAGCCATGCAATTCATAAGTAAGATACTAAAAGATTCATGTCATAAATTATTTACCTTGAACATATGATAATTTGTAGTTGCTTCGATGGAAAAAAATTCAAAGTTACCTCTGATCAAAGAGAAAAATTCTTTCATGAAATGGCGTAAAAACTTAACGGAAGGTCATCAATTTTTAAATAATAGCAAATCAATATGTTTTCTATGACTGTATACACTTTATATTTTTAAAATGATATATTTTAATGATAAAAAGATCAAAATCCACACTCGTATCACCCAATCTAACCACGAACCATCATGCTTTCCCCTGTCCTGTAGAAGGTCAAAACATTGATTCACTCTAAAAAGCTCGGTGCCCTCTTAAGCTACAAAACAATGCCAACTATTTAATTGAACAGGTAACAAAAAACTCACTGTAAGTACCTATATAATATATGTTAAAAAAAGTGTCACCATGACCGGTTCCTTTGTGAGATAAGCAGAGTAAACTGAACGACTGTTGACTTTCCGGTTCACCACGATTCACCGGCGTATCGGTTGGCGAGCCGAGTGGTGATCCCCATCGCCGCATTGACGACCTGATAACGATCATCGACTTTCTTTTGCGATAATCGGGACCGACGGTTTTACGAGCTTATCCCAGACACAACGGTACACAACACGCCTCCGACTCCAAGCTGCTACTCAGATTTTGGATTTTCGAGAAAAAAAACCTCGAAAAAACTCAATAACACTTTTGGTCGAGCCGGGGACCGAAACTGGGGCCTCATGATCTGAGACGAATAAGCTAACCCCTAGACCAAGAGGCAATCGAGTTTAGTAATATGTATGATAATTTTACAAACAACTTTTAAAAAAAAATTTGAAGTAAAACTTTATTTGAACCAAAGATTTCAGCGCATCTACAATATTTTGTTATCTTCATGAATCTCGCCCGGCCGTGATATAATACGCTTCATAATTCGCCCCTGGCGACAAACTACTAAGCAACATTGTTCCTTAATACAAAACGCCTAGATTATCTAGACAGGCGATAATGCGATGCGTCTGCGACGAGTTTGTCCGCATTTGTAATGCATGGCCTTATCCGCTCCAACTCTAGACATTAGACTTGCAGATATTTTGTGGGAACTAACTTCTGAAATATGGCTGACGGTGAAGTCTTATTTATTACTTTTAGGTTGAGCCATGGATAAAACGCTATAGATATCGTATTCTAGACACCATGCAGGTCACGCAAATAAGATACAATCTAAATATATTAATATTATAAATGCGAAAGTTTGGATGTTTGGATGGATATTTGGATGGATGTTTGTTACTCAATCAAGCAAAAACTACTGTACGGATTTGAATGAAATTTGACACAGGTAGGTGACCTGGATTAGCACATAGGCTACTTTTTGTCCCGGAAAATTTAAGTGATCCCGCGGGATTCGCCAAAATGTTTTATAATGCACCGGACTCCACACTGCAGCTAGTATTTTATATATATTAATCCCTACTAATATTATAAATGCGAACGTAAGTTTGTTTGAATGAAAACGATTTAACCGATCATCATGAAACTTAGTACACGTAGTCTTAGGGGTATAAGAAGTAATATAGGATGCATTTTTTTATTAAAAAGAAATAATTATTTAATGACTTAAATGCGAGCGAAGCCGCTGGTAAAAGTAGTACATATTATAAATGCGAAAGTTTGAATATTTGGATGTATGGATTGACGGATGTTTGTTACTCAATCACGCAAAAATTACTAAAAAACAGATTTGAATGAAATTTGGCACTCATGTAGTCTAGTGGTCTAGCCTCTGTGGTCTAGTGGTCCAGCTTTGGAGTTGACAACATGAGGTCCCGGGTTCGATTCCCGGGTCGGGCACTTTAAAAAAAAGTGTTATTTCAGTTTTCTGAGTAACTCAAAGTTGCCCGGGATTGGAAAGTGCCCGGTTGGCGATAGGCTTGCCACCTATCACATTTATGGGACCAAGTATCTTCGGCTAATCGTGGGTGCACTTGTTGTACCTCTGCCTACCCCTTCGGGGATATGGGCGTGAAGATACTTTTTTTTTTATGTAGATAATGTCCTAGAAAAGCAAATAGGCCACTTTTTATCCCAGAAAAAATAATTGTTCCCGCGGAATTCACCATTTTTTTAATAATGCAGTAAGCTGCACGGTGCATCTAGTTTAGTTATAAGTAATATTAGACAAACTAAGAACCTAACATAGGAAAAGCTATATTTCCAATGTTAGGCTCAGTCCTCCTATGAATAATCTGTATGAAAGATATCAGAAAATATTTTATTCCTACCTGTCACAATTTAAAGAATTTTGACAGGGATTAAGTATTATCTTTTAATATATTAAAAAAAAAAGTATAAGCGATGCTTAAATTATAATCGCATGTGTGCATTCTTATGCATGTTACTTAATTTTTTTTATTTCGTTATTTGTGCATTGAAATTACTAAAAAATGCATACTTTGTTAAAACTATTTGAGATCGTCTAGACTCTAGAATATCTAGATTTAACAACCACGAGACGAAAACGAAACCAAAAATACATAAATTTTCAACGCTTATTAACGCAATTTGCTGTTGTACTACTCAGTAGTGAACTGACCATATGGCTGACTACGTTAACTCTAGCTCAATATTACCATAATGCGGTATCTATGGGGATTTATCAGAGAAAAGAGCTAAGCTGTTTCCACGGGTAATGAACCTGGCTTACGGGGTTAGTTGCCAACTATTTGGACGTTACGCGCTCTATGAGTGCTACTTTATGTAGGTTGTGTTACTGGACTTTTGCCATGATGACGATATATTGATAATAAATTACCGTAAGTAAATACGGTTATGTCAAATACCGTACTTTTGACAAATATCACTCTAATATTTATAGTAATACGTAGGTCACAATTTAAGTTTTGCGTAACTTAAGAAAACAACATGATTTAACCAAAATATTTTGTTTATTGCTTTTCAAAATAATCTCCTTTACATTTTAAACATTTTTTCATGCGATCGAACCATTTTTCAAACAGAAGGACCACAGAGTGTTAAGTGTGAGTTTTTCTTTTCGCATTCGATCGTGAGCGGGTTTGGAGCTTACTAGGAATTTGTATGTGATTTGTACAGCGCCACCTAATGGTAAACGTGAGAAACCAGCTTCCCACTAGGTGGCGCTGTACAAATCACATATAAATTCCTAGTAAACTCGAAACGCGCTCACGATCGAATGCGAAAAGAAAAACTCACACTTAGCACTCAGATCTGAAGGCATGTTTTTTACGTGCTGATTGAACGCTATCACTTCGAGGACTATTGGGGATTGGTATAAGCCAAATTCAGAAAATTTTACACGAGGAATTGAAAGTTCGGAAACTTTGTTGTCGTTAGATCCCTCATTAACTGACAGCGGAGCAGAAGCGGGCTCGCTTGGAATGGTGCGCACAGATGCTAATGAAGTATGACCACCGACATTCTAATGCTGTTTATGACATTGTCACTGGAGACGAAACGTAGATTTATTGTTTTAAACCCGAAAAAGAACAACAATCTTTTGAATAGGTGTTTGAAAATGAGAACAGGCCAACAAAAGTTAGACAGACAGGCGAGACACGTTGGAAAAAAAATGATCGCGTTTTTTTCTCAGCTACGGGTCCCATCTGTACAATTTCACTTAAGGATCAAAACAGTGTTAATGACGAGTGGTATTCTACCATTTGTTTACCCAGGGTGATAGAAAAATTTCGCGAATGACGACCTAAAAGTCGCATTCTTCTACACCATGATAACGCTTCTTCACACACGGCCAACAAAACAAAGTCATTTTTAGCTTCCGAAAAAGTACATCTCATCACTCATTCTGCGCATAGCCCCGACCTAGCACACTGTGATTTCTGTATTTTCCCCAAAATCAAAGATTTGATGATGGGTTTTACTTTTACCAACTCCGAAAAGGCAGTGATAGCGTTCAATCAGCACGTAAAAAACATGCCTTCAGATCTGAGTGCTAAGTGTGAGTTTTTCTTTTCGCATTCGATCGTGAGCGCGTTTCGAGTTTACTAGGAATTTATATGTGATTTGTACAGTGCCACCTAGTGGGAAGCTGGTTTCTCACGTTTACCATTAGATGGCGCTGTACAAATCACATATAAATTCCTAGTAAACTCGAAACGCGCTCACGATCGAATGCGAAAAGAAAAACTCACACTTAGCACTCAGATCTGAAGGCATGTTTTTTACGTGCTGATTGAACGCTATCACTGCCTTTTCGGAGTTGGTAAAAGTAAAACCCATCATCAAATCTTTGATTTTGGGGAAAATACAGAAATCACAGTGTGCTAGGTCGGGGCTATGCGCAGAATGAGTGATGAGATGTACTTTTTCGGAAGCTAAAAATGACTTTGTTTTGTTGGCCGTGTGTGAAGAAGCGTTATCATGGTGTAGAAGAATGCGACTTTTAGGTCGTCTTTCGCGAACTTTTTCTATCACCCTGGGTAAACAAATAGTAGAATACCACTCGTCATTAACACTGTTTTGATCTTCAAGTGAAATTGTACAGATGGGACCCGTAGCTGAGAAAAAAACGCGATCATTTTTTTTCCAACGTGTCTCGCCTGTCTGTCTAACTTTTGTTGGCCTGTTCTCATTTTCAAATACCCATTCACAAGATTGTTGTTCTTTTTCGGGTTTAAAACAATAAATCTACGTTTCGTCTCCAGTGACAATGTCATAAACAGCATTAGAATGTCGGTGGTCATACTTAATTAGCATCTGTGCGCACCATTCCAAGCGAGCCCGCTTCTGCTCCGCTGTCAGTTAATGAGGGATCTAACGACAACAAAGTTTCCGAACTTTCAATTCCTCGTGTAAAATTTTCTGAATTTGGCTCATACCAATCCCCAATAGTCCTCGAATTGTCTCATAGGTAATCCGGGGATTTTCTTCAATTAACCGCTAGTAGTAGTCATTAGTCAGTAGTCACATTATTTTCGTTGACGGCAGTTGAAGGCCGCCCTTCACGAAATTCGTCATGTAAAGAAACTCGACCTCTCTCAAATTCAGCAAACCATCGCCTCACGGTGCTCAAACAAGGTGCTTTTCTCCTAAAAGCATTTTGAAGACGAGCAGCACAGTCTTGCGGAGAAAGAGAACTTTTAAAATCATAAAAAATCATCGCTTTAAAATCTTTTCGACTTAACTCCATTTTCGTTGCGTACGCAGAACTTTGATGTGTGATAAAAAAACAATTGACAAATCATTTCCCGCCAATTGTTTTTATTAAGTATTACTAAGAACGTTGAAACGTTTTAAAAATATAACATTCGAAATTCAAATAGTGCCGATTAGCTAGAAGTGCAAAACTTTTAGTGTGCCCCATGTACTAGCTGCAGCGTGCAACCCGCTGCATTATAAAAGTTTTTGGCGAATCCCGCGGGATAACCTAATTTTCCTGGGATAAAAAGTAGCCTATGTGCTATTCCAGGTCATCATCTAACTATGTGCCTTTTTTAATTCATTCAAATCCGTTCTGTAGTTTTTGCGTGATTGGGTAACAAACATCCATCCAACCAAACATCCAAACTGAATTTATTACAAAGAGAAAAAACATTTGTAGTTTTGTAACGAGTAAACTCAAACATTTGTAAAGTGCGTGTCGGACCACGTGCAATGTAGGGTTCTGAAGGTGCCCATCACAATAATGCGGACTAATAAGAGGGCTTTTATAGTTTCATAATATGAACATTTTAGCTATTTAACTTCAATGACAACGATATTGATTTTTTATGTGTGTTTGTAATCTGTGGTGCAGATAAATATATGTCTACACCACAAGTTCACCGCCTATTAAAACTTATAAAATGTATTTAGAGAATTTCATTTTCTTTTCAATTTCGTTAAGTTCTACTACCATGATTTTTTGCCCACCTCCAAAGCCAGCTGTTTAGCCTACAGATGGCACTTGACTCTAACAAAAATTAGCAGTTAAATGCTTAATATTTTACAAACGAATTCCTTAATCGAAAACTTGTTTTCGCAAACTTACAATAGTTTTTAAAAACCTATCCAATGGTACCCCACACAATGGAGTACGTGATCCCGATTTTACATGTTTTTTTTTTTATATCATAAGATAGCAAACTAGCAGATGGGTCTTCTGATGGAAAGAGTCAACCATCGCCTATAGACACCAAAGATGTTAATGGTGCGTTGCTATCTTGTGGCGAGATCTAATGCCACATGCATAAGTTTACCGGCTACCTTACCCTCCAAACCGGAACACGACAGTGACAAGCGCTGACGCTATTGCGGCAGGAATAGGTAAGGCGGTGGTACCAGACCCGGGCGAGACAATGCAGAACTCTACCACCTAGTAGCCACGATGGTAATGACTCGATAGCCAATCGGTCGCCTTTTACGACCTGCCTGGCAGAACGGCAGTTGGCCTATTCTACAAAAGAGGCCGGGACCAACACGGCGGAAAACATGTAGCGGAGCTACCCTGAAAAAAGTATTTTTCAATTTTATGTTACCACATTGTTGACGGGTCTAATATGTCTATATTCGAATATATCTATATTCGTGGCAAATTATAGCTTTCTAGTAATAAGGACCTCTGAAACTTTAAGGGTTCCTAGTTTACTTCGGAACCCTAAAAACTACTGGGCTGATCATAAAAATAGTTTTATTAAAAGAAACCTATATTATACATGAGTGATAAGATATGCTACATTTTTACCCGACATAACAAAAGGAAGTAATGATCACTAGAACAGCTAGTCTTGAACAAACGATCTGTATTCTATGTTAATATTCCATTTTTTATTCGTATTAAAAGAGAAGTGACTGCGTCGTTAATCTAAGGGTTAGCTTGTTCCGATGAGATGAAATCCATCGTTTGATTCCTGGTTTGGGCATTTTTTACATCATAAGATAGCAAACAAGCAAATGGCTCTCCTGATGGTAAGAGATTTTTTTTACTCAGTGTTATTATGTATGTGAATGGTGCGTTGCTATCCACATTTTATTGCCACACTCATTAATTTATCTGTTACCTTACCCGCCAAATCGGCACACAACAGTGATAAGCACTGACGCTATTGCGACAGGAATATGTATGTAAGGCGCTGGTACCAGACCCGGGCATGACAATGCAGAACTCTACGACCTAGGATGGTAGTAAATCGTTTACCTCTCACGAACTGCTAAAAGTGCAGTGTTATTGTTGTTTCTATTTATAAAAAAAACAGCCCGGTGTAAGGTGGTGAATATCGACTATCAGATCGGTAAAAGGTGGAGATGGATATCAAAAATGTGTTTTTTCAGTTGTCTGATAAAAACAACGTTGCCCTGGATCGAACAAGTACCTGGTTGGTGATAGGCTTGCTAGACCTGTCACATTGTGGGACTAGGTATCTTCGGATAATCGTAGGTGCACTTGTTGTACCTCTGCCTTCCTCTTTGAGGATTACGGGTGTAAAAATTATTTTTTTGGATATAACTACTTGTCTCGTCACTCGTCAAAATCGACGGACATTGTAAACTATGTATTTGATAGTACATTGTGTGTCAAAAGAAGGTGCGGTTCATAAGGTTTAACTATTTTTTCATTTGCGAGATGGGTTTTAAAAAAAAAATTATTTTATTTTTTCGTTTGTTGATCCACCATCGCTGCCACTCTTCCTACCACATACGGTAACTAGCGCGGCGATATTAATTTTATTTTATGATTTATACAGACTGACTGGTGAGTTACATTCGATATTTTTGGAGAGTACTCAGTACTCGATTCTCGTTAAAATGAAATAATAAAAATAGGGGCTTAAATTTTGACCAATATTTCTCTAAAAATAAGTGAAATGTTATTCACATTTATACTCTCTAAGCACGCCCCGCTATTCTGTGTTGATAGCGCGCTACGCGACACGTGCGTCCGCACAGTGTCTAAGAATGGCGCAGATAAATATAGAATCTCGGTGTACTGTTTACTAAGAAGTATTTTAATATTTATTTTTAATGTTATTTTTTCTCACCATATATGATCGCTAACTATCACGTCCTTAAATTTTGAAGGTAACTCACCAGTCAGTCTGTATAAATTTATCATTGCCATACTTTTATTTTGTCATTTTATTAATATCGTCATTAATGAAATGGAGATACACAAAGAGTTGAAGCTGAAAATATTAAACACAATATGTATACAGTTATACTTAACGCAATAAGGTGTGATTGTAAAACCTATATTACAACACAGGATTTAAATCTCCACAGGCGAATATAGTGCATATCACATTGTAACAAGATTGAAAATACCTTCCATAACAGTAAGTCATAACTTACATCCGTTATTTCGGTTAATGGACAAAAAAGCATTTCGCTGATCGTTGTTCATGCCGCAAAATATAAATCACGACGGCGCACCAAACAAAAGAGTTTGTAAATGAATACTTTTCCAATTAAACCTCAGGGTTTTTAATTAAATGAATGCTTAAACCCCTCGTACTAAGGGCTCGACAGGCCAGAGCTTTTCGCCTTTCACCCTAATACCGATTGACAATTTTACACCGATTTGAGTGGTAAAAATATTTTATTAACCAATTTAATAGGGTCTCGATGAAGATGTCTTTTTCCTGCTACAATTTATGTTAGGGCCATTCGCTATCAATGAAGACAGAATTGTTGGAGTAACTTTAATTGTGTTTGGAAGTAAGTTTATTTTCTATGAAGAAAATAGCACATCATTTGTCTAGGTAGGAGTAACGGCTTTAGTAGGCACATTAATTTGTACCAGAGATCTTTGGTTCGAATCCTATATCACGTTGTCTGTTCTGATTTTCGCTTAATATCGATCTATATTTTTTTTAAACCGATTCGAATGTTAAAAATATTTTATTAATCAATTTAATCGAGTTACAATGAAGATGTCTTTTCTCGGCCACAATTTATCTTATGGCCATTCGAGATTGAAGAAAAAAGTTTTGGGGTAGCTTTTATTATTATACTAGCTGTGCCCGCGACTTCATCCGCGTGGAATTATCTTAAAAGTTTTGGGGTTTTAGAGAACGGGAACTTTGCTCCAGATCCTGTGGGATTTCCGGGATAAAACTATCCTATGTCCTTTTTCGGGTCTCAAACTATCTTTGTACGAAATTTCGTCCAAATCGGTTTTGTGGTTTAGTCGTCAAGAAGAGACAGACAGACAGGTAGACTTACTTCTGCATTTATGATATTAGTATGAATTCGGAAGTAAGTTTATTACAAAATTAGCACATCATTGGTCTAAAAGCACCGGCTTTAGTACATCACATGTTTAGTTAGTATACGAGGTCCGTGATTCGAATCCTATTTCATGCTATATGTTCTGCTTTTCGCCTTTCATCCTAATAACTATTGACATTTTAACAACGATTTAAACGGAGAAAAAAGTATTTGATTACCAATTTAGTAGTCTAGATGAAAATTTATTTCCATGCTACAGTTTATATTAGGCGCATTTGAAATTAATAAATACAAATTTAGGACAGTTGGAGAACTGTGTTAGGAAGTTAAAAACTGCACTTTAATAGTATAGAAGCTTCAGTCAGTTCTTGATTCGAATTAAATATCGGGTTATTCATTCTGAATTACTTTTTCAGACTGCCTTGTGGTATTTAGAATATCCTATTCAGCAGGGGTGGTTCTAACTCATGTAGCGCCCATGTGCATTGCACACCCTGCACTATAGGTTAAGCCACCCCTGCTATTCAGCGAGATCATGGAGTAGCAGCTCCAAGTCTGGTGGTGGGTTGCCAACTGCGCGTTTCGGCGAAGCTTGTAAATTTGTGGGATTTTTAAACATATAAGATTGCAAAGAAGCAGATGGCTCTCCTAATGAAAAGAGAAAACATCGCCTATAGACATTAAAAATGTTAATGGTGCGTTGCTATTCATGCGGTGGGATAGCAATACCACATGCGTTTACGGGCTACTTTACCTCACCATCCATCAAAAACACGGTAATGATAAGCACTGACGCTATTGTGGCAGGAATAGATAAGGCGGTGGTACCACACACCCGGGCGAGACGTTGCAGAACTCTACCACCTAGTAATCACGATGGTAGTGACTAGTACAGCCTATCGTTCATTTTTTACGAACTGCCTGGCAGAATAGCAGATGTTTTATTCTTTAAAAGGGGCCTGGACCAATACTAGGGGAAGTTATCGAAAATAACATGATCTGCAAAATGTTGTTGCGTATCTTGATTTTTAAAGAAAACAATCTTCCATAAAAAATATTATATTATACTTTCAAATGTACAGTATGCGTGCGTATTGGTGGTACAAAAAAAATGCGTGAGTTGGCAAATTAAAGAAAAAACTCAATAGGTTATTCGCAGCCACGCGATTGGCCCACGATGACGTGATAAATTTCTTTTATTGGACAACGATGACACCATCGTAAGCAGGAAAAACAGATCGCAGTGCCCTCTGGTATTTAACCCTTTAAACAAATATATTTATCCAATGGAATTCATATAAATAAATAAATAAATAAATAAATAAATAAATAAATAAATAAATAAATAAATAAATAAATAAATAAATAAATAAATAAATAAATAAATAAATAAATAAATAAATAAATAAATAAATAAATAAATATTTACGGGACAAATTACACTTACTGATCTAACCCTAAAGTAAGCAAATTATTTGCTTGTGTTATGGGTGTTATTCAACGATACTAATACATAGAAATACATGTATAAATACTAGAATATATTTAATAAACACCCAAACCCGGAAATACAAACATTTATGCTCATCACTCAAATATTTGTCCCCGTCGGGGATCGAACCCGAGCCTCGTCCATTGCGTAGTCAGGGTCGCTAACCACTCGACTAACGAGGCGGTCTAAACCTCGCGGTATAAACTGTGACCACGCAAGAAATTGCGACAGTAGGTACTATTAAAAAAATAGAATGTAGATTTTATAAAAATGCGCCATTTAGCGACCATTTTAATAGGAGTGCTTTAAAAACGATGCCTCATTCGATTCAATGACCGACTGTCCTCTTCAAATTAACGAACTCTTAAAAACGCTCTTCAAAATGGTTCTTAAATTAATATACGGGCAGGGCAACAAATTATTAATTTGCTCGTTGCTACTGAATACGCTGAATTTTGGACTTAAATCTGTACATATAATAAAATTGTAACGATGTCTGTACGTTGTAGGTCTTGAAGAAAATCTTTTATGGGGTCTATATTGAAACAGAAGCACAAACATTTTTTTAGAATTTTTGTCTGTCTGTATGTTTGTACGCATATAACCTTAAACAATTGCATTGCATGAAAGCAGAAAGCAATTTATTTTTATTTAATTTCCCGCTACATATGTAGGTAAGGTAAGCCCATTGTACAGTCTGTTTTTAATAAGTCTCTATGTATTACTTCTCTTTTAACTGTGTACAATAAAGCATTAAATAAATAAATAAGGAAGTCAATGTTTTTGCACTGATTTTCCGAAATTGCACTTTTGCACTGATTTTCCGAAGTTTTCACCAGATCTCCATGTTTTTAGATCCTAGGAACCTTTTCCAACTAATTACACGATGACGTTAGTATGTATGTATGTATGTATGTATGTATGTATGTATGTATGTATGTATGTGTGTGTGTGTGTGTGTGTGTGTGTGTGTGTGTGTGTGTGTGCGTGTATGTAAGCATCTCATAACTTTTTAACAGCTGGACCGATTGAAACGCGGTTAATGGTATTTGATTGGATTCCATTCAACTTACTTCCTAAAAATTTAAACCAAGTCGGCTCGGGAGATTTTGAGAAATTTTGAAAAAACCTCAAAAAAAAATTTCGTGAAACAGTATTTTTTAATACTACTTCCAGACTAATGTATCGATTGAGTACAAAAACCAATCAGCTGTATTCCTTAAAAAACTATGCCTAATGCATAAATTGCATTAAAATCGGTTTATTCGTTTGGGAGTAATCATTGACGAAAAATTTTGAAAAAGGTGTTTTTTCGACATAACTTCGAATTTTTTCAACCAATTATTCTTTGGTATTCTACGATATTTTAGTAAAAAAAACTACGTCGAATGCCGTTTGAAAAATCAAAATTGAATTTAATTTTCAAAAGTTACAGCTTTTCAAACTTTAAAATTACATCGTTTTTAGCAAAATTTCTTAATATTTTTGAAATAAGTTTCAGGCTAGAAAACCTATTGACTTAAAAATCTTATCAGCTTTTCTCCTTTAAAATCTGTGTCAAATACTTTGGATCAAAATCGGTCAAATTTTTTGGGATTTATCAATGACGAAATCTTTTGAAAAAAATGTTTTTCGACATTGCTTCGAAATTTTTCAACCTATCGATTATTTACCTAAAGCAATATTTTAGATCTCAAGGATTGAGTTAAATTCCCATCGAAAGATCAAAATCGATCATCGTTTTCAATATATACAGCTTTTCAAAAATCAATATACTGCCATTTTTTCAAATGAAAAAATCTATATTTATAGTTTTTACTCTTTTGAAATTAAAATATCTTAATGTAGCGGGAAGTTTCAGGGCTATCCCTGTTGTTCCAGGGCTATTCCTTAAACAAAATTCGTCACACCGGTTCCCTAAAATAAATAAAGCTCATCATGACGTTTCCTTAAAATAGATAAAATTCGTCCCATCGGTTCTTTAAAATTAATAAAATTCATCACGATGTTTCCTTAAATTAGACAAAATTCGTCACACTGGTTCCCTAAAATAAATAAAATTCGTCATGACGTTTCGTTAACATAGCCAAAATTCAACACACCGGTTCCTTAAAATAAGAATAAATCGTCACACCAGATCCTTGGGTGGAGTGAACTGCACGTCAATTGATGGTGTGATCCATCATGCTTCACACGTTTGTCGATTAGCGACATGGTGTTCTCAATCCTACATTCTACTAACTGACCTGACTATCGTAGTTTTTTTGGCGCAATAACCGAGACCAACGGCTTTACGTGCTTATCTGGTGGTCGGTGGTGTTAACACACTACCTGAATCCCGAGTAACTACTGAGAGATTTCCTCTATAAAACCTCAACTTATTTTTTTTGGGTTATTAAAAAATACACAAAATATGTATACCAGAAGTGAACGCGTGACTAGCTACATGAAAACTTTACGTTATGACCTACTCTGATACCTACTAAATATAAAAAAAAAAACATTACATTTGGTCAAGCAATTTTGAAATAACTCGTTATCATTGTTTTTTTATATCATAAGATAGCAAATAAGTGGGTGGGTAATTATTATAATGCATAAGTTTACCGGCTACCTTACCATCCAAACAGGCAGGAATAGGTAAGGGGGTGGTACCAAATCAGGGCGAGACAATGCAGAACTTTACCACCTAGTACCCACGATGGTAGTGACTCGCATCTATATCCAATCCAATAGCCAATCGGTCGCCTTTTGTGACCTGCCTGGCACAAGGGCAGTTGGTCTATTGCCCGCGACTTCGTTTACTTCGCACAGATCCTCCCCGTAGGTGATAGCGTGATAATATGTAGCCTGTATGTTGACCCGACCTGTTAGTAATATTCATGCAAAATTTAAACTAAATCCATGCAGTACTTTATGAGTTTACCCCGGACATACATACAGACAAACAAACAAAAATTCTAAAAACTATATTTTTGGCTTTGATACCAATTGTAGATCACGCCCCAAGTATTCTTTAAAAAAAAAAAAACAATGTACAGTTTTTGACTTTCCTACGATTTTATTATATGTACTTATAGCTTATTTTAATTTTTTATAAGGTACTAGCTGTTGCCAGCGACTTCGTCCGCGCGGACTTCGTTTACTCCGCACAGCACCTGGCCGCTAGGTGATAGCGTGATAATATGTAGCCCATATGTTACCCGACCTGTTAGTAATATTCATGCGACCATCACATGATATTCATGTGACCCGACCTGTTAGTAATATTCATGCAAAATTTAAACTAAAACCATGCAGTACTTTATGAGTTTACCCCGGACATACATACAGACAAACAGACAAAAATTCTAAAAACTATATGTTTGGCTTTGATATCGATTGTAGATCACGCCCCAAGTATTCTTTTAAAAAATATTCAATGTACAGTTTTGACTTTCCTACGATTTTATTATATGTACTTATAGCTTATTTTAAATTCTTATAAGGTATAAAAGATGACATTTTGTAAATTTTGAACATGGATTTAAATCTGAATGCGCAGACAGCGCACACTGCAATATGTCAGTTTAGCCTTTAGTTTCAAATAAAGCGCTTGAGGCATTTAAAGTCAGCGCATGCGTTGTGCTTAATGTGCCCTCACTCTTTCGCAACGCCCACTGAAACGGTTTTAATAGAACGTATACGGTGCATGTGTTCGTTTGTAAGGCTGTGTGCCGAATCGGGCTTGTCATATTGCATGAATGAGACCGGCACGATCAATATTTTGAGGTCCGCAAGCTGTGGGCTTATGAAATTTTTAGTAGTTCCGTAATATACGTTTACGCCTTTTGTAATATAATATTAAGCATAACTCGTATATTAGCAGCATTAAGTATTATAATACAAGCCTTTTCAAGTTACCTTTTCTTGTTTATAACTTGAACCTAAAGTAGAATATCGTTTCAACTAAATAATTGAATTATTTTACTCGCATTAGTTTGTTTTTTGTTACGAAATCGATGAAAAATCGGTGCGATTAGCAAATTGTAATGGTATATTTTTAAAGTATGTTCACGCCCGTTTCCCTGAAGAGGTAGGCAGAAGTGCATAAGTGCCACGGTTAACCGAAGTTATTCTGTCCTACAATGTGATAGATGTCAAGCCAACCGGGCACTTATCCAATCTCGGGTAACGTTGTTTTTAACAGAAAACTGAAAAACATATTTGAATTGCCCGACTCAGGAATCGACCGGGGTTTACCGACTGACATCAGACCATTACACCACATCAAGCGATAATTGGCTAGAACACTAGACAACAGAGGTGTATTTTTGACAATGATAGAAGTCAAAAATTAATAATAATGTTTTTTATTTTTTCATGTACTATGTAATATGTATGTATTTCTTGGTGAATTCATTGTCAGAATATTAATTATCTATACATATAATAAAATCGTAAAAAAGTCAAAACTGTACATTCAATATTTTTTTAAAAGAGTACTTGAGGCGTGATCTACAATCGATATCGAAGCCAAAAATATAGTTTTTAGAATTTTTGTCTGTTTGTCTGTATGTATGTCCGGGGTAAACTCAAAAAGTACTGCATGGATTTACTTCAAATTTTGCATGAATATTACTAACAGGTCGGGTCAACATATAGGCTACATATTATTACGCTATCACCTACGGGGGAGGTGCTGTGCGGAGTAAACGAAGTCCGCGCAGACGAAGTCGCTGGCAACAGTTAGTTATTAATAAACTAGACTCTCCGTGTTATAGGGGTTAGCCTATCTGAATCAGATTTTGAGGTCCCAGATTCGATTTTCGGGTCGGACAAAAGTGTTTTTTCAAGGTTTGAGCAATAGCAGCCGACTGGTGATAGCGTTTTAACCGCTGTGTCTCGGGTAAGTAGGTTAAGGCGTCGATCCTGGTGATTGCTAGAAATAAGCGGTAATCATTATCAGGTCCATAAAATGTGGAGTTGGTCCATAAAAGGTGGTGTGGTGTTGGTTCAGGCCCCTTTGAAGAATAGACCATCTGACGTTCTGCCAGCCAGTTCGTAAGAGGTGAACGACTAGCTATGCGAGTCACTACCATTGTGGTTACTAGGTAGTAAAATTCTGCATTGTCTCGCCCGGGTCTGGTACCACCGCTTTACCTATTCCTGCCACAATATAGTCATTGTTTGTCAGTGTCGTGTTCCGGTGTGGAGGATGAGTCACTACAATTGTGACAACTAGGTGGTAAAGTTCTGCAACGTTTCGCCCGGATATGGTACCACCTATCTATATATTCCTTTCGCATATCACCTATGTTTGTCACTATCGTGTTTCGGTTTGAAGGGTAAGGTAGCTGGCAAACTAATGCATGTGTTTTCTAGCGATCATGTATTATATAAAAAAACAATACATAACCATAATTGTGGGTCACTTGCTGTTTGTTGATGAAGAGTTCTCTGGTGTATCTCCGAAGAATTTCATCAGAATATATTAATATTATATACTGAAACCATTTCTGAAAAATAATACATTTAAAAAAGTAAGTTCCATTCCAATCGGATCAATTGTTTTTGAGAAAGTCGCGGACACATAAATATATATACATTTTGGTCGACCTCTTTTCTTGAAGTTGAGTGACAATATCATCCTTGAATAACATCGGATATAATGATGTATTTGGTAATTTACTGACATATTATGTGCTTGGTAATAATATAGTTTACTGGATTTTTCCCATGACTTTGCGTGACGTGATAACATTACTTCGTTTTGCTTAATCGGGTAAAAAAGTAGCCTGTTGTAGTCTTAAACCATCTTCACATTATCGCCACTTAAATGAAATCGGTTTGGGGCAGATCGATTTCAGCCCCTTAGGGCTTGATTATTTTTATAAGGAAGCCCATGTTTGTCCCTTGCTCTTCAACTATTTCGTTACCAAAAATCATCAAAATCGGTTAAGAAATTTAGCCATGAAAGGATTATATAGGATACTATCCGAACCCGATCGCTGCGCCACCTACCGGTTTAAATTATGAACATAAAACATTCTCCAATCCACTTTAATACACTTTTTCCCCGTGTTGGTTTCGGGCTCCTTTGAAGTATAGACCAACTGCCGTTCTGCCAGGCAGGTCGTAAAAGGCGACCGATTGGCTATGCGAATCACTTACATCGTGGCTACTAGGTGGTAGAGTTCTGCATTGTCTCGCTCGGGTCAGGTACCACCGCCTTACCTATTCCTGCCGCAATAGCGTCAGTGCTTGTCGCTGTCGTGTTCCGGTTTGGAGGGTAAGGTAGCCGGTAAACTTATGCATGTGGCATTAGACCTCACCACAAGATAGCAACGCACCATTAACATCTTTGGTCTCTAGGTGTATAGGCGATGGATGACTCTTTGCATCAGGAGACCTTCTGCTATCTTATAAAAAAAAAACATCAAAATCGGTCTAGGAAGATCAGTCATATACACAAAAGAATTACACATATTAAGATGTAGATAAGAATTCAATACTTTGACTTTAGATGCTTATTATTTGGCACTAACAAGGCTAGAGGATATTACCTCCTTACACTTTTATAATAACGGTAAAAACATAAAACACATGGTTCCCATACATACTGTTAATAGACATCAAACTAATATTTAATCTGACTACGTAATACTAGGCCAAAACAACATGGATTTTTGAAGTGGCATTGTTGGCATTTGTTGCATAAATAAAAATGGGGGCACAAAATTAGAGCAGGCCAAGCAATGACAGAGAGCGCTATACGTCACAACGCATAAGCAGAAATGAAAAGAAATAATAGCTAAAGCATGTTTCACACGATTCGTATGAGTGTTGAATAATAATTAACTTTTTTAATTTTCATTTGAAAACGCTATGCAAATCACAGCTTGGAACAAGCTAGGTTTTTTGTGATGAACAAGAGTAAAAATGAAAACATAAATTATTATAATCTACATGACTATGAATGCCAAAAACACGTCAGATAGAATATTGAATTGATTTTTTTTAATATATAAATTAAAAGTATAGCATAACATTTTTATTATTTTTTATTTTTATTTTAGGATGTATGTACGATAATTTTAGCAAATTATTTTCGCACATTATTTTATCGTAAAATAAAGAATATTTTTTTAAAATTATCGTTTGTTAATATTATATTTACTGTTACTTTCGAATCGATATTTAGTTTTCTTGCATTTTGACGGTAAAAAATGTATTTTAATACTGATTTGAATAAAAAAAACAATTTTTGTTGTTTGAGAAAAAAACAATTTTTTTATGTCTTTCAATTAAACTTTTATCATTTAAAGTTTTACAGTTGTGTTTATAACTTTATTTGTGACTTTTCTAATTTTAATTATATATATTTTTTGAAATTACAAATGATAATCTTCATAAATATATTAGACAATCTATAATTGTATCTAGCAGTATTATCATTATTATTTGTGCATTAATACAGTTTCTATTTATAACAGCTTTTATTGTATTATTCTCATACGTATCGTGTTGAGACACAATAGTTTTGAATTGTAATTTTAATAAAATTCTGTCAGATTACTAGCCTAAACCTGGGCTAACCGAGAAAATATTGTTTTTATTTAATGAAGCTTATATTTTTCAATTTTTTAAGTGATCATTCAATGAAAAATTGTATATAATAGTCACTACTATCCAAGGAATGTGAACTAAGCTTAATATATTTAATCTGACAGAATTAATACACTTTTTTCGTAGAGAAAACAATTAAAGGCTGAAAATAAAACGAAGAAATTTCAAGGGAGTATGCTCGTGGTTGAGATCTATAGAATAAAAAGTATAGGTACAGCAAATAATAAGACAGAAAAAATGAAAGTAATGAATCAAATTTCATCTGTTTTCGGAGCAATGAGCTAAGCTCCAGATTAATTAAAATCTATTAACTTAGGTAGGCTTCGAAGGTAGGATTTCATTTGTCACGTAAGCATTATGATTCTTAAGTTGTAAAATTTACAATTCATATTTGAAGAACGCGGTCTCAGAAAAATAAAATAAAATTTATGACACAAATGAAATCCGACCTTATTACTTACACCCAAAGACTCAGTTTTCAGCCAATTGAGAACTGAAAATAAATACCGAGAAATCAATTCATACAACAAACATTCCTATAGTTTTATGCTGAATACCTTGGAGTCCTTCGCCAAGAGGCAAGACTCACCTGAAACTGAAGAAATTATCTTTATTTATTTTATTACACAATAATTTTAAAGAAAAAACTACTGATGATTTTATTATATCGATTTGACTATTGATATTATTATAACGATATCTCAATCAAATATTATAATATAATCATAGTTATACTATATTTAATAAATGACACATACAAACTATTAAAAAAGAATAAGTTAAATGACGTTAAAATACGGTAGGTAACGTTATTTTCAAAATAAGTGATAATGAAATATTAATTTTTGCTATTAATATACGCAAAATTTACTCTGCTTTTTCAAAATAAGAGAGGATTTAATGATCTTAACAAATATATACGAAAAATGAATATGAGCATGCGTATTATAATTTGTATATTGTTTATGTTCCCCGTGTTGATTCCATTCGTAAATGGCAACCAATTGGCTATACGTGGCACTACCATCGTGATTACTAGATGGTTGAGTTCTGTAACGTCTCGCCCGGGTCTGATACCACCGCCTTACCTATTCCTGTCGCTAAAGCGTCAATGCTTGTCAATGTCATGTTTCGGTTTGGAGGGTTAGGTAGCCAGTTGACTTGTGCATAGGGCTTTACTATTTCAACGAAACGCACCATTTACGTCTTTGGACTAGACTAGCCGTGTGTAGTTCACGAATGAATCCTTCAAATGAATTACTTCAGTTTAAATATGCCATTACTTCATTAGTTCAGTTGAATTTCATTTAGTTCACTACTTCATCTAGATCTCTGTGGAAACAAGCGAACGAAATACGAATTGAAGTACGTTGGCAGACCCGAGCGATGGCCGATCATATTAAACGAATCTAATCGAGCACCAACACACACGCGCGCAATTTGACTTCGATTTCACTACTGGCTTTGTTTATAAACTAAGTGACAATAATAATATTTATTAATAATTTCATTTCCACTCTATTTTGTACATTGTTAACATTAATGAGTTTTGAAAAGTATTGTCAATAAATACTGTAGTAACTATTTTTTAGTTGAGTAAACAATTCTGTAGTGGAATGCGAACTAGTTCCAAACGCCGAACTATGATCAATTGAACTAAATGGACTACTGAAGTAGATGAACGATATACTTTACTTTGACGAAGTGAAGTAGGTAGTATGACACATTCTGCGCAATTTCGCATGTCTAATTCTTTACACTGACTGTCATTCATATATTACATGGACTAGATAAAATTCACTGAAGTAAATGAAGTACTGAACTAAACGAATGAAGAACTTCATTAGGCGAAAAGATATACTTCATTCAATTCTTTTCATTGACACATTTTGCGCATGTCTACTAGAGACGATGGTGGGGAGTTAGAAAGAGACAAAAATTGAAAACCCTAAACTGAATTTAACGTGAGTGAAGCCGAGGGCAAAAGCTAGTACGATCATAAACAGTTAAACAATTAGTAGGCATGCGATTAACATTTACTATTTACGATTCTTAAAGTGTCAAGAAATCAGCTAGACGTATTAAATAATATGTTGTGGTCGTTTACTAATTAGTTTTTAATTATAACGTTATAATTTCAGTTAATTTATTAGTGGTTTTTATTCCCTATATTGCTGGGCTCCTTTTTGAAGAATAGACCATCTGCTTTTCTATCAGGCAATACCAATAAGCTATACGTGGCACTACCATCGTGACTACTTGATGGTAGATTTCTGCAACGTCTCGCCCGGGCTTTTAATATTACCGCCTTACCTATTACTGCTGTAACAGCTTCAATGCTTGCCACTGTTGTGATCCAGTTTGGAGGTTAAAATAGCCGGTAAACTTTTGCACGTGGCTTTACCATCCCGCGCTCGTCACATGGACAGCAACGCACCATTGACATCTTTGGTCTAGACGACGATTTTTCTATCTATCAAAAGACCATCTGCTTATTTGTTATCTAATAATATATAAAAAAAATTATTAAAATAATACAATTTGTGTTCATGGGCCCCTTTTTGAAGAATAGATCGATTGTCTTATTAAAAGCTGAGAGAATACTAATACGAGTCATGTAAGTGATGATGGAAATTTACCAATTAAACTAATTTTAACATAAATTCCTCAAATAATCCGCAGGATGATTAATAAAAACGCAGTAAACCTGCAACAGCTGACTTTTGATTTCACGTTTCTCTGGAAGTCTGCGTAAGATCTTCGCCAAATTTAAATGGGAACAATCTGAAGTAATCCCTACTAAACAAAAAAAGATTTTTCAAAATTGATTTATAAATGATCAATTCCTGTCTTCTAAAGTAAAAAAATAGGCCGAATTGAAAACCTCCTCTGTTTTAAGAAGTTGGTTGAAAACAATTATGACGATTCTCTGAGAATATACATAATATACGATATCGGGCATCAAGTCAGTAAATTAATCTGAAATGATATATTACCCTACTTAAGCACAAATACCGTGAGATATAAAATTCCTTCAGATTTGTCACCCTCTATGCAAATAGTCGTGATGGATATTGCGAGGGAGTGGTGCGATGTGTCCAAATTAATTTTTTTTTGCCGCCAAAAGAGTCGTCTTTCCCGGATATCACCATTTTTTATTTTGATGATGTTTACAAGGCAAGGTTTAGGGATATTTTCTTACCGAAGTATTTTTTATTCAGGTTGTAAGCAGTCATATAAGAGTCACATTAGCCCAATTTGATCTTATTCTGAATTTTCAATAAATATTATTGCTAATTATTGTGAGTCAAAAGTACCTTATTGTTATGAGTCAAAATTACCTTCGGGCTGCGCTTAGTAAAATATCATATAGATTTGAATGAGAATAAATTGCTAATTACCTTCGGGTTGCGCTTAGTAAACTATCATATTTTACTAAGCGAAACCCGAAGATTTGAAATGAGAATAAATTTAAAAAAACATACGCCAATGTTTATTACTGTATATACATACCGATACTGTCTTTCAATCCCAAACGCTTTCTCACCTCAGTATTATGAACGCGATATGCAAGTGTTACACCACAGATTTTTCGTAACACTCTCAGTTTGACCGAGTTAAAGAATTAACGTGATTACTTTCATGTCCTGTCTGACATACCCAGCTTGTTTATTTATGCATGTTAAAATTAGATCATATTTTTTATATATAAGATAGCGCTCTTAATTGAAACAGAAAATCATCGCCTTTAGACAACTAAGATGTTAATGATGTGTTACTATTCGAGTGGCGGGATAGTAATGCGCATATGTTTACCGCTTATCTTCACTCCAAACGGGAACAAGACAGTGACAAGCACTGACGCTATTGCGACAGGAATAGGTAAGGCGTTGGTACTAGAACCCGGACTAGATGTTGCAGAAATCTACCACCTAGTAAATTATGATAAATAATAATAATAATTAATAAATAATAAATGATTTTATAATATATGATGAGAATTATTATTATCTTTACACACATACATTTCCACATTTATAATGACTACCGATCGCCCTGTGGTCGAAATTAAACTGTAAAAAACAATAAAATCTCCTTTAAGTTTAATATTAGACTCTAGATGTAAAGAAAATGTTATACATGTGTGTATGTTTTTTTTAAATCATAAGATAGCAAACAAGCAGATGGGTCTCCTGGTGTAAAGAGTCAACCATCGCCTATAGACACCAAAGGTGTTAATGGCGCGTTGCTATCTTGTAACGAAGTCTAATGTCAGTTGCATAAGTTTACCGGCTACCTTACCCTCCGAACTGGGACAAGACAGTGACAAGCACTGACGCTATTGCGGTAAGAATATTTAAGGCGGTGGTACCAGACCCGGGCGAGACAATCCAGAACTCTACCACCTAGTAGTCACGATGGTAGTGACACGCATAGCCACTTGGTCGCCTTTTACGACCTGCCTGGCAGAACGGCAGTTGGCCTATTCTTCAAAGGAGCCCAGGATCAACACGGGGAATGAAATGTATATTATCATGTTTATCACATGAATTTATCCCCGTGTTGGTCCCGGCTTGATAAGCTCCTGCCGCAATAGCGTCAGTGCTAATCACTGTCGTGTTCCGGTTTGGAGGGTAAGGTAGCCGGTAAACTTATGCATGTAGCATTATACCTCGTCACAAGATAGCCACGCACCATTAACACCTTCGGTTTCTATAGGCGATGGTTGATTTTATCCATCAGGAGACCCATCTGCTTGTTTGTTATCTTATGATATAAAAAAAATGTTGTGTGCGTAATGTTTATTTATATTAATTTAATGTATTTCTACTGTATATTATATAAAAATACTAGCGACCTGCCCGCGGTTCCATCAGCTTTTGTTCTCGTGGGAATATCAGAAAGGTTTATATATACTAAAACCTTCCTCAAGAATCAATCTATCTATTAAAAAAACGCATCAAAATCCGTAGCGTAGTTTTAAAAATTTCAGCATACATAGGGACAGACTGAGAAAGCGACTTTGTTTTATACTATGTAGTGATTAATTTTCTGCAGTACTCCGCAATATAAACTTTAACTGTAAGTACCAAATTTCAAACTTCTTTCGCGGAATTGGCATAAAAGAGGTACAAAACTATTTGTTTCACGTATTTATATGTAAATATTGAAATATTTACATATGATTATGCATGATAATTAAATAGAAATATATAAGAAGCCATTGTTGACTTAGTGAATTTCACCTCGATTGCAGCTGACCACACAGTGGTGAAATACACGACCACTGGACGAATTAATCGTCATTATTGATTCTGGATTAATTGGAGTACCCGTGAGCTGGCAATCCACCGACTCGGGCCAATCTGCTGCGGTCGAGTTTATACCTCCATCGTTATAATTATTTCTGTTAGAGCGGAAACTATTGGACTCGTAATGGAAATCATTCTCGTTATCTTAATAATATTAGGGATAGGTAACACCAATTTACCTATTGTAAAATCTGACATATTAATAATACAGTTAGGAATTAGTTCGTGTCCATTCTTCAAGGTTTAATTATATGTATATATATATATATATATATATATATATATATATATATATATATATATATATAGCTTAAGCATTAACACTTTTGATCTTCAATTGGAATTGTTGCAATTGGAATTTTTTTACGAACATTTCTCGCCTGTCTCACTTTTGTTGATCTGTTTTCATTTTCAAACACCCATTCACAAGATTGCTGTTTTTTCTGTTTTGAACCACGTTTCGTCTTCTGTGGCAATGTCAGGCAAATGTGTATATATATATATATATATATATATATATATATATATATATATATATATATATATATATATATATATATATATATAATGAAATTTAGGACATTTGTGAGATTTAAAAACAATATAAATAGACTTAAATAGCGTTGCCATAATAACCAGGATGGAACCCAACCTGTGTAACAGTACATTACATCGTCCATAATTGAATAATTATATACTTTTAAAAACTTTTCATAGCCATTTTTTTGTCTTCTTCATTTTGACCGAAATTTGCTTCTTAAAAGTTTTATTATTCTCACAAGAAATGTCTTGTACATTTATAAAAAAAGAATCTCCTGTTTTAAAAGTCCAGTATTCTAATCGTTTTGCTCTGTACAGAAAAAAAGGTATATACCTCATGACTAAATTAAATTTAGACTTTAAATTTATGACTAATATGGTATTTAGTAAATGTTTGGGAGGTGAATAAAAACTTAAGCTACTAATATTTGATGTTATGAGTCAAAAGTTTAAAATATTATAAGTAGAAAGCTGCTACAATTGCAATAAAACTGTTCAAACAAATTTAATAAAATAAGATAAATTTATCATCTTATTTTTTTTTTATTTAAAATTTTCTTCTAAGGAAAACATATGTAAAATACCAAAAATGAGACATACAGACAAAATAATTTTGCAAATTGTTTAAAATATGATCGAATATACATACAAAATCATATAAGAATTCGAATAGAGAACATTTTTAAGAACATAGATGTTCGTATTTCTGGGTTTGGGTGTTTATTATGTATAAATAGTATTTATATATGTATTTCATGTATTAATATCGTTGACTAACACCCATAACACATGCAAATAATTTGCTTATTTTGAATTTAGACTAATTCATGTAATTTGTCCAGCAATATTTATTATTATTTTTTTTTATTCACAGGACAAATTACACTTACTGATCTAAACTCAAAGTAAGCAAATTATTTGCTTGTGTGGGTGTTAGTCAACGATACTAATATATAGAAATACATATATAAATACTGGAATATATTTAATAAACACCTAAACCCGGAAATACAATCATTTATGCTCACCTGACAAAGGCTTTACCCCGTCGGGGATTGAAGCCGAGCCCCGTCGATTGCGTAGCCAGGGTCGCTAACCACTCGACCAACGGAGTGGTAGATTATTATTATTATGTTTGGGAAGTCGGTTTAAAAACGGACGGATGGTGGACATTTGTCTTCAGTGTATCTAAGCAGCGTGTAAGGGAGGGTCTTCCGAAAGTCTAAATCACGGGTTTGATGATTTTGAGACGAAACCCGTTCAAATGTTTTGTGGTTATTTTTTAATTCTTGTGCCGATGTTTTACTTTAACGTTGTATAAATTTGTTTATTCTAATATTCTACAGTGACTATTCTAAAAAAATAGTAAAATTTAAGGAAATACACAAAATCAACAATGTATTGCGCCACATACCACACAAAATAAACGGCTGGCTCAAGAATTTCGCGAGCTCTATGAGTAAGTGAAGATTAAAAAAATCATAACAATATTAATTAATTAATTACACTTGTAGTGTTTCACAATAATAACAATTTAATTTATTGTAAAATAGTACAAGTGTTACCTATATTAATATTATAAATGCGAAAGTTTGGATGTTTGTATTTTTGGATGGATGGATGTTTGTTAATCTGTCACAAAAAAACTACTTAACGGATTTAAATGAAATTTGGCACACAGATATATGATGACCTGAAATAGCATATAAGCTACTTTTTATTCTAGAAAAAATAGACGATCCCGTGGGATTGACCAAAAACTTTTACAATGCAGCGGATTGCACGCTGCAGCTACTTAATTAATAAATATTGTATTAAAATGGAGTTTCACCAAGTGCTGATCATAAAAAGTGTAGAAAAAATCATAAAACGCATCATTCGTATTTCCTATAAAATAAAAAATTGAAAAAGAAAAAATCATGATAAAAACGTAAAAATAGCATGTTTTTTAATTTTTCGGTAGATGGTTTTTTATACGCTGTGAAATATAGTTCTTGAAACTGTCGCATTTTGCTTCGTTTTCTATAAAAAACTTATGAATTTATATTATAAATAATTAACATCTATCATTAAAATACATAATTATTTATTAAAAAGGTATCAGCCTTTAATGACGTGCTTGAAGCAGTTTTTATTTAATGTCATTTTTAAAAACACCATAAAAGCTAGGAAAATTTTCCGTAAGCATAATGAACACTTATGCTGTTAAAGCAGGTGGACATTTGTCTCCAGTATGACGTGTCCATTAATTATGGCTCTTGAAACTTCACCTTTTTTGCTTTGTTCTCTGCAAGCAATTTATTTCGCGCTGCTGACTGTGCTCAACTGAATTTTACTTACAGATTGGATGCGGGCTTGTGATAAATAGCAGAGACAAATTTAATTTTGATACTTTAGGACCAACTATATGTACTTTCGACTTTGTCTGCCGAAACTTCATTTGATGCGAAGTAACATTTAATTTTTATTAGTAAAATTTATAGAAATGATTTGTGTTGTGTCAACGGGACATTTCAATTAAAGAAAATATTTCTTATTATATTATTTTATTATTAATTATTATATTATTTTGATACTTTTGGAACAACTATATGAATTCAGTTGCAATAAAGTTCGTGCAGAATTTATTTAATGTATTATAATCGAAATTAAGTTTAAGCAAAATGATTATATTTTGAATTTTCCACTCAGGAAGTAATTGGATTCATCCCGTTTTTCGTCATGAGAATCGAGTTGTCATCAGATCTCAACATTTTGAGGTGCTAGGAAGCTTTTCTTGCTGTTTATTCCATGATGTAGGCTATTTTTACGATAACGTAAGTATATTTGTATGAGTGTATGTGTGTATGTAAGCATCCAATAACTTTTGAACCGCTTGACCGATCGAAACGCGGTTGATGGTATTCGATAGAATAGAACGAAAATAAGAAAGATAGAACTGATCAAACTTAAACTTCCTGAAGATTTGAAATAATTCGGCCCATATTTTGGAAATTGTAAAATCACTCAAATAATAGTGCCAATTTTTTTTCCTTGGAATTCTGCGTCAAATGTTGCAAAATCGCATAAAAATAAATTTTGAAAAAAGTGCTTTTTTGACATTACTTCGAGATTTGTCAAGCAATAGATTTTGTAATTATCGCAACATTTTTAGAACTCTTTCCATCAATAGACCCATCTGCTTGTTTGCTATCTTATGATATAAAAAAAACTCAAAAACTGCGTTGAATTCCGCAATCAAGAGATCGAAATTAATCATCAAGTTAAAAAGATACAGCTTTTTTAAAATTAAAATGAGTCGTTTCCAACAAATTTTTGAACTCTTCGAGATCAAAAGCCAATGTTTTGAGATTGAGAGCCTATTAAAAACCTCAACGTTTTGAGGATTACAGATTATTTAATTCGTAAAATCTTTCGTTACTCACTCGTATTGTTTCACAGATATGTTTTGATTTAACATTTTCATCATTATAATTTTCTTAGTTTAAATTTAATTTTGATACTTTAGAGCCAAGTGTTTACTTGTCGATTTCTCTACCTAAATTAAATTTATAATTTGGGGTCAACCATGTTAGGTTAAATTTAATTGTTTAATTAGTAAAATCTTGCACTATTCACTTGTGGTGTTTCATAGATATTCTTCGATTTCACCCTATCAGTTACTCTATTTAAATGTAATTTTGATACTTCAGGTTCACCTTTGCGAAGTTAACATTATTTAACTAGGAAACACTCTTCAAGAATACTTCTGTGATGTTTTACTTTAATTTTGATACTTTAGGTTCAAACTAAACGAATCGCAAGGATATATAGTTATATATATTTTTGCGATTCGTTTAGTTTGAAACATATATTTTGTGTCTAAAGACGAAGATAGAAATAGACAAGAATCTTAGGTGTTATCTAAGATTCTTGTCTAATTCTATCTTCGTCTTTAGAAAAGTAGTAAGTACTGATATTGATAAATTGAAATCAAATCATTAATACTGTTTGACAATAGTACCCACACCACACCCACATATTAAAATGTGTAAACCAGTAAATCGATCTTAATAAAACAAGTATAGTTTATTTATATACAGGGGCGTAGCTACCACCGTATCTGCCGTATCAATTATACGGAGCCCCCGGGCCACGAAGGGCCCCCAACGTGCATAAGCAAAAAAATCATAAAAACATCCCAAACTTTATAAAAACTAAAGTCATCATCAGCAATAAATGATTTAATAAATCAGTTTGCTGAAAAAAGGCAAGGAGAGCGTATACTTGAATTGTTTGTGAAAATTTTTGGAAAGGGGACAGATAGATAATTATGATGAATAAATATATTTTTTTTAATTTTTTGTAAACTTTTATTTCTTTTGTGAGAAATCTCTACCCTTCATAAGGGCCCCCAAACATACTTTTTTACGGGATAGCCCCGTACAAAAATTTGTTATAGCGGGCTAAGCTACGCCACTGTCTATACATCTGTCTCATTTTTGTGATAGTATAAATATTATTTACAATAGTTAAAATATATATCATAGAGGACGGCAATGTTAATGACTTTTGCTTATTTCTTGCGATAACCGAGACTGTTAGCTCTTTTTCAATAAATTTTTCAGTAAAAACTAGCTAAATCTCTAAAAGAACATCTTTTAGTTTTGTTTTTAAGCATCCTATGTTTAATTTATTTTCTTGTAATAATGATTAGGGAAATTTATTATAAATGTTAGGAATTAGGTTCTTTTGTTCTTTGCCCATAATAATTATTCATAGATCGCTGAACTAGGGTTTTCTTTTTGGAAAATCTAGTGTTACGATTCATAGTTTTCACAACTTTACAATCATTTAAGCAATAATTATTTACAGCAATGGGGTATAAAGCTTCACATGAAGAATTTTGCAACTTGAAAATAGTTCATTATAATCATTTCTACAACTATCTTTGGTGTTTTTGTCCACCAAAAATTTAAGTCATTTTATTAGTATTTGTTTTATTTTATCCAAATATGTTTTGAAAGTGAAACCACAACAACTTAACCCATAGCTTATCAGAGACTCATCAAGTGTATAATAAGCAATATACATGGTGCGTTTATTCATTATTTATTCTATTTAAATGATAAAATTTAGTTAGAACTGAACTTAATCTATTACATACTAAATTTATTTGTGACTTCCAATTAAAATTCTTGTCAATAATTAATCCTAAATATTTAAAATGTTCAACTACTCCCAACTTACTACACACACATTTTTGCTTATAATTATGAAGAAATTCATATGTATGACCTATTACATTAATTTGAGAACACAAATGTTTTGCTTTCTTATTATACGGTGAACAGATATGTATAGTTTTTGTTTTACTGACATTTAAGATTATTCCATTATCGTGTGCCATCTTACAAATATTTTCAAAGTCGATCTGTATAATATTGTTTACCATGTCCGCTATATCCTTGCCGGCGGACAGCAAGCGCATGTCATCTGCGTACATATAAACCATGCACTTTTGAACCACATTTGACACACAGTGCATAATATATATCCATATACAGAACTGTTTGGTACACCAAGACTGACAGTTGCCTCGGTACCAGTAATTGACCCGGTTATTCAACGTAGAGCGGTTCGAATCGTCGACAACCAGGCTATTTCTAATCGGCTTGACTCTTTGGCGTTACGCAGAGATGTAGGCTCGCTCTGCATCTTTTACCGTATTTATTATGGGGAGTGTTCCGACGAGTTGTTCGGACTAATGCCTGCCGCTAAATTCCACCATCGGACATCGCGTCAAAATTTAAAGTTCCATCCTCACCACCTCGATGTCACCTCGAAATCCACAACCGTGCGCTTTTGTCGACACTTTTTGCCTCGCACTACTCCTTTGTGGAATCAATTACCCTCGGGGGTGTTTTCGAATGGATACTACTTAGGGACCTTCAAGAAACGAGCTTATTCATTCTTAAAAGGCCGGCAACGTAGCTACAATACCCCCGGTATTGCGGATATCCATGGGCGGCGGTGATCACTTACCATCAGGTGCACCATCTGCTCGTTTGCCCCCTCTGCTATAAAAAAAAAACTACTAAACCTACTACTAAAACTACTAAAACGAATCATTCTTAGTTTCAACTAATCTATATCTACATACATATAATAAAATCGTAGGAAAGTCAAAATTGTACATTGAATATTTTTTTAAAAGAATACTTCGGGCGTGATCTACAATCGATATCGAAGCCACAAATTTAGTTTTTAGAATTTTTAGAATTTAGAATAGAAGTTTTTAGAATTTTTGTCTGTTTGTTTGTATGTATGTCCGGGTTAAACTCAAAAAGTACTACATGGATTTATTTCAAATTTTGCACGAATATTACTAAAAGGTCGGGTCAACATATAGGCTACATATTATCATGCGATCACCTACGGGGGAGGAGCTGTGTGGAGTAAACTAAGTCCGTGCGGAAGAAGTCACGGGCAACAGCTAGTTTAAAATAAGTAATCAATTCTATTATCTGCCTTGTAATCTATTAGGTTCAGATTAAGAGATTCCGTGTCAAATTTCTGGGTCGAGCAAATTATTTTCCAGTAGCTGTCGTCTCCGTCGACTAGACCACTGTGGGCCACGTGAGTTACGGATTCGATTTACGTGTCGGCAATTCAAAATGCGTATTTTTTAGTTTTCTGATAAAAAACAACGTTGGCTGGGATTGGATAAGTGCAAGGTTGGCGATAGGCTTGCCATCTATTACATTGTGTGCGACTAAGTATCTTCGGCTAGTCGTGACTCGTGGGTGCATTTGTTGTATCTGCTCTGTGGTTGTACCCACGGTACCTAGTTCTGCCTACATCTTGGGGCATAAGAGCGTGAAAATAATTTTTTCAGTAGCTAACACCCGCGTAGCTACGCATGCGAGAAGTGCGATAGTTCATCAATATAAAAAATTCCATAGAATCTAACATGCATTCAATTTACAAGGAATTCCCCTATTTCAGCCTCTCAGTGCCAAATTTAGACAAATAAAGTAGCCCATATTTGCCAAATTTTATCAAAATCAGGTTAGAGTTTTAAAGCATAATAGACAGACTTTCGCATTTGTAATAAGTATGGATACCAAAACTATCTACACAAAATTCTATTGTCAAAAACTTTATCTCTGATATCAAATTACTCCGTATCAGATTTATTTCCTTTACACGCATGTATCTAAAGCCAATAACTATTAAGTTAGCACCACAGCGCCATGTGCTGTTAATGCCATACTGGGTCACGAATATGCCACGGCTTATTTGGGGCAAACGAAATAGTTCACAAACGTCCATTCCCTTATCTGGAAACACATTGTGCTGTTATGTTACATTATAAATGCATAAGTTAATGATATTATGCACGGAAATGGTGCGCTATTTCTGGTTTGTGAATATGTTTAAGAAAATAAGTGCTAGAATATTCAATACCTACTTTACATCCGTGTACGTGATAGTTACGAATATCTACGTGATATATGCGATTTTTTTTATTTATCTTTATTGAACCACACACAAAATGTACAGGGTACAAATGGCAACAATCTTTATTGTCATTATAAATGCGAAATTTTGGATGTTGGATGAATGGATGGATGTTTGTTACTCGATCACGCAAAAACTACTTAACAGTAACAGCCTATAGTATAGTATAGTAGCCTATGTGCTATTCTAGGTCCTCTACCTAAAAGGACCTAGAATAGCACATAGGCTACTTTTTATCCCGGAAAAATCAGATGATCCCGCGGGCTTCGCCAAAAATTTTGATAATGCAGCGGGCTGCACGCTGTTATAAGACATCGTCTATCAGCTAACCAATGAGCTAAGCTAAGCAATCACAAAAACCGGTTATTTTTAACTAGCTGTTGCCCGCAACTTCGTCCGCGCGGACTTCGTTTACTCCGCACAACTCCTCCCCCGTAGGTGATAGCGTGATAATATGTAGCCTATATGTTGACTTTTTTTTTTTATATCATAAGATAGCAAACAAGCAGATGGGTCTCCTGATGGAAAGAGTCAACCATCGCCTATAGACACCAAAGATATTAATGGTGCGTTGCTATCTTGTGGCGAGGTCAAATGCCACATGCATAAGTTTACCGGCTACCTTACCCTCCAAACCGGAACACGACAGCGACAAGCACTGACGCTATTGCGGCAGGAATAGGCAAGGCGGTGGTACCTGACCCGGGCGAGACAATGCAGAACTCTACCACCTAGTAGCCACGATGGTAGTGACTCGATAGCCATTCGGTCGCCTTTTACGACCTGCCTGGCAGAACGGCAGTTGGCCTATTCTACAAAGGAGGCCGGGACCAACACGGCGAATGTTGACGCGACTTATTAGTAATATTCGTGCAAAATTCGAAGTAAATCCATGCAGTACTTTTTGAGTTTTCCCCGGACAGACATACAGACAAACAGACAAACAGACAGACAGACAGACAGACGGACGGACGGACGGACGGACGGACGGACGGACGGACGGACAGACAGACGGACAAACAGACAGACAGACAAACAGACAAACAGACAAACAAACAGACAAATAGAAAAACAGAAAAACAGAAAAACAAACAAACAGAAAAAAATTCTAAAACTATATTTTTGGCTTCGATATCGATATATCACGGCCCAAGTATTCTTTTAGAATAATATTCTATGTACAGTTTTGACTTTCCAACGATTTTATTATATGTATTGATTATAGGTACTCTTACATACTTAGATTACATATATATATATATATATATATATATATATATATATATATGTATATATATATATATATATATATATATATATATATGTATATATATATATATATATATATATATATATATATATATATATATATATATATATATATATATATGTATGTATATTCCTACATACATACATATCTACATACGTAACTAATAAAAAACAATAAATAATAATAATATTCTGAAATGAAATTTTATATAAAAAAGTAATTATATGTCAATATTACTTCGAATTGCTGTCAAACCGACCATTCACGTATAGTCAAAATTTTTTTAAGTATCTAAATGTAGTTATCATCGTGTTTTGATTTTTATAATAAAAATAAAAAGTGACTATGAAATATAACATGATGAAATGATGATATAACAAATCTATGTGCAATATTAAGTTTTATGAATGTAAGATACTTATATATATAAACTTTCATAAAATTTTAGTACTTTTTGACAATCCAAAAAAAACACGGCTGTTACTCTTAATTGGCCACGCCATTGTTTACAATTTTGTTCTCAAATTTCATTTCTGTTTTATAAATATTTTTATAGAATGTCTATTGTCAAGCTTTTACAGAATGTCTATTGTCAAGCTTAAAATAAACAACACATTTTTTTTGCCACGGCTTATTCAGGAAAAAGTGTAGTAGTAGTAGTAGTAGTATCTTCACGCCCATATCCCCGAAGGGGTAGGCAGAGGTACAACAAGTGCACCCACGATTAGCCGAAGATACTTGGTCCCACAAATGTGATAGGTGGCAAGCCTATCGCCAACCGGGCACTTTCCAATCCCAGGCAACTTTGTGTTTCTCAGAAAACTGAAAAAATACTTTTTTTTAAAGTGCCCGACTCGGGAATCGAACCCGGGACCTCATGTGATAACTCCAACGCTGGACCACTAGACCACAGAGGTGATTCAAAAACAGAGGCGAGGAAAAAGTGTTACTTTTAATACTAAGTGTCAGCACCGCGGCAACTTTCTATCGTTATATAAGCTTGGTGATTTCAGGCTATTTTACTACATAAAATGTAAAAATTATAAGCTGCGACAAATCTGATGGATATTAATTTATATAGTGTGGACATACCCTAAGTTATCCCCTCGGTAATGGCGTCTAGATGTAATCAAATGGGATTATCCGGTTTAGGGCGCCGATTGGTAAGAATGCGATAAGAGCCCATAAATAATTCTCGTTGACATACTTTTGGTGGCTTAGACTTGACATCCTAGCAACACAGATAACAACGCATCATTAAGTCTTTTTTTGGAATTAGAGTCTTTGTAAAAGGCGATAAATGGCCAAATTGCTAACATCTACCACCAGACTACCATCGTAACTACTAGGCAGAGTTTCCGCGCGTTTCGTATCACAATTTTTTTATTCGTGATACTGTAAGTAGCATCAGTGCTATTGTCCTGTTTCGGGTAAAGAGTACACCGATTAACTATTGTTTATCGCACTACACTCTCGCCACACGGACAGTAACGCACCATAAACATATCGATATACAAAAACATAAATAGTATTTATAGGTAGCTTTTTAAAATGACCATTAGGGGAACTGTTTGCATTAAATAAGTAATTCTTTATATAACAAGAAAGCAACCAAACAGATGGGTCTCCTGATGGAAAGAGATAACCATCGCATATACACATCAAATATGTTGATGGTGCGTTTCTTTTAGTGCAGCAGGGTGTTAATCCGGGTAATCAGAGCACACGATAGTGATAGGCATCGACGCTGTTGAGGCAAAAATATGTATGATGGTTATACAGACCGGTGTGACGTTATAGAACTCCTTCATATAGTAGTCACGATGGTAGTAATGCGTGTAGCCAATCGTTTGCTGTCTTGTAGAATGACAGATGGTATATTTTTCATAGAAAGCCCGGACCAATACAGGATTTATCGTATGACATTAAAAATTATTGCGACAAATCAAACGGATATTAATCTGTCCAGTGTGGGCGTTCCCTAAGCTTTCGCCCGGTATAATCTAGCTAGGTCCAATGCAAATCCATCTCAACTAATGCACGGGAAGTGATCAGTCGACGAAGCCGTAATGGCGACTAGATATAAATCAGACGGGATTAAACCGGTTTAGGGTGATGATTGGTAAGAATGCGATAAGGGCCCATAAATAATTCTCATTGACTTACTCTTGTCGGCCGTTTGACATTGAGGGTGGATAATTGATGACATTTTATAATCAACTTTACACCACCCATGTGGCAGTGCTAAGAGAATCTAATGTTTTTAGGGTTCCATTCCCCAAAAGTAAAACAGGACTCTTAAAGGATCACTTCGTTGTCCGTGTGTCTGTCTGGCAAGACCCTTTTTCTTACGAACGCGTAGAAGTACTAAGTTGAAATTTATATCAAATACCTCGGATCTACGGACCCTCTCAACTGTATAAAAAAATAAACTTGTAAGTCTATGCGATCAAAAGATATGACCATTTTTGTCGCATATTTTGCGATTTTTTGTGATCTGAAAAGAGAATAAAACCTATAGAGTAGGGGGCGTCCATAAATTACGTGGGGAGTTTAAGAGGGGGAGGGGATGGAACAACATCACACCAAATTTCAAGTTGAGGAGACTCGGCAAATACACATAATTTTTTCCACAAAAAACAGTTTATAAAATTGCTGAAGAACTTGGTTAAATTAAGTGAAATATGTATATCCACTAAAATATGGTTAAATCGTATTTTACTAGGAATTTTAATAGTTCCTTTTGACGTATATATGTAAGTGTTTGATTCTCTCACTATATATTTAACTAACCTCACTTCTAATTAAAGATTATATACGTACTAGTTTCAATTGATTTTAAGGACGTAAGCAAATTATTATTATTTTCAAATTAACACTATACATAAACAACACTACATATAACACTGTATAAACACTAAAAATATGCTTTTTGAAAAATCTCACGTGAGAGTAGAGGAGAGGGGAGGGGGTTAATGATAATCTCACGATATCTCACTAAGGGGGTGGTAGAGATAAAAAAAACGCCAAAATTGCCTCACGTAATTTATGAATGCCCTGAACTCGACTCGAAATTTATTTTTTACTAAATGTTTATGTTTAACGATGTGTACGTTTTTTTCTAATTTCATTGACGCGTTATAATTAAAAAACCGGTCAAGTGCGATTTGGACTCGAATATCGAGGGTTCCGGTAAACAGGCATTCTTTTGATCGCGTTTTTTTTTCTGATGCAACTAAAAATTTAAGGTTTTCGGAGCATTTCCTTTATTTATAAGATAAGAAATTGCTTCTTCGCAAATTCTATAATTCTAGGTCAGTAGGAAGTAGTACTTCCTTTTTAAATATTTAATAAAAAATAAATTTCGAGTCGATTCTTAAACGATGGTCGCTGGATTGAACCAGCGACCTTCGTCTAAGCACATCTGATGCCTACAACGTTATATATATATATATATATATATATATATATATATATATATATATATATATATATATATATATAGGCTTAAAAATACATGAATGAAACAGAAATAAATGTTCATTAATAGTTGATGGTTTTTATTACTAAAAAATACAACAAAATATATCTTTGCAAAATATAAACTTTTTGACAGTCATGTCTACAAAGGTTAGGAAATTCCATTGTAACACATCATTTCACTTGTGGCACATTCTGTTATGATCTCTCTTGTGCGTCAGGGCGGTAACTATGAGCATTACACGTATGTAATAATATGTAACAGTGGGTTTTCTCTGCCTATGTCAATTATATAAATTTTTTGACACGCATGTCTGCAAAGGTTTAAAAATTCCGTCATATAATCCACGCGCGATTAGAATCGGATGGAAACTTATCAAAGTAAATCGAAAATGACAGTTCCCCAGTAGTTATTTGACGCTAGTTTGCCGACGCTACGGCTGACTTCACGTCTCCAAATGGTCACATCCCATTCTCTCGCGCGCAAATAATAACACATTATTTAATTTGTGACACATTCCGTTGTGATCTCTATTGTGCGACAGCGCGAAAACTATGAGTATTGCCCGTATAAAAGACGGTTTTCTATCTTTGTGAATTATTAATCTAAGTATAATAAATTATACTTTGAAAATACATTTTAAAGTGAAGGTTAGATAAAGTTAGATAATTATAGACGGCAAGAGGGTGATTATACAGTCAAAGTAATTTCGTTGAATTATTCGTCCGTTAATAAACGTTAAATATTTCAACAATCAGTCGCATTTAGTCTAGAGGCTAACTTCCATCGGGCAATTAACGATATTTGCAATTCCAAAACCATCGTTAGCCACGAAAAATCCTTACGATGAAATTAAGAAAAGTAAACATCCACGAAATGGTGAAGACAAAGGCGTTTCAGAAGCTAAAAAAGTAATAAAGAGAATAGTCTAGCGAGCATTTCATTATTTTACTAATCACTATCAAAAATCGCTTTTGAAATTCAAAATGTGAACTTATCTGGATATATTATACAACCTACACGGTCTTTGCCCTGCACAATCCCTTTGTGGAATTAATCGTTGATATATGTGTTAACAAATTTCATCTGGACACGAATTTGTACAAATAAAATATAAAATTTATTTAGCAATGTGCTACCGTTGTAGCCCTGTCTGTGTCATTTATATGTTGACGTGTATATTTCAAATTATTTATAGTCTTCGAAGTAAAAATGAATCGAAATGAAGTTTATTATATTATTTTGTCTTTAGCTTTACTTACTTTAGTATAAAAAATTTAAGAATGAAAAAGCATGTTATGTACATTACAGTAATTAATTACATTATCTTATTTTAAAATATCGATTTATCCGAAGTATCCCCCCCTTTTAAAAAAGCTAATTAATAGATACGAAACTTTGTAGAACGTCATTTAAATTTAAACGCACGGGATAATTAGGTTTTCTTTGTCATGAGCTTTGTGTTTAAAAGCTCCGGGTTTTTCGACTTCATGAATAACTTTAAAGTTTGGTGTCTGCTTCAATTCTTAAGTAGGTGTCGCCGACATACCTGTAACAAGAGAAAATGTACTTAATATAGCAAAAAATAGAGATGAAATTTATTGTACAACCACATTTAACTTTACACGGTTCTGTTAATAAAAACTTACTCCTATGTGGATTAAATAAACTGTACAGTACCCGGCGATAAATATTGCACATCGACCTTTGGAAAGAGACAATCGGCTAATTTCGGCTTCGTAGAGCGTTATCTCTGTCGCACAAAATACAAACAGTCCGGTACCTATTAGGAGCTGTTAAAACAAGTATGATTTGCTTCTTTTGATATTTTTATTCTTTGTATAAAATACACTAATTTTTCTATAAGTGATGGCTTTAGGTTGGGGTAAAATAAAATAAAAAAACATTTTTACATTATGTTTACGTATTTAATTATTTTGGAACATTACAGCTTTAGTGTACATAATAAACACCATTATACCTATTGCTAAAATGAGACATTGCAATAAAAATAATAATAATTCTAATTCTCAATTACTTCCATTTCACTATCTGTGCTCTCAAAGAGGTCAATATCACTGTCACTATCAGCCGTATTTATTACTAATCTATCAGTGTAATTGTCTAAACTGTGTTGAATGCTTCTATATTCATTCTCACATTTGATTGCATGATCGCAAACCTTTTTCCACTCTTCAGCGCCGATCATGTTTACTTTTTCAGTCAATAATGTTTTTACTGTAGTTAAGTTCATACCCACATTTCTAGAGGCTACATAGCCTTTCAGTTGAGACCATATATTTTCAATTGGATTAAAATCCGGATGATATGGTGGCAATCGCAACACAGTGTGCCCATGTTCGGCAAGTATTTTGTCCACAGAAAACTCTGTATACCTCTCCTTGTGCTGACATATAATAGCGTAAATCTGGGTTTTTGTTAATTTTGGATCAACTGGAATTTCATGTCTGTTTAACCAGTTGATCATTTCCCGTTTAATGGTGTTTGAGTTGGGGGGTCTCTCAACATACTTGTTGTGATAGGGTGCGTTGTCGATAACTAGAACAGAATCACTGGGTATATTTGGGATTAATTGGTTAACCAGCCATTTCTCATAGTTATCGTTATTCATTTCATTGTGATAGTCACCTGTAGTGTCCGTGGATTTATACGTTAAAAAAGCACCGGGTACAAAGCCTTTTTCATTTCCCGCATGAACTATTATCAAACGTTGACCTTTTGAAATTGGCTTTTTTACTCCTTTTTTCTTATCGTCACTCCAAGATTTCCCTTTAGTGTGGGATGCATGTATATATGACTCATCCATGTAGACGATATTTTTTCCTGTTTCGCGAAATTTGCGTATTTTATCAAGGTATTCCATTCGTTTGAGACTAACGTCGTGCTTTTCCATTAGAATTTTTCGATTATCTTCCATTTTAGTGAACTGAAATCCCATGTCATGAAGTATTTTTCTCAACGTTTTTTCAGACCCATTGTAATTAATAGCTTCAGATAACTTAGCTTTTAATGATTTTATTGTTGGCAGTTCATTAAATCGTAAGTGAAAATCATACACCATTCTTCGAACAACATCGTAATCAAAATCGTCTATATCCAAACGAAATTGCTTTTTTGGTCTCCCTTTTTTTGGAGTGCTGAACTTAATTTCAGTCGAATGTGTTTCAGTACTGACTTCGTTTAATATATTGTTCAAAGTTCTTCTTGAAATTCCAGTGGCATTTGCAACTCGCTCTTGAATCTTTTTAAAATAACAACTTACATTTTCATCTACTTTTTTTTTAAATCTATCAGCTTCGCTTACAAAGTATTTATAAACATTGTAGATAATTTCACGTGACTGACCTCGTAAAGGTTTCCCTCTTTTTCCGAAAGATGCCATATTACAACTTTAAATTATTTAAATTTGTGGGTGTTATCAACTCTAAATAGATATTTTTTTCGGGACGCGACTGCACTCTATCGTACTTGAACAACGACTGACTAAACGTCACATAGGTAGTGTGGGACAGAGATAACGCTTTACGAAGCCGAAATTATCCGATTGTCTCTTTCCAAAGTTCGATGTGCAATATTTATCGCCGGGTACTGTATAATATTTTTACTAACGATCATATGTGTTCTGTCATTTGAATGAAAGAGAAAGAAAAAATATTGACTAAATGAAACAATATTTGTTATTTATTATTATTAATTTAATTTTTTAATTTTGACATTTGACAAACATTAAACTATTGCGGAAGGAATAGGTAAGGCAGTGATAGGTACCAGGCCTGGAAGATAAGTTGTAGAACCCTGCCACCTAGTAGTCATATGTTTGTACACTATCAGCCTTCCGCCAGCAAGTTCCTAAAAAGTGAACGATGAACCATACATGTCACTATCATCCTGATTACCTTTTTAGTCGCAATAGCGTCAGTACTTGCAAGTCTTTTGTTCAGGATTAAAATGTATGGTAACATGAGACGTTACATTGCCGTCTCACGCGTGACAATAGACCATTAATATATTTTTGTTTATAGGCGAGGCGTTCTCTTCCCATCAGGAGAACTATCTACTTTTATATAATCCTGTGAAGAAAAAAAACGCAAAATGCTTTTGTGAAAGTCGAAAATTTCCGCCAAAATTGTAAATAAAAGAGTCAAAAAGGTTTATTTTTCTGGAATTGTGTACCTACGTAAGCGATTTTTTGTGATAATATACGTATGTATAGGCGATAGTAATGTCTCTTTCTATCAAAAGAGCTATTTACAAACCTATGAATCATACAATTTTTTTGCGTCGTACAATCACTCTGTGAACCCTGTTACTAATAAAGGTTTTGTGGACTGATACAATAATTGGAAACTTCAATAAAAGAGCCTACTCTTTCCTTAAATTCGACAACGCCATTGAATTACGTCTGGTATTGCAAATGTGGGTAGTAAAAGTCGTCACTTATCTTGTCTTTTTTATATTATTATTATAGGATAGCAAACAAACTGATGGATTTCATAATGGGAAGAGTCAACATCGCCTATAGATGCCAGAGATGTTAATAATGCGGCAGGGATCTGTGTGGCAATAATCTGTGTGGCAGGGATGTTATGCCCAATGCATAAGTTTACTCCTACCTTATCTTCTAAACCGGAAAACACAACAATATAAGCATCGACGCTATTATTGACTGTATTAGCGTCTCGCTTAAACGTGATTACTAGCTGAAAAGCCCGGAACAGCACGGGAAATATTCAATCTCTACCAGGCGTCCATTACTTTTGATCATCAAGCGATATTCAAAAGTAATGGACGCCTCTCTCCAGCGAGCTCTCTACTTATTTTGGTAACATATGCTATAAAAAAACACCGACACGACTTATTATAATTATTTCGTCCCATTGGCCGAAATCCTTAAATATGTTTCACATTTAACTTATTTAAAAACCTCTTCGTTATTTAGAATCGACCATGAGTATTTATCTTAGTCCCAACGGACAATTTCGAATGACCCTGTCTGTTCGAATCCGTAGAAAAAACCTTTCTAATGTATTACCGAAGAGCGAGAATTGAACGAATATTTTACACAAACGACTCTGTTTTTAACGTCCTCCATTCATTGGATCAGAAAGGCATCTCGAGGGACAGTTTGAATAAGAACAAATATTTCCAATCAAATTTGCAATCATAGAAGCTGAAATCTATTATTGAAAATATTTTGTTTGAAATATATACCGGCACTTTGTTGGTATTTCGCAGTTTATTTTATCGTTTTCTTGTGTCGCTTTGTATAAATTGTTTTATACAGTAGGTACATTTATTGAAACTAGTGATCGCTTTGTGGTTGAAATTCGACCATAGACTAAAAATAAAATCTCTTTAAGTAATAAATAAAATGCATATGTGTATATTATCATATATTATGTCACATGAATTTAGAGTGTGTGATGTTTATTTTTATTAATTTAATATGTTTTAATGCATGTGATTAAAAATATTAGGTTTTTGGGGTCCTCTGCAATGTAAACTTTATTTATGTTAAATTTCATACTCAACTGTTCGCGTAATTGTCTGAAAAAGGGGTACAAAGCTTTCGCTTTATGTATTAAAACATAGATTTATTTTTGCATGATTATTTTATTAGGAGCTGTTTCCCGCGGTATAACCCGCGTAGGTCCTAATCCCGCGGGAAAATTGAAACAAAACATAGCTTGTCTATCAGGAGTAATGTAGCTTTATACTGGTTAAAGAATTTTCAAAATCGGATAAGTTGTTTCAGAGATTACTTTCGAAAAACGAACTCACAAACTTACAAACTTTACTTTTTTATAATAATAATCTAGAAGAATAGAAGACATTGCCACATACAGACAAACTATTATTGACTTCACTATTGATTAATATATATATTTTTAGGTTTCCGAAGTAAACAAGGAACCCCTATAGTTTCGCTATGTCCGTTCGTCCATCCGTCCATCTGCAGTCTAGCTCAGAAATCTTTAGTACAAGAAATATGTAATTTAGCATGAATATACATATTAGTCACGGCAGCAAAGACATAAAAACATTAAAAAAAATTCAGTGTAGCTCCTCTACATGTAAAGTAAAGATTTTGTATTTTTCTCGTATACCCCATGGTGTAGGGTATCATCGAATAGATTTTTAAAAAACATTGTAGTTTTGTAAAAACAAATTTTTTTGTGAAATATTAATTGTATAGATTTTAGTTTTGTAGTCAAATGACTACATTGCCAGCTAAACGATTGGTTTTGTGGGTGGGGAAAAAATTGCGGTAGTACTAAGTATAATTTTAAAAGGCAAACTATCACGGCTTAGAAGGCTTTACAAGTTTTTGAGTAACAGTCGACCTACTAATAAAATGTACTTGAAGAAGTTTTCTATAGGCGATGAACCTGTAGTGCGGATATATCTGTCAGTGGCGTCTAAATAGTTTAAAAGTTCATAGTATGAAATAATAAAAGCCCTCTCCTTAGTTCGCATTATTGTGATGGGTAACATCGGAACCCTGCATTGCGCATAACTCAACACGCACTTCATCAATTTATTATTTTAATTTTAATTGGAATAGGCGTTTGCCTTCCATCTCACATAATGGAAAGTGACGATGAAGAGGAAGACGGTACACGCCCATCCGAAAAAAAAAACTTGTTCACGCTGCTCTTGAAGGTTCCAGGACTGTATTTGGCATGAAAATAGATAAAGGCAGTCCAAACCTTGGCGACTCGAACCAGAAAAGAAAGATTAATTATTACACTGTTAATAAATTATTATCTCTAGTCTAGTCTGATGGTCCAGCGTTGGCGTTGACCACATGGGATTTCGGGTTCGATTCCCGGGTCGGGCACATAAAAAAAGTATTTTTTCTGTTTTCTGAGAAATAAAAAGTTGCCCGGGATTGGAAAGTGCCCGGTTGGCGATAGGCTTGCTACCTATCACATTTGTGAGACCAAGTATCTTCGGCTAATCGTTGATGCACTCAACCTTATTGTTGGTAACCAACCTCAACCTAAACGTTGTACCTCTGCCAACCCCTTCGAGGATATGGGCGTGAAGATACTTAATAAATTATTACACTGTTGGAGTATTCTTACGCATAGCTAAAGGAGCAGATCACCCACATGCTTAAAAATGGAAGCCTCGATTGTTTAGTGATAATTGATTACCAAGTCCCGATTTTTCAATCCCGGATTGGGAACAAAATAATTGTAGTTTCTAATATTAATATATATGACAAGTAATATAAGGTTTCTTTTATATCATAAGATAGCAAATAAGCAGACGTGTCTTACGATGGAATAAGTCAACCATGGCCTATAGACACCAAAGATGTTAATGGTGCGTTGCTATCTTGTGGCGAGGTCTTATGCCACATGCATAAGTTTACCGGCTACCTTACTCTCCAAACTGGAACGCGACAGCGACAAGCACTGACGCTATTGCGCCAGGAATAGGTAAGGCGGAGGTACCAGACCCGAGATAAAGTCGAACTCTACCACTTAGTAGCCACGATGGTAGTCACTCGCATAGACAATCGGTCGCCTTTTACGACATGCCAGAACGGCAGTTGGTCTATTCTTCAAAGGAGCCCGGGACCAACACGGGAAATAACGTAATAAATCCTCTGTAATATACACTGATTCTTTTTCAGAGTAGGCGGAAAAAACAGAATGTTCACATACATACTTTAGTTGACCATGATTCATTGTTTTGTTCATTGGCGAAATGAGTTGGTGACCCCATCATTATACATCACTTTTTTTTCTAAACTATGTCGTCAGGGACCGAGATTGCATGCTCATCGGAAGCAAGGCCGTGTTAATACATCACATTTAGAGGCGCCACTGAGATTTTCGCTCAAATAAAACTAATAAATTACCTAGCTTCTGGATCAGTTTTGAAAAATAGATATTATTTTGCCAAGCACTTTGTAAGAGGCCAACGATTACATGTCACTACCATCGTGACAACTATTAGGTATACGAGGCAATAGAAAAGTGAGTACTAGGTGGTAGAGTTCTGCAACTGCTCGCCCTGGCCTGGTACTACTGTTTTACCTATTCCTGCTGCAATGCTCGTCATTTTCGTGTTTCGGTTTAGAAGGTAAAGTAGCCGGTAAGTTTATGTATGTGTCATTTAGATTCCGCCACTCGTATAGTACGCAAAGACACCTAGGTATTCCGCAACGTCTCGTCCGAGTATTTGGTATCACCGCCTTACCTGTTTCTGTCGCAATAGTGTTAATGCTTGTCATTTCCCCCGTGTTGGTCCCGGGCTTCTTTGAAGAATAGGCCAACTGCCGGTCTGCCATGCAGGTCGTAAAAGGCGACTGATTGGCTACACGAGTCTCTACCATCGTGGCTACTAGATGGTAGAGTTCCGCATTGTCTCGCTCGGGTCTTGTATCACCGCCTTACCTATTCCTGTCGCAATGACGTCAGCGCTTGTCACTGTCGTGTTTCGGTTTGAAGGGTAAGGTAGCCGGTAAACTTATGCATGTGGCATTAGACCTCGCCACAAGATAGCAACGCACCATTAACACCTTTGGTGTCTATAGGCGATGGTTGACTCTTTCCATCAGGAGACCCATCTGCTTGTTTGCTATCTTATGAAATAAAAATAAAAAATTGTAACATTCCGATTTGGAAGGTGAGGTAGCCGGTAAACTTATGCATGTGGCATTACGATACCTCCATACGGTTACCAACGCTTAATTAACATCTTTAGTGTCATAGGAGATGGTTGCCTTCTTCCATCAGGAGAGCCATCTGCTAATTTACTATCATATAATATAAAAAAAACGTATAAACTCAATTTCTACTAACTTGAAATTTTTAACAAAGATTAAGATTGTTAACAAGATTTTTTGAGGTAAAAAATAGCCCATTGTTGACCCGAGGTCTTTTCCTTGACGAATTTTGCGAAATCGGTTCTACGGTTTAGCGGTGAAAGCATTACAGACAGACATGCTTTCTCATTTATTTATACATACAATACATATTAGATATATATCTAATACCTTTAAACGAGCAATTCTTGTATATATATAATTGGAATCTCGGAATCGGCTCCAACGATTTTCATGAGTCACAAATTAGGGGTTTTTCGGGTCAAGGAATCGATTTATCAAGGTTCCAGGTCCAAGAAAAGCTCGGTTCCCAAGATATGGGTTTGTGAAAAACCGAGCAAAGCTCGGTCAACCAGGTACAGAAAAAAAATTTATATATTCTATAGCAACCGATTTATCAAGTTTCAAGGTCCAAGAAAGCAAAGCTCGGTCAACCAGATATTAACATATAAATATATAATAAAATCTTAGGAAAGTCAAAACTGTACAATGTACATTAAATTACAGTAAATTCATGCAGTACTTTTTGAGTTTACCCCGGACATACATACAGACAAACGGACAAAAATTCTAAAAACTATATTTTTGGCTTCAATATCGATTATAGATCACGCCCAAGTATTCTTTTAAAAAAATATTCAATGTACACTGTACATTATGGTATGTCCGGGATAAACTCAAAAAGTACTGCATGGATTTACTTTAAATTTTGCATGAATATTACTAACAGGTCGAGTCAACATAAAGGCTACATATTATCACGCTATTATTACCTACGGGGGAGGAGCTGTGCGGAGTAAACAAAGGCCGCGCGGACGAAGTCTTGGGCAACAGCTAGTTTATAATATAATGGTATAGTTGAATTATTTCCATTACTACGCAGAGACATCCGGCGTGACAAAAAATTTTATCTGTTTTTCTGGAGAGTCCTTTCAACAATAACAAGCAATAAAATTTCATCTGATTTATAAAAGCCGTGCAAAGTAATGTGATCATTTAATATTTTATTTCCAAAAAGGTTTTGTTATAAAAATATACTTGCAACATAACACTGCTATGAATATTCATAAACTATAAAACTAATTTCTAAAATTACATATCACATTCCACTAAGTAATATCACCAACATCAGTAATTGCTCTTACTGCAATAGTATTTACAACACTGAACTTTATTTCCATATACAAAGCCATATTTTGCTTTAATGAAAATGAGGGTACCTGTAAAATAGGATACACTAATATGTTTCTAATTAACTTCTATGTATGGTTTATATTTGCTTGCAAGTAAAAAAAAATGATATTTTACTTGTATTCAAATTTGGACATTAGCGGATTAAGCCCCTACAGTCCGACATTAAACGAATGTCGTGATGTAAATTAGGGTAGTATTTTTATTCTCGCATCTGTCGCGTTTTGGTATATTGAATGGGGAATAAGGTCAGAGGGAATGACTTTGAATAGCTGTAAAGTTTATACAACTCGTTGTGATGGCCCTTTCAATACAGATTAATTTTATTGCGAGGTTACTCGTTTTAAATTAAATTGGCTTAATTGATGGATATTACTTTTTACCCCCCTAGGTTAAAAATAATACTTATGAAAATTAGGGAAACATAATGAATAATGCGCTTGTATATTATAGAGACTTAATTAATTTATTTAATTAATTTAAAAGAACATTAGATAAACGTAATAAATAACGCACTTGTATAAGTACATTAGAGAGAATTTAATTCATTCAAAGGAAAATTAGAGAAATGTAATAAATAATGCACTTGTATAAGTATATTATAGAGAATTTGAATAATTTGAAGGAAAATTAGGGAAATGTAATAAATAATGCACTTGTATAAGTATATTACAGAGAATTTAAATAATTCAAAGGAAAATTAGGGAAACGTAATAAATAATGCACTTGTATAAGTATATTACAGAGAATTGAAATAATTAAATGGAAAATTAGGGAAATGTAATAAATAATGCGCTTGTATATTATAGAGAATTTAATTAATTTAGAAGAACATTAGGGAAACGTAATAAATAACGCACTTGTATAAGTATATTACAGGAATTTAAATAATTCAAAGGAAAATTGGGGAAATGTAATAAATAATGCACTTGTGTAAGTATATCATAGAGAATTTGAATAATTCAAAGAAAAATTAGGGAAATGTAATAAATAATGCACTTGTATAAGTATACTACAGAGAATTTAAATAATTCAAAGGAAAATTAGGGAAATATAATAAATAATGCACTTGTATAAGTACAAAGAATTTGAATAATTCAAAGGAAAATTAGGGAAATGTAATAAATAATGCACTTGTATAAGTATATTACAGATAATTTAAATAATTCAAAGGAAAATTAGGGAAATGTTATAAATAATGCACTTGTATATGTATATTACAGAGAATTTAAATAATTTAAAGGAACATTAGGGAAATGTAACAAATAATGCACTTGTATAAGTATATTACAGATAATTTAAATAATTCAAAGGAAAATTAGGGAAATGTAATAAATAATGCACTTGTATAAGTATATTATAGAGAATTTGAATAATTCAAAGGAAAATTAGGAAAATGTAGTAAATAATGCACTTGTATAAGTAAAAAGAATTTGAATAATTTAAAGGAAAATTAGGGAAATGTAGTAAATAATGCACTTGTATAAGTATATTACAGAGAATTTGAATAATTCAAAGGAAAATTAGGGAAACGTAATAAATACTGCATGTAAGTATATTATAGAGAATTATCTATACAAATAAATAAAATTGGAGTGTCTGTTTGTAATGTTAAAATAATGGCTTTTTACTAAATGCATACGGATATACACTCGATACATATACCAAAATAACATTTTTTACAATTTTTGTCTGTCTGTCTGTCTGTTTGTTCCGCCTAATCTCAAGAACGGCTGGACCAATTATAGCGGGATTTTCAATGGCAGATAGCTGATGTGATAGGGAGTAACTTAGGCTTCGTTTTTAGATTTTTTTTTCACGCGGACGAAGTCGGGGGCTCAGCTAGTAATATATAAAATATGAAGATATCCAAAATAGCGAGAATGGTTGATAAAAGTATCTTCACGCCTAAATCCTCGAAGAGGTAGGCAGATATACAATCAACAGATAGAGCAGGAATAATTATTTGGGAAGTAACTTTATAAATAAATATCGCCAACGTGAGATTTTTGCCTAAAAATTGGGTAAAATATGAATAAATAGACAGCTCTTTACAGCTCTTTACTAGGTGGTAGAGTTCTGAATTGTCTCGAACGTGTCTGGTACCACCGCCTTATCTATTCCTGCCGCAATAGCGTCAGTGCTTGTCGCTGTCGTGTTCCGGTTTGGAGGGTAAGGTAGCCGGTAAACTTATGCATGTGGCTTAGACCTCCCCACAAGATAGCAACGCACCATTAACACCTTTGGTGTCTATAGGCGATGGTTTACTCTTTCCATCAGGAGACTCATCTGCTTGTTTGCTATCTTATGATATAAAAAAAATAATTCAAAGTGAACAAATAAAGTAAATTTTATTAGTTACTTATGTTAATAATTAAGGTGATTGTTAAAATAATTGATTATTACATGTCAAATTAAAAAATCGATTAAGTAACATTGATATTGAACAAAAGGGAACTAATTATTATTTAAATTAGTTTATTTAATAATTGCGGGATATTCTTCGTTTTATTACTTTCTAAAGCACTGTATTTTAGTATTGAAAGGTGAAAATGTCACGACCGGGGTAGAAAGGACAATATTTTATTTTAGTTCTACAGTATTTTTACGCCTATATCCCCGAAGAGGTAGGCAGAGGTACAACAAGTGCACCCACGATTAGCCAAAGATACTTGGTCCCACAAATGTGATAGGTGGCAAGCCTGTCGCCAACCGGGCAACTTTGTGTTTCTCAGAAAACTGAAAAACACTTTTTTTATGTGCCTGACCCGGGAATCGAACCCGGGACCTCATGTGGTCAACGCCAACGCTGTACCACTAGACCACAGAGGCGATAGTTATTTTAGTATTTAAAATCGATTACTTTAATTTGACACTTAACAATAACCTTAAAAATCATGTTCAAAGATTCTGTTACATACTAACATGCGATCGAGGACACACACACTCACACAACATGACACCGGTCTCGACGACGAAGACTTCTCTATCGCCTCGCGCGTGACGCGCGGCGTACAGCCATTTAGTAATCTGTGGTACAGCCCCTCCTTTTTTAGTCAGAACGCCGCATTAAGGCGAGGTCCGGTCTCACAGGAGACAGCCCTTAACGCGAGCGTTGTAAGCCCAAATATAAAGGGAATCGACCACTTTGTATGGACTGTTCGGCTACATGTGACCATTAACTGAGTTATTCATTAACTAGTATTTTGTGAGCTTGATATCTAAACAAAATTATTTGTAATAAAGAAATAGCAGGAAAATGTAAAAATATGTCATATTCAGCATGGTAAAAGTTGCAATCTTGTCGCGGCAGAAGTGATTTATTTATAATTATCAACATGCTTAAAAAACAAATTCTTATATTATGATGACAATTACTTACATTAATAACATGATACACATGTTGTAGTATGTTTATATATCAAAGCATATCATAATATCATGAGATTTTAGCACAAAACCAAAGGTATTGTATTCTAAAATAAAACTCAAATTGTACATTATAATGGTTTTATTAATCATCTTAGATTATTAATATACTTTATAAGAACTAGGCAGGGGGGGCCATATATAATTATCATGCCTTGCCCAAACAAGATACCAGATAATGGTCATTACGTGAGCAACCTACTGTTCTTCTGCCTACAAGATAATTGCAACAGTATTGCAATATAGCATTTCTGCCTAGTATATAATTATTATATAAAGTACAAAAAATATATATATTATGGTTTATGTGCTCTCTTTGTATTCTTTAACTTAAAAACGTGCAATTGCCTGTTATGCTTATTTCTTCAAGTAGGTTGCTGGCTTGATCTACATAATATCTCTCTGGCATAGGAACCATAATTCCTGAACCTGTACTGGATTTGCTGGGATTCCAGATATGGGTATCCTATTTACACGGAGCCAATATAGATAGCAAATGTGGTCTGTTTCATGGATCTGTAACAATTTTAATTTCTATTAGATAAAATTCATACAAAATATAGTTATTAACATTTGAAATGCGAAACATGTTTGTATGTAATCAAACTAATTACTTAGGTAGTTAGTAATTACTCGGAACTAGCAGTAAGTAATTACTCGGAATATCTTTATTAACAAACCTATACTTTTATAGTCCCTAAGCTCTTTATAGTCATTATTAATTGCATATTTATTTCCATTTTATTGGTATTTTTGAACATGTACAAACAAACAAACTCGAATTATTAAATGTAATGGTATCTCAATATCTGACTTCAGCTTCTTACTATGAAGTTAAGGGTCTTTAGTTAAAATAACAGTTGAGTAAAATAATATATGTGTACGTGTGACAGAGTTCTACTAAATTATCCTAATCAGTATATTTATCTGTTTAGTACACATAGTACAAGGTATGTTTAAGTGAATGTGTCAAGATTATTATTTTTACCTGACAAGATGATATCCATTCATTAATCACAGTTCTTATGTGTATTGTTCTTGGTGTAATTGCATTGAGAACATGATTTCTACTGTGTAATATTGATATGCAATTCCCACACAACTGTCGAAGATGTTCTCCACTTGGGCTGGATTCTAGAATTGTTGAGTTGTGAAGTGCCCCAACATCCAGCAAAATTGACAGACTGCACTTTGATTTGTCACCTGCAAATAGAACACATATGTACTGCTTATTCACATTTAGTTATATGAGGAAAATGTTACAAAGATCTTCACCCTGTTATACAAAAATAATGTGATCTTAATAAAAATTGTCTTACCACTTGTGGAGCAATCCTTTGATAATTATCGAACTACGAGAAGCTCCAGATTTCATCTCCTGCGATGCAAAACACCAATGGCCAATGCCATCAATTGTTAGTCGAGTGAACAAGAAGCGCAGACACAGTTGAAGTGGTTTCAGTGTTCAAAATAACGCCAGGGTCAAAATTACAAACAGATTTTTGAAGTCCAAAAGTAAAAACTGTTCATCATTTGCTGCAGTTAATAACTAACAAATCAAAACGATAACAAAAAGAACCGAAAAATCATTTACAAATTACATTTATCGAATACTATTATAGATCGCAAATTGAAAATAAACAATTGTTATTTCATGTTTACTGTTTAATGTCAATTTTTGACATATGCTTATTAGTGTAGCCGGTAGCGGTGGGTGAATATGCCATCTAACGAAATCATTCGATTAATTTTCATAATCTCTCGATTCTTTCGTCTCGGGATATTTCGATTAGAAAAACACGTTCTTAGTTGTTAATTTAGTTAAGAATCGTGATTCGCGAATGAGATTGATATAACTTGAAACTGACTGGCAAACTGATAATGGGAAGTCACAAATGTTTCGTATTTAAAACAGACATATAAAATAAACAAACCACTAAATTCACAAGTTGATAGTAAGTTTAATGGAGTTTTATTCTTTTTGTTGAAGAAGTAAAAATCTAAAAAAAAATATATTTTACATATTATAATTTTTTTTTTAATGTTTTTTATTTGTTTTTCTGTGTATTTTTAAGAAACTAAAATATCACTATACCATTAATGCGTCAAAACAAAATATATCTTTTCCATGTAACAGCCAAAGAACGACTTCGGCTCCTGATTACCGAATCTGTTAATAGACTATCAATGTTAATATTAGTGAAGTAATTCGATTAAACCACCCATCACAAATTGAGTGTCACTAAATTGTAAAAACAATCGATTTGTAGAAATAATCTGATACTACTTTATCAAATAGTAAATAGTGCTTCAGTCATTTTGTTTAAAAGAGATGATAATCAATTACATTAAAAAGCACTTTTACTGCCTATGACGTGCAAAATCTATCTGTTCGTTTAGTAAATAAACTCGTTATTTTCACGATTGTATTTTATTAGTTTGGTTTTATCTATAAACACAAGTCTGTAGATAAAAGCAAAATATACAAGAAAACTAGAAAAAAAAAAAAACAAATACGCATGTTTCGGTATGTTATATACGTTATCATAATCGACACCAATGCGAATCGATTATATGATATAATCGAGTAAAGTCTACAATCAACATGGCACAGACCTATGCCGCAATGTGACTTCAAAACTGAATAATTAACGTTGATCACTTTTTATTTTATTTTCTAATTAAGTTTAAATTCCAGTTCTTTAAATAGTACCATCGTGTTTTAAAAATAAAATAATGATTTTTGGTATAAATAGTTTTTAAAAAAACACATGGTCATCACATAGCCTGTAATGGACAATACCCTTTAAACTCTGGTTGAGCACTGTGTTCGTTCAAAAAGTCCGGTGACACACTAACGACTCTTATGGTCAACTGTAATAGTCATTTTGAAAAAAAAACGATCGAGGCTAATAAAAGCGTGTTATTTGCTATCTAATATAAAAGAAAGCTTCGTTTGACACATACTGGTTGGCGGTCATCGGTAATCCAGGTAATCTATGATTAAATTGAGTCATAGTTTGTTTAACCTTTAACTTGTTAAATATACATTAAAGCTATTATACTAATAAAATTACGGTCGAGTTTCGACTAAAAAGCGATCGCTAGTTTATTTAAAAATATGATTAAAAAGGCGAACGCTTGTTTAATTCGTGCCGCGCCACGACTTATGAGTTGTGTAAAGACTGCAATGCGTCGAGCGTAGACACTAACTCAATAACAGCACCGCATGGCCAGTACGCCTCTGAAATAGCTTTTTCTACATTTTCTTGATTTTCAAAACGTTTCATATCAACGTGATGTAATTAGCTGACGGGAGCCAGCATGTGAGTTTTGTTTTATACGTTTGCGCTGGTAATCGAGGTCCCTTGTTCTTGAACAAATATTTAATGTCTGCGTTTGTCTGTTTTGAGTCCTATACATTAATATTTTTTACCGCCGACGTTAAAAAGTTGGATGTTTTAAGTTTAAAGTATTTGTGTGTGTGTGTGTGTGTGTGTGTAACTAATTGTGCGTCTATCTTTGGAATCGAAGCTCCCAAACGGATAAACCGATTTGAGTGGTGTTTTTCAACTGAATCTGTCCAGTGGTTTCTGAGCAAATCAGCTGTGGTGAACAGACAGACATACGAATGATCTTATAAAGATTCCGGTTTTCCTTGATGTTTGTGTTTCCTTCTGATGATGTCTGTAACCCTAACAACACTTAAGACATAAACTAGCAAAAAGCAGAACTTTATAAGGGCTCGCAAAATTATACTACCTAGTAATATTGCTAAGAAAGTATTTTTTATGAGAATTACATCTTTTAATGTATGAACTTCATTTATTATTCTAATCTAAAAAAAAGCCAGCGTATTTTTACCCAAACATTATATTCCCATCAAAGGCGTCGTCAGGCTTTGATCTAGAAGGCGCAGGAAAATAAAACCAAAATAAAAAACAATTCTTTAAAATTTTGCTATGATAAGATAGATTTTCGAATTTTTTTTTTTTATTTAATTAACATTCAAAATTTTTAGGATTAATATTGGACTTACCGCAGGCACGAAGAATTTGCGGTAGAAACTCAGCGAATAAATTTTTCAAATTTTTCTCTCAGGGAAACCCTCGGGGTTCGATTCCCGAGTCAGACAAATCAAAAATGTGTTTTTTTTTCAATTTTCTAATAAAAACAACGATGCCCGGGATTAGAAAAATGCCCGGTTGGTGATAAGCTGGTAACCTATCACGTTGTGGGACTAAGACGTATCTCCGGCTAATCGTGGATGCACACGTTGTACCTCTGCCTACCTCTTCGGGGATACGGTCAGGACCGTATCTTTTTGTAGCTTTTTACACTCGGGCTAAGATTGAAAATTATTCTCAATACAATATTAATCAATTAATACACTTGTACTGTTTCACAATAATCATATTGTCAAAAACTGTAATCGGTTGACCTTGCAGGCCATCCCTGAAACTTCCCGCTAAATTAAGGTATTTTAAACTCAAAAGAGTAAAAACTATAAGCATAGATTTTTTTTCAGTTCTAAGTAATATTGAAATATCTCAATTGCTAAGTCACAAAAAATAGCAAGAAAACACGAATGAACCAACGAAACAATCATACATGCAGTTTATTTTGATAAAAATATCAGTACATTGATTTTTGAAAAACTGTATATTTTGGAAACGATGATCAAATTGATCGAATTTCAAATGGCATTCAACTCAATTTAACTATTGCTTTAGCAAAATAATCGGTAGGTTCAAAAATTTCGAAGCAATTTCAAAAAACATTTTTTCAAAAATTTTCGTCATTGATAGATACCAAACAAATTTATATCCAGTTAACGGTACTTGACGCAGTTTTTAAAGGAGAAAAACTGATAAGATTTTGAGATCAATCGGTACATTAGTCTGAAAGTTATTTCATAAACATTAAGTAAGTTTGCTAAACACAACGTAATTTTAATGTTTGAAAAGCTGTAACTTTTGAAAATAAGATTCGATTTTAATTTTTAAAACGGCATTCGACGTTATTTTTTTAGTACTAAAATATTGTAGAATAATAAAAAATGATTGGTTGAAATATTTCGAAGTTATGTCGAAAAAAAGACTTTTTTCAAAATTTTCGTCAACGATTACTTCCAAACAGATAAACCGATTTGATGCAATTTATGCATTAAACTTAATTTTTTTTGAGAGTATAGCTGATTAGTCTTTGTACTCAATCAGTACATTAATCTGGAAGTTATATTAAAAAAAATCTGTTTCACCTTTTGGGTTTTTTTCAAAATCAAAATCCCTTGGGCCCAATTGGTTCAAATTCTCAGGAAGAAAATTTCAAGAAGTTTAAGTTGAGTGGAATCCAATCGAATGCCATCAACCGCATTTCGATCGGTCCAGCCGTTCAAAAGTTATGAGATGTTTACATACAGACATACATACACACACACACACGAACACACACACATTCATACAGACACACTGACGTCATCGCGAAAAAAGTCGAAAAAGGTTCCTAGGACCTCAAAACGCGGACATCTGGTTAAAATTCGATTTTTAAAAATCGGAGCAAAATCAGTAACTTCCTTATCCACATACGTAGTAGGAAGTTAAAAAGTACAAGTGTATTAATAGATTAATATTGTAAAATTTCATTTAAAATGGAGTGAATGAAAATGAATTAAATCTACCGCGCCAAAGTAACATTTTAACTCGTTAGCGTTTTAACTCGTTAATTTCATAATAGATGGCGTTAGTAGTAATAAAATTGTATTACATGTATTTTTTATTTTTTTCTTAATGTTTATAAAATGGTACTTTAATAGTAGATGACATATCTAGAGATGAATTAAAAACTACCACGTCAAAGCTCAAACCTCGAAGTGCGATATTTTTTCAATAACAGATACCACAAAAGTGCATACAAAGTGGCCTAGTGTAGGGCTCGCTTCGCTCGCCCTGATTATTTTGCAAAAACCTTAAAAAATATACTGTTTACCGTTGTACCTTTCTACAGTACTAACGTTTTTTATAGGTAATGGTATGGAACCCTTCGTGCGGGAGTCCGACTTGCAATTGGCCGCTTTTATAACAATTTCAGTCTCGGTATGCTATGGTATAGTATTTACAGGTTAGCAGATGGACGCTACCCAGCAGATGCGACTATAATGAAAAGAGATAAATATCGTCTACAAGCACCAAATATGTTAAATGGGTGCGTTGACATGCGTGTGACAAGTATGTATTGCAATGTGCATGAGTTTATTAACTACCTTTCTTTTTGTACTATAACATGACAGTGATAAGCTCTGGAGCTACGAGGAACTCATGAGGTAAAGCGGTGGGACAAACCCGGGCGTAACGTTGTAGAACTCTACCATTAGATACGATAGTAGTCGCACTTTCAGCAAATTGTTTATATCGTAGGATACCGTAAAACGGGGTAAATAAGGATCGAGAGGTGAATAAGGGAAAAAACTGGGAATGAGATTACACATGTTTATAACAAAATAAAAAGCTTATATATTGGTAGAAGTAATTTTTATATTTATTTATTTTACAACACAACGCGGTATAATCTCACAATTTTGTCGTTTTTAACCCAGAGTTAGAAATTTAACCGCCCAACTTTGGCGGGTTAAATATTTATCTATTTAACCTATGGTTTGGTGTTAACCTTTGTCAGTGCAAGAAAAAATAAAAATATAACCCTGCGTTAGCAGCTAACTCAAAGTTAAATAATTTAACTCTGGAACGCGCAAGCGGCCCTTAGTATATTCAATCTTGTTTATGGCAATACCAAATATGAGTGAAGTTTGAAACAGATGGTTATAAAGAATTGACAAAAATAGTGCGTTTGATCTCCACTGTTTGTTATAGAAAAAAATATCTCATATATTTAAAAAAATGCTGTGGATGACTGAATGCTTAGTTTATAGCGTTTAATATTTATGATTGAAAATGCACATAAAAATGTAAGTCTAGATATAATCTAATTTTTGTTAAATGTAAAACTATTTTGAATCTCAGTAACATTTGTTTGGTTACGAGGTTAAAAGATACGGTACAGGGCTGAATGGGAAAGCCCTGAGTTGCAATAAGAACGCAATTGCGAGTCAATAGGGAAACATAAGGTATAAATTGAAACAGTAAAGTTTTAATAGGGTCAGGGCTATCACTTCTGAAAGAACCTAATTGTAATAATTTTTCATAACAAAGTATAAAAACGCATTTTTAAAGATTTTTTTATAGTGTAAAATAGGGGAGAATTAAGTCTGTTTTTCATAGTTTTACTGCGTTTTAATTATTAGAGGATTTAATTTGTTTTATTTCAAGATTTTTTACATTTTCATTACAGTTTATGTTTGTTGATTTTGAATTGAATACGTTATTTTTAGCATAGAGTATAGACTATTAATATTTTAATACCGACCTTAAACACTTACACAGTGTAAAAGAAAATTGAAAACCCTAAGCTATTTTTCCTATTGACCCTTTTCTTGTCCCTATACACCCCAGTTCAAGTATGAATAGAGATATAGAGATAACCTTTATTTTGCCTAATAAAATATTTCTACATTTTTGTAATCTTTTCGCATTTTTTCGTAATATGCACAGGGGAAAAAATACCAAACTATCACGACATGACATATTCATACAAAAATATTGAAAAAAATCTCTTCAACCTTCGATTTCATTCCTAATCACCCTGTTTTACGGAAGCAAACAGGTTTTCTTAATAAAAGGAGAAAATTATAGACACAAAAGTTATTTGTGTGGCGGGATGGTAATGCCACATGCAGATATATTTTCGCATTTATGTTCATCACGTAAAAGGACTTGCCACCGCCGGGAGCTGAACCCGAGTCCCATCAATTACGTATTTAGGGCAGCTGATCCCCATCGAACTGCCTGACAGGAAAACAATTGATCTATTTTTAAAAATCTAGACCAATACAAGGGAATTAGAACATATTAGAGTATGTTCTGCATTGTCTCGTCGGGGTTTGGTACATATTCCTAATCAGAAGAAACATCCATTTTGTCATTTATGAACTGATTTGAAAAATTCTTTCCCCGTGTTGGTCCCGGGCTCCTTTGAAGAATAGGCCCAACCTTTGAAGAATAGGTTCTGCCAGGCAGGTCGTAAAAGGCGACCTATTGGCTACGAGAGTCACTGCCATTGAGGCTACTAGGTGGTAGAATTCTGCAGTGGCTCGCCCGAGCCTGGTACCATCGTCTTACCTATTCCTGCCGCAATAGCGTCAGTGCTAGTTACTGATGTGTTCCGGTTTGGAGGGTAATGCAGCAGGTAAACTTATGTATGTGGCATTAGACCTCGCTTTAAGATAGCAACGTACCATTAACATCTTTGGTATCTATAGACGATTGTTGACACTTTCCATCAAGAGAGCCATCTGCTTGTTTGCTATCTTATGATATAAAAAAAAAACTTCTTCATTTAGAGGTTAAAAAAACTTCTTTGTTATGGGTTTAAGCCTCTCGTTTGCTCCTTTTTATATACTGAAGATCTAATCCAAGGTTTCAGAGAAATAGGAGATTGGAAGCTAGTTGCTTTAGTTTTACTGAGTTTGTTTTTTTTTGGTTTTTCGTTATATGCGTCACTATATCAGAATATTCGACTGTCTCTGTTAAAAAACAAGCTAGATAAGTTTTCAAAGGCAATCGTTTAAAAAAAATGGAAATGGATTTGTATTTTAGGTAGGCACATAAAAACATTTTATTACTTTTTGTAGTGGCCACTCGACGAGAGATACGGATGTACAAACACTATAAACTTGTGGACTTTTTATTTTGAAACTTTTGGCATTCTATTTATAAATTACAATATGCTATTGCAATATATATGTACTGCCTCTTTGCCTTGGTGAGCAGAGATTGTCAACCGGTTAAATTTCAAACCTAAATCACCGCAATTACATAAGGAGCGTTTTAAGATTGGCTCTACCTTAAACTTAAAAATACCAGTTTCCTTATGGATTAATTTTATAAGGGTTTTCAATCATAAAACCGGTTTATAAAGTTTTTAAAAAACTTTCTTTGACGTTTGATGCTCCTAATTTATACTCGTATTGTATGTGACGCACACACTGGCAAAAAATGGCGGTTTTGACTTCAACCGGTTCATTGGTTCATGAAGCGCTCTCATATCAGATACGTTCCGAATAAAACCTTTTATAAAAGCCGCTAAAAACATTTATTTACTGGTATTTTTGAAGTGATTTCAAGCCCTGATTGTAGTTGGTCTATTTAGCTCTAATTGTGTGTTCTTTCAAATTTTTTTTCTGATAAAAAGTTTTAAACATTTCCTTAGCATTGTATACGTGCTAAAAAACATGTATAACTAAAAATACGAAAATATTAATCTATATTATAAATATAATTTTATCAGCAACGATAAACTTATTTAAGTATATAATAAGTCAAAGTAAAATGTTTCCGTTGTGTAAATTTTGTTGTCGGTAGTTCGACACGGTGAAATTCTTCTTCGCTGTGTGATCGATTCCATCAATTGTTATAAATGTGATCTCCGCGACGGCACCGAAAGGTTTAATAGATAAAACTCACCGATGGACTTTGGATATCAAAGAAGAAGAAGACCCCAGGGGCACAATTGTCCACCCACATCCACCACACTTTCATCCACATTGTTAGCAAACACAAAAGCACACAATTTACGCACTCAATGCCCGTTTCATTTTGAAACTGAAAAATCTTCTGTAGAAACGAATATTATCACTTAACGCCAGTGTAAGCAATACTGATTAAGAACTTTGTCACGTTGAACCACCACGGTCACGTAGTTTAGTCGGTCAGGGCGTTGTCCAGCTTAAGGCAAGATTGCTAGTTCCAATTCAGACGAGTCATTTTTTTAAATTATTTAAGAGTTTCCAAGCAGATTATTAGTGCTAAAACCGAAATACAGATTATGCGATTTCGGATTCGGATAGCCAACTACATTAAGCCCTATAATGCAGCAGTCGACCAACCAATATAAAGATCAGATACAAAACGAAAAAACTATCAGAAGAGAATTGCTCGATCCGGAACTCGACACACTAAAAAGACTGTTTGTATGAAGAGAGTAATGAATGAGGAGGAAGTAAGATAAACTTGCAAGGATCGTGACATATGGCATTCGATTCTCTCTGCCTACATCGAAAGAGATTTAGCGTGAAAATATGTATGTACTAGCTGTAACTGCGACTTTGCTCGTGTGGAAAAAATTTTAAAATAAAACCCGCTTAGTTCCCGTTCCCGTGCGATTTTCAGGATACAAACTCTCCTATGTCCTTTCTCGAGTCTCAAACGATATGTGTACCAAATATCATCCAAATCGGTTCAATGGTTTAGGCGTGAAGAAGAGACAGACGAACAGAGTTACTTTCGCATTTATAATATTACTAGCTGACCCGGCAAACGTTGTTCTGCCTCTTTAACAATTTTTTTTTCTATATTTTCTCACCTTTTTAACCTTCCCTGGACTTCAACAATTAGTTCAAAACCAAAATTAACCAAATAGGTTCCGCCGTTCTCGAGTTTTAGCGAGACTAATGAACAGCAATTGATTTTTATTTATATAATATAGATAAGTATGAACATAAAAAGACGACGAAATGTAGTCAAAAATAATTTTAAGCCCTAAATGTGAACAAAACAAAATATTCTTTATTTAAACGGCGCCTCTTTAACTTAAAAGGGGTGCGAAATTGTTGATTCCATTTCTTTCAAGATAAAAATAAAGAACTACCGCTGGGTGTGAAATTTATGGCGCGGAACCTACATCTTACAACTTTAATCATCGCTTTATAAAATTAAAAAGATATCGCGACTATAACTCTACTAGATAATATACTTCCTACGAGTTATTACCGACGGCGATGAAAATTATCCGCAGTGTGAAACTATTTCGATTTTAATTTTGATAAAGACTGTCTTATTTTTAATACGTAAAAAAGTATTTATAAGATAGCAAATAGATTGCTCTCCTGATGGAGAGAGACAACCATCGCCAATAGACACCAATGATGTTAATGCTGCGTTGCTATCTTGTGGCGAGGTCTAATGCCACATGCATAAGTTTACCGGCTACCTTACCCTCCAAACCGGACAGTGACAAGCTGACGCTATTGCGCCAGGAATAGGTAATGCGGTGGTACCAGACTCGGGTGAGCTAATGCAGAACTCTACCACCTAGTAGCCACGAAGGTAGTTACTCGCATAGCCCATTGGTTGCCTTTTACGACCTGCCTAGCAGTACGGCCTATTATATAAAAGACACCGGATCAACACGGAGATGAAAATCAAAATTTATTTCATATTGAGAAAATACGGTTCAATAGATATTTAATGTGAGCATAATTATATTTTCTAATACTATCTAAGTGAATGAGTAGATTGTTAAATTCCCGAAAAGAATACATATTCGCTTCTTACTGAGAAAATACGATTAAGTTAATTCGAAAAGCGAAGAGCGAGTCAAATCTACTACAATACTACGTGTAGTGTATGTTATTTAATCTGTGATAACAACATGGTGGTCTCGGGTGCACGGGTAGGGGGGAACGGTCACGGACGCGGGAGCGGGTGACGCGTTACTCTTACTACTGGTGTCGTAACGAGCCTTCCGAAATTTAACTAGAATTATTACTTCTATTAAACCTTCTGATACCGGTACACTACAAGTGGCGACGAGGATGGGATATAATGTACGGTTTACAATTTATGATTGACCGTACTACCGAGGCACACGAAAATCCATGCATAGTTTAAACTTCACGAGGACCCGTACTGACAACACATATAAACAGTGACCACGGTTTTTAATTTCATGTAGGCCCGTACTGCTCACACACACAAACAATGACGCACAGTTTTCAATTTCATGAAGGCCCGTACTGCCCATACACACAAACAATGACGTACAGTTTTCAATTTCATGAAGGCCCGTACTGCCCATACACACCAATAATGACGCACGGTTTTCAATTTCATGAAGGCCCGTACTGCCTATACACACAAACAATGACGCACGGTTTTCAATTTCATGAAGGCCCGTACTGCCCATACACACTAACAATGACGCACGGTTTTCAATTTCATGAAGGCCCGTACTGCCTATACACACAAACAATGACGCACGGTTTTCAATTTCATGAAGGCCCGTACTGCCCATACACACTAACAATGACGCACGGTTTGCAATTTCATGAAGGCCCGTACTGCCCATACACACCAATAATGACGCACGGTTTTCAATTTCATGAAGGCCCGTACTGCCCATAAACACAAACAATGACACACGGTTTTCAATTACATGAAGGCACGTACTGCCAATACGCACAAACAATGACGCACGGTTTTCAATTTCATGGGGCCCGTACTGCCCTTATACACGAACATTAACGTTTACTAAGTGTTGAATTTTAACTAAATCTTTAATATGAGATTGTTTTTTCACTTATTCACGGCAATAGTATTATTGCATATAACGTTTAAATCACGTAGGACACGATGATCTTATTTAATTTTCTCATAAAATAAACTGTAATGTAATAATAAATATACCAGGGTAACTAATACTGCTAATATTTCAAAATTATGTCATGTATTACACTGTTTAACTAACTGAGTATCCACACCAGATATTTTCTTACGTTCCGAAAATCGAACGGAACTCCCGCCAACTATACTAACCATTATACTAACGAGGCCGTTGCTATCATAAATACATTTCAGTAATACATTCATGTAATAGATCCATACATATTATGACAAAAATAACTAATACAACTGCCTTCAGGTTGTTAAATAAATGTCGGGAAAAAATTCAACAATTAATCGCGGTAAGATCTCGTTAGTCCTTAATAATTAATTACATAGATACGACTTGTAAATATGTGAATCTATGATGTGCACGCATATATTATAATATGAACATTAATACCTGTACTAGGTTTTTCCTAGCTCGCGCATAGTAAAGGGTAGGCGCAATTTCATGTTCGGTATTTTTTTTTTACAACTTCTTATATAATAATATTGTCATAAAACTCAAGATTTAAATATAAACTTACTTTTTACTGCTTTGAAAATGTTAAAAGTTACAGAATGTTTTATTCATATTTGAAAAATAAAATGGCGGCAAGTCATTTACGCGGTATTTCTTATTACGTACTATATCCCTATAACATACAGTAGGAACATAAGTACTTGAAAAATTTTTTGAATTCAGTTTTGAATTAAATCTATATTTATCTCCTTTTGTTATCATCATAGGTACACATTTCTAATAAAGGAATATATTATTATTGGTGAATTATGTTATGATACTAACAAAATATAAACAAAATTCAAATTATAACCCTACATTTTAAGACTTTTTCTGTTTTTTAAGTAAATAATTATATACTATAAAATCCTATTTATCTTAAAATAATCCTTGCACAAACCTTTTACTCGTCGCCACTTGTACTGTACCGGTATCAGGAGGTTTAATAGAAGTAATAATTCTAGTTAAGTTTCGGAAGGCTCGTCACGACACCAGTAGTAAGAGTAACGCGTCACCCGCTCCCGCGTCCGTGACCGTTCCCCCCTACCCGTGCACCCGAGACCACCATGTTGTTATCACAGATTAAATAACATACACTACATCCCTTTCTTATTTATTTTTTCTTTTTTGAAATTACAATAACAATTAGAACATATATGTTTTTAATTACTTTCGTTTAAATCAGTACGGTTATTTTCTTTGTCAGATTGTATTTTCCATTCACCTTCAATTTTTTTTTGACGATATTAGATAGTTATTGTTTTTGTCATTATTGGTTAAAGATTTATATTGTTTTCAAGAGGAGGCCTGCTGGACTAATAATTTATATTAGGTCTAATTGTACGACGTTTGTTATATCAATGTGAATCAAAAAATTATTTTGGCACAGAAAATTATAAGACAAACACAGGCATGATGGAATATGAAAAGCACAGATAAAGTTCATATTACGAAAAACCGTAAAAGCCAATTTTTTTAAATAATATGCATTAGAAATACATTAAATTAATAAATATAAACATTTTACACGCTAAATTCATGTGACATTCAAAAGTGACATACATTTATCATGTATGTCACTTTTTTATGTATAATGTATACTATTTTGTTTACGGTTTAAGTCTGTGGTCAAACTTAAAATAGATTTTATTGTTTGCTCTATGGTAGATTCGACCACAGGGCGATCGCTAGTTCATTACAGATAAATGAATAAATCGTACATTTATTCAGGAGAGATACATAATATAATGTATTAAAAGGGCTTTCAGTTTTACCTAAATATATAATAGAATTTCAGCACAAGTGCGTGCGTAGCGATTCGAATTATATCCGATTGGATATTTCCGATTTAGCAAATTTGACAGGGAAACTAGGGCTGCCATACGATATATTTATAAGATGCTTTATCCATCATAAGTTATATTACATAATAATATCCAATTGGATATTTCCGATTTAATAAATTTTATAGGCAAACTAAGGTTGTCACTCAACATTTTTACAAGCTGCTTTATCCATCTTATTGGATATTTGCGATTTGACAAATTTGATAAACAAACTCGGATATAAGCAAGCAAACAAGAAAAGAAATTTATATATCTAATTGATAGACAAACTAGGGTTGTTAAATAGGGATATCAAACGATATCTTTTTTGATATAAAAAAAGATATCATTTGATATCATGGAAGGTAAGGTAGCCGGTAAATTTATGCATGTGGCATTAGAACTCGCCACAAGATTGCAATGCACCATTAACATCTTTGGTGTCTATAGGCGATGGTTGACTCTTTCCATCAGGAGACCCATCTGCTTGTTTGCTATCTTATGATATAAAAAAAATCATAACGTATCTTATTAAATAAAATATAATATAAATTATATTTTATTTAATAAGATGTATTAAATAAAATATAATAATATAGACATAAAATCATAATATATCCGACTGGTGATAATCCATATATCTACATTTTGAAGATTCCATAACAGTTACCACTTATTTCTTGCAATAACCGCCATAGAGAGCTTTAGGTATGTTCTAATTCAAAATACGGGAGTGTTATAATGCACTATCACCAAACTTCAAGCTGACACTGAGACTTCGATTTTTGAGATAAATCCTCGAAATAAATCTCAACAATACTTTTGCTTAATCCAAGGATCGAACACGAGACCCCATGATCTGAACCGAATTTTTTTTCTGGCCAACTTAACATTTATCGCTATTCAATTATACATAGTAGTTATAGCCATTAAGGTTGGCAAAAGTTACTATTATCCGTTTTAACATTTAATAAACCATGGTAAATCGTGGTGAAGCAAAATGTCTAAACGTGGGTATAATTATGTAGACTATTAAGATACGGCGTAAAAAACTTTTTCCTTACTTCATACCCGCGCCTACGCCAGCGTGAAAGGAATCCCTAAAATTTCTCACCAGGAAGTTTTAAATTTGTTTAGGCTAGTGATTTTTATAGTTAAAGTCTTAACACTGTAACTATAAAAATCACTAAGTAAATAATATTATAACGGCACATACAATTTTACGGTGTCTATCCATTACAAGCAAACCTTTTCTATTAATAATTAGGGGGTACCTGGCATATTGTTGCAGCAGCAATGCGCTTTTAAATATGTCGCCTGTGGCAGAAATTCGACCATGGCTTAACAATAAAATCTCCTTTAAGTTTCACAACAGACTTCAGATTGTACATGTATCACATGAATATAGAGTGTATAATGTTTTTTTTTATTTATATAATGTACTAGCTGCAGCGACCAGCCCGCTGCATTATACATTTTTTGGCGAATCCTGCGGGATCACCTAACTTTTCCGGGATAAAAAGTAGCCTTTGTGCTATTCCAGGTTATCATCTACCTGTATGCCAAATTTCATAGAAATCAGTTCACTAGTTTTTGCGTGATTGAGTAACACACATCCATCTATCCATCCATCCATCCTAACATCCAAACTTTCGCATTTATAATATTAATATAGATTTCCAATGCATATTATTTAAAAACATAATTTCCAGCATTTTTTCGTAATGTAAATTTTAACTGCCAAATTTAATACTCCACAGTTCACGCAGTTGTCAAAAAAGGGGTACAAAGTTTTCCTACACGTATTAATATGTATATAGATTTGTAGGTACAAAATTCTGTACCGACTTAGAGTAGGCTGTAAGTTAAAGACAAGTTTAAACTACGACTCTATACGACGTAAACTCAATCCGCCTTATTACAAAAACAGGCCTAGATCTGGGTTTAAACCAAGATTAAGAAGTCTAGGCTTGTTACGGTATTAAAGTTAGTTTCAGTACTAAAATTCATTCTTATTACAAAAACAAGTCTAACCGAGGACTAGCTAATACCGAAGATAGATCTTGGATGAAAATGTATCCACAGATTATAAACTAAAATTACTCTAAACCTTTCAGTCATTCACTCGGCGTAACATGCAACGTTCCGTTACACAAACATAGTTATATGAAAAGAAAGCAAATTGTTTATTAAAAAGTGATTTATGAGTTCGAAAGTGATAATAAAATAAAATATAGGTACAATTTTGCTATGAAAAATATCGTAAATCTGAAAACGTTGAAATTATATGAATTTTGTTTTTATTTCCACTATATACCTACATGTATACACGTATCGAGTTAGCGTGCACCGAAATAAACTAAAATAAAAAACAAAAAAAGTGTGCGAAGCGCGTAATTTAATCCGAATGTTTATATAAATACTATATGCGAAAGTAAACATTTCAATAATATACAACAGCACTTCAAGTTACTTATTTCTGTATTTCCATAGCTGACTAGCTAGTTTTTATTTATGTATGTTTTGTTATAAAATCTAGCATTACTTTTTTTACCGTAATCAGATAGTTCTACGAATCTAAAATGGTTCAAATTAAGAAAAAAAAGGCGAAAATTGGACATCTAAAGAAAAGGTAAGTCAATCAGTCAGTGCAGTCTATATCACCTATAACTTTCAAAAATTTGCTATACGGCGAAACTTCCTCATTGCTTCTTCTTGCTGATTTAAATTAGCTGGCATCTTTATAAATCAGCTATGGGACAATCCAGCTAAAAGCCCTGCTATTTTCTTACAAGTAGCAAAACTTGTGGTCGGCTGGGATACACCATGTAAGTCGGCAGTATCGTCTTGAATCTATAGAAACAATATTAATATTTCAGTAAGTTCTCCAGCAATTGAAATATCCTGGCATTGCTTGTAATGTAGATTATCAAGTTTATACACTTACCCCATGACGAGGCCAGTTGCGTAATGCGCAAACCACTGGCAACTCAGGACTGAGAGCCTGTCCCCGAGGAACATGAACTAAATCCTCTCGCATAAATCCACTATTTTGCTGACAAACCTTTTTTTGAATCTATATTTTTTTCGAAAGTTTCAAATGACGGAGCCATTTAAGTGAAACGGATTCACTTGACTTTGGGGTCTATTAAGCCTCTGGTATGTTTTCAATACCTCCAAATCTTCCAAATCCATTATATCAATTACGTTTATGTCCATTTTTAATTATTTTAATTACAAACAATTATTTCACAACAAATACGACGTTTATGTCAACTTTGAAGTTTGACGTTTTGAGCTTAGTATTAAAGTTAAACTAGGGGTCGCGGAGGTTTATCTTTAGAACCATAGAAGATACTCGGACTAGCGCTAAACCCGGTTTTATAATAACGTTTCATCTAGTACTAGTAATAAACCTGGAATTAAGGTCGGTACTATATTTAGACCTCGTTTTGGAATAAGGCGGATAGTATATACCGAGTGTCTATGTGTGAGTGGTATCGTCACCCACATTATAGTGTTGCAGTCTTAGCTTAGTTAACAGTACTATGGCTATAACAACAACAAACAAAATGTTAACAAAGTTTTGTTGAAATGAAGTGAATGGTATGGCAATGTAATATTAATTTGAACGTAATAAAACTGCAATAACCAACCTTCCAACTCTAATCTCTGGAACTCTTGTATCTATACAAAATTTATATGGAACCAAATAGAAAGAAGTTATTACTTCTAAAACAAAATAAGAATTATTCGAAATCGGTCACTATATGACCAAGTTGTGATGTAACAAACATAAAAAATACCTTCCTCCTTTTAGTAAGTTGGTTAAAAACAAACATATATTGATTTCATACATTTTTTTACAAAAACATATATCTAGGCAAGTGTTGACAACCTTAGGGCAAAGATATTGTTAACTCAATTTCCTTATAAAAATCAACAATTTTTCCTGAGCATCCAATTAAATTGGTTCATAGTCGTAAAAGCAGGTCGTAACAGGCAGGTATATCCCGATTACTGTAATCGAATAGAGTGAAGGAAAGACAGCAATCCTTTTAGTGCGGCTTAGCATTGGCAGTTTTCCAGAGATTTCCATGAACGGTTATTTTCTATTAAGTATCGATTTATTTTTTACGTTCATTTCATTTAGTGTGTGGAAATGGTATTTATAGATGGAAATATATCATTTATGAACATTTATTTAAGCCTTTATACATGAGAATATTTCATTTATGAACATATTATAATATTGACCACCCCGTGGGTCGAATGGTTAGCGACCCTGACTACGCAATCGACGGGGCTTGGGGTCGATTCCCGACGGGGACAAGCATTTATGTGACGAGCATAAATGTTTGTATTTCTGGGTTTGAGTGTTTATTAAATATATTCTAGTATTTATACATGTATATCTGTATTAGTATCGTTGACTAACACCCATAACACAAGCAAATAATCTGCTTAATTTGGGGTAAGATCAGTAATTGTAATTTGTCCCGTGAATATTTATTAATTGCTAGTTGATCCGGCAAACGTTGTTCTGCCTATTTAACTACTCTCTTTTTCTATATTTTCTCACCTTTTAAACCTTCCCTGGGCTTCAACAATTAATTCAAAACCAAAATTAGCCAAATCGGTCCAGACGCTCTCGAGTTATAGCGAGACTAACGAACAGCAACTGATTTTTATACATATAGATTTATTATTATTATTTATTTTTATTTCACATATTAAACGTTACTTCTTTATTTTATGTTATTGGACAACAAATAAATACATAGGTTTTAGGATGGAAAGATATCAATGATGTTAATGATGTATTGGTATTGTTTCCTGCGCGTTGCGGTGATTTTATTACAGTTTGGAAGGTAAGTTAGCTAGGAAACTTATACAAATTGGTGGGTAAGCAAGCTGGAATATGACAGTGGCAAGTACTGTCGTCATTATTGCCGGAAAAGTAAAGAAATGTTTCTGAATTCAGGCGAGACGCTGTAATTCCTATCAAACGTTCAATTTTTCTTAAATAATTCTTCAGGTAACATCAGTAAAAATAGCACAATGAAATATTTCACACGAATAATATTTTCCGTTTTCCTGAAAATAAATTTTTAAATTATTGTTTCTTTACGATACAAATTTCAAAGGTAGACTTCAGCTATGAACTAGTAGTTAATCAAACCTTATAAATACGGTACTCCTTATACCTGCGACCTTATAGAATACGATGTAAGCAACATTTACCTATGCACCTCACACAAGCATTATTGTGATAAGCAAAAATGTGGGTTTGGTCTTTATTAGTTACTAGTTGAGTCCGCGACTTCGTCCGCGTGGAAAAAAGTAGCCTAAGTTACTCCCTGTCACATCAGCTGTCTGCCAGTGAAAGTCCCAAAAGAAAAAAATTGTAAAAAATGCTGTTTTGGTATATGTATTGTGTATACATCCATATGCATTTAGTAAAAAGCGGTTATTTTAATATTATAGACACTCCAATTTTATTTATTTGTATAGAAGATATTTTCAGTGTTTTAAAACTATGAAAAAAATTGTGGTGTATTTATATATTAGTATTTATATATAATAGTATCTTCGATTAAGCAGAAACAAATAATTTGCTTATTTTGGGATATATTATTGTTGTGTATAGCATTCTAGATTGTGTTATAGCAGAAATAAGGTCAATTTTTAATTAACAATAATATATAATTATTTATGCAACGCTTCGTTTCTGGTCTGATACCAGTTTTTGTTTGTAACATTGTCAGAGCCAAAAAGATATTATTTTATTATTATTGTGTTGTACAAGTCACAAGATACCTGAAGAAGGCTAGAGAGCTGAAACGTCGTAGAAATAATCGTGTATTAGTGCTGTTTCAAAATTGACAACATTCCTGCTATAATACAATCTATTAAAAAAAGATAGATTTTTGGGTTAAAAGCGATAACCTCGTATATTTTGAAACCATATATTTTGGAACCAAAGATTTTAATGATGCGTTGCTATCCGTGTGCAAGGTATGTAATGGGATATGTATAGTTTATCGGCCTTTCACCGCTCCGCGTTCACCTTAACGTATCGTACCTAAGCACCTAAATATCGATGTCATCATATAGGTGCATAACCGAATATAGCCGATCAACTATTCAATACTCGATTGGTTAATCGGTCACATTAACCTAAAATCGAATTATGACAAGAAGCAAAATGTACAGATATGACGTTATTGTCGTAGGAATAAGAAAGACGTTGGCGCCAAGCCTGGCAAGACTTTTTAGAAAACTTTTTTTTAAATCCCATGGTAAGTAAATTATGTGTTCGCGTTATGGGTGTTAGTCAACGATACTAAAACATAGAAATAAACATATAAATAATAAATACTGAAAATATAACTAATAACCACCCAAACCTAGAAATACAAACATTTATGCTCATCATACAAATGTCATGAGAGGGTCGCTAACTAATCGACCAACGGGACGGTCAATGTACATAGATTCTTAGGCTTTTTGGATTTTCAGCACACCTATGTTTCGAAACGCTTATTATCCAGTATTCGCCGAGGTTTTCCGCCTATCGCAAGTGGATGTCATGGACGCTACAACAATGTAATATGAAAGGAAGCTCAATAGAAATCGGGATGTAAGCAGCTGGTAATAAAATCGTGAACTAACCAAAAATGGCATGGTCCATATAGCAGATGAATATTGGTCAGATATATCTCATCATATGGCAAATATACACATATTTTATTTTCTGTGTCATTGCAAGGAAATGAAAAATAAAGTTTATTTTAGTCCTAACAACTTATGTCCCATAGAATGTCCATTATTATATGTATTTATTAGAAGCACCATATTTTGCGCTATCATTCAATTGTACAAAATCATCATTTTCAAATAACTTATTAAAATGTGCGCCAATATTGAAATATGTTCAAAGTTTCAATGACACTCTTTACAACTTTATATTTTACTCATGAAGATCTCATCTGTTTATAAATTGATAACTCTTTCTTGCGGCTTCGTTCGCGTCAAAAGTTATTTTCGTATATCTCGGGAACATTGTTTTCTGGATAAAAGAAAATCTATGTTCTTTCCTTTATCCCTGACTACACGTACGGAAAATATTTATGATGATTGGTTAATTAATTAGGAAGTGTAAGCGTCACACGCAAATCAGCTTTAATATAAAAATAACATTAGTTAAGATTACGTTTGTTATGTTTATGATTGAAGTCTTTAATTTATAAAAATATCTTCAGGCTCATATCCCTCGAAAGGGTAGACTGAGGTACAACAAGTGCAACCACGATTAGTCGAAGATACGAAGTCCCATAATGTGATAGGTGGCATGCCTAACTGGGTACTTACCCAATCCTGGACAATGTTATTTTTATCAAAAAACTGAAAAAAAACACATTTTTGAATTGTCTGGCCCCGAGAATCTAACCCGGGACCTCTTGCGGTCAAAACTGACACCACTAGACTTCAGATGCAATAATTTATAAGGAAGTATAAAGTCAATTAAAATATAAAATATCACTCACACATACAACAAAATACATATTATATTTTAGACTAAATACATTCATACATACTATATTGTAAAAATATTAGTATATGGGTACAGTATACATTACATCACTATTTAAACTTTTTGTATTGCGTAAATGGGTAAATGGAATAATAAAAAAACCACTTCCAATAACATAATTTAAGGCTTAGCTGTGGCCTGTAAGAATCATGGAAATTGGCCACAAGCCAGACACTTGGCGCAGCGTATGATGACTGTTGAGATAAAAATATAAGAATATACGTAAGAGCCAAGTATTTGTATCCTAATGAATTAGGCTCATTTGGAATCCCCGATGTGAAAAGGGTGTAGTTATAAGTAAATGTCTGTTTGCTATTTTTATAGCGTTAGATAGCAAACAATCAGAATCTTAGTGGAAAGAGGATACACTGTAAATAGAAACAACGAATCATTGACATCTATGATATCTACGATTCGTTGTTTCTATTTACATTTTAATGATATAATCAACATTATTATTGCACACCTTAAAGTAAGTTTGTACAAAAAGCAAACATAATAACTATTGAGATTTTTCTCACGTCAACTATTAGACTTTAAACTTATATAATAACTAGCAGTTGCCCACGACTTCGTTCGCGCGGACTTCGTTTACTCCGCACAGCTCCTCCCCCGTAGGTGATAGCGTGATAAAATGTAGCCTATATGTTGACCCAACCTGTTAGTGATATTCATGCAAAATTTGAAGTAAATCCATGCAGTACCTTTTGAATTTACTCCGGACATACATTGACTTTCCTACGATTTAATTATATGTATATAGATACACAAACTAACGAATATTTGTAAAATTACACTTTTGCTATTTTACGGTTTACACATTAGCCTGGCTACATTACGTAACCGGTAAACTTACGAATGCGACATAGTTCCCGTCACATAGATGGCAAGGGACCCTTTCACATGGTTCCATTTGACATGTCTCTTTATACGTAGGGACCGTTGATTTTTGATTGAAAGAGTCAAGCCGATTAGAAATAGCCTGGTCGTCGACGATTTGAACCGCTCTACGTTGAACGCGATCAAGGGGAAAAAAGCTGGTACTGAGGAGCTCCGGCCCAGAGGTGAGAACAGTACTCCATATGAGGTCGAACTTGGGCCTTGTAAAGTTGAAGGCGATGGGCTGGCATGAAGTACTGCTTTGCTCTGCTTAGTACACCAAGCTTTTTGGAGACTAGTTTAGCCTTTCCTTCCAAATAACCGCAGAATTGAACATCATATTAATACGTTATACACCCATACAGAGAGAGAGAGACACACACAATTTTCTCTTAACACAAACGTTCAAGTCTAGGTCGCTATTGACCCCTCCAATGGGATGGCGCAGAATTCATCAATAGTGTCATCAAGCGGTTAGAAATAATAAACACACACACGTACGCACGAAATTTTCTCTTCACACAAATGCTTGTTCAACTCCATTCACCCGACTAAAGGAATGGTCAAAATCGGGTCGAACGGCGGAGAATTTACCAATAGTGAAAGTGTATTGATGCAAGGTATGTTGCATTTGTACGTCAAGTTTGTGTCGGTTTGTTTGGAGACTATAGTGTCCACTTACATGGTACATAATTGGTCCGAACTACAGTAAACCACAAACGCAAACAGTCACGGCCATGCTAACAAGAGCATACTATCTCAATGTTTGATATTAGATAAAGTAACTTCGTTGGCTTTGTAGCTAATACGTCCCAGTAGTTTCAGCCTGAGATCCTTCTGAAAAGTGGGTTATCAGGTTTATATCAAGCAATTTCAAAAATACGAACGTTTAGCCAAACGCGTTACCTACCGTTATGTCTACTAGGTGATTAAGGTTAGTCTCGCCCGCGTACGGTATAACTAACGTGACCATACGTCCCGTTTAGAACGGGACTGTCCCGGTGCCCCTAAGTATATTTCAAGGACATGAAAATGTCCCGTTTTCCGAAAAATATACACAATAAAGGCACATTAAGTTTTAAATTGTATACCAATTCGTCGGAAATCCTATTTAATTAGATAGATATTTGCTAAGATATGAGCCGAACACAAAAATCGCGCTTAAAATATTTAATTTTCGATAGGAAAATTAGTTATTTCAAAATATTCAAATTTTTTGGTAGCTCTAACTTAACACCGATATTCAATTTCTTTCTTCTTATTAAAATAGATATATACATTCTACAGTCACTACTTCTATCATTTATTGTTTGCGTAGTTAGTTAAACTTAGTGTTCCGTTTAAGATAAAAGCTATATGGTCAGTTTAGATATACCTAACTCTTTCTTGCTTGCTTGCGTCAGTGATTAGTAGACGGTAAATTTATTAGAGGTCTATGTAAATCGATGTCATTGTAGTCGAGGAAATTGTTCCATGTCTCCAGACAGTGGTGTAGCGTGGACTAATATATACGTGGGCAAAGTCGCATCGGCGAGGCCCCTTTCCGTTCGTTCCCAAAAGCTACCCAAAAAGACGCGCCAAGATTGAAATAAGCGAAAAGCTATCGTGTATTTATAACGCGTTAACTTAGGATCTATGAGTTGTTTTGTTTCTATTTCAGATACAGAAGAGTGAGGCCAATATTTTCAGGCTTTTATTTAATTTAAAAATAAACAAGGATTTTAAATCATGTAGTGCGAGGCCCCTTTAGGTGCGAGGCTGTGGGCAAAGGCCCACTTCACCCACGCCTAGCTACGCCACTGTCTCCAGAGATGTGTACAAAAACAACAGAAGTCAAGCTTTCTTACATAGCTTGTCTACTCTGATTGGATTAAATTGAATGGTCTTGCTACTCAACTTTTGTTGTTTTTCTTTAACGATTTAAACTGTATGTTAAAAAAACTGATTTTAAGAGGTGGGTGAAACTTGTCTAATTTAGATAGGGGACTGGTTTTATTAACGGTTATTTCGGAGTTACTGAAACATAAGTCAAGAATGTTTTCACAGCAGTTCACTTCCGAATTAAATTGAGAAAGGTCCATACAATAAAATTCATCAATAAATGTTAATGATACATTTTGTAATGAGGTGCTTCCTACGTGTCTTAAAGAATAACTGACATCACTCCACTAAATAGAATGTAGATTAAAATCACCTAAAAACAAATAATTATCAGAAGGGTTTAAGTAATAAAATCGTTTAATCTTATCTAGAATGAAATTTGATCTCGTTTCCATTAGATTATGGCCCGGTGGTAAATATAATAAAATAATGTTTAGGTCTACTCTTGACTCCAGTCTCCCCCCACGTAAAGTAACACAGATAGACCGATCGGAATCTATAGATATTATGATAAATGCGAAAGTTTGGATATTTAGATGGATTAATGTTTTATGGATGGATGGATGTTTATTACTCAATTACGCAAAAATTACTGAACAGATTTGAATGAAAATAGGCACACAGGTAGATAATGAATAGCACATAGGCTAATTTTTATCCCGGAATAGGTGATCCCGCGGGATTCCCTAAAAACTTTTATAATGCAGTGTTCTGCACGCTGCGGCTAGTATTGTAATAATTATTTTTTAACGTTGTTAAACTGCAACAACCAACTTTTCATTTCTATATCTCCGAAACCCTGCATTTGAGCCTTAACTAATTTAAATGGGACCACACAAGGAGTATATCTTCTCAAACAAAAAAAAAAAGAATTTTCAAAATCGGTTCATAAATGACCGAGTTCTGAGGTAATAAAAAATATACAGCCGACTTGATAACCTCGGTTTGGGCAGTCGGTTAATATAAAGAATACTATAAAAAATCATTTCATAATAATAAGGCTGGTTTTATAGTCACGCTGCTAGACGCGCCGCTGGGCAGTGCCAGCAGTGTGCTGTTAACAATGCGCGCTTGAACAGTGGTGCACTGCATTGACTTACTTGTAAGTTGTAAGTCAATGGTGCACTGTGAAACGAGATTAGTACCACGCGTTTCGCTGCTGTGAGACAGTCGTGTACATGAATGTTAATGCGGTTAGAGTACTGGCTGTTTACTTTTTATGAAAAAGAAGGCAAAAGCGATTTCGAACAAGAAGATTTAGATAGATAGAAGAGTAGAAGCGATTTCCTCAATCACTCGTCCCATATCGATGTAATTTATTTTGTTAACAAATATCCAACGACGCGTCTAACCGGCATTACACTAAAACGCACACTGCAGACTGCACACTGGCCATAGAAGCGCAAGAGCGGCCCGTGCCTCGGCAGCGCCGGCGAAGAGTGCGCGTTATCTGAACGACGCTGCAAAAGCGCGCGACTTTGAAACGCAACTACTACTCCGAACGCGCGCTGCCCAGCGGCGCGTCTAGCGACGTGACTATAAAACCAGCCTTAATAATGCTGGATTAATGACACAAATTAATATATTAACTATATGCCTGTGTTATGGGTGTTAAGCAGTAGTCAAGGATACTGTGTAGAATTACATATATAAATAGTGCCTGATCTGAACTGATCGCCTCTGTGGTCTAGTGGTCCGGTGTCGGAGTTGACCACATGAGGTCAGTGCTCGATCAGGGTTCGATTCCTGAGTCGGGCAATTCAAAAATGGGGTTTTTCAGTTTATGATAAAAACAACGTAGCCCGGGATTGGAAAGTGTCCGGTTGGCGATAGGCTTGCCACCTATCACATTGTGGGACCAAGTATCTTCGGCTTATCATGGGTGCGCTTGTTGTGCTTCTGCCTACTTCTTCCGGGATATGGGCGTGAAGATACTTTTTTAAATACTGTAATATATTTAATAAACCTCCCAAGAAATATAAACATTCATGCTCAACACGCATATTATGCTCATCCCTATCGAAATTGAACCTGAGCCCCATCGACGGTGAAGTTAGGCTCGTTCACCACTCGACCAACAGGACGGAATGTCTACCATCAATATTTCAAAAGTACTAGGACTGAATGTTATCAAATCCGAATCAATATAATTTAATACAAAAACTTCCACATCATCATCATGTCCCAAGCCTTTTCCTATTATCTGGGGTCGGCTCTCCTTGTCTGCTTCGTCCATCTTCCTCTGTTCTAAGCCAAGCCTTTCACGTTCCACAAAATACTAAAACTTTCGCAGTTTAACCATATCTATACATATGCGATTTTAACATAGTATCTGTGAGAGAAAAATTGATTCCCCCTACCTACTGCCGTTCTGCCAGGATGGTCGTAAAAGGCGACCGATTGGCTATGCGAGTCACTACCGCCGTTGCTACTAGGTGGTAGAGTTCTGCATGGTCTCACCCGGATCTGGTACCACCACCTTACCTATTCCTGCCGTAATAGTATCAGTGCTTGTCACTGTAGTGTTTCGGCTTCGAGGGTAAGTTAGCCGGTAAACTTATGCATGTGGCATTAAACCTCGTCATGAAATGTCCACCACCATTAACATCTTTGGTGTCTATAGGCGATGGTTGACTCTTTCCATCAGGAGACCCATCTGCATGTTGGCTATCTTAGGATATAAAAAAATGACATTATGTTATATAGGACATAATATCTAAGCTTATATTGTCCTAAATATTAATATTCCAGAATATTCTTGTAAACAACAAACGAAAGTTTGCCGGGAAAAGAACAAAGTAAAACAGATTATACAGGATTATCTTGTAAAGTAAACTTTGTAAGCCTTATGTTATTAAATATGATCTCGATTACGGAAATACAAAGCCTCGAAACAGCCAACTATTTTATTTTTACTGTGGCAATTACACTAAAGTTATAAACAGCTTCAATACTTGTTAGTTTGTTAATTTATTTGTAGGAAAAAGAATTTTCAAAAGTGAATCAATTTTGAATATACTTTTTTGACAAATTAAATTTACTGATCTAACCCCAAAGTAAGCAAATTATTTGCTTGCGTTATGGGTGTTACTCAACGATACTAATATATAGAAATACATATATAAATACTAGAATATATTTTATAATCACCCAGACTTTGAAATACAAACATTTATGCTCATCACACAAATGCTTGTCTCCGTCGGGAATCAAACGTGAGCCCCGTCGATTGCGTAGTCAGGGTCACTAACCACTCGACCAATGGAGCGGTCGAGTGGTTCGAAATTCTTTCACTAATGAAAGAAACCATATTCGAGGATGACATAAACTATTTTTTTTTTCCAGTTTGTACGCAAAATCGGAACATACGTGGGTTTTGTCACAAAGATTTCTTAATGGTTCCAAAGATTCCGTTGTTTCGGAAAAGTAGAAAACATGGTAGATGAAAGGGTAACGAAACAGATATACAACGCGAATGTTGAAGGACGTAGGTACCGGCGAAGAACAAGACTGACATACCATGATCAGACTGATCGGTACGGTCGGAAGGTCAAATCTTCGCAATCGGCGTGTTTGTATGAAGAAAGCAATGAATGTGAAGAAAGCGAGACAAATCTGTAAGGATCGTAACGTATGGCATTCGGTTCTCTCTGCCTACCCCGTCAATCAATCAATGAATCAGTCAATCATTCATTGCAGAAAATAGGGTTGGTTACATGTGATCTTACATTATATAAACATAGTTCCTCCTATTTTGCCGTATGAACAACATGCAAATTAAATTTTATTTATGTAAAATTAACATATAAAAAAATTGCCATTAAAAATATTAGTATATCAATAATATACTAATAATATAATAGTATTATTGAAATTATGAAATGTTAGTGAAAAAATAATTTTAATTAAAAACAAAATATCTCGGGGCGATCATGCCGAATACAATCGATATCGAAGCCAAAAATATAGTTTTCAGAATTTTTGTCTGTTTGTATGTTTGTCTGTCTTTGTATGTTTGTCTGTTTGTCTGTTTGTCTGTTTGTCTGTTTGTCTGTTTGTCTGTTTGTCTGTTTGTCTGTTTGACTGTTTGTCTGTTTGTCTGTTTGTCTGTTTGTCTGTTTGTCTGTTTGTCTGTTTGTCTGTTTGTCTGTTTTTCTGTTTGTCTGTTTGTCTGTTTGTCTGTTTGTCAGTTTGTCTGTTTGTCTGTTTGTCTGTTTGTCTGTTCTTCTGTTTGTCTGTTTGTCTCCGGGGTAAACTCAAAAAGAACTGCATGGATTTACTTCAAATTTTGCATGAATATTACTAACAGGTCGGGTCAACATATAGGCTACATATTATCACGCTATCACCTACGGGGGAGGAGCTGTGCGGAAAAAACGAAATCCGCGCGAAGTCGCAGGCAACAGCTAATACAATATAAATTGAATTAGCACCGTTGAAAAAATATTGAGATTAATAAAAATTCTTTTTGTCCTTATAGTCTGGTCAACAAGTGCTTTTTTGGTCAACTTTTTTCAGCAGTCTCCGAAAATTATGATTGAGGTGTCATTCGATTCGGAATGGCATCTAGATAGTTTTCGAAAAACAATGAAGTTCCGCAAATAAAAATTACAAAAGTTATTAACAATTAACTAAAAATAAAAAGGGGGGTTTAGTTTTTTCTCATCTTCTCATAAACTAATAAAGATTTTTCAAATTTGAAAAAAGATTCAGAAAGAGGAGGAAATTTCCTAAAAAAAGTTCTGACTCCCGGAATTGTAGGACTAATATTTATAATTTTCCCAGAGGGTTGAAAATACGCCCGAAAACGGGTACTCCGGCTTGCGCAAGCCACGCCTCCTTCGGACCTTTAATGAATAAATATTATTTAAACTTATTAAATATGAAAATTAAAATTTGAAAAAATTCAGGTGCCTACAGGACAGATCAATAAACAATAATCCGTGGTCAAAAAATTTTTTATCGCGATTTTTCAATAAGTTATCCATTAATTAATTAACAATTTTTTGTAGCACGAACATTAACATTGCAAGTGCGATAATTGTTAAACTATTAATCTAGGATTTTTTTTCTTTCGTGGAGCTATTTTTCAAAGGTCTTAGAATAGATTCCCGTTGGAAAAATTAAAAAATTGTAAATTTTCATTTTGTAATTAGCAGTTTACTAAGGTGAAAAATTATAAAGCTTTATTAAACATTGAAAAAAATTTTTTTTTCATAATATTATTATTGATCCGTTTTTTTATGATCAGAAGCTACTTAAAAATGATTTTTTATAATTTTTATCTCCTATTGTTTAAAAAATTGTTATAAACAAATGCGTTGTTTATGAGATAATTTAAAAATTTTTTTCGATAACATAATCTTTGATGATAATTATGATTTTTTTAAAAAAAGCCGTTTCTTAAAAAAAAATTTTTATTGCTAAAAACGCATTTGTTGATTAACAATTATTTTCTCCCACTTCTAATTAACATTAAGGAACCATTTTTTTTTAAATCATTATTTATTTTTCTTTTTGATATAAAAAAAAATTATTTAATTTTTCATTGTTTATGTAATAAACAATTTGTTATAAACAAATAAATTTTTACCTTTTATTTTTGTTTCTTATTTTACTTAATGTCACAAAACTGACATGATTCATTTTTTCTTTTTAATTTTTTTTACTATTTTTTTTTAATTTTTAAATATTCGTTGTCTGTAATTTCGTCATTCTTGCCTGGTTTTTCATCCTTAAAATTATTAAAATTTATAAACTAATGGAGATATGATGAAAACACCCAAGACTTATTTATTCTTTAACTAATAAAGACTATACTAGATAAAGAATAAATAAGTCTTGGGTGTTTTCATCATATCTCCATTAGTTTATAAATTATAATAATTTTAAGGATGAAAAACCAGGCAAGAATGACGAAATTACAGACAACGAATATTTAAAAATTAAAAAAAAATAGTGAAAAAAATTAAAAAGAAAAAATAAATCATGTCAGTTTTTGTGACATTAAGTAAAATAAGAAAAAAAAATAAAAGGTAAAAATTTATTTGTTTATAACAAATTGTTTATTACATAAAGAATGAAAAATTAAATAATTTTTTTTATATCAAAAAGAAAAATAAATAATGATTTAAAAAAAAAAATTGTTCCTTAATGTTAATTAGAAGTGGGAGAAAATAATTGTTAATCAACAAATGCGTTTTTCAGCAATAAAATTTTTTTTTAAGAAACGGTTTTTTTAAAAAAAATCATAATTATCATCAAAGATTATGTTATCGAAAAAAATTTTTAAATTATCTCATAAACAACGCATTTGTTTATAACATTTTTTTAAACAATAGGAGATAAAAATTATAAAAAATCATTTTTACGTAGCTTCTGATCATAAAAAAACGGATCAATAATAATATTATGAAAAAAAAATTTTTTTCAATGTTTAATAAAGCTTTATAATTTTTCACCTTAGTAAACTGTTAATTACAAAATGAAAATTTACAATTTTTTAATTTTTCCAACGGGAATCTATTCTAAGACCTTTGAAAAATAGCTCCACGAAAGAAAAAAAAATCCTAGATTAATAGTTTAACAATTATCGCACTTGCAATGTTAATGTTCGTGCTACAAAAAATTGTTAATTAATTAATGGATAACTTATTGAAAAATCGCGATAAAAATTTTTTGACCACGGATTATTGTTTATTGATCTGTCTTGTAGGCACCTGAATTTTTTCAAATTTTAATTTTCATATTTAATAAGTTTAAATAATATTTATTCATTAAAGGTCCGAAGGAGGCGTGGCTTGCGCAAGCCGGAGTACCCGTTTTCGGGCGTATTTTCAACCCTCTGGGAAAATTATAAATATTAGTCCTACAATTCCGGGAATCGGAATTTTCTTTAGGAAATTTCCTCCTCTTTCTGAATCTTTTTTCAAATTTGAAAAATCTTTATTAGTTTATGAGATATTTGCAAAAAACTAAACCCCCCTTTTTATTTTTAGTTAATTGTTAATAACTTTTGTAATTTTTATTTGCGGAACTTTATTGTTTTTCGAAAACTATCTAGATGCCATTCCGAATCGAATGACACGTCAATCATAATTTTCGGAGACTGCTGAAAAAAGTTGACCAAAAAAGCACTTGTTGACCAGACTATTAAGCTACTCCAATAAACTTTTTTGAATTTCTTTAGGGGTAGTAATTTAAAATTGTCTGGCACAGTATTACATACTTGTATACACATAGACTAATACTGCTTGTGATACAATGCTGTCCTTGGCTCGAGGTTATAAACCAGCCTATTGGAATTGCGAGTATTTCTAGGATAAATATCCCGTGCCTCAGAAAACAGATTATAATTTGCCAAAACAAAACAAGCTAATTCGTATATGCATGAAAGTGGTAGAATAATCAATTTCTTAAAGAGTTGTTAGCATGAAACGAATGGTGGTTTTGCACACGTAGCTCTGATATATTTTTTATGCAATAAACGCCTTGTTTATATTTGTAGAATTTCCCCACAATAGGCGTGAAGATATGTTTATGTTGTTGAAAATTGTTAGAAACACGTAATATGATACATCTAGTAGCTATCCCGCAAGGAATTTGGTGGGAAGTTATGTATGTATCTAGCGGTAAAAGACGCCAACTGTAAATTAAAGAAAAAGCGTTAATAAAAAAAATTCTGTGAAAATGGACTTTTTAAACATAGTATTTTATTTCTCTATAAGAACCTCATTGGTGGTCGTATTCCGTTACAACTCAAGAACACCTCGACCGATCTTGATTAAAATCACTATACAATAAGATCACATGATTGTTCAAATAATAGGCTAATTTTTTACATACAATGAAACCAGTATAATATGACATCACAAAATTGTGCGAATGATGGGTCAATTTTTATCATAAATTAATTTTGCGCCCGTAGCGCAGCGGTAAAGAAATATAAATAAGTAAACACCTTGTTCAAAAACCACAAATATCTCGCAAATGTATGCCCCTGTCGGAATTCAAAGCCGAGCTTCGTCTCAATAGGCGAAGAGTAAACATTAAATAATTAATCTTAATTCTTCTATCTAAAATCTTAAATCTAAATCTTAATCTTAAATTCTGTAATTTTTAATGCTATTGGCGAAAAATTTTATCTTTTGGCCAAGTTATTTAGGAAAGTCTAATGACGTCAGGTAATCTACATCTCATGGCAAAAATGGGAGATCACGCCAACATTTCTATAACATAATTTAATATAATTTGCTCATAAATGACCCAATTTGCTCAGTAGTCAGAATAAAAAAATTAGTCAAGCTAATAAAGCAATTTTTTATGTCGTAAGATAGCAAACAAGCAGTTCTTCTGATGGCAAGAGAAAACTATCGTCTATAGACACCAAAGATATTAATGGTGCGTTGCTATTATTGTGGCAATGTCTCAATGCTACATGCATAAGATTACAGGCAACCTTACCCTTTAAATCGGAATACGAAACTGACAAGCTCTGACGCTATTGTGGCATTAGCAATGCGACTGCGACAATGCAGAAGTCTACCAGTAGCCACGATGTTAGTGACACGTATAGCCAATCGGTCGCCTCTTACGATCTGCCTGGCAGAACCGTAGTTGGTCTATTTTTTAAAGGAGCCCGAACCAATTTGTAGTCAGAAAATGATAAATTATTTAGAATATTCCTTTAAACTAGAAATAAAATACATTTCTCTGATACATTTAAGATATGATGCAAAATGATGTCGAAGACTTCGAGTGTCACCGAAGGCTGTTATTATTTTTACTATCAGCGCTCGGTGCCAAGATAAGGCAATGTTCCGTGCCAAGATGCCTTGCGGATTCCACTTAAATAACTATATCTTGGTGAACGTGGTAAGCGAATAATAATGGCAATTTCAGTTTCATGTACATTTTTAAGAGAACTGCAGTTTATAATACATTATTTTACTTATTCGTTTCGTATTATTAAACTAGTTATAGGTTTACTCCTTAACGGCATTACTTGAGCAGATTAATATAAAAATAAAAAAAAAACCCACGTGCTGGTCTGGGCTCCTTTAAAGAATAACTCAACTACTGTTCTAAATATAGGTCGTAAAAGGCGACTGATAGGCTATATGTATCACTGCCATTGTGACTACTAGGTGGTAGAGTTTCGTAATGTCTCGCCCGGGTATTTAGTAACACTGCCTTACCTATTCCTGCCGCAATAGCGTCAACAATTGTCACTGTCGTGTTCCGATTTGAAGTGTAAGGCAGCTGGTAGACTTATGCATAAGGCATTGCCGATCCGCCACACGGATAGCAACGTGCTATTAACATCTTTGGTGTATAGGTGAAGGTTTCCCTTTCCACCATAAGAGCCATCTAATTGGTTGCTACCTTTATATTTATATGTATATTGGTCTTTTATTGTTATTTTGGTCCGCGATTTCATATGTGTGACAAAAAACATTACTAGCTTTTTTCCCCAGTAGGATAAAAATATGTTTCAAATTTGAAAGCCGAATAGTTTTTCGTTGTTTAAGTCACATTAAAGAGAAGGAAGAGGAAGACTACTTTTTATTATTTTTTTTTCAAATCACTACATAGTACAAAACAAAGTCGCCTTCTCTGTCTGTCCTTATTTATGCTTAATTCTTTAAAACTAAGCAACGGATTTTGATGCGGTTTTTTAATAGATAGATTGATTCTTTTTTTAGGAGGGTTAAAAGCCTCCTAATACAAGGAGGTTTTAGTATATAAACCTTTCCGATATTCCCACGGGAACAGAAGCTACGCGGGTGAAACCACGGGCAGGTCGCTAGTATTTAATAAAAGAATTAATAAAAAGTAGTCTTCCTCCTCCTTCTCTTTAACGTGACTTAAACAACGAAAAACTATTCAGCTTTCAAATTTGAAACATATATTTTCTAACTAATTCGTTGTTATATCACACAGAACTTGAAACACCCTTTGCAATATTTGTTTACTAACTTTAAGTACCTACTGGGACCCTATTCATGTAACATAATGTCAATCGACTGGAAGCCCTTAGGTCACCTACACTACATAAACAGGTTATACGATACAAGGTCGCGTAGTGCTACGACGCGGCATAATCTATATCACTACATAGTATAAAACAAAGTCGCATTCTTTGTCTGTCCCTATATCCCTATGTCCCTATGTATGCTTAAATCTTTAAAACCACGCAACGGATTATGATGCGGTTTTTTTTGATAGATAGAGTGGTTAAAGAGGAAGGTTTGTATGTATAGTAACATTCAATATAGAGTCGACAAATACTGCAATTTTTGAGTTTTCTGATGTCATGTCGTAAATAATTATATTTTTTTCCGCTTACATTGCAAACGCTGGCCAAACCCTACGAGATTTATCAAAATAATGTTCTAAGTATTTGTACACCTCGAAAAGATCTACCGAAAACTCTGCGATGGTATATGTCTATCTCTTATGGATAACCCACAATAGCATTTTTTTGTCATTTACTTTTTACGAGAAATAATGGCTTTTTTTCGAAGCAATTTTAAGCAATACAGCACTAATCCTTATTCAATTAAATACCTTAAATATATTGATGATTTAATATAGAGCAATACGGCCGTTTACAGCATGTAATTTAAATGAATATTTTCGAAGATATTACAGATTTAAAATGCAGGGGCATAGCGGTTGCGGGGTTACCGACCGGTCGACGGCGCGCGCGCGGCGTGTTCTGAAACCACCGCGCTGGGAAACGTGTTGATTTTCGGATAAATAAATCGACGAGTCCCAAGAACAAAATCGTATCTACAAAATTACCAAATTACAATATGTTTGTTTATGGGAGTACATTGTAGATAAGATGATGTTCACTTGAGCATTTTAACAAAAAAATACCAATAAATATAAAAAGTATATTGTAGCTTTATGCGTGTTTAATGCGAATTTTATTATAAAACCAATTTAGTCTGATCTCTCCATAAGATTTTGTTCTTGGGACCCGTCGTTAATATAGAACTTCAGCTGAAAATCAAAATTTAGTATATTTTTTTTTAAATTAAATATCACTATATAAAAATCATGTGGATGATTAGAAATAGTATTGACAAATTATTTGTTTTAGATATTTTTAGCCTGTTTTCGGAATTTTATATGATCAAGTACATTCTATCATGTAATAAGTTCCTTAGATAATTCTTCAGGTATATCGTATAATTTTTGTAAAATTGTTACTTAATAATCAATGTAAAAAAACGTGATTTAGCAAACCAGTTTCTAATTTCCCACTACGTATGTAGATAAGGAAGATACTGATTTTACCTCGATTTTCGAAAATCGACTTTTCACCAGATGTCCACGTTTTGAGGTCCTAAGAATCTTTTCCGACTATTTTCACGATGACGTGAATATGTCTGTATGTACGTATGTGTGTGTGTGTGTGTATGTGTGTATGTAAACATGTCATAACTTTTGAACGGCTTGACCGATCGAAACGCGGTTGATGGCATTCGATTGGATTCCGCTTAACTTAGATTTCCTAAAAGTTTGAACCGATTCGGTCTAGAAGATTTTAAAAAAATTAGAAAAAATACCAAAAAAAATTTTGAAAAAACACCAAAAGAAACAGTATTTTTTAATATATTTCCTGATTTATGTAACGAGTACAAAAAATAATCACCTCTATTCCTCAAAAAACTACGTCTAATACATAAATTGCATCAAAATCGGTTTATCCGTTTGGGAGTAATCGTTTACGAAAAATTTTGAAAAAACATATTTTTTTATTGAGTGACATAGGCTGTATATTTTATACCCGTGCGAAGCCGGGGCGGGCCGCTAGTAATATATAAAAATCCATTGCTGTTCGTTAGTTTCGCTAAAATTCCAGAACGGCTGAACCGAATTAGCTAATTTTGGTTTTGAATTAATTGTTGAAGTCCAGGGAAGGTTTAAAAGGTGAGAAAACATAGAAAAGAATAAGAGTAGTTAAAAAGGCAGAACAACGTTTGCCGGGTCAGCTAGTGTGTAATAAAATGTGTAAGTCGTAAAAAATTGGGATACCTACTGTATCTTTACGCACGAATCCTTATTTTTTACGATACCATCGTTTCATTCTACGTAGTATTATAATAAAGTAGTTTACTTATGATTAGATTAAGGTAGTTTTTTTAATAGATAGAGTGATTTAAGATGAAGGTTTGTATGTACAATAATATCCATTATGTAGTATAGAAATACTGTTATAAATATATTTATCAAAACAACATTTGCTGGGTTAGCTAATCTAATAATATAAAAAAAAGTTTTTGTATACTTCGACTCTCTGTACATACCTTAACTCTTAAACATAGATATGTAAACAGTAAATATGACTGTCATTAAGGATGCTGCACAAATTTGCATTAAGATGAACGACTGTGCGCCATTGCGTCGTTATTTTGCTCTGCAGCTCTAAAATCTAAATGTGTAGACTTTTCATTGTCATTTTAATCAGAATTAATAAAACCAAGAAAACTCCCATAAATTAATTTTTCTTTATTTATACTCTGTAGCTCTACTGGTGTTACTGTTAGCAGGGTTGGCTGTAGATCATGACGTTCCGGATTTAGTTTCCGAGTAGAGCAAATTTTTTTTTGTGTTTTGTTTTTAATTATGCGTATAACTTGTATTTTATTTGTTTCTCATTGATCCGCTGAATTAATGTATCTTTCTTTTTTCTTTTCCTTTCTTTCTTTTTTCTTTCTTTCTTTCATTGTCGCATTTATCAACCCTAACAACTATATTTCCCAGTATTGGTTCGGGCGTTATTGGTAGAATAATCCCATCTACGTTCCTGCTAGGCCGTTTGTTAAATGCAAATGACTGAATAAATATGTCAATACCATCGTGACTACTAAAGTGACATTTCGGCGGATTAATTGCAGCAAACATGCAGTATTAGGTATAGGTGGAGCTAACACTCATATTAATCAATTGAAACAAATATTTACGTTATGTCTCTATCTCTGAAGTCTCCCCATCACTTTTTATACAGCTGTGTTAGAAAGAGAGGGTAGGACCTCAGAAGATGACAGCAGTATTTAAAGTTGTGTTTCAAGTAGGTATAAGAAGTGCTGTCTCCAGCTATAATACAGCTACATGGTAGCACCGTTGTACACATTCTTGCCACGACAATATTAGACCTTGTCATTGTTGCATTGCAAAAATATGCATGCAGCATTTTATTCAAACCACATACATAACAAAACAGCATTAACATTTTTGGTGCATATAAGATGGTTGTATCCATCAGGAGTGCTGTCCGCTTCTTTATTATTCTATGATATCTATTCAAAAAATACATACATGTTTCATAAAAAAATCGTCTTCTTATCAAGGTAATTTCACTTTTAATACACAAGTAAAATCTAAATCTCTTTGATGTTAAAATCATAAAACTTCATATTTGAGGCACTAAATCGCTTTAATGAGTCTTATAATCGTCTCATCTAACAGTTCATTTACTTAATGCCATTGCGAAACGACATAGTGAAGCCGTTAAGCAGTATAATAGCTATATAGACGTGCCATAAAATGCTTTCCACATTGTTATGGTCTACAAAAACTGTTCATATAAAGTGTTTCATCGTATCAGTTCGGTTTTTTATATTATAGGTAGTAAACAAATAGAACCATCTTCTGATGGAAAGAGAAAACCAGAAACCACTTTCACATTGTCCACAAAATCAAACATTCCAAACCACAAAGTCCACAAAAATTGTTCATATAAATTATAGCATGGTATAAATGCAGTTTTGAATATTATGGGATAATTTATAATTAATTTGGTGTTATAAAAAAACAATTTAAACATAGCATAGCCGCAAAATGTGACTTATCATTTGCTTTGTTTCTGAACCCTGATGAGATCTTTACCCATTAAATTAAGACCACACGGAAAGTATACCCTTGAAACAGAAAAGAAATTTTCAAAATCAGTTCATAAATGACCGAGTTCTTAGGTGACAAATACAAAAAAACAGCCGAATTGATAACCTCCTCCCTGTGGGAAGTCGGTGGATAAAAATGTTATAAATTAATAATCACGTATCTAAATATGCTCTAATTCCAAATTTTTTTTCAAAATATACTCTATCTTTTGCGAAGTTCATTGGAAGGTCAAAAGTAGCTGGTACTGGTACTTTTTACTAGGTGGTAGAGTTCTGCATCGGCTCGTACGGGTCTGGTACCACCGCCTTATCTATTCCTGCCGCAATAGCGTCAGTGCTACTCACTTTCGTGTTATGGTTTGGAGGGTAACGTAGGGTAACGTAGTAACATAAGCATGTGGCATTAGCCTTCGCCACAAGATAGCAACGCACCATTAATATGTTTGGTGTCTATAGGCGATGGTTGACTCTTTCCATCACGAGACCCATCTGCTTGTTTGCTATCTTATAATATAAAAAAGCTAATATTTGCTGATGCCAAAATCATGTAATTTAATATTTGGAGCACAAAATTGTTTTAATGAGTCTTATAATCGTCTCATCTAACAGTTCGTTTACTTAATGCAATTACGAAACGACATAGAAAAGCCGTGAAGCAGTATAATATATGTGCTATAAAAAGCTTTTAACGTTGTTATGTTCCACAAAAACACTTCATCTAAACTCTAAAGTGGCACATCGTAAAACTTCAGTTTTTAAGTCATATAATAATTTAAAATTATTTATAGTGACCTACCTACCCTCCCCTACCTTAGACTTACTTCTTTTTTTGTAAAAAGTCGGATAGGGTTCTAGTTATCAATAAATTTACATCACAAGTAATTTAAACAATATACCACAGCAATTTCTTAACGGCAGCGGAATGTCATGCATCACTACATAGTATAAAACAAACTCGTTTTCTCTGTCTGTCCCTATGTATGCTTAAATCTTTAAAACTACGTAATGGATTTTGATGCGGTTTTCTTAATAGATAGATTGATTCTTGAGGAAGGTTTAGGTATATAAACCTTTCCAATATTCCTACGGGAACTAAAGTTACGAGGGTGAAACCGCGGGCAGGTCGCTAGTATATTATACATGTAATACGAGAATAATATTTGAAGTTACCATTGTATCCGGACGAATTATATAATTTGTCTGCGACATTTATAAAAGAATAAGGTCTAATCCAGTTTTTCGTTGAAGACAAGATATCGTTTACTTACGGACATTATTTTACTTTTTACGGGCAAATAAAAAGAATCTAAGACTCGTTAATGCTAGTATCATAATATCATATGCTATATGCAATATGCTTAAAATACAAAACTTCATATGCGATACAGTAAATCGTTTAACAGTCTTATATAATCTATCTATCTAATCGCCTGTGTAGTCTAATCATCATCCAGCGTTGGCGTTGACCACATGAGGTCCCGGGTTCGATTCCCGCGTCGGGCATTTTAAGAAGGTAATTTTTCAGTTTTCTGATAAACACCAAATTGTCCGGGATTGGAAAGTGCTCGGTTGGCGATAGGCTTATATATACTCTATATTTATAGATTATAAATATCTATATATATATATATATATATAGATATTTATAATTATATATAGATATAAATATCTATATATATATATATAATCTATCTATAAGTTCATCTGCGTTATGCCACTACGAAATGACATAGTTAAACAGTTTAAGAGTTTAATATCTGTATAGAGGTGCCATAAGTTACTTTTCATATTGTCAAAGTCTACAAAATCTTAGAAGATCCTGTGAACACTCCACTCGCCAGACTGAATAACTCGGACGAGCACGTGACCCCATCGGATATACCTTATCTGGTCGGTAAAATGCGGCGATGGGGATCACTACTCATCTCGTCAACCGGCAAACCGGTGAATCGTAGTGAATTTGAAAGTCTAATAGAAGTTCGATATACTCTGCCTACCACGCAATGGAACCGGGCGTGGTGATACTTTTTAAAAACTGTTCGTATAAAATGTTTCACCATATCAGTTGTTTTTTATATCATACGATAGCAAACAAGCAGAACCATATGTTTTGATGATAAGAGAATACATTCACCAATAGACACGAAACATGTAAATGCATCATTTGTGTGATGAGGTTCCAACGTCCCTGGAATGCCATATAAACTGGAATACATTAAAGTTAATGCAGCAGGAATAGATAAAATAGTGATATCCAAACCCGGGTGAGACGCAGCAAATCTTTCGCCGTCAATGACCTGCCTGGTAGAACGGTAGATTTTATTATTTATATTATAATATAGCAAACAAGCAGATGGGTCTCCTGATGGAAAGAATAAACCATCGCCTATAGACACCAAAGATGTTAATGCTGCGTTGCTGTCATGTGGCTAGGTCTAATGTCACATGCATAAGTTTAGCGGCTACTTTACCTTCCAAACCGGGACACAAAAGTGACTAGCACTGACGCTATTGTGGTAAGAATAGGTAAGGTGGTTATACCAGACCCGGGTGAGACAATGCGGAGCTCTATCACCTAGTAGCCATGATGGTAGTTACTCGCATAGCCTATAGGTCGCCTTTTACGATTACCCTGGCACAACATCAGTTAGATTATTCTTCAAAGGAGTCCAGACTGACACGAGGAAAAAATATAGCGGATTCTTCAAGAGAGATCAACGCGGATTTTCTTATCATGGTTCCTTTTTAGATGTGTCAATATTTGAAATACAAGATAAGTTAAAACCACAGACCAAACAAATACTCTTAAAACGACTAAAGATTCCAAGATCGAAATCTTGTACTACATTTAATTCGAAATTTAAATTTAAAAAAAGCGAATAAAGCTGTTGTTACCAGATATCGTCAATTACAAGGAGTAAATGTTAAATAAAATGTGAGGAGGAACATCTCGCCCGTCGCCGATAAAAATGACGGCGAATCGTAATAAAATAAAGGAAATCGGCGTTTTTTTGTCTTTACATCATAAGATAGCAAACAAGCAGACTTACTCCTGTTCAGTACTTGTTGTACTGATGCTATTGCGGTAAGAATAGGTAAGTTTTTTTTTATATCATAAGATAGAAAACAAACATATGGGTTTCCTGATGGAAAGCGTCAACCATCGCCTATAGACACCAAATATGGTAATGGTGCGTTGCTATATTGTGGCGAGGTCTAATGTCACAAGCATAAGTTTACTAGCTACCTTACCCTCCGATACGGAATACAACAGTGACAAGAACTGATGCTATATCCGCAGGAATAGGTAAGGCGGTGGTACCAGACCTGGGCGAGACAATGCAGAACTTTACCACCTAGTAGTCACGATGTCAGACTACTTTTATGAACTGTCTAGCAGAACGGCAGTTGGCATATTCTTCAAAGGAGCCCGGGACCAACACGGAGAAGTATATTATGCTATTTGTTATACCATTACGTAGTTATCTAATTGTTTGAATATTTTAGAAAGTTTTATTAATACTTTTACAATTATATTTATTTTACTATTTTCATTAATTAAAGCTAACCAATTTTGGGTATTAAAGCATCATTGAAACCACGATGACGTGGTAATATGCGCAATCGGCTTTAATTATTAAAATTAAAAAGGCTTCAATTAAAACGCAGGTTGACTTAATCATTAAAAGCATAAAACATTTTTATAAAACACTCTCTTTCTGGGAAAATTAAAAAATAAGAACCCCTAAAGTCCTCACTGTATAGATAGGACTTTTATGGGTTCTAAATTTTATCACCGTTATAAGTTATATTATAGCATAACACTGGAAACAAGCAATATGGCTTTCCTGTCAGAAAAGTGGCCATCGTCAGTAAATACTAAAATATCTATGGTGACATCAATGACGTGAATGTTAATGGTATACATATATAATACCGTCTTTACCATAAGGGCACTCAGGGCCAGAGCCCAGGGCCCCCATCCTCAGAGGGCCCCGGAGGACCGACAATTTCTCTCACATTTAATATCAAAATATCATGGTCGGACGTAATACACTTTTCTCGTTGCACGAACGTCGATCATTTTCAAATTTATTCAAATCAATACATTTACATATTAGGTATATAATAATTTGAGTGATTCGGACACCATTATAACTTACCATTTTAGTTTATAATCTAAAGTCTATAATGTCTATTTTCAAGTTACTTTTTTGATTTTTTATTCAGTTATTCCAAAAGGGCCCCGAATTCTTGCGTGCCCAAGGGCCCCAGCATAGTCTAAGACGGCTCTGTACATATATCAGGGATGTAATGTTCCATTAATAAGTTTACTTCTACCTTATTCTCCAACCAATACCAATAGCGACAGACGAGAAGTCACAGCCGGGAGTTGTATTGTAGCAAGAATGGGTAAGCTGTATCACAAAACTTGGACAGACGCAGACTTTTACCACCTAGTAGTAGGCATGGATCATTTAACAGTTAGCATATTTAATTTCGTACTAGTTTTTTTAACAATTAACAACTGTTATTTATATTAGCAAACATTATTAAAATTTTATGCATCACTAAAATTACCAATAACTTGATAATTACTATAATACTAAACCATTACTATAATACTATATATAATAATAACTTGATAATAAATTACCAATAACTTGATAAAATACTTGAGAGAGCTTTTTTGCTCGCTTCTTTGATTTATGATGATAATAACTGTTAAAAATTATAACGCTAACTCGATAGCTTTGCGTTTTTACTGCTTCTAATACTTATTATATATAGGCTACTGATATAATATAACATAAATAAATAACTGTTAAATATTAATTAACTTTAGCAACATAACAGTTAACCTAATTTAACAATAATTTCCATGCCTACCTAGTATTCATGACGAAACGAGCAAATTTAGCACTCATTTGACTTATACGAGATGATTGATAGAAAGATAGAATAAGACCTTACATTTTTTTATTATAAGATTGTAGCGGTTCAAGCAATCTACAAACGCTACCAGAAAAAAATAAAAACATCGAATAAAATGAAATTCAAAATAAAATCCTGAATCGCAATATCACAATTATTTATCTTGTACACACTATATACAAGTTTCAACGCTTCTCAAATGGACTTGCCTTGCCTGGCTGGGAAAATCTTTTTCCCCTTCTTGTCCTTGTGTGACGTCATCAACCTCCACAGTTATGACGTCACCTGACAAGAGATTGGCCCGCTGGTTCCATCACTATGACCCTTCAGCGGTACGAACCAGCGGCGCAACAAGATCTTTCTTCTTTAGAATAAGAGCTTCTGCTTGCCTTTCTCGCAAGGGATACAAAAAAATGAGAGCATATTTAAAGCAATTAATTTGAGGTTTTCAACAACATACATACACGCACTCGAAGTTGCGATCATAGACTGATGTATTCCACTAATAATATCCATAACATCTGAAGTCTGTAAGTTTTAAGATTTTTACCTATATTTATTACTTCACGCAAAAACGGTTACATGTCACTGAATAAATTTGACACATATAGAAGTTGACTGGTAAAAGACTGGATAATATTGAAAGACATAATATATAATATATAATATACATATAGTATATTATATATAATATATAAAAATGTTAAATACGGACACCCGTACATATATGCATGGGTGTCCGTATTTATTGGACAATTAGCTCAAAATTAAGGTACCAGCTTTATACATATTTGGTATCAGAATCGAGTACCTATTGAACACCCTCCTTCGGTATGTACGGTCTGTTACCAGGCAATCTGTATAATTTATATGTATAATGTATCGCATCACGGATTAAAGGGATACGCCTTTCAAGACAATTTCTTAGTTTGTCAGCGTAGCTTGCATTCACACACAGAAATACAGAGGTATACTACTTTAACCGATGAAATAAATCATTTCAAGGCATTTCAAGGGTGATTTTTAAATCTTGTTATCTCATTCGGTACGATAAAACAGCACAAAATGATTTATTTCTATTTTTTCACGATATTAATATATTTGCAAATGTATGCCGTTTTGAGAGTGATAGGAGCGTTTGCTCATATGCGTGGCGACACATTTCCTTCCCAATGGCGTGTCCATTAGTATTCATGTGGTCTGTGTAACGCGCCATTAACACCATTAGTGTTTCGGCACTTGGTGAAATTCCATTACTGTTAGACACAGTTAACAATGCACTTGTACTTAATTTCACTTCACAACATATATATTTTTTGTATTTACCGGTTTCACTTTTTAAGCATCTTATTAGCAATAACATTTTTCACCGAACACAGGAACCTCATAATTTGAGCTAAACTGGCTAAAGACTTGGCCACGAGACGAGTTAAATGGCTTTCTGCTAGAATAGATTTCAACTTTATATTAGGTTATTAGTAGGGTTCTATAAAGAGATCGGTAATGTCTCACTTGAGCTCGGTACCACCGCCTTACATATATATCCCTTCCGTAAATATCATCAGTAAATGTCACTGTCTTTATCCGTTTTGGACGGTAGGGTAGCTGGTAAAATAAGCAAGGCACTGTTAACATATTTGGTATCTATAAAAAAGCCATCCGATTGTTATTCTGTTTGATGATTTAAAAAAAATATGGAAAAGTTAATAAAAGTAAACTACAATCAGATGAAAAAATATATCGGACATAATTTTTGCATATGCTCTGTGATCCTCACCTGCATAGTGGGAACTAAGCTTCGATCTCATGAATATTGAACCGCCTGCCGCCTCGAGCATTAGTGATAAAGGCACAATGGATCTTGCATTTTGACACATCAGTGAGTTGAGGCGTTGGATCAATATTGATTTGAAATTTGCTACTACTATCTGGTAATAATAAAAACATAAATAAGTCCGAAGTTTAGAAGTAGATCCGATAAAACATAACCCATAACCCTCCCAGTTGGGTAAAAATTATATAGCCTATAGCAACATCATTCTCACAATTAAAACAAATCTAATGTCACCTCTCCAGCTTAAATCAATTAAACTGTTTATGCTGCAGATCTCGTAAAAGAAATACACATATTAATGAATGAATGATAACTCTTTATTGTGTACAAACTTTCACTAAAAATGCATGCTCAGTACAAACAATTTAAAAACTCATAATACATTAAGGCGGTCTTATCGCCAAAGAGCTACCCCTACCAGACAACCTTTGTTGATAAGGTAGAGTAGGATATTAAAAATGCATTATTACAATTGCAAAATCTTGCGAATGCACATATGTGCTTTATCTATACATAACAATTCTGCTCTCATACATAAACAAAACAGAATGCATAAAACACACACACACACACAGTAAATTAAAATAAAATAGATTAAAAAAAAATTAAAGAAATGCACAAAAGAAAGAACTTGAGAGATATATATAACCTAATCTGTTATTAAGAATTTAAATAATGCGTTTTAACTGAGTTTTTAAATATATTTAATGATTTTGCAAGTCTAATGATAGCAGGAAGTTTATTGAAAAGCTTAACGGCTGAAACAGTAAAAGAGTGTACATACATACATACATACCTCGAAAAAAAAAACCCATTTTCTAGAGCAATCGGGCAAATAACCTGTGTGTTGGGTAAATATATATGTAACAATATTTTATTTAAGATTATTTTGAAAACATTAATGCAAATAAAACAGATGTCAAAATGATGTATGATTTTTGCACATGCTCTATGATCCGCACCTGCAGTCTGAACTAGGCTTTAATGTCATGAATATGTAACCGTCTGATGCCTCGGGGACCTGTGATGGAGGCACAATGGTTCCTACATTTTGGCACATCAGCGTGTTGAGACATTAGATCAATATTGATTCAACATTTTCCGCTATAACTTTGTAATGATAGCATGTATTTAAGATTTCAATTCTTTTTACGGCCATATTATAAAAGAAAACATTTGTATTTTTTTTATGTTTGTAATGAATAAATTCAAAGACTACTGAAATAATCTCGAAAATTCTTTTGCCATTAGAAATCTACATTGTCTTCGAGGCTATACAGGCTTTTTACCCGAACTCAATAAAAGGAAATATTCTAGGTCACGTAAACTAAGTCGCAAGTAACAGTTAGTATGTGATAAAAAGATAAAAAAATATGAATACATATTAAATGATTTTATATTCAAATACTCGTATCACAATCCATACTATTAACTAATATAAATGCGGAAGTCTGTCTATTTGTCTGTCTACCTATCTGTTAGTTTATTACGCTTTTACGGTTAAGCCGCTGAACTAGTTTAGATGAAATTGGCATGCAGATAGTCAAAGATTCGCGGTCAAACACAAAATGCTTTGTATAAAAGTCTTAAGGGGTTGAAATACAGGTCGAAGATTGTATGAAAAATCTTATTGACGCCATTTTAATTCACTCCCGGGTAAATCTGTACAGATCAGGTAGTAGGTTTAATATTGGCATGGTATAAGTTTAAATAAATAAATAATAAATATAAATAAATATTCACGGGACAAATTACACTTACTGATCTAACCCCAAAGTAAGCAAATTATTTGCTTGTGTTATGGGTGTTAGTCAACGACACTAATACATAGATATACATGTATAAATACTAGAATATATTTAATAAACACTCAAACCCAGAAATACAAATATTTATGTTCATCACACAAATGCTTGTCCCCGTCGGGGATTGAACCCAAGCCCCGTCGATCGCGTAGTCAGGGTCGCTAACCACTCGACCAACGAGGCGGTCGGTTAAAACCTCGCCCGTCAAGTGGTTTGTGTGTTTTCTTATACAGTGTATAAAGAAAACCTCGTCGATCGGCAAAGGCATTATTTGGTAGCTTATTACAATCATATCTGTGTCATTATTTTGTGGATATTGATTGATTGATAAATTTTCAAAATATTTCCTTGATTTAAGAGGATATTTTTATAAACATTTTTTTTTGATAATGTTATTGACCTACACATACAATATAATATATTAATTTTAATTAAAAAAAAAGTTTGTTCCTAGGATCCTGCAAGCGTATTCGATTGAAGTTTCGAAGTCGCACCTCGGTAAATGTAGCGACGATATGGTATTAGAAGGCCTCATAATATGAAATCATAAGTGTACAGTACCCGGCGATAAATATTGCACATCGACCTTTGGAAAGAGACAATCGGCTAATTTCGGCTTCGTAGAGCGTTATCTCTGTCGCACAAAATACAAACAGTCCGGTACCTATTAGGAGCTGTTAAAACAAGTGATTTGCTTCTTTTGATATTTTTATTCTTTGTATAAAATACACTAATTTTTCTATAAGTGATGGCTTTAGGTTGGGCTAAAATAAAATAAAAAAACATTTTTACATTATGTTTACGTATTTAATTATTTTGGAACATTACAGCTTTAGTGTACATAATAAACACCATTATACCTATTGCTAAAATGAGACATTGCAATAAAAATAATAATAATTCTAATTCTCAATTACTTCCATTTCACTATCTGTGCTCTCAAAGAGGTCAATATCACTGTCACTATCAGCCGTATTTATTACTAATCTATCAGTGTAATTGTCCAAACTGTGTTGAATGCTTCTATATTCATTCTCACATTTGATTGCATGATCGCAAACCTTTTTCCACTCTTCAGCGCCGATCATGTTTACTTTTTCAGTCAATAATGTTTTTACTGTAGTTAAGTTCATACCCACATTTCTAGAGGCTACATAGCCTTTCAGTTGAGACCATATATTTTCAATTGGATTAAAATCCGGATGATATGGTGGCAATCGCAACACAGTGTGCCCATGTTCGGCAAGTATTTTGTCCACAGAAAACTCTGTATACCTCTCCTTGTGCTGACATATAATAGCGTAAATCTGGGTTTTTGTTAATTTTGGATCAACTGGAATTTCATGTCTGTTTAACCAGTTGATCATTTCCCGTTTAATGGTGTTTGAGTTGGGGGGTCTCTCAACATACTTGTTGTGATAGGGTGCGTTGTCGATAACTATAATTGTCGATAACTATTAATCCAATTGAAAATATATGGTCTCAACTGAAAGGCTATGTAGCCTCTAGAAATGTGGGTATGAACAGTAAAAACATTATTGACTGAAAAAGTAAACATGATCGGCGCTGAAGAGTGGAAAAAGGTTTGCGATCATGCAATCAAATGTGAGAATGAATATAGAAGCATTCAACACAGTTTAGACAATTACACTGATAGATTAGTAATAAATACGGCTGATAGTGACAGTGATATTGACCTCTTTGAGAGCACAGATAGTGAAATGGAAGTAATTGAGAATTAGAATTATTATTATTTTTATTGCAATGTCTCATTTTAGCAATAGGTATAATGGTGTTTATTATGTACACTAAAGCTGTAATGTTCCAAAATAATTAAATACGTAAACATAATGTAAAAATGTTTTTTTATTTTATTTTACCCCAACCTAAAGCCATCACTTATAGAAAAATTAGTGTATTTTATACAAAGAATAAAAATATCAAAAGAAGCAAATCACTTGTTTTAACAGCTCCTAATAGGTACCGGACTGTTTGTATTTTGTGCGACAGAGATAACGCTCTACGAAGCCGAAATTAGCCGATTGTCTCTTTCCAAAGGTCGATGTGCAATATTTATCGCCGGGTACTGTACATTGATGGTGTATAGTGCGCACGGAACTAGTTGGCCGCGCCTTACGTATTACGTATTACGTATGGCGCGGCCAACTAGTTCCGCGCGCACTATAGTAGAAATCTGCGTAGATCGGCTACGAAGAACTACGAATATTATTTTTCGTATGAACCTTTGTTCTACAAAATAATAACGTAGCAGACAGTATTAAATTATTGGAAAATATAACAGCTACGATTTATATTACAACTAGCTACGAAATTGCTACGATAATAACATTATTAACCTAACAAAACAGCCGTTGTGTACTCGAAAGGCTTTAAAAAGCCTTACGTATTTAGTAAATTCTAAAGTTTCTATTTAGTAAATTAAAATTTACTTTTACCTTAATTTTTTTTTAAATATTTGAACACCGTATTTTATAGAATATATCGGTAACTATAAATTTTCTTTAATAATTTGTAACACCTATATTCTTGCAAATAAACGATCTTTCTTTCTCTTTCAAAAATATCTCAGGCTAATGCCCGTTCCTATAACAGAAAAAGGTCTCGTTTTAATTGGTGTCTAATGGTTACTGCTACGGATGACGGACGGATCGTTGATTATAGGATCCCGATATAACTGAAGCTCGTCGATTTTAAAATAAGAAAGAGCCTTAACTCACTGATTATTTAGTTGTATTTATACAATTGGATTTTCTTGATTTTTTAAATTTATATATATATATATATATATATATAAGAGATATAGATAGAGATATATATATATATATATATATATATATATATATATATATATATATATATATATATATATATATATATATATATATATATATATATATATATATATATATATATGGGCCTATGGGCTAAACGCACCACCAAGTGGACCCCAAATAAAGAAACACGACGTCGCGGCAGGCCCAGACGAAGATGGCGGGATGAACTGGACTCACACTGCCCCAACTGGACCGAAAAAGGGTTAAATCGTGAGGAATGGAAGAAGGGTAGGGAGGCCTTTGCCCTGCAGTGGGACAGACATGGCTAATAATAATAATAATATATATATATATATATATATATATATATATATATATATATATATATATATATATATATATATATATATATATATATATATATATATATATATATATATATATATATTATTGGATTTTCTTGATTCACGAAGTAGTAGTATGTTCTTAGTAGGCACGATGGTATTGCTTGGTCGGGCAAATGGTCTATTTATCAGAGTAAGTGAATTTTTTCCCCGAGTTTATCCGGGCTCCTTTGAAGAATAAACCACCTGCCGTTCTGCCAGACAGGTCGTAAAAAGCGACCGATATACGTGTCACTACCATCGTGACCACTAGGTGGTAGAGTTCCACAACGTTTCACCCTGGTATTTGGTACCACTGCTTTACCTATTCCTGCTAGAATAGCGTCAATTCTTGTAATTGTCGTGTTCCGGTTTGTAGGGTAACGTGGCCGGTAGAGTTATGCATGTGGCATTGTCATTCAGCCACACGGATAGCAGCGCACCATTAACAACTTTGGTGTTTATAGACGATGATTTCTCTTTCCCTGAAGAGAGCTATGATATAAAAAAGTGAATTTTAAATAGCATCATTGAAATTTAATATATATGAAAATCAATTGCTGTTCGTTAGTCTCGCTAAAACTCGAGAACGGCTGAACCGATTTGGCTAATTTTAGTTTTGAATTAATTGTTGAAGTCCAGGGACGGTTTAAAAGGTGAGAAAATATAGAAAAAAAAGAGTAGTTAAAAAGGAAGAACAACGTTTGACGGGTCAGCTAGTGTACGATATATTCATAGATAAATGATTATAGAGGATATATTAAAATGTACATTTCATGTAATTTGTTTATTAGTTCAAAATATGGCAAGTCTGATAGAAATATAATAATGTAATTAATTCTTAAGCATCCAAAAGGTTTTTTCCATTTTTCTCTTTGTTATAAAGATTCGAAAAATGCAAAAACACTTTGAGTGGCCCGACAAATAAATTCACGATTTTGTATGATCTCATGATCGAAAGTAAATAGGTTAACTACTAGGAAACGAATTTGGTAACACAGAGTTTAATAGTTAGCAAATAGAAGTATTTATTTGGTACTAGGTAAGCGTGTTTGAAATTTCTTAAGCCGGTTTGAGATTACCCTTTCAAACAAAGAAAAAAGTTTTTCGTCTATATAATACTAGCTGATCCGGCAAACGTTGTTTCGCTGTTTAAATTATTATACATATAAACCTTCCTCTTGAATCACTCTATCTATTAAAAAACACATCAAAATCCGTTGCGTAGTTTTAAAGATAATAATAATAATAATAAGTATTCACGGGACAAATTACACTTACTGATCTAACCCCAAAGTAAGCAAATATTTGCTTGTGTTATGGGTCTTAGTCAACGATACTAATACATAGAAATACATATATAAATACCAGTATATGTATAATAAACACCCAAAGCCGGAAATACAAATATTTTTGCTCATCACACAAATGCTTGTCCCCGTCGAGGATCGAACCCAAGCCCCGTTGATTGCGTAGTCAGGGTCGCTAACCACTCGACCAACGGGGCGGTCAAGCATACATAGGGACATAGGGACAGACAGCGGAAAGCAACTTGGTTTTATACTATGTAGTGATTAAGCTATCTAAGATTATTATTTCTCTGTTGAATTCCAGGCCCCGTTTTAAAGAATAGATCAATTGCCTTACTACTAGACATCTCGTAAAAGGCAAGAGAAGGCTTATACATGTCACTAACATTGTTGTCTCCCTGTGTTGGTCCCGGGCTCCTTGTCAGTGCTTGTTTCTATCATATTCCAGTTTGGAGGGTAAGGTAGCCGGTAAACTTATGCACGTTGCATTTCAGCCCCACATTCCAGATTCCAGAGATTAGTAACGTACCATTACCATTTTTGTTATCCATAGGCGTAACATCAACTTGTTTGATATCCTATGAAATAAAAAACCTTATAAATAAGTATATTAATGTAAGTAAGTCATTGTCATTGAAAAGTAAAATGCTACCTTGGGTGTGAAGTCATCAGGTAAAGTTCGACTCACACTGACTATTCGCTATAGGAAAATCGCCGTGATGATATTTGTTTCAATGATTTATGTTTGTGAAGATTAATTACATCTGAAGCAATGTCTCTTTCTGTAAGGAAAGTCATGTACATGTTTACTATCTTATATAAAAAATGTATTTATGTAGACCATCAGTATCCTATAAACTCATTATAAGTAGCAGCAATTTTTTTAATATTATTATTTTCATAATAAAATTGCTTTATACAGTTTTAATAATTTAGTCAAGTAAATTGATCGTCGGGCATTTTGTAAGGCAACCATTCTCCGGTCAGCCAGTTTGAATTAGGAATGAGCGCAGGCCCAGTGGCCATCAATCATTAGACCGCTAGTCCGAGTCTGACACACACAAATTATGATTGAGATTTATGCCTCTTTGCTGTAAGCTAGCAAGGTCTTTGATGATTTGCTATGCTAAAGCGTAATATAGACTAAATTTTTAAGAAATCTTTGTCTATATAATCTATATAAATATTATAAATACGAACGTTTGGATGTTTAGATGTTCGGATGGATGAATGTTTGTTACTCAATCACGAAAAAACTACTGAACGGATTTGAATAAAATTTGGCACACAGATAGAAGATGCACAAAGATTACTTTTTATCTAGGAAAATGAGTTGTTCCCACGCGATTCATCAAAAACTTATAATGCAGCAGCTTGCACGCGGCACCTAGTATACTGTAATACGTTTCCAAGAAAAGATACCACAGTTGCCTTACAAAATATACAGAAATTGAGAACCTACAGAATATAGCACCACTATTTATTTATTTTTATTTATTTAAAAATTTATGCACAATTGAGTACATAGGTGGACTTAATGCTACATGGCATTCTCTACCAGTCAACCCAAACTAATTAGATAACATTTCATTTAAAGGGGTGCATGATAAGATAAATTAGTAAAATTTAGTTATTATAACTGCTGGTAATACTAAAAAAACTCAAAACATTAAATACACATAAAATATACTTATTTATACACTATACGCATACACATATTATATACACATACATACCTAAATAAATAACATACATAGATATTATACATATTATATATATTAATTTATAAATAGGGAAATAAGTATAAATACGACGATTAAATACATAAATAAAATAAAATAATGTCTGATAATGTTAATTCAAAAGATATTTTTTAACAGAACGTTTAAAGGAAAATTTGGAGGGACTATTCCTAAGTTCAACCGGAAGAGCATTCCAGAACCTTACAGATTGGGATACAAATGATCGAGAGACGAATTCGGTACGACAAAAAGGAACTTGAAGAGTAGGGATGGTGCTTGAGCGAAGATTACGAGAATGAGTTGTGTTCTGAAATTTGAATTTTGACTTAAGGTAACGCGGTGCTGCTGGGTCATATAATACAGAAAAGAGAGTGCATAGCATTCGCAACTGTCTACGTTGACGAATTGGAAGCCATTTTAGTTTAATACGGAATTGGGATACGTGATCGTATTTGCGAAGACCATACACGAAACGTATGCAATTGTTGAGCAAGCGCTCTAATCTGTCAAGGGGAGCTTGGCTTAAGTCCGAAGAACACACATCCGCGTAATCAATTATCGGCAGCACTATCAACTAGACAGCTACTTTTTTATCCCGGAAAAATTAGGTGATCCCGCAAAATTCGCCAAAAACTTTTATAATGCAGCGGGCTGCACGCTGCAGCTAGTTTAGTAATAAAAATAAACTAATAGAGAATTTAACTGGATATATACCAGAGCTAGAGTGTATATACTATATTAGCTCCATAGGATCAAGATTTTAAGATACAATATTTACATCGTTTTCAAATAAATTCTAATAGTAATCTGTTAATCTATATAAATATTATAATTGCAAAATTTAGGATATTTGGATGGATGGCTGGATGTTTGTTACTCAAACATGCCAAAACTACTAAACGGATTTGGGTGTAATTTGATACACAGGTAGATGATGACTTGAAATAACATATAAGTTACTTTTTATCTCGGAAACTTATAGGTATAGGTTACTTTTTATCTGTCACCAAAAACTTTTATAATGCAGCGGGCTGTACGCTGCAGGTAGTAAGTATACTATAACACGTTTTCAAGAAAAGATACCACAGGTGGCTTACAAAATATACAAAAATTGATGTATATTTTGTAAGTGACAGAATATAGCGCCATTATCAAATAGACAGCTATTCAATATTGTATTGTTATCGCGAGCGACGTTCCAGAGCTCCGACAGTCGCTGCCGTAAATTGATCTCATCATTGCTTAGATCAAAGTGTAAAGTGACTGTAAGATACGAAAAGTAATCTTAAGGTGGCAACACACACCTTGGGTATTCTAAGGATATGATGTGTCAATGGCAATACAATTGTAATATATTACTTCTATTTTTAAATTTGAACCGCCTTCAAACATCAACTATACGTATATTACAAAAACTAATGAATCGATGAAACTGGGACTGTTTACTAAGTTAGAATATATCTAATTTATTAACAAAATTTCTACGATATATCTTTTAGTTCCTGAGAAATTCGTGGATAAATAGACAATCATACAAACTTATTAACATACAAACTTACATATGCTTACGAAAATTAAGTATTCGTGTTTGGACATCTAAATAGATCATCATACTTAAATATGAAAAACTTTAAAATCCTAGCGTGTTCAAATTTTTCTTTGTTGTTTTTAAGTTTTTCAAATTTTCCCAAGCACGAGATAAGTGCAATACATATAGTTATAACATATGAAAGTGCGTAAATCTATATGATACCACTCATATTCTGATTGTAAAAAAAGTATTTTCCATTTTATAGTGCTTAAGTACAAAAGTTAATTTTTTAAAGAGATATTTTTTTACATCACACGATAGCAAACAAGCTGATGGCTCTCTTAATGGAGAGAGACAACCCTCGACCTTCGGACTCGAACCTGCGACCATCCCTCTGGCCGGAACGCTCTAACCAATTGAGCACTGTCGACTGATTTTAGACTTTTATAGGTTTTTGAAAATTCAATAAATCCTTTTTTTACTTTTTATAAACACATTTTATTCTTAAATCTTTTATTCAGATAAGTTTTCCTTTGGCATTATTTTACACGAAATCATTAAAATTTGAATACAGTTTGCCAATAAAACAAGTTACCCGTATATTATATCTACTGAAATTTTCATCGGTCATAAAGAAACGTTATCGCATCACCCTTTAATTCCATAAAATTTATGTTTCAGAACAGCCTGTTTCTAACGAAAGGTTGTTATTCAAAGAAGATATATTTGGCAGAAATTATGTGCGTTGAATCGTATCAACGTTATATGTTTTGTATAGAATACCTGTTTAGAAAATACCTCAGTTTCTTACAATGGAATGAAATTGGGCTAAATGGAATGAAAAGGAATAGAAAACATTACTGACATACGCACAACACATGATATATGAAAAAAATTACATTATCATATACAATATATATATATATATATATATATATATATATATATATATATATATATATATATATATATATATATATATAGCAAACAAGCAGATGGGTCTCCTGATGGAAAGAGTCAACCATCGCCAATTATGTTAATGGTGCGTTGCTATCTTGTGGCGAGGTTTAATGCCACGTGCATAAGTTTACCGGCTGCCTTACCCTCCAAACCGGAATACGACAGCAACAAGCACTGACGCTATTGTGGCAGGAATAGGTAAGACGGTGGTACCTGACCCGGGCGAGACAACGCAGAACCCTACCACCTAGTAGCTACGATGGTAGTGACTCACATAGCCAATCGGTCACCTTTTACGACCTACCTGGCAGAACGGCAGTTGGTCTATTCTGCAAAGGAGCCCGGAACCAACACGGGGAATATATGTGGGCTATTCAGTAAAATTTATTTTAATATTATTATTATTGGTTTAATTTTATGTTTTGTATGAAGCTATATGTTGCACGAGCTAAGCTCATAAGCTCTAATGTACGTTTACGTGCTATCTTTTCTCAATTCCTTTTATTCTTTTCCAATCTTTCTTCAACTCCTACGAATGTACAGGTTTTGCTGGAAGAGACCTCTTAAAGAGATAAACACACCTATGTACATAATTTAGTTTATTTAATGTTTGTGCTTATATGTTTTTGTACATGAAGAGTTAAATTAATAAAAAGTAAACAAAACAAGACTAAATAAATATTCGTTGAACGAATTACACGAATTGGTTTCAACCCAAAGTAAGCAATTTGTGATATGGGTGTTAGCCAATAACAATATATATGAATAAATACATTTATGAGTAGAGCGAAAAAAACTTCTTGGCCTGTGTGTGTAATTGGCAGCTGATAATTTAAAAAATAATATCAACATTTGGAGGTGGCGTACTCACTTAGAAAGTAAATAATAAATTGAAGAATATATTGCAGGATTTTTTTTGTAAGAAAAACTGTATACATGTGTCTATAATATCATCTGTGTCTCATTTACTTAGTGTGTGTATAGTTTATTTTTATTAATTTAATGTTTTTCTTATGCATTTTATTTCAACATATTAGGTTTCTGCAGTCCTCCGCAATATAAATTTTAACTGTGCCAGATTTGAAAGGAAGAAGAAGTGCAGATAACTAATATTTTTATATAACATGCATTACAAATAAATTTAAAAAACTACACATGCTACTATGTGTCTGACATACAATCACAAAGTCATTTATATTATTTTGTTTAGTCTGTTGTCAAACTTACAAGTAATTTAATATTGTCTATGATTAAACTGAGCTAAAAATAGATAGATATTAGCTGCGGCGTGCAGCCCGCTGCATTATAAAAGTTTTTGGCAAATCCTGTGGGATTTTCCGGGATGAAAGTAGCATATGTGCTATTCCAGGTCATTATCTATCTGTGTGCCAAATTTCATTCAAATCTGTTCAATAGTTTTTGCGTGATTGAGTAACAAACATCAATCCATCCGTCCATCCATCCAAACATTCAAAATTTCACATTTATGATTTTAATATAGATTTATGCTTTCAAATTAATATAATTACATCGAAGTTTTATTATATATAGTTGGTTATACCTCAACGAATATTTCTCAAGTTATTCACAATAATATTTTACAAACAATCTTCCTGAAATTGAATTTCACGCGTCACCTTGCGATGGACGTTTCTAATTAAACAGGATTTTATCCTGTCAGCTCTGTTTTGATCTCAATACAGATTAACAGTACAGTTCGTTTAGTCGAATTGTACATAAGCTTAAAGTATACGTCTGACGACGCTGATCGGTCGAGGCCTGGGTTCATCACCGAATACCTATTTTTGTCATTGTTATGAGTCGAGTGTAGGGTGTTGGGTGTTTCGAGGGTAAGGAAACCGGTAAATTATGCAGGTGGCACAACCATCCCGCCGCACCGACAGCATGATGATACATCATCAATATCTTTGGTGTCTACAGGCGATGACTGTGTTTTTCCATCAGTAGAGCCATCACATTGTTTGCTATCTTATGATAGACGTTATGTAATTACATATATATTAATACGTGAAGCAAAAACTTCATACCCCTCTTTACGACAACCACGAGAACCGAGGAGTATAAAAATTGATACAGTTCAAGTTTATAAGTTGAAGGAGTGCAGAAATTTAATAGTTCTATATAATAATAGTTGCGTCTTGCAGTACGCTGAATCACAACATTTTTGGTGTAGCCAACAGGAAGAACTCATTTATTTTGGGTTAAAAAGTAACATATGAGCTATTCCAGGTCATAATCTACCTGAGTTCCAAATTTCGTCCAAATCTGTTCAGTAGTTTTTGCGCGATTGAGAAACAAACACCCATCTATCTATCTAGTCGGCAACGCAACTGCAAGACCTTTTATATTGAGGATGTCCATGGGCGGCGGTGATCACTTAACATGAAGTGCACCTCCTGCTCGTTCGTCACCTTTTCCATAAAAAAAATTTCATCCAATCTTTCACATTTATAATATCAATATAGATGCATTAGAAATACATCGAATTAATAAAAATAAATTTTACCTAAACTACCATTCATTTTGAAGCATATCATAATTCATAATACACACTCATATATAAGTACTATTTTGTGTATGATTAAAGTATGTTGTAAAATTCAGAATAGATTTTATTGTTCAAACGGAGCTATAGAATCGAATAGAATTCAACCAAAGGGTGAACGCTGATACAATTAAATATGCAGTGAAACCAGTGAGTGTTTTTAAAATAGTAATAAATCTTATATATCTTTTGACTGCATAGATTATACAAAACATTGTTTAATGCTGAACTAATAATACCCATTTAAATAAGTAAGTATCTTCACGCCCGTATCCCCGAAAGGGTAGGCAGAGGTACAACAAGTGCACCCACGATTAGTCGAAGATACTTGTTCCACAAATGTGATAGGTGGCAAGCCTATCGCCAACTGGGCACTTTCCAATCCCGGGCAATTTTCTGTTTCTCAGAAAACTGAAAAAACACTTTTTTATGGGCCAGACTCGGGAATCGAACCGGGGACCCCATGTATTCAACGCCAATGCTGGACCACTAGACCACAGAGGCGATCATACCCATTTAAAAAACATACACATGTGTACCTACAATAAAACTGTATAACCTGTTTCTGTTATTCAAAAGTATGCACAAAAAATGGAGAAGAAATGATAAAATTGAAGACGGTAATAGAACACAAAACAAAATTAATTTTTTGTTTGTTATTTTGTCAATGCACATTTCCAAAATTACTAAACAGATTTTAAGACAATTTTCATAGGAACTTAGAGCTTGACATAGAGCAGAATGAAAGTTTTATAACATTTAAATCGAATGTCAGGTAAAAACTACAACCCACGTTGGCAAAGTAGTTGGTAAATGGTAATAAAATTATTTACAAAGCAGTAAAACATCTTTCAGATAATAATAAAGAGGAGTATTATACTATTTATCATATTATATAAACAAAGTAATTGCTATCACGATTTAATTGCAAATAAAACTTCCGCAAACGTTATTATACGAATGCGCGTTTATGATAAAGGATAAGACACGTCTTAAGTTATAAATGTTAAGCGATTTCTAAAATTAAATAATTTCTGACATGGCTTGAAAACGTTTTTCAGCTAACATGCTACCATTTTGCTTGCTGAAACTCATATCAACGAAATATTAAATGTTAATCAAATTTAAAGTTTATCAAATTTTTCTTTGTACGAAAACATCGCACATAACGTTTCGAAGTAACTAAACTTTTACTAGGTGGTAGAGTTCTGCATTGTCTCACCCGGGTCTGGACTCTGGTACCACCGCCTTACCTAATCCTGCCGCAATAGCGTTAGTGCTTGTCACTGTCATGTTTTGATTTGCAGGGTAAGGTAGCCGGTAAACTTATTCACGTGGCATTAGGCCTCGCTACAAGATAGCAACGCACCATTAACATCTTTGGTGTCTATAAGCGATAGTTGACTCTTCTCATCAGGAGGCCCATCTGCTTGTTTGCTGTCTTGTGATATTAAACAGAAAAACCATCGGATTTCATACTGCTGCATCTGTTTGGCGAATTCGAATGCAAAAGCAGCACAATCCGACAAAACATTAATACACAGATTGATTTTTTAAAGGAGAGAAATATCATGGTAAAACAAGCAGATGATTCTCGTGATGGAAAGAGGATTGTCGCATCTAGACATCATGAGCAGCTGCGTTAAATTATCTGTTGGTAAGTTCGCAATCCATACTAATACTATAAATGCGAAAGTAACTCCGTCTGTCTGTCAGCCTCTTCTTCACGCCTAAACCACAGAACCGATTTACATGAAATTTGGCACAAAGATAGTTTAAGACCCAAAAATAGACATAGGATAGTTTTTATCCCGGTCTGTCTATGTTTTAAACCATGGTATTATGGAGTAACTTTCCCCCGTGTTGTTCCGGGCTCCTTTGAATAATAGACCAACTGCCGTTCTACCAGGCAGATCGTAAAAGGCAACCGATTGACTATGCAAGTCACTACCATAGTGACTACTAGGTGGTAGAGTTCTGCATTGTCTCGCCCGGGTCTGGTACCACCGCCTTGCCTATTCTTGCCGCAATAGCGTCAGTGCTTGTCACTATCGTGTTCCGGTTTGGAGGGTAAGGTAGACGGTAAACTTATGCATGTGGCATTAGACCTTGCCACAAGATAGCAACGCACCATTAACACCGTTGGTGTCTATAGGCGATGGTTAACTCTTTCAATCAGGAGACCCATCTGCTTGTTTGCTATCTTATAAAAAAGGCTATTTTTATTTTAGAAAAGTTTCCACGCGGACGAAGTCGTGGGCACACATAGTAAGTAATAACATGTGTATAAGTGATCCCCTTACTGTACACTCTCAACCGGAACATGACAAGTATAGCCTAAACTTAATAATAATTATATCCTTCAATTAGCCAAATAATAACAATTAGATGTAATTGGATGTAAACGATTGTTTGGTATAAGAGATTGTGATTATATTTCAGCACCCCGCGAAAGCCTGTAAAAGTACCACTCGACAATTTGCCAGGCTAACGAGACGGTAAATTCTGAAAAACAAGCGACCTCCAGGGGTGTAGAAGAGGGGGTACAATTAAAAAGCGGAATGTAAGCTGGGGATTAACTGACCCAGAAATAATGAGGCGATCCGTTGAATAATAAGGTAATATTGCATATTTTACTTCTGTTACAATATTCGTTTCACTAGTAAAAATATAATTAACATATTGTGACTAACATGGAACTATGTATATATATATATATATATATATATATATATATATATATATATATATATATATATATATATATATATATATATATATATATATATATATATATGTATGTTATTCATCCGAGGTGACTAACTATTTGTTTGTCTGGGTTAATACCCTATTATGCTAAGAATATTTAAATTCTTAATACGTTGACTTTTTGTCGTGATAACTTCTCTTAGTTTAGAAGTTGTACTTCTGTTGGGGGGCGCGAAGCATACTTGACATCGGAAAGCATGACAAGGACATGACAAAGTTAGCTGATATTACGACGTGCACGCAAATTGGCAACCAGCAACATGAAGTTAGCTGATATAGCCAACAAAGATTTGTGGCTTAGCTATTATAACCTCTTACATGCATACATATGTACACAGAGGCGTTTTTTATATTATAAGATAGCAAACAAGCAGATAACATTAAGGCGAGGCATCGCGACAAACGGGAAAAAACTGGTTTCTTAAATCACGTTTTTTTGTATTGATTGTTAAATAACAATTTTACAAAAATTACACGATATACCTAAAGATATTACCTAAAGAATGTGCTACCTCAATACATGATAGAATGTACTTTACTCGATCATTTAAATTCCGAAAACAGGTTAAAAAATTCTCTAAAACAAATAATTTGTTAATAATATTTCTAATCTTCCACATGATTTTTATATGGTGTCATTTAGTAGTAAATACAAAAAAGAATGTGCTAAATTTTAGTTTTCAGCTGATGTCCTATATTTATTATGTTTCAGAACATACCGCGCCACCCATTTTCTATAGAATTGACGCCCATCGAAGTACCTCGCCTTAATGGAAAAAAAAAACAATCGCTTATAGACATCGAAGATATTAACGGTGTGTTGCTATGCATGTAGTGGGACGGTAATGCCACTTCATAAGTACACTGGTAAACTTATCCTCCAAACCTGAACCCGACAGTGAAAAGCACCGATGCTACCGCGGCAGGAATAAGTAAGGCGGTGATTTGAAAACCCACTCCAGACGTTGAAAAACTCTTAACGTCTAGTGTTAGTTACGAATCACGATACTAGTGCCACGTATCAGCCTTCTCTCGCCTTTTACGAGATGCCTAGCAGTAATGCAAATCTAGGGTTGCCATTCGTCCTATTATATCAAGACTGTCACCGTTATAGGTCCTCTATTCCGCTTTCCCGACAAAGCACTATTACATCCCCTTTTATCGCGCGGTCACGGCGATTCAAATTTTTACAAAAAAAAAAATGAACACGCCATTACATTTTTGCATCTAAATAAAATAATGTGTATCCACACTTTTAGACGACGGGTACTTAAACAATGCTGTCGGAGGCTGGAGTTGATATTACAATGTCAGATTAATTTTTATATCACTTGCACGAAGTTTACTAAATATGTAAAATGACAGAAAGAATTATTTAAAAAAGTAGTCTTTAGAAAATCAAACTACGTCTAGCACCGCTTACATAATCCCATTTTTTATAAAAAATATAAATATAGTTATGATGGATTTGTATTATTTTGTAAATAAAATTATAAAAAAATATTTTAGGATTATATAATGGATTTGTATTATTTTTTCCATAAATAACATATTTATACTATTTTTTTTCATTTTATGTCCCGACACGAACCTTACCAAATATGGTTATCCTATTTATGTGGCATGCATAAGTTTACCGGCTATCTTATTTAATGTGTTCTAAACTGGAACACAACAATGACAAGCACTAACAATATTAAGGTATAAAAACTTTTAAAACAATTAAGAAAGTGCTCACTAGCGTAAACTTTTCATATGTATATAAACGTTCAAAGCAATTAGTAAGAGTTTATAAAAACACGGTTTTAAGTGTCACTTCAGACTGTGCTCAAGTCGGCAATCTGCAACTTTCTGCAATAAGAGAACCGCCGATAGAGTAACAAGTCGGAAAATTCCCTCTGCTCGTTTTACCCACAGAGACGCGAATCGGGGCGGAAATATCGACTTGAGAATTTCTAGTTTGTTAGTTTGGAATGACACCGCGGTCGAAGATTGGATTATTTTTAAAGTACTGTTTGATCTCAGTTGCTTATAATCGGTTGTCGACTTTGTAGATTAAATAAGCTTATTGCAGAAATGGAGAATATATAAACTGCGTGTTTATAAAAGTCATTTATAAAATGATTTGAAAAGTGAAACCTACAAACTGGTGAATCGTGGTTAACTGGAAAGTCTATAGACGTTTGGTTCACTCTGCCTAACTCATAAGTGAACCTGGCGTGGTGATACTTAACATACTTAAGTCAAAATAATTTCTATGCTAAATTTATATGATTATTTCGGGTTTTTTAGCCGTGATGGTCCGGGTCCTCTATGAAGAACCATCTGCCATTCTGACAGGCAGTTCGTAATAGGCTAACGATTATAATAGGTTATACGTGTCAATACCATCACTACTTCTAGGTGGTAGAATTTGCAACGAATAGCCTGAGTATATGGTACACAATACTGTGCATGTAGTATTGCCGATATAAATATGTTTATAGGTACTGAGGGAGACCAGTGTTGACGTACAACGATTAATTTGCTCGGGTGCTGATCGGAGGTGATGGGGGAAGGTGTTTAGAGCATTCGAAACCATCTTGTTTGTTTGATCGAAGACAGTCATGAACGTCGACGAAGCAAGTTAAGTCTGTCGGACTTTATGTATGTAAAATATTTTAATTTGTAGTTTACATTTTACTTTTACAAATTACACTATATACTGCAGAACAAAACAAAATGGAATTATATATCATCTTTGACAAACACAAGAGAAATATAATTTACATTGTTGTTTCAGCGTGGATTGTAGTTTCAAGGCTAGATGCTCTTAGAACTTAAGAGAACAAAGAAATTGTATTATGTCATGGAATAAAAACATATTGTGTGACATTTATTGCTTAAATTCAAATTACGTTTCTTTCAAGTTAATCCAAAATGAGCATATTTTTATCAAATATTATCACGCTTATGGGATAGGCAGAGTAAACTGAACATCAATAAATGTTCCAGTTTACTGCGGTTTACTAGCTTGCCAGGTGGCGAACTGGGTGGAGATCCTCATTACCACATTTTATTGATTATGATAAGCGCTAGAGACGACGGATGTTCCCGCCGGTATAAATTCACCTAGAGTAGGAATAACTTATAAATCTCTCTTCTTTTCTCGTGACATTCTATTGCTTTTTTTCGAAAAGTCAGACTTACAGTTGAACTTGTGGGTCTTCACAGTGATATCAAATTTTTGAGGAGAGCAGAATGCTGAGCCAGAGATTAATTTTAAATATGGGCAACAACATCCGCTTTAAGGGCCGTCTCTGGCGAAACCGGACCCTGGCATAGTGCGACATTCGGATTAAAGCGGAGGACGAAGTCCGGATGGATGTCTTGAAGAATAGGCCAAGTGCGGTTCTGCCAGGCAGGTCGTAAAAGGCGACCGATTGGCTGTCGAGTCACTACCATTGTGGCTACTTGGTGGTAGAGTTTAGCATTGTCTCGCCCGGGTCTGGTACCACCGCCTTACCTATTCCTACCGCAATAGCGTCAGTGCTTGTCGCTGTCGTGTTCCGGTTTGGAGGGTAAGGTAGCCGGTAAACTTATGCATGTGGCATTAGACCTCGCCACAAGATAGCAACGCACCATTAACATCTTTGATGTCTATAGGCGATGGTTGACTCTTTCCATCAGGAGACCCATCTGCTTGTTTGCTATCTTATGATATAAAAAAAAAATGTACGGATCTGGCATGATTATGACCACAAAACTTAACTCATCGAGATTTTTTTCTTTTATTAGCTTCTTTTGCAGTGCACAGTTTCCTATTTGAAAATAAACTTCAATTTAAAGGCGTGCGGTTTTGGATATTCCACAGTATTTTTGAATATTGCATTACAAACTGTGACATAATACCGTGAATTTTTAATACGTACTTATGTATACAAGTGGTAAAAACCAAGCTTGTAACTAACGCGATGTGGTGTTAGACAATTTAAAATATTTGCTAAATTTTAGGCCCCTAGCACATGGCGTATTTCAAACGCGCAGACGTCGCGCAGATGACGCGCGTATACGCGCTTCAAACGAAATTTGAACGCAACCTTGTAACCTAAGTACACGGGGTAATCGTGAAACGTGCATCTACTTCGCGTATACGCGCAGATGCAGCGAGCTATAGCCGCTCGTAGCTATCGCGTTTTGGTCAGACATATTACTCCTCAGTTGTACAATGGCTTCGGTTCAGACAACACTGCAAACGTTGGCTTTAGTATAGCTTTTAAAAAGAAATAGACGTAAAAATAAGCGAATCTATTGGATTGTTTATTTTCGTTATAAAGTGGTCGGTATTAAAAGTTTGCATTTAAATAAAAATAAACGTGCAGCATACAATAAAATATCATTGCATCCGAAGTGGCGTGAGTTCACGCCACTCCTCCACCCCGCCTTCGCCCTTTGTACGCACATCAAATGAGTTTCAAACGCGCTTTAAACGCGCGTTTTGCATCTCGTTTAATGTGCGTTCGAATCCATGAAAATGCAAAAATCAGTATCTGCGGCGCAGAAAACGCGCGTTCTTGAAACGCGCGTCGTCTGCGCATTTAAAATACGCCATCTGCTTGGGGTCTTAGGGAAATTGCGTTCAATTTACAACAAATATTTATAAATATTATTTATTGTTATTATTATTTTCATAATCAGAATATATAATATTTATTTATTTAAAATTATATCAAAACTTATATCAAAAATTAAAATATTTTTATAAACAGGATCAGTTCAATACTTTTTTTTGCAAATTCACCAAAATATCTTTATGTCCCTTTCAGATCCGACAAGGGTATTGTTATTAACTGTTTATAGAACAGAACATTTGAAGTAATTAGCCATACTTTCGTGTTTGGGTCCCAAACTTATAGATGTCACCAAATATTAAGTCAATTTATCTATTAGTTTTGGAACCCAATGGGTATAAAAGAAGGACAGTCAGATAGACACACAAGTGGACAATAAATTTTTCCATTTTTATTACTTAAATTATGAAAAAATAATAATTTCGCTATCTACCTGAAATTAGCTTCACTTTACAAAGCGTTACCTAACAAAAGGTAGAAAACTTTGTATTAAAGCGTTAATTTCCAAAGAAATTGAAAACACAGCATTCCATTCAGTAAACAAGTTGTAAAATTACTCCCATTTAGAGCGAACTTCAGCCGTATTCACTGTAAGCTTAATAAACGTGTCGGTCACAGGTGTAGCGATATTGAGTTTAGTATATTAATGTCACACGATATTATGCAAATCAGCGTGCGAGCAAGTTTTGGAAATTCGGTGTCGTGTATCAGCATAGAGTAATGTACCTGATACGTCTAACGGCAATCTACATGCATGATATGATGGTCTTTGCTCCAAACAAATTAGATACTCTAACATGGTTTAAGCATACGAATAACAAAATTGAACCTGACTGCCTCGTGGTTTTGTAGTTAGCCTATTTGGCTCAGATGATAAACTCCTGGGTTCGATATTCTTAATAACTAAATAAGTATAATTATTATGTATGTGTTTTTCAGCACTTATCTCGTGTTTGGGTACTTCAAAAAACACATATATAGTTAGAAACACGAAAGTATTGATCAATATTATAAATGAGAATTTTATCTATAACAATAAACTCATTTAACTAGTAGTATATGTAGGTATATTTAGTGATCAATCGACCACAAGGCAAAGAAGTATTTCGCCGCGTTGAAACAGTCGACACCAGCTCAACTGGTGAGAGCAAGCCAGCTAGAGACAAGATCACAGGTTCAAATCCTGTAGTGTTAAAATTTTTCTTTAAGTTTTTAGAAGTATATTTGTACGTTATTTTAATACGTTTGCTAATTCCCTCTATTTATCAAAGAAATGAAAATATATTGATATTGTTAATTTAGATGTTGTTAGCTAACTAATGTATCAATTTATGACAGTGTTTAGATAGCTGCTCCCATAGATAAGGAGACACTGAATTAACCGACATAGTTTACGTTCGATTTAACTTTTAATGGCATAACTGGGTTGCGAGCCATGCATTTTTGTACCTGCTATATTTATTATGGAATATCATTTATTATATTATTTGAATTAATTAGAATATATTATTTGATATAAAAAACTACTTACTAAATAAGTTCGACTAAAACCCGAAGGATTTATTTGCGTCGGACTTATGTTTAATGCTAATTTTAAAATAACCCAAATTAAAAAAAAACGCCCAAAAAGAAACAAATTTCTTATATTGAAACCTCGATTAATTTTTTAACGAAGTATTTATTATCTTTAAAGCTTCTCTTTGTATTGACTATAGTTATTAAAAAATAATAAAAATTTCTAGAATAGATCCTATTACGATTAAAAATATACAGTTTTGTAGCAGATGACATGCGGATGGACAGATGGATGGAAAGATAGAGGAACTTTACTAATCCCCATTCCTAGGTGTCTCATTTGCACACCTAGGATATGGAAACCTTACAATTAATGAAATAACTGCTATAAATATAATGCTTAAAAAATAATAAATTAAATTTTTAGAGAAGGCATTAAATGACCGAATAAATACACTTCATTTAGAACATCTGCGATCTCAAATTTCACAATTACGAATTGCGATACGTCAATCAAATGAAGCCTTATACTGAGAAGGGAGCTTTGGCTAGTATTGTGGGTAACCTTTTGATAAAAATACTTTTCTGAGTAAATTGCTTTCTGTAAATTGTAAATATTTAACTTAACTATTGTTCGTCAATTGGTGGAAATTTAAGCTTTTGAAATTAATCTTTTTACCAAGTATCCATTATTAATATTTTACTGAAATACACAAGTATGACTAAAGTAATAAGATTTATGTAAATCATTATGGTGCAAATGCACTATAAGGAGTGTTATTTTTTTTTTGTAAAGTAAGTATCTTTCATCTTAATAATAATTAGAGAGGCACAGTCTATATAATTTTTACCCGACTGCGCCATGATATTATTAAATCGCCAGTAAATTATATAATTGTTTTAAAATGGAGACGTCCACTGTCCACACACTCCCTAATCTTGCTACAAATCCTGCTCAATACAATCTTTATCCCCTGACTTTCCGCGACTTAAACAAATCTTAGGTCTTTTACCAGTGATGTTTTGAGTTTACGTTATTTAATTCGGTCTGTTCGATAGTAGAAACGACTGCCAATAGTCTTTTGTAATTATAAAATATTATTGAAATAATTATACAAATTGTACGTTAAAAAGTGGTAAAAAAAACTTATATCTTTCTTTAATAGAACCCCTTTAGCCCACAATGCTAAATGAGTACCATGTATAATGAGTATGAGACCTATTGGATTTTGTAGATTAAATTCTGGGAAAAAAAGTTTGTGTTTGTTATATATGTTTTTAATTTCTATGGTGGGCAAACAAATCTACAGATAAAAGTGTTAGAAAAAAAACGGTGACTTGGAAACACTAAATCGCGTCAGATTATGATATTATGGGTTAAAACGCGGTATTATGGGTTAATTTAGATATATTCTACACTTTTCATCGTCGGCACTTGGTGAAACTCCATTTTAATGTAATATTTTAGCACTTTTACATTAAATCAGATAATCTGACGATTCAAGTGTAGTGTAAGATAGTTTAAAGGTACGCAAGCCAAAGTAATCGGAATTTTGTTTTTTTTTCTTGAGTAGTTACCCGCCTCTATATAAAGGCTTATATTTGGTGGACAAACCTTAGCAGTATGCGAGATATCCCCCCACCCCCTATGTAAATCACACACAATCGAGTAAATACCAAAATCCCCTCTTGGACTCCCCTATTTTAAGTCTGAAGTAAGTTGTAAGAAATTTAAATACTAGACAAACATCTAAAATAAAATATTTCTACAAAATATCTCGCATTTCTCGAAATGGCGATCGCTATTCCTAAGCAATAATCCCATTGTATCTTAATAATTACATGCCAGAAAAATCAATAGTATCGTCTGTCGCCATTTCAGATTCAATCAAATTCAAAATAGCCGACTGATACAGATACGTAACAAATAAAGTAATATATCAAACCACATTAAACGAGGTCGTACTGTAGACATAATCTTGACCGATAAGGAGTGCTCGGATGCCATTACATTTATTGCTAAGCTGTAGGGGGCGATATTAAGTGAACAAGTGACAGAGTCGCTGTCCCTAATGCATTTAACTTGTATATGAGCATATTATGTAACTTCAGCGACTAAATCGCCTTGAGTTGCCTTGATGCTCTTATATTATTCAGGCACCATTAAGATGTTCTATTTTTAGGGCTCCTTAGTCAAATGAAAGAATCAAGTCCTCCAAAGTTTACTTCTGAGAATTTTGAGAACATTTTTATTTATTTGAGCTATTTTAGTGATTCGACGTCAGATTGTTAAATTTTATGAATGAACTAATAAACGTAGTGTATTGAGAAAGTCATTTATACAAGTTGTTCTTATATTATTCTAAGCCTATTAATAAACGGAATCAATTAATGATGTTGGTCGTATTTACAACTGTAAATTATTTATTCTGTAACTACAGAAACTAGCTAAAATAATGTAATTATACAAGCTAGCTGACCAGGAAAAAGTTTTGCCATACAAATGTTTGGTGGAGTGCTTGAGAGGGGGTTAATTGAGATAAAAATGTTATGAGTATGGCACGTCACTAGTGTCGACACACATCCCTAGCGGGAGACCAAGCGCGTCCCTCAAGATGGCGTCCTCACGGTAGTCAAATGTATCGTTAAAGTATGTACCAGTTATAAATATAATAAAAGTAATAAAGTTCAAGACAACAGTGTTATTATTCATACGATGCACCGACCAATACATGGTGTCAGAAATTGGGTTCGTAATCTATATCTTATACTGTGTAGTGTAGTCATTGTGAAATCCTCGTGTGCAAAGTCGGCGTGTCTACGTCATGTCTAAGAAACTTTCTGTAATGGCAAGTCCACAACCCATGTTGATGAATGGAAATATAGCTTAACAATGGAAAAAATGGGTGTAATCATTTAAATTTTATTTACGTGCGTCTGGCATGGATGAAGAAAGTGATGGCAGAAAGGTAGCTTTATTTTTACATGTTATTGGTGAAAAGGGCATGGACGTATTTAATACATTTGGAAAGAACGAGGATGACGTTAAATATGAAGAACTTATAGAGTTATTTCAAAATCATTTCACGCCAAAAACTAACCTTATTTATGAATGTCATAATTTTTTCACGTACAAACAAAGTGAAAATGAATCCTTAGACGACTTTGCTTGCGCATTAAAATAAAAGTCGCAGAACTGTGAGTTAGGACAGCTGCAGGAACGCCTAATTAAAATAATGTTTATATGTAACATGAATCAAAAATATAACTATATCAGAGAAAAATTATTGCTTGAGGATAAAATGGAACTGGATAAAGCCCTAGATATGGCAAAAGCCATGCTCGCTTCCAGACATTACACGGATGAATTGGCAGCAGAACAACATTCAGTTTTATATAATAAAAGTCAGTCGCGCTCAAGATCAAAGTCTAACTCAAGGAATGTCAGTCAACAGTCAAGAAAGGATGTGTGTACAAGGTGTAGTCAGGTGCATCGTTATAAATGTCCAGCATTAAGTGTAAAGTGCAGAAAATGTGAAAAAGTGGGTCATTTTGCTGTTTGTTGTCGGTCAATGAAGTCAAAGTCAGTTAAATATGTGCAGTCAGATAATAATATGCAACAGGTACAGTCAGAACAAGATGAATTGTTTATAGGTCATATTCAGTCAACAAAGTCATTGTCAGATGAGTTGACAATTAATTTATATATTAATAATACTCAAATAAATTGTATTATTGATACAAGTAGTGAAGTCAATATTATGTCAAAATGTGTTTATGATTCAATTAACACTAAACATTCATTGTATAAAACTGATGTAAAAATTAAGTCATATACTGGTAACCGTCTAGAGGTACTAGGTCAACAAAAATTAGAGTGTAAATTACAATTTAATGACACTTATGTAACAAAACAAATTACTTTTATAATAACAAATGTGAATTCTCCAACTGTATTTGGTAAATTTACTTGATCAGAAATTGGACTAATTAAAAGAGTCTTTTGTGTAGATACTACTGAGTCAGAAAGTAATGATAGTCAATTACCTTTGAAAATAAGTAAAAATGAATCAAATTCAAGTCAGGTAGTATGTCCTAAAGTCACAAAAAGTCAGTCACAGTCATTTTCATTACGGTCAACTCAGCCACAAAATACAAATAAATAAACTTGTTGAACTTAATAATTATTTTTTTACCGGTCTTGGTTATCTTCCTGGTGAGTGTAATATAAGTATCAACCCTAAGGTCCAGCCAAAAGTCGATGCTCCGAGGAAGTTACCATTTGCATTACACCAAAAACTTCAACAAGAACTTGAGAAGATGGAAAAAATAGATGTCATTACCAAGGTCATAGAGCCTACTGAATGGGTGAGTTCTTTAAAAATGGTCAGTTAAGGGCATGTCTAGATCCCCGTAATTTAAATCAGGCAATTAATAGGACTCATTATCCGATTCTATCAGTAGACATGGTCCGAGCCAAGGTGGCTGGCTCAAGATTTTATTCCACCTTGGATGCAAGTAGTGGATTTTGGATGTGTAAATTAAGTAAATTTGTAAATCATAACATCCTCCTTATTAGAAAAAGTTAAATAATTTTACATCCTGAAACTGTTTACAACTTTGACTAAACTCCTAACAGTAACTTTAGACAATGGCATTTTACATTCTTAAAGACAATTTGTTGATCTTAGTTTCTATAACATATATATATATATATATATATATATATATATATATATATATATATATATATATACATATATATATATATATATATATATATATATGTATAAATATATATATATATAAATATATATATATATATATATATATATATATATATATATATTTATATATATATATTTATACATATTTATATGTATATATATATATATATATATATATATATATATATATATATATATATATATATATATATATATATATATATATCTTAGTGGTCTTATGATAAATCCATCTGACCCTTCAACCGTATAAGACCTAGGTTGTACACATTTGGACCTTATCATGCCTGTAATCCATGGAGTATCTGGAATTTTCTTAAAATAGACCTGGTCTCCTTCGTGTAGTTCTGATAATGATTTAGTCTTTCTGTCATAGTATTTTTTCATTTAAAATTTATTTCCTTCCTTTTTTTTGACATATTCTTGAAATTTAACTGTTCTTGGTTTTACATTTTTTGTTACTGTCGGTAGTTGTGTATAATAATTCTGCAATCTACTTCAATATCTTCAATATCATATTGGTGGCGATTGTGCGTTACCGTCAGAAGAATTGCATTTTTTATAATCGTAATAACACTGCAAACTAACCATCGCCTAAAACATCTATGCTCATACAAAATTTCTGTGGTGATCATAGATGTTTGTATTTTTGAATATGTATTAGTGTATTCGTTATCGTTGACTAATATTCATATTATTACAACTTGCTTACTTTAGAGTTGGATCTATTTATCCAGTGGTACTTATTTGTTTATTTATTTGATAATAATATTAATTATTGGAAAACTAGCTGCAGTGTGCAACCTGTTGCATTTTAAAAGCTTTTGGTGAAGCCCGCGGAAACAACTCATTTTTCAGGGATTAAAAGTAGTCTATGTGTTTTTCCAAGTCCATCATCTAACAGTGTGCCAAAGAAAACGGGCAAGACTTCATACATAGTTTTTTTAGTTATTATCTTAAAGTTCAATATATTCCTTAAGATTCTATATCAACTCTAACTTAGCCGCATTTAATATATATTTTAACATGGGGAATAGTACCTAAATAAAGTTGGAATTAAGGTAAGGTCAACGTAAACAATCACTTCTCTCCATAGTAGTCTGTGGTTAGGTGTTTATCTTGTCATTGGATGTCTTCAGTACAACAGCTGCTAATCTCACAAATCTAAGTTAGATTGACAGAATTCTGAGCTAAGATTTTGTGAAGACACTTTAAAAGAACAAAAAATAAATTAGCATTAACTATTCTTTAATACAAAAACAGGCAGAATTTTTATTTGATAATTATAATGAAAATTATGATAAATAAATTTATTGCTGTTTTGTGAAAATGTAATTTAAGTTTTATACAATGGTAACACTTAAATATAATGATAGAATTCAAACAAATTAAAGTTTCAATATTTTTATATGATTGTTCCTAGCGATATATTTTATTAACTTGATTTAAAAATAGTTACAAATTATTCGTAACTCCGAAAGACATGCAAGGGATGTTAGTCCAGTAAAAAGTTTAATGAATCCATGATCTGACCAGTTTTGGCGCAATGAGTAAAAATGTGTTCATTAATACTTAAATAATGATATTATGAAAGAAATTCTGATTTAAATTTAGGGGAAAGTGATGAAAAAAATAAAAAAAGGGTTGAAAAATGCCTTTTTTTAAAATAACTTAATAACGGTAAGAAATAGAAAAAAAAGTTTCAAGTAAAAGTTGTAGAAAAAAAAATTCTACACAAAAAAGTTCCTCTTCATTTTTTGTTATCTACTTTAGTTTAGCTACAAAAAATAAAAATTAAATTTGTAGTAAAATATGTAAACATATATAAATATGGGAAAACATATGTAGTAGTGTTAGTGCATATTTATGTGATGCGCGCGCTGCATGGTACGGGGCCGTAATAATTCTGGTAAGTTTTTATAATTAATT